>OZ014531.1:803522-1403522 GCA_963966105.1 Volucella zonaria
GCTCTCTCCTGTACAGGTAAACTAACACATGTGAACTCTACTAGTTTAACCCGCGTGTGTAAAGCCTAGGTCCGAAAATAGTTTGCATTTAGAACATTTATAAGTTTTGAAAGTAATGATATAGTAAATATCATGTCCGCACGGCCTTTTTCAGTTTCATTAATTTGGTTCATAATATCATATAAATTGATGTATGTTATATGGTATAATGTTATAAATATGCATGTAGGTCAGCTAATATTATATAGCCCTTCCATTACAAAGGTTTCCACTACGAGGTCATAACACATCCTAATTATTGAGCACACCTTTTTATAATGAAAATCATTTCCTTAATACGTACAAACATTATACATATGGTATGTACGTTGTACACACATACGAGTATGTTCATAAGAAAGCCGTTAATTTTACACTCATTATCCCTTTATCTTTTCGTTCAGACATTGGTGTCCTAAATTAAATATTTTTGAATAACGTGCACCAGTATGTATTCGTCTACACTCGTGTACAGTGTAATTGTAGGATAATGTTTGTGGGTACAAATTTAATAGCAATAATAGCCGGATGACAAAGTTTGAAAACATAAAAGAACATAAACTTACTTTAACGTGATGTATCGGAACATAGGGGGTTGGACACGGGCTTCAAGCATTTAGTGCGATCTTGTGCTAATCGCTTCAAATTACGAGTTCAAGTTGGCTAAGGCCCCTTCCCTCGTGAGCGTGTCATCCTAGACGAGGTATTCCTTTACTATGTTGTCCCTCCAGAATAGATTCGAAGACATTCGGGATAAGAGTGATAGTGTTCATGTGCTCAACATGTCCTAGCCATCGAAAATTTCTAGCCCTGTCGCTATATACCCTCTACGGTCCGTTGTAATTCTGTCATTGCAGACGGCATCGAAAATCACTCAAAGAAGTTTTCTTTCAAAGCTAAGATATAAAGCTCTCAATTCTCGGTTCCCTTCTTAGTGCAAAGAAACATCGATTGGCAAGAATGATTTTGCCCTCGATCTCTACGGTACTAGCGAGCATAGAAGGGAGCATATAAAATGTGGGACAAAAGTAATGTGATAATGTGAATTGGGGGCCATTTTGTTAGAAATGAAAAAAATTGGTCTCTGTTTTACGAAAAGTTTACTTGAAGCTGTAAAATTGATGACATTAAGTTAAAAAATGATATCGGTCAAATGACCACCTCCTGAGTTGATGCATATTTGTGCTCGTTTTACGACATTTTGAATTGTTGCTCGCAAAAAATCTGGCTCCAATTTGGTAATTTCTTCTTCAATGTTGGCTTTCAAGACTTGCAAGGCTTGTGATTTGCTGTGGTAAGCGCGAGATTTAAAAAAGCCCCAAAGGAAGAGTCTGGCACCGTCAGATGCGGTGATCTGGCTGGCCAATTTAAATCGCCAAAACGGGAGATCACACGCCTTTTAAATTGGTGATTCAAAATCTCCTTCGCTGGCTGAGCTGTGTGAGCGGTTGGTCCATCTTGCTGGAACCAACAATGCTCGAGACCCAATTCAGCAACTTACGTCAAAAAAAAAACTCGCTTAACATCTATCTGTAGCGCCCAATAGTTGCGGCTAAAGTGGTGCCCTCTCGTCGCCTTCCTAAAAAAATTAGGGTCAATCATTTCGCTTCGTGGCTCATTATGATTTTGGATACGAAATTATCCTCTCCTTGCACCAGGTTTAACAGAGCATGAGAGTAAGCTAACCTCGCTTGACTATCAGCAGGCAGCAATTGGTGAACGGTTTGCCCTTTATAAGGGAACATCTTCAGGTCTTTTACCAAAATTCGACGCAACGAACTCCTACTGATGCCAAATTTTGTGCATCGTTGTCTCATCGATGTTTGTGGACTTTCTCGGACGTCCTCGGCCACAGTCGAACGAGCAATACGGGGCCGGTCACTACTTGTGACATCTCTAGTAGACCCAGTGTGCACGAGGCGCTCAGCCAAACTCTTAAATTTTCACGCATATGGCGCAGGACGACAAAGAATATGACGATGAAATTCACACTGCTTTAAAACAATAGACTGGAAATTGGTCAAATAAGCAGTAACAATAATTCTTCAGATGTGTATCGCTCTATTGCTTGTTTTCAATGAATTCTCTATATGTCTACAACATAATGACGCTTGACGCCGTTTGTAAAAATTATAGCACATTCACATTATGACATTACCTTTGTCCCACCTTGTACCAATTTAGGCTTAGTCGAACCTCTTGTATGCCCATGAATTGAATTGAAGAAAAACAAGGGTTAATTTATAATCTCCGCATTACGAGGGATATGCATTTCAATTCCACATTTGCTTATACTTTTACCTCGCTTTTAAAAAAAATATTGAAATAAACCATTGTTGTTGTGAGATGGTGGAATAAACATGGGACCTTTTTCCAACTTCTGATTTGAAACCACATTACATTGATCTCTGTCCATAATTAGTGAATGAGTGCCAAGCCTAGAAAAGCTTCTTAGAAGCCATCCTAGCCATATGTGAGGACTTGAATAACACAATTAATATTTGTTTGGTAACCAGACTGTTTGAATTGATGTAAGGTGTCTTCAAATGACAATTTAAGTATTGTAATAGTGTCTCTCGAGAACACCGTTATTGTGCATAAGCATGTACAATAATAGTGTTTGGACTGGATACGAAAATTTTACAAATTCTCGAGGCGGCTTGGGAAGGCTCCTTTGTATTCTCACACGCTTCCGGATTTTTCAAGCTCAGTTTTGGGATTTTTCTAATCCGCTTTTATGACTCCTACACGAAGTCTTCTTATAATTTTTGTTTTGTCTAAAAGTCATCGGCTGATCTTTCTTAGATCTTGGTTGGTGACATTTTAAGGTGGTGGTCACAGTCAGTCTGATAGTTAATGTATTAAGTACGTACAAACCAACTGACGGGACGCATGTCGTTTTCCAAGAAAAAAATTGGATCATAATAAATATCATGTATTATGAATTTGAAAAATGTATCATGTTTCCTCTTTCCGAAAGCTCTATTTAAGCAATGACTTGCGCAAGCAAAGCAATTGAGCAATTGTCCTACAATCGTACACGAGAAGTTTTATAATGCGACAGCTTAACTTTCACAGCATTTGCTACGTAATCCCGCTAAGCTTTTGGAGAATTCGGTGACAGATTTTACTTGGTTGCATCGTCTGCGTAAGCTGATGATTATTTGCATTGAACAGTTGACGGTGCCGAATTTATCACAGGCCATACTGATGCGAATGATTGAGACTTTCACTTCGGAGAGTACTGTGGAACGTTATATTGAAGATCATAAGAGAGTTCGAATGTATTTGGAGTTGATATTCCGTTATTTATTGGAGAGAAACTATTTTAAGCGAATTCGAAGAATTTTGGAAGAGAAATGTCCACCTTTGGGCGGAGAGATATTGCATGCACCGAATCAAGTGTCGGATGCTCTGTTTCAGATGATTATGCGACCGTTGGTACTGGTGAATCGTGTCAGTATGTCAGTACTTCAACGACCATATTCTCAGTACACCTTATTCGGAGCCGATTAGGAATTTCCGTTTCGATATATTCTGCGATCGTTGGAGGGACTTGTATCGATTGACACAGTATCAGATGCAAGTAGATGGAGAAGATGTAAGGCCGGAAAAAAATCCAATATTCATATTGGATCGAAGTCAATTCGATGTCCTTAAGGAGAAAAATGTTCTTAGTGGCTATATCAAGGTGATCTCAGAGGTTTCGCCAAAGATTTCAGCTTTGCCGAAATCGTCGATTAAACCCACACATACCATATGTCAATCCACAATGAATACGATGAGGACGATGAAGACGACGACGACGATGACGATGATAATGGTGGCAATGGTAAAGTGGGAGTTGTACGCATGAAAACGGATCAAGACAAGGAACCGCACATTGGTTTAACTGTGATAGAACGAGACTGTCTTTTACAAACGATCGAATTGCTGAATGATTCCAAGAGGGTGAATGTCATTGTCAATAATGTGGAACAGTACATAACCGATGCAGATGTACTGTACGCACTCTGTAAAACGTTCCACATGATCTAGAACAAAAATGCGATCCTGGCGTTTATGCCAGCATTTATCCGTGCTGTGTGGTTCATACTGGCTTCTCAGTCAAGCCAATTGGGCTTCTCATAGCCCCTCAGTCTCATATCAAAGGGCGTCGTTCCAAAACAAAACGGAGTGGAACAAACAATTCCCTTGCTCGCCATCTTCTGTTCTCTGTTCGGCCGTTTAGTTCCGACCCTACACGCCACAGAGTTCTGTGCAGAATCAATGATTGAGAAACCTCAAACCGTCAGCAAGCTAATGCCCTTTTCCATTGAAGAAATCGTTCAATTGAGTAAGACTTTAACGGAAATTTCTCTCGGTCTAGTCGAATTGGCTTTTCGTGAGACTAGATCAAACCTTAACGAACACTGCCTTTGGATTCTGGGCCGCAGTGAGTCGGAAGATAAGAAAATCAAACAACAAAAGCAAATCTGGGCAAATCTTCTCAAAGTCACTGTTTCGGTGCTTAATCAAATATACACACGAGATCTACGTCTTGCTGGTTTTTGCCCAGAAGCTCACTGGACAGTAGGTAAATTGAATTTACCTCTTGATCGACCAAGCGATTTGCCACTGACCACAGGTAATCGCACCAGGGGAATACGCCCATTTCAACCGATTCGTGATTTTACCCGAGAAGACTTTGAAAATTGTCAACCAATGTTGACGAAACAAATTCGATCGATTACGATTTTGAGAGAAATCCCATTTGTAGTGCCATTTAGCAGGAGAGTTGGAATACTACAGGGTTTAGTGGCAGCAGATAAAATGAGAGTTCAGGGTAATTTGCAAGCATTTCTTCAAGGACCAGCGATAATGTTAACTGTACGCAGATCGCATTTGTATGAGGATGCCTTTCATAAACTGAGACCTGAAAATGAACCGGACCTAAGGCTTAAGTTTCGTGTAAAATTCATAAGTGCGCTCGGGCTACACGAACGTGGCATCGATGGCGGAGGAATTTTCCGCGAGTTCTTGTCGGAACTAATCAAGACGGCTTTCGATGCGAATAGAGGATTTTTCATATTCACCACCGACAACAAGCTCTACCCCAATCCGAATGTCGGCGATTTAGTGCCCGACTTTGAGAAGCATTACTACTTCATTGGGCGCATACTTGGCAAAGCAATATATGAAAATCTTCTTTTGGAACTCCCATTAGCTGAATTCTTTTTCACCAAGTTGGCTGGTAAATACTCTGACGTTGATGTTCGTCAGCTCGCCTCTCTCGATCCAGAGATGCACAAAAATCTGCTCTGTCTCAAAGAGTACGAAGGAGATGTATCCGAACTTAATTTAGACTTTACAGTTGTCACAAGTTCACTGGGACAAACACAAGTTCAAGAACTCAAGCCGAATGGTCAGAGTATTCCGGTAACAACTTCAAACCGCATCGAGTATATTCAATTAATAGCCGACTACAAGTTGAACAAACAAATCCGCCAACATTACGTTGCGTTTAGAAAAGGTCTGTCGAATGTTTTACCCGTGGAATGGTTTTACATGTTCAGTAATAAAGAACTGCAGATTCTAATATCTGGCGTGGAAATTCCAATCAATTTAGAGGATTTGAAAAAACACTGCTACTACGGCGGTGGCCACCGCTCAGATCACCCGAGCATTATCTGCTTCTGGTCGGTGGTGGAGGGCTCAACAGATCAACAAAAGAGACAGCTACTCAAATTCGTTACAAGCTGTTCGAGTCCATCATTGCTGGGATTTAAAGATCTTGATCCACCGTTTTTAATACAAAGCGCCGGTGACATGGAACGTCTTCCAACGGCCAGCACCTGCACTAATCTGCTAAAGTTGTCACCGTTCAAAACTGAGGAGCAAATGCGTAAAAAGCTACCCTACGCAATCCAATCTAACGCCGGCTTTGAGCGTAGTTAATTTAATTTTATCTCTAGGATATGGATTTGGGTGTCGTGTGAAGCTTTTATAGTTGCAAGAAGAATAAAATAAAAGAAAAGAAGTAAAAAGAAGCACCAGCGTAAACTGATCAAAACATCCCAACGTCGTTAAACAGTTAAAACCCAATTCACAACAACTCAACTCTCCCAACAACTCACACAATATTCATTAACACTAACACACTTTGAATTGAATTGATTTAATCTTTCCAAATTGTGTAGCGGCCTACACTGTCAGTCGTCTGAAAGCTATCTTGCATTGGAGCGGTTTCTATTCCGCCACTCGTTCATTCTTAAATCGGAAAAGAAAGTCGACCAAAACATTGGAGGTGTGGTTATAAAAAATGACGAAGTCTGTTGCTAGCAAGCACTGTTGTGAAAAATCATCAAGATTAGGGACATGTTTACAGATTGATGACTTGGCCAGGGCATCTATTTTTTCACGTTCAGATTAAAATTTAAAAATAAAGTCCAGGTACATACATATGTATGTGAACGTGTAATGGGAAAAAACTTAAATGCGTATGTACATAACAAACGGAAAGTACGAGTATGATATTCCTCAGCCTCTAACATTAGTTTTCAATTTGTCCAATGAATAATAATACATATAATAATCATGAACTGTAGATTGTTTTAATCTATCATGTTTGCGTTAGTAAGAATTCTTCTTTAATTACGGTGTAAACATGTAATTTGAACGTTTCCATATTTGCAACCATACGTATCACGCACATATACGGGTACAATTGTACGTATGTATGTGTTTATAATTATATCTAATCCTTTGGAGTTTCTGCTAAAAGCGTACAAAACTTAAGGCCAATTTTGTTTGCACACCAGTATGTATGTTCGCATATGAACGTACATGTGTTGGTGATATTGAAAAAGAACATAAACAATGGAAAAAAGACAATTCTTCCATTTAGAAATATCCTTTATTCTAAAGAAACAATGCACGAGTAAAAAAAATTACACTTTTCAAGTCAAAGGACAAGTACATTTTCTCTTAATGATGGCAAACGAGTCTTTGTTTTTATACAATACAATAGTATGACTGTGAACTCGTTTCATACATACGGGCTTACCTTTCGCATTATCACTTTAAAATGTGTGAGGCAGAGCAAGAAATATGACACAGTTTACCTATCCGATTACAATACCCAACCGCTGTACAAACCCATTTCCTCCACATCTTGAATGAATGTTCAGTGTTATGAGGTCTTTCTTATTTTCAATCCTATGGGTTGTAAGGCTATGTTCCATTGTTACTATACCCTGTTCAACAAAAATCTGCAGTACTGGCCTTATGGGAGAACTTTTTTTTCGAACACGGGTGCCTATCGCTCAATTTTCGGTTCAAAATACATACCACAAATTGCATCTGAAGTGCCCCGTAGTCGGGGACAGAATGATTAATTGCATGTGTACCCGCCATTGATATCCTCTGGATTTTCTAACAGGACCAGAATTAACAGTACCAATTTTAACAAAGCGATATTATTTTTTCGCTTGTAATTATTTTCACAAGTTCTTCTGGTTTTTATTGTGTTTAAAAGCAATTGCGAGTTTTAACTAATCGAAAAGAGCCCTATGTGTTGCCCTATGTGAATTCGGTTTCAATCTTTTATATGGATGTTAAAATGCGTGGTATAGAAATGATTATATTCTATATGGGTAAGCAAATACGATTAGTTATGCGATTATTCTACAGAACTGGTTTTCATAAGGTACCCACATATGTATACAGGTTGTCCCATAATTCGTCAACGATAATTTGGGAAATGATTCCTGGGAATATTCTAAGAAAAAAATCGTTTTGCAGTAAGGGTCTATCTCCAATGTTGACATCATTTATCGAAGATTTAAGAAAAAGGCTTAATTTGGTGTACCCTGACCCATGTTAACTTAATTGCCCATGTTAGAACTAATGGTAGAAACTTCTTGTAAGACTTTATTTGTAGAAGAAATACTAACCTTTGTAACGGCGTTTAAATAAAGTTGATATCTTGTTTCAGTCTTTAGATATACAATTTCTAAGCCTGTTCCATTTTCAGTGCCGATACTAATTTTTGATTAATTTTTTTTCTCCAGAAAATGCGTAAAACATAACGTTTTACTATTTTTTTTCTCATAAACGTAATAATAATAAACGAAAGATGATCAACAAGTTTGCAGAAAAGCCCATTGATTTTATGTTACTTGGGAAAACCAGCAGCAGGTAAAAAAATTAATTTATGATTTTTTACCTACGATTCTAACAACAGTTGACAATAAGATTGGTTTTCTAAAAATTAATAATTTTGCAATATTTTTTTATAAATTGCATAGCATAGCTATTGAAAAGATTTAGCTAGCTGTCAAAAGCCTCATTTCCTTACCCTGTTCCTTAAAAGTTGTCAGAAAGTGTTATGTTTGGGCTATGAAGGCCTATTTCGAAAATTTGCCAAACACAAATGGTATAAAAGATTAGAAAAAAAAAATAATTCATCAGTTTAATTTTTTACGCTAAGGTTACAGTTACTTAGAAACGCTATTTTAAATGTCTGCATTTACAAACCAAGAACACGCAGACATTATGTACGTTTATGGGCTGTGCAATGGAAGTTCAACTAGTGCGCGGCAAACATACCATGAACTCTATCCTAACCGACGACTTCCTAGTAAAGGAGTATTTGGAAATACGTATCGAAGGCTTCGTGGACTGGCTTCCAAATCGGAAGGTTCGGTGTTCGAATCCCAGCCTCGCCCGAATAACATTTCATCCATTTGTTCAGTTAACGAACATCAAGTAAGACGAGTAGTTGACTAGAAATCAACATCAAGCCAACTTCCACTAAGAATTTAGACTCCCCATTAAATGTTGGATGCCACCCATGGAGCGAAATAACCACTGAGCCCAAACATCTTTCTTTCTCTCTCTATCCCATTTTTCAAAAAACTTAACACATGCTGAGGCATTATGAGTGTAATCATACCCACTTGAGCGTTAAGTTCTTAAAAAAAAAAAAAAAAAAAAAAAAAACAAGTACACGACCGAATGCAGAAGCTCCACAAGTAAGAAGGATTTCGGCTGATACTGGAAGCTGTTACAATTGATGCATCAATCAGTATCAGACACTTAGCTGGGCAATTCAATGCTTTCAGGCATAAAATTTCTAATGTACTAATGCATGGAGAAAATCTTTATCCATACACCTCTACAAGAACTGCTTCCCAATGATTTGGAAAAGAGACTTGAGTTTTCTAACTGGTTGCTGGAGCGGAGCTGCGATGACAACGAGTTTATTAGCGAAATTCTTTGAACGGACGACCCTCAATTTACAAGAGATGGGTTCACAAATTTTCATAATCTTCATACGTGGGCTAAGGACAATCCACATACAGGGAGGCGTAAATCATTTCAATACAAATTCAGCGTCAATATGTGGGCAGGTGTAATTGGTAACAAGTTAATCGGCCCCTTCAAACTACCATCTAGACTGAACTCTACAAACTATCTGGAGTTTTTGCGAAATAATTTACCTGAACTTTTGCGGGACATTCCACTAATTCAACTAGCTTCATCATATTTTCAGCACGACGGTGCTCTAGCCTACTATGGTATGAGGTTAAGAATTGGCTAGATGAAGAGTACGGTAATCGTTGGATAGGAAGAAATGGACAAGTTCACTGACCTGCAAGATCTCCTGACCTTACAGAATTGGACTTTTTTGTATGGGGAAGAATGAAAGAACTTATTTATTCAACCGAAATAGCAACTTTAACTGAATTGGAAGATCGTATTCTCGAATCGTCATCAAAAGTGAGGCAGCAGTTAGCATCAATAAACATTCGCAGTGCAATCCAAAAACGGCCTCTAGCATGCATTCAAAACCAAGGAGGACACTTTGAGCATCTGTTATAACTGTTTTAGTATACACATAAAATAAAAGCTACCTAAGGCCACACAAAATCATTTTTTATTCATAACCTTTGGAGCTTAAAGCAAAAAAACCCTTTTTCATAAATTTAAACTGCTGCAGGTTTTTCCAAGCATCATAAAATCTATGGATTTTTGTGTAAACTTGATGATGAATTTTTTTAACTATTGTTACTTTCGAAGGAAAAAAATAGTAAAACGCTATGTTAATAAGGCATTTTCCGGAGAAAAGTGACCTCAAAATCAAAAATTAGCATCGGCAATGAAAATGGAACAGGCTTAGAAATTGGATATCTAAAGATTCAAATAAGGTATCGACTTTATTGAAACGCCGTTATGAAGGTTGGTATTTCTTCTAAAAATAAAGTCATACACAAAGTTTTTACCATTCGTACTAACAGAACAATTTCCGTTAACATGGGTCAGAGTACACCAAAGTATGCCTTTTCTTAAATCCTCGATAAATGATGTCAACATTGGAGATAGACCCTTACTGTAGAACGATTTTTTGTTTTAGAATATGCCCAGGAATTATTTTCCAAATCTCGTTGAGGAATTAGGGGACACCCTGTACAACGTTGGAAAGCCCTTCTTATGTAGATGTGTGCAATGTTTAAGATTTTTAGAATAGGTAAATATGGATGGCTTAAGATACATTTAAGATACAAGAGGAGGTATATGCCTAAAACTAAACACACATGTGTATAATATGTTGAGAATTTAGTGATTAGATTGGAAACCAAATTCTAGTTGTATTACTAACTTTTTGGCCTGAGGATACGCATAAATGGCTCGATTTTACATAAGTTACAGGTAGTTCTAGAACAATAAAGTTTGATTAAAGAGAACACTCTTATGATTTTATATTTTATTTATTTGCATTCTTATTCACATTAAGATATTCAAATCTTATAATCTCTTTTATTTCTTTAATAACTTTAATTTACATACATTAAAAATAAAATGAAATTTAAAGCAACATTACTGTACATACATTTTACTGAGAGAAATAATTTGTAATTGCACTTCAAAATCTGGTTTGACTTTGTTCACATCTAACGATATACGGCAAGGAGTTGTGTAATCAGATGGCAAAAATTAAAAATTGACGCTCTGATGTAAGGGATGAGAAGCGAGGATGAATTATTTTTATGTAGTCTATTTGGCGATGCCACTTGGATTTCCTGAAACACGATGATGGGTTCTTGAGTAAGCAGGGTGAGAATGCGAAATTGTAGAAACTTGTAAAAGCGTGATCCCTACTTCGTAATCTGAAAATGTACCGAATTGTGTTGTTCAAAGCGGCAATAAGCTTTCTTTTGCTAATATACATAATTACTGCTATAGTAAATTTCACAGCCATAAGAAAGAGTAGGAATTACTAAAGCCTTTTCGAGTATGAATGTAAAATATTGGGCCGATCTTAGTGTACGAAGTACGCCATAGGTCCTTCCGACTTCATGATTTATGTGGTCCACCTTTGTGAGGTTGCGATTAAACATAACAGCTATGGTTTTTGCTTTTTCAAAGTAAGCAATACGGGTGCGGTTACCTACCACATCGGGAAAGTTTGAAAGATCTATAGGTTTCCTCGAAACAAATAAATATTTTGATTTTTCGGTGTTCAAAAGTAGACCATTCCTTTGTGTCTAATGTTCTACATTTCCATGGCCATCATTCACAGTGGATACCCCGTGCTCAATCAAGTCTAGAGGACAATTAATATGCATTGTGACATCATCAGCATACATTTGTAGTGAACAGTACCTTATGAAGCTAGGAACTTCATTTATATAAATTGAAAACAAGAGAGGTCTAAGAATTGGGCATTGGGGAAGACCCTTGCTAGTTCGAAGGGAATCAGATAATTATCCATTTTCTACTGGACAGAACGGAGAACAAAATCTTTATTGCATCGAAAGAAAAATTGTACAATCAAATAGGTTTGTCACATAAAACACCGTAGTCCACAGAGTCGAATGCTCTTGATATGTCCAGTAGCACTAACAAACTTATATTTTCGGTATCCATCGCCTGCCTTAAATCTTCAGTGGCATTTATTAATGATATGATACAGATAGAAAATGGCCTGAATTCATCCCCTTTAGAAGTTTTTGGAATAGGAAATTTTTTTGCTAATTTCCACTGCTCAGGGTATTCGCCTACGGTAATAATGGTGTTAAGATCACCTTGATCAAAAAGTTCCCGGGGAACACCATCGTGTGGCGCTACCATTATTCCTATTTGAGTTCTGTTTTTTTTGTTAAGTGTTAGCATCATAGCTTGACATTTGCAAAAGTTACGTAGCCAAGAGTACTTCTATCTCTGTGAGTGTTGGCGATTTTTTACAATTTTAGAAATGTATTTAAATTTGCAACAACGAACTTGTATTAAATTTGGCGTAAAAAGCGGATTTAATGGTGCGCGAACGTTGGAAATGTTTCGGCTACGATTCTCTAAATAAAACGGCCGTTTACCAGTGGCACGAGCGGTTCCTAAGTGGTCGTGAGTTAGTCGAAGATGATGAACGCAGTGGCAGACCATCGACATCGAAAACCGACGAAAACATTTATGAAGTAAAAGAAATGTTGGTCAATTACCGCAAATTAACCATCAGAGAAATAGCGGAGGACTTGGACATTGCCTATGGATCTGTCCAAGACATTTTGGTTAATGATTTGGGTTTCCGTCGTGTAGCAGCAAAGTTGGTGCCAAACGACCTCAATTTCATGCAAAAAAGAGATCGTGTTGACGTCGCAAGAGAGATGATTTGCGAGGCTGAATCCGATTCCACATTCATCAAAAGGATCATTACTGGAGACAAGACGTGGGTTTATGAGTACGACACGCAATCCAGACATCAGACAAGTGAATGGCATTCACTAAATGAGCCGAGACCAAAGAAACCACGTCATTTTCAGTCAAAAAAGAAGGCAATGCTCACGGTTTTCATGGATTACAACGGTGGAGTGCATCATGAATTTTTGCCAGAAGACCATACAGTAAAGAAAGAGTATTATTTGGGCGTTATGAGACGTTTTTCGTGAAGCCGTTCGCCGAAAGAGACCAGAATTGTTGGCAGAAAACTCGTGGATGTTGCATCATGATAACGCACCATCGCACAGTGCCATCATTATTCGTAATTTTTTGACGAAAAATGCAACAAATACCATCTAACAGCCACCGATTTGATTTGACTCCCTGTGACTTAATTCTGTTCAATCGAGTTAAAAAACCACTACGAGGAACGCTTTTCAGCAGCCGAGAGGAAGTAATGGAAAAGTAGCAGGAAGCACTGATGGACATACCGAAAACCGGATATAAAAAATGTTTCGAAGATTGGATCAAGCGCTGGCATAAGTGTGTTGCAGTTGATGGGGATTACTTTAAAGGGGACAATATAGATTTAGATGAATAGACTTTTTAATTTTCTGAATAAATTCCGGAAAAATTTTGATCAAGGTGGTATATTTTAAATAAGGAAGTACGTCAGGCAAAATTATTTTTAGGAAAGTCGGGTGGTTTTTGTTAAGTCCAGTGGCATTCGATTTATTTGAAAGTAGACTTTTGATTACACCAGAACTGTCTACTGCTCTGAACCCAAAGCAGTTAGATGGCTCAACGTAATCAAAAGGGAACTGTAGAGGACTCGAAAAATTACATTTAGGAACAATTGCAGTTACAAGTGTACCTCATATACAAAATTAACGCAGTTTAAATAACACTCGTAAATACTCGATTAAGCACCTTGGTTGCCAGATTTAATTCGGGGATGTCTGAAATCTTATGTAAGAGGCTTTGAGGAAAGTCTTATAAGAGTTTGATTACAAAATTGTTTTGAAAATGTGCGCTAAACATTTTACTACAAATAATCAAGTGAACAAATTCACGCGAAATGGGAATAACTTCACAATTTATGAGAGTCATTTAAATGCTCCTTATAGCCATCTTTCAAATGGCGTTAATTGGAAATAAAAATAAAAAATAAAATGTACATATTGTATACATATTGGCCTAATTCTTTTACCTGCGACGATGACTAATTGATTTTAAATAGAAAATCACTGCCCCGAAACAATTTGCTTTTTGGTGGAAAAATATATCATACTTTTCGCCAGGTAGAATGCCCTGCAACTACTCGTAGAAACAGATGCATCATAACACAGAAAAAAGTACCTAGACTGCACTCGTATGTTTCTTTCCTCCGAAAGGTCCTCTCCTAGCATTCTACTCAACCACTGTTAAATATAACGTTACAGATTTACGAAAACCCCAGTATTATACTCGTAGTTTCATTCTTTCTAAGCACAATGGAGCTTATGTGCGGGTGTATTGGATGCTAAACCTGCTTGGCGTTTTTCTTGTCCAGCTGTTAGGTATGTACAGTATGTATTAGGTATTTATGTATGTACATACGTACAACTGTGTGTTAGCCATCGTCCTTGACCTTGACCCTACAAATCCAATCGCATGATGTTTGCTGCTCTCATATTCTTGTTACCTCCCCATTTTTTTCTTCATCCCCATGATATTTTCATTTAATGCTGGCTGTCATTGCATTTCACATCTGGGTGAGTGCCAGTAGGCCTGTCTGCACATTTTGTATGTGGGTGCTTTGTTATTGTAACGATAATTACAAACTTCTCACGGTTTTATCTGTATAGTTTATACCTATATGTAAACGTATTTTGTTATGGTTATTTTTTTAAGCAAATATTGCATGTATATATTATATTATATTATAAAACAGTTATAATGCAAATACGTACACCCCTTAAGCTTTTTCGTGAATATAAAGTCTTTTTTTTTATTTATCCTAAACAGCAATTTAGAAACCCAAAAAAAAAATATTTTAAAAGTTTTTAAAAGAAAACAATAATAAATTCTATTAAAAATAATTTTCTTACTTCAAGGTAAACATTTTTTAAGTATTGTACATTACTACTGTAAAACATTTAATGATATTTGATTTATCTGTAAAAAGATCCATGTACAGAATTATTCATTAGATACGCCCGAATTTATTTTCTAAATAAAAAGACGTTAGTTTAAGATATAAATGAAATTTTTATTTTAGAATGAAATACAGTAAAATCTCGATAAATCGTAGTACCAAGAGACCTACAGTTTATTACGAATTAAAGAGGTCTTCGAATTAGCGAGATTGCGAACTATTGAGGGTTGAGAAATTAAAATGCGAATAAACGGGGTTTTAAGTTTTTTTTTATTAAAAGTTAATTTTAGTGTAAAGTATTACATTTTTTATGTACAATACAAAGAACAAAAAGCTAAGAAAATAAGATTTCATATAAAATCATACTTTTATATATGTACAAAAAACCATAAAACAAGTTTACATACATATTTACATATCCACAAAACAAAAAATGTGCAGGATCTCACGACGAATAAAAATCTTTAATTTTTTTTTTAATTGCGTTGGCCAAGGTGACAATCGCAGAAAAAACATCATCTTTTACAGTTTTTCCGATCATAAAAGTACGCAAGCTATTTATGCAAGCCTTCGCTTCCTTACATGATATAACCGGAAAGTCCTCGTCGTCGTCACCGCTGCTTTCATTCACATCGTCTTCTTCTGGTAGCTCCAAAATGCCACATCGTCATCAAAGTGAAGAAAATCATAAAATGTGATTTCTTCGCTTTGAGGCATACGATTCCATTCCGAAGAGTCTACAGTAGTCGATATATTTTCATCACCAGCTGATAATTAATGCAGTCCTTTCTCGACGAAACCACATGCACCACAATTTTGTATGGTAGATTGGCTTATATTTTGCCACGCTTTGTCAGCAATGTTCATAGCTGAGAGCATTGAGATATTGTACTCCTTTCCAACTTCAATACAATCTAATAGCAATTGTACCACTTCCTTGCGGTAATGGGTTCTAAAATTTTTGATGATGCCCTGATCAAGCGGCTGAAGTTTAGAGGTCGTGTTCGCCGGCAAAAACTCTATTTTCGCATGACTAAAAACGGAAGTGTCATTGTGGGCAGTGCAATTATCGACGAATAATAGGATTTTACGATGTTGTTTTTCAATGTCATGGTTCAATAATTTCAGCCATTCACTGAGTAATTCAGACGTCATCCTCGCCTTCCTGTTTGAACGGTAAAACATGGGGAATGATTTTATGTGTTTGAAACGTCTAGGTTTCACTGCCTTGCCGATCATCAAAGGTTTTAACTCTTCAGTGCCATCCATATTTGCGGTCAATAATAGAGTAACTCTTTCTTTACTGTTTTTGCCGCCATGACATTTTTCGTCCTTAAAATGCCTTGATCGATCAGGGAGGCACTTAAAAAATAAGCTTGTTTCGTCAGTGTTGAAGATGTTCTTAGGTTCATAATTTTTTATCCGTTCGCTTAACTTTTCTTTCCATTCCAAACAGACAGTGTCGCTTACACTCGCACTGTCGCCACAAAGTTTCCGAAAAGCAATGTTGTGTCTCTTTTGGAAGCGGTCAAACCATCCTTCACCTGTTTTGAAATTTTCAATGCGTAATCTTTGTGTAAAAAGTTTGGACTTTTCTCTTACCACCACTTCGCTAAGTGGCACATTTAGTTGCCTGCATTGGGAAAACCATACGACTAGTGATCTTTCCAGCTCAGAGAACTCAGCTGTTTTGTGCCGCTTCATTTTACTGTTGGAAGGCATTTCGGCAATGATATCCTTTTTCTTGAAAATCGACGTCAGTGTAGATGGAGGAATGTTAAAGCGTTTTGCCACATCGGCTTTTTTCTCGCCATCGATAATGGCTTTTAAAATTGTTTTTTTTATCAGAAATTGATAAACACTTATGGGTTCGTTTGACAAAAAACAACACTGAACTAAAATGAGGGGAAAGAATAACGACTGCAATGCAAACTTAGGACAATAGTTGTTAGTCGTTACAGAAACAGCTGTCCTATGGTGGTGGAGCCATTTAACATACATTTTAGTGTAAGACAATCCTTATTGCTTTCGCTTCCCAAGTTTTTTCTTTGTATTCAAACATAAACATGTGTAATAATCGTGAAAGTAATTCCAGAGAAAAAGATGATTTTTTTACGAATAAACGGGGTTGTCAACAGAAACTTGCGAATTATAAGACGTTTGATGACTTTGCATACGGAAATCATTGCGAATTAACGAGGGGACCCAAATGCACTGGTTTTTTACCATTAACCGAGATTTTTTTAAGGGACCAGCAGTTTATTTCGAATAAGCAGGGTTTACGATTTAACGGGTACGAATTATCGAGATTTTAATGAATTTATTGCTATAGGTATGAAAAATAAGATCGGAAAAGCTGAACCTAATTATCTATAACTTTTTTGGCATAGCTCGGCCTATATTCCAGTAATTTCACACGTAATGTTCGCCTCAAAGTCATCTTAAGTCCCTGGTGTGTTTGCATAAACCAGAGTAACTTCCAACGAGAAGAGTCACCCCATTCGTGCATGCTAAATCGCAAGGTATTTTCTGGTAAGACGATCACCGAATTTTGTCCCCAATAAGTCGATTGTAGCACGCACTGTGTGACAAGTGACACCGTCCTGTTAAAACCTAATATCCTCCAAGCCTACCAGTTGCAACCTATCACAAAAAAGAAAAAATCAAAACTCTAACGTTGAGCGATAGGGGTCTCCGTTAAATGTTACCTACTCGTCGGCATCATCTCGGAAGTTTTTTTCGTTGTTTCCTCAAAAAATTCTATTTCTTAAAATTTCATTTAAAACTAATAAATGGTTTTCCAGGATACTTTTGCAAATCATATTTCTGTACTAGATGGAGTGAAAAGTGATATCCTTGACCGCCAGAATGCGCTGCTACTGCAAAAAAAGGTTATGGTGCCTTGAAGTCCGTTCATATTTAGGCAGACATGCCAAATTTCAGTGCGATACTGTCTTCAGTTTTGTTTTGACAGCTGATTGTTGTTGACGTGTTTGGCATCATGTTGAGTATGCACAAAAACGATTTTCGTTCTCTCATAAAACATTATTTTTTGAGAGGCAAAACGACGAAGGAAACAAAAGAAAAGTTGGATAAATATTATGGGGCTAATGCTCCGTCAAATTAAACCGTGAAATATTGGTTTCGAGAGTTTCGTGGTGGCCGCAACTCCACTACCGACCAAGTCCGCAGCGGTTACAGAGACAATGTCAAAAAAATACATGAAATGGTGTTGGCTAACCGGAAAGTGAAGGTGCGCGAGCTAGCAGATACCACAAAGATTAGTACTGAGCGCACACGCCATATTTTGGGCAATATTCTGCATATGAAAAAGTTATCCTGCCGCTGGGTGCCGCGAATAACCAAACACGCGAAGGCGAGAGCACTTCGAAAGAGTATTTGGATTTGCTGATGCGGAATCAGGCGGACTTTTGGCGTCGATTGGTAACTGGATTTGGATCCCTTGGACTATTATCTCTTCCCAAACCTCAATCGACGCCACGGAGGAGTATTTTGCAGACCTTCCGAAAAATTACTTTTCGGACGGGATCAAGAAGTTGGAAAATCGCTGGAATAAGTGTATCAAACTAAAAGAGGACTATATTAAATTATACAAAAATTATACACTTTTCACTCCATCTCTACTAGATTCTGCGATAACAAAATCTAATTTATGAATGAAACAAATTATAGTCTAAAATCTAATCTCGGTAGAAGTAAAGCCCAATGAAAACTCCGGCATGAAAACCCATATCAAGTTGTAAATTTTTTCGTAATCAATGGCTGCGGTTGAAACACACCGATTGCTAACTTGACCAAACGCGACAATTTTGCTAATAAAGAAAGCTTCGTCACTGAGGACGATTTTTGGATGGAAATCCTGATTTTCTTCCATGTTTAATAGGACCCAATCAGCCATAGTTCGAAGTGAACGATAGTCATTTGGCTTTAACTCTTGGGTTTATATGATCTGTAGGTCTGAGTATACGTACAGTGTTGTGCAAAATATTCCGGATTTTTTCATCATTACTATATATTGTGGTTTTTTGTTAAATAAAAAAGAAAAAAAATCAAAGTTTTCAACATTTTTATATTGTTAATTTAATAACTATTTCAATTATAATACAGACAACAATTAAATAATTACTTACAAAATTGTTTATCCTGTAAACAAAATAAAGGCACTAATTCGGTCGTGCAAAACTAACCGGATTTTTTGGTTTTTAAAGAAAAAATTAGTATTTCGTCCAATAACCTTTATTTGCCAATACTTCTTGGCATCTGCGCGGCATGAGCACAATTAAATTATTAATTATAGTGGTGGAATACTCTCCCACTCATTCTTTAAAACTGCAAAAAGAGCGCTTGTTGAAGTGTGCTTTTTTTGACCAACCTCCCTTTTTAGAATGGTCCACAAATTCTCAATCGGGTTAAGGTCAGGAGATTGAGACGGCCGCTCTAATACACAAATGTTTTTTGCCGTAAGCCACTCTTTAAGTAGCTTTGAGGAAGGTTTGGGGTCATTATCCTGCTGGAAGACCCAAAGCAGCGGCATTTCTTCTTTCGCGTATGGCAGCATTACTGTTTCCAGAATACTTCTGTACTGGAAATAAACGGTCCATTATTCCGTTAATCTTATGTATAGGACCACAACCAGCACCAGAAAAACAGCCCCAAACCATCACGGAAGCCCCACCATGCTAGACTGTGGTCAGAACGTTTTCTGGCTTAAGCGTGAATCCTTTTTGCGTCTTAAAATAAATTCAATTTGCTCTCATCGCTGAAAAGCACTGTCTTCCATTTGTCATCTGACCAATTTAGATATTTTTGTGCAAGTTCAACCCTAATAGAAGGGTTAATTTAAGTATTTGATAATCTTTTCCAAATACGGTGCTTAGCAGAGAGGAGTGGCTTTTCTGCTGCCCGAAAAACAAGAAGACCGACTTCTTTTAAACACCTCCGAACAGTACTTGCGTGAACAGGAAGACTAAGCTGGGTCACTAGAGACGCAGAGGACACAAAAGGATCTTTTAAGACCATACGCTGTATGCGCCTATTAGTCTTCGGTGTTGTTTTCCATGGGCGTCCGTTACTATGTGTTATTTCTATCGGTTTTTCACTTCTAAACTCTTTAACTAAATTATTAATTGTTGAGATCAAAAAATTATATTTCGCAACTATTGCTGTTTGCTTTAACCCGGCTTTAAAGTCCTCTACAATTTGATTTTTTATAATATTACTATACCGTGTTTTTGCCATTTTTAGTATATACGAATCACGTGTAATCTTTTTTCTAGATCTTCTTCTGCAAAAATATAACTCAAATGACAGCAGAAACCGTTATCAGAAAGACGAAATTTAGTGCTCTAAAAAAATCCGGTTAGTTTTGCACAGGCAAAATTGAGATCCTTTTTATTTTTTAATATAACATTTGCATGTAAACGTGAATTTAATTTTTTTTATTCGATTATCAAATGAAGATGGAAAGTGTTTTTAAAAATACAAAAAAATATTACCAAAGTGCCATTTCCCATCACTTATTAGCTAGCGAACATATTTGAGAAAAAAATCCGGAATGTTTTGCACAACACTGTATAGTGAAGTCGTTTGCAAAACATGTGACAAGGATCCTCAGCTCTTGAAAGCGGCGCGAAATCGATGGGTTTGCAGTCTTCATTTACCGACTCGCATACAGCCGCAATATTAACTTCACTTTTAGTGTCTCGCTGTTTCAATTGCACGGCAAAATTTGGAATGAAAAGTCAATTCAAATTTGACAATTTCGTAGCTGACCGCGAATTTTGATCAAGATTTGCAGACGTTGTAATAGCGTATAGGTATACCTTTCCATGATCAAATTGTAGATAATCTGGAACGCAAATATGACATCTGACAGAAGATCGTATGTGTGAGTTCACAAAATTCCTGTTGGAAAATAGACACATCTAATTAAAAATCCTCGGAGGGAGATGAGAGATAGTCAAAATGGATTTCTTCATGAAACATGTTGTGCTCGTAATGAATTTAAGGGTTAGCCTTAAGATGTTTAGAGATATATACTCATACATAACAGAATTGTATGCTTGTATCATAAGCTAAACCTTTGTTCATCTCTCCCTCAGTGTGAAATGAGTTTTGAGATTAATAAGATTTTTGAGTTACTCGTAAATGTGTAAAAATTTTGTTTTATGGTATAATCTAATCAACCATCATTTAACGAAGCTCACGGTTAGACATTACTACCAAGTTATTCAATTTTAATGCGAAATTGCGTTCGGCGATGAGCCTCATTTTACACCGCGCCTCCAGGAGATATCGCTGGTGTTAATAAAATTTTCATGAAATCGAAATGTCCAATGGAGATGGGTAGTTTGCAGACAAGAAATATTTCAAGAAATAAATGTCTGATTTTTATTTAAGCATCAACTCTGAAATTTTTTTGACAGCGCTTGTCAGTTTGACTTGGGAATGTGAAAAAAAAAAAAATAAACAAAGATGACTGAGTGGGGTATGTCGCAGAGTGAAGTTCTGAATTTAATTAATAACTTTAAGGACAATGTATGTCCTTAGAATTATCAAAGTCATTTAAATAGACGACTAGATTTAAAAAATTGCAATTGCAGGTTAAATTCCGCAGAAGGCATAATTTTTTGTTACTTATTCTTAACGCAATTTTTCTACTTTAATTTAGTTACTTTGTGGGAGCAAAAAAAAAAAAGACCGAATGCAAACAGTTCACACTTACTCAACCAACTTACCCTCACAGAATGAAATGTCATGTAGTAATTGCCCACCTAAGTCAAAAGAAAAAAATTTAGACAAAATGTCTGAAATTTAGTCTGACATCTTTGTGTCTCGTGGCGACGCGGTGTTAAGTTTAATGGGACTATCAATAGTCTAAAAACTGTATGATTAACATGCATTGCTAGACACCTCTCCGCCCTAAAATCTTTTTATTTGATGTCCGAAACTTCTCAAATCTGAAGGTTGGACCCGTAAGATCTGTATAACATACAACACGCGGGAGGATGCACGGTTCCTATGCAGGCCCTTATTGAAATATTTTGTTTTCTGTCGGAACAGAGCACTTAGACAAAGAACTAGTCCGTTGTTCTCCTTGTAAGTTCCTTGTAATGGAATCTTTCAGTCTTTCGGAGAAAGATGAGTACCTAAGTGGTTAAGTAATAAAGTGCTCTAAAGCGCAGGCAGGCCTAGACGTGATCGAAGATTGGTGCACTAGAAATGGGCTTTCACTTAATTTCAGAGAGGTGATACCGGCATCTTTATAGATGCTCCAGTTTCGTCTCCTTTAGTCTCTCGTGGTTTTCCGACGACATCCAAGTTCCATTCACCCGATCTGCTACTTTTGCTGGTTACAGCACCGGTTTCAGCCGGATCTTGTTCGCGGGGAAAGCCACCACCAGAGTGGTTTCTCCGCGGGGATATCACCGCATTACCCGACTTCTGTCAATCAGAACTACGACCAGGCTGCTTTTGTTGTCGTCGATGGGTTTAACCGCTTCATGTGGTTTCCGTCCACTGCAACTGGAGCCTTTGTGGATTGTCGCTATTATGAGTAAAACCTGGAGTATAATTCATTGGGTTCACCTACATACTTTAATAGTTTAACGTCTAGTTTGAACGTCTTTGGCGCTTAGTTTAACATATCACCTGGGTTCTTTTGAGAACCTTAGCCTTCCTGTCACGACAATGCTTATTTAAATACTAAGGCACGAACATCGCCATTTTTATACAGCAGTATCAGGGCAACACGAAATTTGATAATATAGAAGAAAAAGGAAAGCTTTAAAAACAAAGGGTAATAATGTGCCTATTTCAGGTCCTGACTCTTTGGATTGGCTATTCCAAGAGATGGCAAAGAACACAATTCTTGTCAGCACTCAGCAAGGGCAGTTATAATCATCAGAAAAAGTGTGAGATAATGATAACACAGCTAAGGCAAATAATATTATTGATTTTTTTTTTGCATCGGAAATTTCTTTATTCAAATTTGCGGATGCATAAGAACTGATATGTCAATTTCTGTGGCCTTATCGATTGTGCTTTGAGAATAATATACCCAATTTGTTGATTTTTATAAACTTATGACTTTCTAAACAGCTAAAAGATTTCAAAATCTATCAAAAGTGATGCAAATACTCGTATTGTATATTTAAATAGTTTTCTTTCGAATGATTTTAAGTCCACTTTAAGTAAAAAAAAATTAAAAAGGCAATAACGATAAAGTGATACTGTGGTCGGCAAAACGTTTCTTTGTTAAATATATTTCGTTGTCTTCACTTTAAACCTGTACAAATTTTTACTCATTGTATGTATGTAGGTATCATATAGCAAGCACTATATTCTGGTGACATAGTGCATGGATTTTTTCCACATACACATTCAATTGGCATCTAACATTTTATCCTAGCGTGTATATTTGAGTATAGGTACTCGTATGTGTATCCACATGTATCTTTCCCACAAAAAAAAAAATAAAAATATATATTAACAAATTGCCTTATATCATTTACGAGTATGTTACAATAAGTGACTTATTTTCTTTCCTTTCAGATAACTGGAGCTGCACAAATAATAATAGGAACTTCTTTGCTATGGGGACATGTTGGGTATTATGGGATCGTACAAAATAAATTGTGGGCACCATCCGCGATCCTACTGGCTTTGGGTCCTTTTACATTCATCTTGTGCTGGATGGGATGTCAAGCAACGAATCAAAAGAAGCGCTGCCTTTTAGGAATGGTGGGTTATTTTACAAATAAAAATGCAAATTGAATTGTGTAGTTTTTTGACTATCCAAGCACGATGAAGATTATTTATATTTTTCCTTTTTTTTTTTAACTGAAATAGTTTAGCGCACTGTTAGTAGCTGCAATCTGTGTACAGTTTATTGTGTGCGGTTGGGCTCTGGCTATGAGAGAAAATTTGCCGACATCTGTTGAAATTTTCGTTGATGATTCGTTTGTGGATTTCTTAGATAAATTCTCACGAACCAAAGTAGATAATTTACATTTATGGAACCGAATGCAATCGCAGGTATTTTCAACATGAATTAATTTGTACCTACCTACATATGAAATCAAATTTAATTATTCTTATGTAATTTTAGTTACAATGCTGTGGTGT
Source organism: Volucella zonaria (assembly GCA_963966105.1). NCBI lineage: Eukaryota > Metazoa > Arthropoda > Insecta > Diptera > Syrphidae > Volucella > Volucella zonaria. The sequence continues at coordinate 827,542 of OZ014531.1, forward strand.
GGATGGACCGTTGGATTATAGACGTTTATCATTGCCATGGTCTTGTTGCTCTAGACCAGAACACGCATATGAGTCAGCATGTGATACACATTATAAACGGGGATGCCTTGCTGTGCTTTCAGAGCAAATAAAAATTCGATTACTTCTGGCTTGTTTTGCTGCCGCTGGTATTGCCCTAGTTCAGGTAAGTCTTATATGAATAATTTAATTTTAGATATGTAGTGGCTTAAATTTCACCGAAAATTTAACGCTGAGTTGTGCACAATGTGTATAGCTTTTGGTTTTAAAACCAGTTAAAATTTTATTTCAAACAAGTAACGCACGCATTGAGCGCCTAAAACCCCTATTGGTACTAAACACTTTATTATTTCGAAATTATAATAGCATAGTATTTTAAACAAAAATGTATACAAATATTAAATACCTCTCATTTATAAACAAAATCAACACATCGGATTGTTGCGGATTTTTGGATGTATCCACGTAGTACCTACATAGGTTTCATCAACATCAAACACGATGAGAAATTAACGTTCAGTTGCAACTGCACGGCAGTGACCCAGATTAATTTGATCTTCTAATATTTTAAGTCTTATAAGCAGTATTTACATTTACATACTCGTAATATGTAGCGTGGTAAACGAAAATATTCGCACAAAAGAGAGTTTTTAGCAATTCAATCATCAAAATGTAAAACAATCAATACGTTTTAATATACTCGTGTTCAATTTCAATTTGTATATGATAATATCTATTGTGATTTATTTTTAGAAGTCACTAAGTTTTGAGCTATCTTACTTTTAGAAGTAACATTAATCGAACGCTTACGCAGACATCGTCCATCATTGCTTTCTTTTAAGTATTCCGCACCTTCTTATAACACCTCTAACTTACCAGATATTGTAGTCGGATTTTAATATCACTAAATAACTTCTCTCAAATATTGATTTACTTTCTTTTAAGGGCGTCTGTAAGCCCTCAAAGAGATCGGAAACAGTAGGCGAACCATCTCGTGCTGGTATTTTTTTTTACATTTGTTGACTTGTAATTAGTATCTAATATTTGGTTCCTGAGAAGTATACACGCGACAGATCTTTATTGGTTTAGATTAACAAAGCTATCTATCGCCGTGGTTCTTTTTCTTATTGCATCATTATAAGCTATCTACCTCTAAATCAGAAATTATTTTGTTTAAATTTGAACTCAGAAAGAGAAATATGATAAGTGTATCCCAGGTATTCCAGATCTGATCAATCGACGACAAGAAGAAGACCTAATGGCGGGATAGTACATAACTTAAAGGGAAACAAGATTTTAATATGAATTTTTTTCAACTTTAATTTATTTTTTGTATTGTATTGTTTTTATTTTTGATGCCTTTATAAACAAATCAATGACAATATGTTGTTTAAACTAACGTACAAACGGTTGACCACTAATGAAAACCAGTTTTTAATAGGAGAGCCACAGCACTCTTTGCAATACCAAGATTGAAAACTTCTAGCATTGCACACAAACTGTATACTTCAGATAAAGTATGGGGTGATTGCGACTTATTTCTTGTATCTATAACCCATAAGGTTACCCTTATTTTATCTTCTTCCGTGCACGACTTCTCCTGTTTTATTTGGTAAAGATCCGTTCTTAGCTTACGCAATTCCCGATATACCATTTTAGGAAAGTATTCTAAAATAGTAGCGTCTACTTCCGTCTTGCAAAATATTCTTTTTTTAGTAAATCCTCATATATTGTTTGGGCTTTTCTAAAATGGTTTAATTTTTTGTTAGCTTAAATCTTTAAGAGTGAAACGCATTGCATATATGCACGTATTTAGAAGTTATCAAACGACATTCCTTTGCTGCTGTATGTTGTTTTCTATTTTAAAAAAATAATAGGCATCGCAACGAGGACTAATTCTTTACACAATCCCGGAAACCGTTGTCGACAATAACAACAACTTTACCTTTAACCAAGACGTTAAGCAGCTAATGTTATTTTTATAATTCATTCGATTTATATATGGGTATATACGAGTAACTTCGTGCGGTTTTTTTTTTTTTTTAAATTTGAACGTTTATTTAAGAAAAACATGTACAATAATATTATTCAAAGTATTGCCCATCTGAAGCTATGACTTTTTCCCATCTTTCTGGCAATTTGTGGATCCCATCCCAAAAGAACTGCGCCGGCTTGGCAGCCAAGAATGAATCAAGCCAATTTTTGATATTCTGCTCTGATGTGAACCGTATTTCAGTGAGGGCGTTCTGCATCGACCGGAACAAATGGTAGTCAGAAGGGGCAAGGTCTGGCCTATAAGGCGGGTGGGGTAAAACTTCCCATCCACTGTTTTCCAAATAGTTCTTAACCGGAATAGCAACGTGGGCCGAGCGTTGTCATGATGGAAAATTATTGCCTCGTGTCTGATCGCATATTCCGGGCGTTCTTCGGCCACTGCTCTCTTCAAACGTTGTCCATTGATGGCTTCACCCTTTTTTAGCAGGTCATAATACAGCACATCCATCTGATCCCACCAAATACAGAGCATTACCTTCGCGCCATGGATATTCAGCTTTGCGGTTGATTTGGCTGCTTGGCCGGGTTTCACATATGATTTTTTGCGCTTGGGGTTGTCGTAATGGATCCATTTCTCATCACCAGTAACAATCCGATGCAAAAATGACTTCCTTTTGTGGCGTTCCAGCAGCATTTCGGACATGCAAAACCGCCTTTCGACGTCTCTCGGCTTGAATTCATGTGGAACCCAATTTCCTTGCTTTTGAATATATCCAGCTGCTTTTAAACGTTTTGAAATGGCTGCTTGAGTGACACCCAAAGATTCTGCGAGCTCTTCTTGTGTTTGGCAACAATCTTCATAGAATAATGCTTCCAGTTCTTCATCTTCAAATTTTTTTGGCTGCCCAGGACGTTCATCGTCTTCCAAGCTAAAATCACCACTTTTAAATCGTGCAAACCACTTTTGGCGCATTCGCTCAGGAAGAAGAACTCCCCGCAAAAACACTTTTTCAGGCACAAAGTTCGACATATTTGAGTGAAAAAAAATTATTGTTGTTTACGCTTCAAATGAATGACATATACTGAAATGACGTACAATGACAATAGCTTTCCAACGCATGTTCCAATGGAATAATAACAATGGAATAATACAAGTTACGCCATCTCTTAGCAAACCGCACAAAGTTATAGTCATTTAGGTTCAATATAATATGTGCATACGGTTTTGTTAATACATATAATACTATAGAGTAATCGTTATGCTTCGAATATGTACTGTTATAGTAGAAAATAGAAAAGTCATTAAAAATCATCTTTTACAAATGGTCTTTTGTTGTATTTATGAACTCTTCTCGTTTTTGGGATTTGGGCCTAGGCTATGCATAAACACATCTACCAAGTAGTAAAACATAGCATTATACACACATACCACCAAAAAGTTCCAGGAATTTATTTAGAAAATTAAAAATACAAGTTTATTCATCTAAATCTATATTGTTTCCTTCAAAGTAATCCCCATCAACTGCAACACACTTATACTAGCGCTGGATCCAATCCTCGAAACATTTTTTATATTCGGCTTTCGGTATGTCCATCAGTGCTTACTGCGATTCCATTTTCTATTACTTCCTCTCGGCTGCTGAAACGCGTTCCCCGTAGTGGTTTTTTAACTCGATTGAACAGAAAGACGTCACAATGAGTCAAATCAGGTGAATTTGGTGGCTGTTGGATGGTATTTGTTGCATTTTTCGTCAAAAAATTACGAATAATGATGGCACTATGGGACGGTGCGTTATCACAATTCTGGTCTCTTTCGGCGAATTGCTTCACGCAAACGTCTCATAACGCCCAAATAATACTTTTTCTTTACTGTATGGTCTTCTGGCAAAAATTCATGATGCACTACACCGTTGTAATCCATGAAAATCGTGAGCATTGCCTTCTTGTTTCACTGAAAACGACATGGTTTTTTTGGTCTCGGCTCATTTGGTGAACGCCATTCACTTGCCTGATGTCTGGATTGCGTACCGTACTTATAAACCCACGTCTCGTCTCCAGTAATGATCCTTTTGATGAATGTGGGATCGGATTCAGCCTCGCAAATCATCTCTTTTGCGACGTCAACACGGTCTCTTTTTTGCATGAAATTGAGGTCTTTTGGCACCAACTTTGCTGCTACACGACGGAAACCTACATCATTAAACAAAATGTCTTGGACGGATCCATAGGCAATGTTCAAGTCCTCCGCTATCTCTCTGATGGTTAATTTGCGGTTATTGACCAACATTTCTATTACTTCATCAATTCGTTCGTGCCACTGGTAAACGACCGTCTTCTTTAGAGAATCGTTGCCAAACACTTTTCCAACATTTCCAACGCTCGCGCACCATTAAATCAGTTTTTTACGCAAAATGTAATACTCGTACAAGTTCGTTGTTGCAAATTTAAATCCATTTCTAAAATTGTAAAAAATCGCCAACACACACTGATGTAGATGTACTCTTGGCTACGTAAATTTTTCAAATGTCAAGCTATGACGCTAAAATTTAGAGGGAATGTCAACAACAGATTTACCAACTTAACAAAAAAAAAAACAGAAATCAAATCGGAACAATGTTAGCGCCACACGGTGGTGTCCCACGGGAACTTTTTGATCAAGGTGGTATGTGTATTATTCCGTAATTTCATTAAAAATACTGCAAGACAGGTTTCACCACTTTTATTGTCACTCTTATAAATTTTATTAAATAGGATATTCCCAAGTTTGTTAGAGTCACCAATCCGGAAATCACCTTTCAGTAATCCTGGTGCAGTTTAATCGAAATTTTTATTTAGTTTCTTCCAGGGTTAATAGGGAGAAAACACACTATTTCCTTGTTCAGTTAACAGGTTATCTGTATCTGTAAAGTGGCTCATATGTACGTCATCTTACTGACAGGAAAAATATGCATCTAGCTTTGAAAAGCATTATTTTACTAAGTAAATTATTTTACTAAGAAATTTATTGGGGTTTCTTCCCTTGAAATTGTCAGATTAATTCTAAGCTTATTATTAATCGAAATAAGCACTTTTGCAATCTTCATACATTTCATTCCTACGAGACATACTAAGTATATTTATTCGGATAGCATAAAACTCCGGTTCTCTGGAGGCGAGACACTCTTCGAAGCAGAGTGACGAAATTGTGCAGGCCTCTTGGTTTAATCTTATCTGCGTCTTGTAGTGCAGCATCATGTGGCCCATCATTGTCGTGTAAGCCGTTTGTTGATCACATGTTTGTTGATCAATCTCGGACCTAGACGTGACATATTTTTGGGTAAGATGTCAATTTCTTGATAACATTTCTCGATTGTGAAGGTTTTGCCTGAAATTGGAAAACTTGAGTAGATTATTGTGGTAATTGAGCACCAAATAGTCACCATTCTCTTATTTCATTTTTTATTTTATATTTTATAAAGAAAGGTTTGTGAAAGAAAATGATTATTGTGAAGTTTTAATATCTTATAGTCAAACTGAGAATACAGATTCTTTCAGAAATTAAAAAACAATTAAACGTATTACGCTGTACGACCATTTTTTATATTTTATTTTTTTAAATTTTTATTTCATCAAAATCTATTGACATCTATAACGCTTTTTCAACGTGATTCGAGTCTGATAATGCCCTTCAAAGAAGCCAAAACACTATCTGCTTGTTTGTTGGAGAACAACAGTTTTTTATGGTCTCTAACATTCATGCAATAGAATCAGAAAATGTATTTGGTCTTTTGGATGTATAGCATATTGTAATCGTCACCAATTAGTGAAAACCGCGTTTGGGATGGTTTTTGGTTTTTTTATCTGCACCAAATACTGTTCTGCTCTCCTTCCGATGTCATTCACACGGATGGCATAATTTGGTCGAATTACAATAATTTCTCCGTAGTATGAACTACCGTAAATAATAATAATTTACTTTTTACATTGTAAATTTTAAATATATATTTTTTTGTTAAACAATTTTTTTTATCAATTTATCAATTATTACAAATATATTTTTACTAAATAATATTTTTTGTATACAGAGTTTTGGATTATTCTGTGCAATACACTTAACTGTGCTCCTGGGACGAAGCGAAAATGGTGAGGATATTAACCGCATTGCTAAACGACAGCAAGAATTTTTACCACTGTCCATTCAAGATAAAGGACGACGTGATCTGCCATCGCCATTGAGTTTATCTCCATCGGCACCTGGCCATCGACTTATGAAGACTGCTCCACCACCGCCACCCACCATGCCCAAATGACAGACAATTAGTTTCTAAATAAATAAATATATATAAATATACGTATTATATTTAAAGATTTTCAAATTATACTTAAATTTACTAAATAATTTATCAAAAAAGGAAGAAAAAAAATTAAAAAAATATTACAAAAAATATGAAAAAAAAACTTATTTAGAAATCTTGAACATTAAAAAAATAATGAAACAAGCCCACTGCATTCCGGCACAAAGTGGTCATCCATTAACGTAGTTTGTGATAGATTTTTTTGTCTGGCGATCTCCAAGAAAAATATGTAAACAACAAAAACTCGAATTGTAAAGTTCCAGCGAATATTTTTCAAAAAAAAAAAAAATAATAAAAATAGGAAAAAACGAAAAAAAGCAACCTACCAACATTAACCCTTCACAGAGTCAAAAACACGCGGGAGAGAACATTATTCGAAAGTAACAACACCCACTTTTGATGAAAAGAGCGCTAGAAAAGGCTGCAACAGATATTGTCTTGAATGAAATAAACCAGAAAAAAAAACAAAAAACAAAACCAAAAACAAAACTGATTAATGGTCATAAACATCCAATAATCACTTGAACTGAATACTAAGATGAATGCCAATAAAGCTGTCACCACCTACATATACATTTTGTAAAGAAAAGTTTATTTAACTACTCTAATTTTTGTACGAGATAAACACAAATGAAAACCGACAAAGAAAAAACGGTGAAGAATGCTCTCGCTTAAGAACTGCCCTTAAGCGAAGGATACAATTGAAGTTGGAATGAAAAATAACGAACGCCTTTTTAGACATTTACAAATAAACTAGGTAGGAAATTTAATGAAATAATTTATATATCCAATATATAAATACTCACTTAATCAATTAAAAACAAAAAAAGAAAACTGCCAGTTGAGTAACTTTTTCCCAATTATTATTAAAGAAAAAAAAAATAAATAAAAAGTAAAGATAAAAGAAAAACAAAAAATTAAAATACTACGAATGGAAATATAATCAAAATATGTAGATATATATTATTTAAGCATAAGGGGCACTTTTTGAAAATATGCATGTTTATCCTACGGATAACGGAATAAAATTTAATTAATTGCAACAGAATATGAATGAGAACACGCTGATTTATATCGCAAAGAAAATGTATCGAAATGAGGTTATAGAGGCATCGTAATCACACAAAAATGCAATATGTTATAAGTTCGCATTCCTATTTTCATTTTTGCTCTTATTCACATTAATAACATGACAACTACAATAACAATGAATACAGCCCTTGGTGTTAGCGTATTGTGTAAAATTTAAGTAAATTCACATCATGTCTTAGCTGGTTTTGTATGCCAGGACGTGATAAAGGTATAAAGTTTTTGTATCAATAGAATAACACTCTTGAGTTATAATACAATTAAACAAAAAATAAAATATTTTATGGATGTCAGTTTATTTTTATAAAATTGGTCTTTTTGTTTTTGAAGTATTGTAGTAATCCTCAACGTTCGTTTATTTATTTTAATAAAAAAAATTACCGTATATGTATTCCCATATTTCATACCCAGTGTGTTTCTCTAATTTTTAGTCATTCTTAGTATAGGTGGGAATGTTTTTGGCAGTTTCCCTATAGTGATCAATTTAAATCCCTCTTCACACTTTGATTGAAGGCAATATAATTCACTACTCATTATTCCAAGCACCTTAAAAAGTGAACAAAAATATAAAATAAATAAATAAATGAATAGATAAAAGCATGCATGAGCAACACTCTCGATATGAATCTTTTTCGTTTTTCGATTCCTCCAACAACTGTATACTTAAACTCATAGCACGCTAAGTAGTGTTTCATAAGAAAAATGCAGATTATATAAAAGAAAATACACTATCACTTTAAACGTTCGCTTCACACAATATTTGATATATTCAAATTCAATTTCAAACTTCGTATAAATGCCAATAGAAAGCCCTCACACTTATATGGGCATTCATATACAGTGTTGTGCAAAACAAAAGCAACAAATTTAGCTCTCACATATATATAAGTGGAAATATTTTTTTTCCAATGATCTTTCCAAAAAAATTAAAATGTGGATTTGTGTAATGATGAAAGAGAAACATGGTAATGTATTTTCCAAAAGAATAATAACTGGTATATAAGAAAATCATAACAAGAACCAGTATATGTAATATATGACAGTGTGCAAAACTAAAGCAACGCATCTAATACTTTTTATAAGAGCCCTTATTTTTAATAAATTCATCATATCTGCGTGGCATCGAAGTTATCAAATTTGAAATTGTGGTTTGCGGTATTTTTTGAAATTCAATTTTTAATGCTTGAAACAGTTCTCGCTAATTCATGAAATGTTCTCCAGCAACCCGTCGTTTTAGTATCCCGAAGAGGTTTTCAATGGGATTCACGTCCAGTGATTGTGCCGGCCAATCAAGAACTAGCACATTATAGTCTTCTAACCAGTGGCATATGTCATTCAGCATGGGGCATCATTTTCGTTTCCATAATATTTTTATACATAAAACGATCAATTATCCCTTCACTCTGGTGAAAGGGACTAACATCATTGGTTGAGAAGCATGTCCACACCATCGCACTACCACCTCCATGCTTTGATGTAACTTTGCAGTTCCGAGGATTGAGTTTCTCTCCTTTCCGATGTCTGTTGACATACCATCCGAATTGACCACATTGAACTTGAAACGACGACCATTTGTCTTTGGGAAGTCACAAACGGGCCTTTTTTTAATTAGACCACAAATTCTTCTATCTATCTTGTCCGAAATTTTTCGTGGTCGACCTCCCAAATGTACTGCAGTTTACATAGTATACCGTTGTTTTATACTTTTTAATAAGGCGGGAAACAATGGATCGGTTTATATTATATTTCTTGGCTACGAAAATTTGAGTCTCTCCATTAAAAAAATGTTCAATTATTTGAGATTTAATTTCATCAGCAAATTTATTTCAAGCCATAGTGTAGCTCCGCCGACAAGATGATATCCGTTTGACAGATCAACTACTCACTTCCTTATAGGTAGGTAAGAATATGATAGAACACGAAAAGTACTGCTAACTTTTTTCTGTTGTTTTTGGGAAATCAAAAAATTGTTGCTTTAATTTTGCACACTGCTATATATTACATATACTGGTTTTTGTTATGATTTTCTTATATACGAGTTGTTATTCTTTTGGAAAATACATTACCATATTTCTCTTTCATCATTACATAAATCCATTTTAATTTTTTTGGAAAGATCATTAGGAAAAAAAATATTTCCACTTATATGTGAGAGCTAAATTTGTTGCTTTTGTTTTGCACAATACTGTATGTACTCGTACACATTATTTTTCTCTGACCTTTAAAAAAATAATGGGAAAAATCGAATGTAATCAAAAGTATTCCAAAATCTATAATTGACTATGTAGATTTATTACAACAAGCGATTCGTAATTCTCTCATGCAACAACAATTAGAAAACAATTGGTATACAGAGTTTGACAAAACTATACCACGAAAAATGGTCATATAGGAAAAAAGTAAAGAATATTAAAAAAGCTTATGAGAGTTTAAAAACTTTTATATTTTCGTTTTCACAAAATATTACTCTTTGATTTTACGTTAAATATTATCTAATTTTTAATAAAATAAAATAATTAAAAATCCATTGAAAAATAAGTGGACAAAACTAAAGCATATTTTCGAGTTTATAAACAAATAACCCAAAAAAAGTTTTTGAAACTAATACTTAGTGGCATATCCATTATTTTTGACTACCGCAGCACATCGACGAGGCATTGAGGCAATTAGATTGTCAATAGTATGCATTGGGATGTTATTGCAGGCAATTTGTGCTTGTCGTAGCAGTGAGTCCAAATTATTGCATTTCGTACGATCAATCCTTTGATCTACAATTCCCCACAGATTTTGGGGAATTGAGAATGGGGAATCTATGGGGTTGAGATCAGGGGATTTCGCTGGCCACTTCATTACAGTTATTTCGTTTTCGTTAAGCCAATCCTTCACAAGTTTAACCGTAGGTTTAGGATCGTTGTCATGTTGGAAAATCCATCGCAACGGCATATTCTCCTCAGCATAAGGAAGCACGACGTTTTGAAGTATATCCCGGTACACGAAACGATCCATAATACCACTAATCCTATGAATTGGCCCGACTCCACGACCGGAAAAACATCCCCACACAATAATACTGCCACCACCGTGTTTCACTATATCATTGGTGAATCGTGGACTTAGGCCTTCGCCTTTCGGCTTCCGTACCGAATGAAAACCATCAGATCCCTTTAAATTGAATTTGGATTCGTCAGAAAAAAGTACAGTTTTCCATTTTGCTACGGTCCAGTTAAGGTGTGCCGTGGCAAACTCAATTCTCGCGCGTTGATTTTTTAGAGAAATAAATGGCTTTTTTATAGGACGATATGATTTTAAGCCACTTGAGATCTCAAGGCCCAGTTCTTTTTGAGGATATAAAGGGGTCCTTTTTAATAAGCCTTATAATTCTTTTATCCTTGCGACTGGTCTTTTTTCGGGGTCTACCGCCACTGTGCACCGTTTGGACATTTCCCCGAGCACGAAATCGAGCTATTACTCGCGAAATCTCCGAATGGCTTATACCAAATTTTTTTGCAATATGTTACTGATTTACCGCTTTCAAAATGAGAAACTACTCGTATTTTTTCTTTTACTTCGTCAGAATACTTATTACGAGCCATTTTATCACCTTTTTGTCACAATTAAACTCAATTTAAGCTTCCGATTTAAAATGCCGCCGATCACTCACAAATAATTTTTTTTCCATTGTCTAGAATGTTTTTGAAAAGAAAAACAGTAATCTTTGATGCATATTATAAGTAAACGGTAAAATTTTGCTGACTGAAGGCAATAACAGGATGCATGTGCTTTAGTTTTGTCCACTTATTTTTCAATGGATTTTTAATTATTTTATTTTATTAAAAATTGGATAAGATTCAACGTAAAGTGAGTAACAAAGAGTAATATTTTGTGAATAGGAAAATATAAACATTTTTAAGCTGTCACAAGTTTTTTTTTAATGTTCCTTACTTTTTTCCTAAGTGAGAATTTTTCGTGCTATAGTTTTGGCCAACACTGTAGATGCTCAATCGTGTGCAATGTTGTCATATCATATCAATGTTTGTTTGTTTGTTTTTTTTTTTTCAAATATTTCAATAAATTTGCTTTGAAATATGTTTATATAACCAATGTGTAACTCTATATGATACAAGAACTGCAATTGTTAAGATAGAACGATCAAAAGTACGAGTAACAGATTTAAGAATGACAAGCTAGAAAAGTAACGACGCATGTAAATAGGCTTATACTGAATAGAATAGAGAAGACCGGGTGCATTAAAAAGCAATAACACGGTATGGACATGAGAAAATACATATAAAAATATTTGCTGGGATTAAGTTTACCAAGATCGCTCGGTTTATTTATATTATTACTTAAACATAATAGATTGTAAGAACTTTTAACAAAAGTAGTTGTTATTATTAAAAAATAAAAAATAAAAATAAATAAAAAATCAGTGCGACCATGTTGTTCGCCTTCCCTAGAAAAAGAATACAAATTAAAAATTTCATTGTATAATTATATGAAAAGTAAATAAAAATGTATTTTTCTAATAATCTAAGGTGTATACTATGGAGATATTTAAAGAAGAATGGAATAGGCACCCCTTTAACTTATGTATTTTTACAAGCTGTACTTATTATCATATTTTTATGTTTTTATTTTGTTTCGAATGTTGTTTGTTTTATAAACTCATCTCAAATATCTTGCTGTTCCCCTCTTGTTCCGCTAAACAGTACCTACAGGAATATAAGATAAAAAGAACTACAACAATTTTGAAGCATATGAATATGAAGTTGATCAAAGTACATGTTTATTTTTAAATGCAATAAGGTACTTAATTATTTTGAGTAGCTCGTAAAAGAAAAAAAGAAAACATAAAAAATAGTACACCTAGTAGATTTTAGCTTCACTATTATTGACCAATTTCATCATTAAACAAACAATGAAAAAAAGTAAATAACTTGAATAAATTGATAAACAGACAAAACAAGAAATTAAGAATAAAAACAAATAAATCTTTCAAAATTTCAAAACAAGTACGAAATGACAAAGGCTTAACTCGAAACTAAAATCTAATTACAAAACGTTAAAATTGAAAAAAGTAAAGTGTTTAAAGTTGAATTTTAAACATTTAAAATGTAAGTTCGAATTTCTCTTTTAAGTGCTATACATATTCTTTTATCATTAAACATACACACATACTTGTAATTTGGTATTTTTCTGTTCAAGAAAACAAAATTGTTAACCTTACTTAATCTCTCTAAAAATTCGTAGGAATTTATCTTTAATATTTAAAAAGAAAAACTATTAAAAAAAAAAATGGAAAAAAACACATGTCAAATTTTTGTATTTTTTTTTAAACCTCATGTCAATCATCTCAATAAAACATATTTATTTGACTTCATAAAACAACTGTGTATATTTTTTAAATTGTTATACAAAATATATAATTTCACTTGTTTTGTTTTACAGTCCTATACTTACTTAAGAAGAAAAACAATTTTATTTTGTTGTTTGAATTATTTATTTTTATATTAATAAAATTTTACCATTTTTGAGGTCAATTAAAGAGGAGTTAGTTTTCGTGTATTTAATCAGATAACCAAGGCAGACAATTTATCCATTATACTCCCTACGTTTCCCTTTTACAGAAATGTATCAGACTATCTTAAAAGGATGATAATCGTGTTGCATAAGTACGATCAATTTTCAATGCAGAGTAAATCTGTCCCCCGATTTGCACGGTACTTTTTTTTTACACGATTTCACTTTTACACGTTTTTTCCCAAGCCCCTGTCCCTCGATGTACAGATGTCTCTTGTGTCTAACGTAGGTACCTGCCCTGAGGGCTTAAGCCTACGGTGCGTCTTCGTACAAGATATCAAAACAATGCGTTGATAAGCGCCCTTCGGGTAGTACAAGTACTACCACCAGTACCAGATTCGAAGTCGTGTGTAGGGCACGAACTTCCCCTTTGGTGAAGGGTCGAGGCCTATCTAATACCTCAGCCATTCTGTGGGTCATGGCACCCGGTTGCAATGCAACTCCACATCGAGCAGACCAATTGGTTCCATAGCAATCCCATGGTTTAGCACCGGTCGTAGTACACTACAACATATGCTAAGCCATGAGATGTCCAAGATCCATTCGGTCCATTCTCCCCGCGATTTTGGGTTTAAACCTACAGCCACCACGATACTCCCACAAGGGGGCCAACTCCTAGGTCAGGCCGGAAACATAGTTCCGATGGCTCCTGGCCTCCCGTGGTACCAGAATATAGCTTCCGGTCGAGCTTCGCAACCTTGAGGTTACTTCCAGTTCGGCACCTCACTGCCCAGGACTGGCGGCCTTGCAACAACTTGAATATCTACAAACTACCCGCTAGCTGCCTACTGCGCCTTCTGTTGAATACGTCTTTTGCGAAACTACGGGTTATTTCAAACCGTACGGTATCAGTGATAATTCCACTGACATCGTAGGTCTCACCATTAAAGGTGATGCCCATAGCCTGCAAGTTCCTTATGTCAGCGTAATTGGGACACTCACATAGGACATGAAGCCAGTCCTCATAGGTAGCTCCACATGAGCAGCTCGCAACCTCGCTAAGCCCCCTCTTATGCAAGAATGCATTTAGGGAGCCATGCCCGGTCAACAGAAAGCCCAGGCTGAGGTTAAAATTCCGTTCAGGAAAAATTCTCATGGTTAGCACATCCCTTAGGAAGCCGTAAGTAACCCTACCATTTTCGCTAGCATCCCATCTAGATTGCCATCTAGATAGAACACATGCGTGTAGCAAGGTTTTACACTGCTTCAGAGATAGGCCATCCACTTCTTCCGGGGAAACCCAATCGCGCTCATTTAGAGGGAGACCTTTTCTGATCTTGAAAGAAATACCACGACGTATCACTTCCAGATCCAGAGGTGGCACTCCCAGCAAGACCTGCATTGCCTCTGTGGAGACAGTGTGGCACACCGGTAAACAGCCAAGCAAGGCGACTCTTTGACAAGCCAGGATCCGCCTTTGGCCATCAACAGTCATAACTCTGCCGTACCTTACCGATGCTCCATATGTTGCACAGGCAACAACTCTCGATGTACACGTTATTTTTCGCTATCACACGGTTTTTAAATTCACGAATTTTCCAAAATAAAACTGTTGAAACCAAAAAATGTATGCTGGTTACGCTGGCATTAAACTAATTAAGGGGACTTCCCTTTGCATAATTTTTTTGCGCTAAACATATTGATTGGTCAGTGATCCTTTAGTAGCAGAAAGGTGCATACATATTGTGAAATTTTTAGAAATTCATATTCAACGGTATGTGATAATTATTTATGTTTTATATTAGATTAGTACTCTTATTATTTTATTATATTTTTAACATTATTATAATTCAGTTAAAATTGTTTAAGCTTCACCATGTCGAAAGTTATTAAACAGCCCGTGAAAAGGAAAGTCATCTCTTTCGAAACCAAAATTAAAATCCTTAATCGTCTATGTAATGGAGAAAGGGTAACAACGGTTGCTAAATCGTATTTCATGAATGAAGCCACAATAAGAAGCATCAGAAAAAATGAAGGCTCCATCAGAAAAAGTGTAGCAGCTGGGATTGGTACGAGTAAAAGCACAACTTCTTACGTAAGGGATATTGTTATTGAAAGCTTGGAAAAGGCGTTAATAATATGGATAGAAGATCAAGCTCAAAAGCGAATACCAGTTGATACCAACGCCATCATAAATAAGTCTTTGCGGATCTACGAAAAAATTAAAGATGGGTTACCATCTACTTCTACAGCTGGAAAGAAGTCGCCCTTTTCAGCTAGCAACCGTTGGTTTGAAAGATTCAAGCAAAGGCATTCTCTACATAATCTAAGATTAAAAGGTGAACTAGAGTCTGATGACGTATAGGCAGCGCAAGAATACTCAGCAAAGTTGGCTGAAATTCAATGCTGACGAGACGGGATTATTCTGGGAAAAAAATGCCAAGCTCATAAATCAGCTAGTGGTCATAAAGCAGCGAAGGATCGTATAACAGTTCTTTTCTGTAGTAATGGTTCAGGCAATAATATAATGAACCATTGGTTATTAATAAATCAAAAATGCCACGTGCATTTAAAGGGATACATATTAACAACCTGCTGGTTTATTGGATGGCCAATAATAAAGCATGGGTTACTGGCACGGTTTTTAACGAACGCTTTCAAAAGTTGTTTGTCCCCGATGCCAAAAGGTATTTAAGTGAAAAAGGTTTGCCCTTTAAAGTGCTTCTGCTAATTGACAATGCTTCCGGCCATCCTCAAAATCTACAACATGAAAATGCGCAAGTTGTATTTCTACCAAAGAACACAACTTCTTTATTACAGCCACAAGATCGAGGAATAATTTCTGCTTTTAAGGTACTGTATATCAATCGAACCTTAAGGTATATTTTAGAACGAACTGATAATGATGCATCTTTGATAGTAACTGATGCTTGGAAAAAATTTACAATTTTGGATTGTGTTAAGCAAGTTGCATTATCAATTTCGAGATTGAGCAATCAACGCTGAATGCTTGTTGGAAAAAAGTATGGTCAGAAGTAGTTGAAGGTAAGATTGTTTGTCAACCATTAGAGCATGAATACGAGTATTCTCAGTTAGTTGAGTTGGCGCATGCAGTGGGAGGGAGGAGAAGGTTTCGAGAATTTAACTAAAACAGATATTGAAAAGCTAGTGGCTGACGAAGAATTAGATGATGATAATTTAATTAACATGATTGATAATACAATTGATTAAGACAACGGTCCTGATGAGGAGACTGAACCAATTGCATTCACAGCAAAAGTCATCCACGAAGGACTTGCAATCTTTCTTATTTGCGTTGAAATAAATGAATTTGAATAAAAAAACTGACTAAATTCTGTGCATTTTATTTTTTTTTTCCGATTTACACGGTTTTTCATACAAAATTCTGAGATTTCAATTTACACGATATTTTCAGGAATGGATCTTCCGTGTAAATCGGGGGACAGGTGTATTCCTATGAGTTATGCTTCTTGGTGTCGCATGGAGGCAATAGAATGATTGAAAAAATACGATGATATCTTTTTCAGTTGTGATAGGATGGTAGCATTTTGTGATCTGGATATTAGCTAGTTATTACTGAAGTAAATTTATTCTTAAAATAAATATAAAAAGCTAGAAACATTTCGTATTTAGTTCCAAACATATATAAATATCTCATTATTAAAAATAATATACCTATGTAGAATAAAATTTCGATTGTGTAATTAAAAATTATAATGTACAATATATAAATATGAACAATTTAGCTTAGTTTATTTTAACTGGTTTCAACTAAAAAAACAGTGACAAAGGAAAAGAAATGAAAGAGAACAACTATAGAAATAGTAACATAATATGTAGTATATACTTTTTCAATTAGTTTATATAATAAAGCTCAGCAAAATTTCGATGTCTTTATAATTTGTATTCAAAAGTCTACAATTTCATTTTACATTAAAGTTCTTTAAAGTTCTGATAATTTCAATTCCTTCGAGAAATGTATTGAATAATTTAGAAAGCATAATTGTCTTAACGCGATATGAGGAAAAGCTTGACTCCTCCCTAACAGTATTGTTTTGATAGTTATTGGTGTCATTCATAGGACTCTGAAGGTAACCACCCCTATCCGGAAAAATGTAAGGATTTTAAAATAATGCAAATAATTTACGGGCAGAATGTATAGTTCATCAAATATCTGGTCTACCGAGGATAAGATGCAAATATGTGCTCATTCTTAAATTCTTTTGAAAAAAAATGTAATATCTATAAAGATTTATTCATTTTAAATAGGAAAAGACAAAAAATAAAATAAAGTGACTTAATAAAATAATGCTTTGAAGTGATCAAAAAACTTAAATGGCGTTGTATTTACAATTTTAAGATGCAAAATAGTTGGTCTATGAGTCTGAATTTAAATTTTACCGCTGTGTCACGTTGCCCTTGGCCTTGGCACCAAAAGTTTTCCAAATATTTGATACTTTGGCTCTTAAGTCTTGAAGAGTCCGATCTGGCTCTTTTCGCAATTTTTGCTTCATTTTAAGCCAAATGCTTGCTTCAGCAGTTAACCTAGCCGTGTGGCATGGTGCCTGTTGGAAAATATACTATTCCATTGCAAAATGTAAATTACCCATACCACGTCCAGACATGCACCCCAAAACCATTAGAGGTGCTGGGAACTTCACAGTTTGTTTAAGGCATTCTTTACGAAAGGCTTCTTTTGCATGCCTTATCACTCGTCTTCGTTCGTCACCTACATAAACTTCGAATCTGGACTCATCACTCCAAATAACGGAACGCCATTGACTTAAAGTCCAGTTTTTGCGTTGCTTAGCCCGCTCAATGCGCATTTTCTTCTGCTTTTGTGTCAACAGTGAATTTTTAGCGAATTAGATTTGTGTAATTTATGCAAAACTCAAATATTTTAAAATAAACCTTATAAAATTTGTATACAATTTTTTTCATAGTCCGCTTACAAGTGTCAAATGAAACACTTTTTTGAATTCTCCATTCAACAGTTTTTGCAGCAGTAGTCTGGCGTCGATTTTCTTTTATTATTTTTTTCAAAGTGCGAGAATCCCGAGGTTTTGCTATTGGTGGACGTCCCGTTTTTTTTCTTATCTCCACATTTCCAGAATTTTTGAACTTCAAAATAATGTTCTGCACTTATAAGCGCGGTAAGTTAAAATTTTGTAGCTCGACAATCCCGTTTCCAATGCTTTAATAATTGATTCCGTTAGATCTCGGGGCAATGCAACGCCACGCGCCATGGTTGACATGAAGCTGTTGCTGGCTTGCATAAAAGCATAGATTAAAGAACAACAAAATAAGTGCATGTCATTTTTTTAATAACGGTTAACCGAAACTGTATTTAAATAGTCATAGACCAACTATGGTGCATCCAAAAGAGAGTAGACCTATTATGCTCTTATCTTTGTTTGAGTTGAAAGTAAAATTGTTGCTGTGTGCTTTATCAAATTTTGTTTTGTTTGGTCTAATTTATTCATTAAAAATATTTTATTACGTTGACAAAAACTTTGAAATAAACAACAGCTTATTACCAGTAATTTTAAGTATGTTTAAAGGAATAATGTTTTAATCAAGGAATACACGAACTATTTTCCGTTTAGGTAGTACGAGGCACCGAGCACTTTGTTACGTGTTTTTTATTTTTTTCGAAAACAGTTATTTATTGGATTTTGCTAACGTAAGTATCACCCCCCCCCCCCCCCCCCAGATCCGTCGTTTCCCAGACACGGGTCCTATTTGGACCTTCTGCTGTTCGGCTCACGAATACAACTGACATGCACTAACCAACAAACTACAAACTTTCTACACACTTTCGTCTATGACAGCGACCATTGCGGTCTCAGCATCGGAATAACTGTTCCCAACGAAATTGCGGAATTGGATGAGTTTGTGCAAAGGCATTCCTACAATTATAGTAGGGTTCGTTGGACACACTTCACTAGAACACTGACTAGAGCACTCTCCTCGAATTCGCTCTACCCACCGTCCAACAGAAATCTGTCAAACGAGGAGATTGACGAGTATCTAAAACTAATGGATGAGACAATCAAACGAACAATGGACAAAACGATACCTCGGTATCAACACACTGACGGTGAAGACTTAGTCCGCAACGCAACTATTGACGCACTGCACCGACAAAAAAGTAGACTGCTATCAAGACTAAAAACTTTGTACAGACAGTTTACTGACAGACCTAACCCTGAGATCATGACACTGAAGTCGTCGATTAAAAACCTCCAAACATTCATAAAGGAAAATTACAGAAACTCTGTAAGTTTGTATTGGGGCAATAAAATTCGGGCTGTAAACACCAGCAACCCGAATATGTTGACGCAAATAAATAAAATATTTCGGCGAAATAATCAGAACGACCTTCCATGTCTTAGAATCACCCGAACGACGAACAACGAACAAATACTTGTAGCAGCAGGCATTGATCCAAGTGAGGCTGTTGATGATGACTACTTCTTTGTGATCGAGGATCCGCAGGAGCAGGTAGAGGCTATAGGAGCGACTTTCCAGGAAGTATACAAGGCGAGTATTATCATTGTCCCGAACCACGACCTGGAGAATCGAGTCGTTGTGCACAATTTCTACCTTCGAAATGAAATAGAGAATTGGCGATTCGAGAGCTCGGGCTTCACCCAGTTTAGTGACGAGAATATGTCAAATAACGTCATCACCAACGACAGGGCACTACCCCCTTTTATTTCGAAGGAAGAGCTCCAAACGATCTTCGAATCGCTTAGAAGTAAGAAATCAGTGGGAACCGATGAAATACCGAACATTGTGCTTCGACATCTCCCACTAGAAGCGGTGAACATTTATACCACCCTGTTTAATAATGCAATGAATAATGCACATTATCCAGCGCATTGGAAAACTGCGGTTGTTCATCCCATACATAAAAGGGATAAAGATACTTCCAATCCGGCGAATCTCCGCTCGATCAGTCTTCTTCCAAACATCAGTAAGGTTTTCGAGAAGGTAATCAATAGAGTCCTGACTAAGTGGGTTGAGGACAAACATATAGTTCCGGATAATCAGTTCGGTTTCAAGGCGGGGCATGCTATCATTCATGCTGTGTCGAAACTGGTTTCTGATATCCAATGGAACAAAGGCAAGAACCAGTGCACTGGTGCCTGCCTAATTGAGTTGGAGAAGGCCTTCGATACCGTATGGTTAGAGGGACTCTTTTTCAAGCTGGACAGGTTGGACATTAGTAAACCACTGCTGTATATTCTTTTTGATATGCTCTCCAGTAGACAGTTCAAGAAAGAATGGCGATGTGACTTCTGCTGGAACATTTAACATTAAAAACGGTCTGCAACAAGGTGCGGTAAATTCGCCGATCCTGTTCAACATTTACACAAGTGATCTTCACCATGCCATAGCGTACGCAGACGACTTAATCGCGTACAGATCAAGTCCAAAGATTGAGGTCATTAATACACTTTTGCAACGTGACTGCGACAAAATTAAACAATATTGCGATGACTGGAAGTTGAAAATCAACTTTCAGAAGTCGGAAACCATTCTGTTTAGGACGCCTTTGTCTGGGGCCTCTAGGGATACCACAAAGAATTGGAGAAAGTTCTCGAACGTCGGACAACATGGACAGCCACTTGCTTGTCGAAATGTAGTCAGATACCTTGGGATTGCTCTGGCCAGAGCTAAGGGTGCTTTTGCCCTTACAAAGGGACTGTTTTATAACAGCTAACTCGATGCGAGGGTGAAGGTAATCTGTTACATGGCCCTTATCAGGCCCATGCTTGTATTTGGGTGTTCCGTGTGGTTCAACGTGAGAGCAAGTTTATTGGAAAAGATTCGGGTGTTTGAGAGGGCTTGTCTTAGGACTTGTCTTCGCTTATACAGAACACCAGAGTCTGAGTACATGAAATTCTATCCTAATGAGGTCTTGTACAATAGGGCGAACCTGATGAGAGTGGACAATTTCGTCATTAAGCTGACTCGAAGGCACGTTGCGAGAGCAATGACCTCATCGAACAACCTGATCTCCGGGGCTTACTACCCCAATTTATATGTATCACGAGAGAGTTCGCTTTATTCCTCCAGAAGCCTTGCTCTACCCCGCAATGAAAGGTTTGATCCGCTAATCTTCCACGTAGCTCGAACAGCTGCGGACAGGCGACTCAACTACGTTGATTAAAAAAAAATATGTACATATTAGGTTAAGTAGATTAAGATTTATTTTTTATGTAGTATGTAGGTTTTTAGGTTTAAGTTTTATAAAAAAAATAAAATGTCCATATACTAAGTTTTTACTTAAAATTGATTTTCTTAGTTTTAGTTTCGTTAAATATAAAAATAAATATAGACTGTAAGATCCGTCGAAAGACATAGTTTAAGTGTTAGGTTTAACTTAGAGTGCCCGCATGGGGCCAGTAAGTTAGTATAAGATTATTTCTAAGTTATTTAAGCTATTTTTTAAGCGTTTTTTTGTCTAGAGCAAGATCACCTAAATATACGGTATTAATTTTTTTTTTATTTTAAGAATGAATGAACTTGTTTGTTTAACCGAAATAGCAACTTTAAGTGAATTGGAAGAGGGTATTCCGAAGCGTTATCAAAAGCATCAATAAACATTCACAGTGAAATTTGAAAACGGGCTCTAGCATGTATATAAAATCAAGGAGGAGACGTTGAGCTCCTGTTATAGCCATCTTGGTACACACATAAAATACAAATTATTTAAAACCACACAAAATCTTTACACCCAATCTGTACACCAAAGAAAGCCTTTTTTAAATCCTCGATAAATGATATCAATATTGGAAATAGACCCTTACTGTAGAATGATTTTTTTCGTAGAATATGCCCAAAAATCGTTTCTTAAATTATCCTTGAGGAATTAGGGGACACCCTGTATATAAAAAGAACTGATAGCAAATATACAATATTTCCTAATAAAAGCCTGCCTCACCTCTGGTTATCTCCATTTTGTATGTGTTTATATAACTCATCCGTTACACACGTCATCAATGTGCTGAGTCTTCGACTGGATCACCGGACACCACATGCATTAATCTGCATTTTATCACGTGCGTTCTGACATGAGAGTTAAATAAAAAGCAAGTGATTTGTTTTGGTGTCTATCGCCGACTGATCTTTTATTATTATTCATTTGATTAAAATGATTATGTTTAAGAAAATGCTTCGAGTATCAATGCAAACGGAAATGCTATTGATATTCGCATCCGTTTGATTTATAAAAAAGTGCTGAATGGGCCAAAGACAGAAGATTGTTGTTCGCCATTTATAAACAAAAAAATTGAAAATGATGTATCAGCATATAACTTAAGGTTGTTGCTCTACCATACAAATATGTAACTTGAGCGGATACATAGGATGTTATTCGCCATTTGATCATTATATTTATTCGCTTATTGTTAACATGCAAACACTGCCATTTGTTATGCCTGTCGTTAACACTTACATTTGAAAGTCCACATTTAATTCTGATTTGACTTACTCGTATTCTCATTAAATGAATGGGTACCTACTTGGGTTTGAGAATTCTCGTTCTATGACCTTGTGATTGGATTTGATGCTGCAACAGCCGATCCGTCTGTAAGTTGCTTCTCTAAATATTGGAAGTTCTGCAATCGTTTGCTTACTCGTACAGAGTTTTGCATTTCATCGAAATAAAAAAAACATGACAGTTGGCAGTGGTTAGAATTAAAATTCCCAATATGGCTTAGTTGTTATTGCTGTTGCTAATCTCCAATTCTTATATGTACCTGGTGTTGCTTATCTCTATTTCCTTAATCATCTCTAAAGAAATGAGTTCTTCTATTGTGGCCTAAGTTTCATTTGGCTATAATATGGTTGGCAAGGATTTGTGATCGTGATCTCGGTTACTCTAAAGATAAGCTATGTGCTTTGATGCCTTCATATCTTCCATTTAACCCTATAAGGCTAATGTTCGTCGATTCGACGACGTCGCATTCGTTATCTTATCGGGCACATAGTAACGTATGTTATACAGGGTGTGTTTTTTAACTTGAGACATCCAAATTACTTGAAAAATACGCTATATCACGAAAAATGTTTCAGACAAAAGTCACAAGGTTCTGAAGGGGACATAAGATGGTGACCATGAGTGTGACCTTGAGACCCATTTTCAAGGTTAAACGAAGGTCACTTTTGATTTTTCAAAGGATAATTCCCGATTTTCATTGCTCAGTCGTATCCCTTAATGGAGCACACGACTTTGTCTCAAAGCTCTTATTCATTCAGTGCTAGATACCACTGCACTGGCACGCCTAATCATTAATCGGTTTCCAACGTTGTTAGGGTGTTACAAGATCGAGATTTGTTTTGAGGAAGTCATTATTGCCTCGAGTGGAGTTAAAACTCAAAGAAATTTCAGATAGAGACAAATTTCCTAAACTTATCTGAGAGTGTATGATGTACACTCTGCCCTTTTTTTCTGTTGGTTCATTTAGAGCGCGGATAGACAAGTGTATTGAAGTGAATGGTCTCATTTTCGAGCATTTGTTGAAATAGTCTTGGGCAATAAACGATGAAATGGGAAGAATTCAATGATTCAACAGTGGGAGGCAAGGGGACCCACTCTAATTAATCACCCGGAAGGAAACAAAATACTGCTACGTCCATGTCGTTGTTTCTGGGTTATGCTAAACGCAGTATGTAAAAACAAATGACAAGCCTACGAGCAATACGACTGAGCAATGAAAATCGGGAATTATCCTTTGAAAAATCAAAAGTGGCCTTCGTTTGACCTTGAAAATGGGTCTCAAGATCAAACTCGTGGTCACCATCTTATGTCCCCTTCAGAACCTTGTGACTTTTGTCTGAAACATTTTTTGCGATATCGCGTATTTTTCAAGTAATTTGGATGTCTCAAGTTAAAAAACTCACCCTGTATACATATGTACATACAATATACTCGTATTCAATAATTAACTAATTCACCCATGCGCTTTTACGAAAGACGATTGTTTCCACCAGATAAAAACAGTATTTCGATTTTTATTTATTTTTTTAGTCTCACATGTTCGTCGTTTCGACGAATACTTAGCTTTCGTTGTACGAGTAGTTTTGGTGATGTTGAATGCCGTGTTTTTTTTTTGAGGTTTTTATAATGGCTTCCTTGGAACACGTAACAGTTTCAGAAATTGTTAAGTTATTACTTGCTGATGATGATTTGAGCGATGTTGGTGATTGCTCTGAAAGTGAAAAAGTGGATAATTTGGAAGAAGATGATGTGAAAAGCGATGCATAAGACAATCCATCCGATATAGAGATGGAGAATGAATTATCCAGCTCTCATTCGAGTTCACCACAATATTAAGCTTAACGCAAGGAAATATCGTATTGTAAGAGGCCCTACTAGATCTTGCAGGGACATTATTGACCCATTATTGCTGTTCGAAAAATTCGTGACAAATGAAATATTGGAAGAGATTGTAAAGTGGACAAATGTTGAGATGTCTGTAAAAAAGCAAAAATACGAAACGATACCAGCAACACAACTTGAAACCAATAAAGAAGAAGAAGTCAAAGCATTTATGGGTGTTCTGATATTATCTACGGGCCTAAAAGCCAGCCATCTAAATTGCGATTAACTATTTGATAAAAAGTGGTCGGGAACAAGTTATATAGCTTGTAACATACGAGCAAGGATAGATTTAAATTTTTGTTGCGATTCCTTCATTAGCAATCACATCCTCTTCTACCAATGAGAAAAATATGGGAGTTGCTAATGGCTCAGTGTCGAACTAATTATGAGCCTGAGACTAATGTCACCGTTGACGAACAGCTATTAGCATTCAGGGGTATGTGTAAGCTTAAAATGTATATACCTTATAAACCAACAAAATATGGAATAAAATTGGAAATGATGTGCGGCAGTGGCACCAAGTATATGATCAATGCTATACCATACCGCGGAAAAGGAACTAATACTGGCGTCTTACCTTTGGGTGAGTATTTTGTAAAAGAGCTTACTCGAAGTATACCACCTTGATCAAAAAGTTCCAGGGGGACACCACCGTGTGGCGCTCCCATTGTTTCGATTTGAGTTCTGTTTTTTTTTAAGTTGGTAAATCTGTTATTGATATTCTCTCTAAATCTTAGCGTCATAGCTTGACAGTTCAAAAAGTTACGTAGCCAAGAGTACATCTACCTATGTGTGTGTTGGCGATTTTTTACAATTTTAGAAATGGATTTAAATTTGCAACAACGAACTTGTATTAAATTTTGCGTAAAAAACGGATTTAATGGTATGCGAACGTTGGAAATGTTGGAAAAGTGTTTCGGCAACGATTCTCTAAAGATTCAAAAGTGGTCGTGAGTCAATCGAAGATGATGAACGCAGTGGCAGACCATCGACATCGAAAACCGACGAAAACATTGATGAAGTAAAAGAAATGTTGGTCAATAACCGCAAATTAACCATCAGAGAGATAGCGGAGGACTTGAACATTGCCTATGGATCCGTCCAAGACATTTTAGTTAATGATTTGGGTTTCCGTCGTGTTAGTGCCAAAAGACCTCAATTTCATGGAAAAAAGACCGTGTTGGCGTCGCAAAAGAAATGATTTGCGAGGCTGAATCCGATCCCACATTCATCAAAAGGATCATTACTGGAGACGAGACGTGGGTTTATAGTACGACACGCAATCCAGACATCAGGCAAGTGAATGGCGTTCACCAAATGAGCCGAGACCAAAAAACCACGTCGTTTTCAGTCAAAAAAGAAGGCAATGGTCACGGTTTTCATGGATTACAACGGTGTAATGCATCATGAATTTTTGCCAGAAGGCCAGACAGTAAACAAAGAGTACTCGTATTATTTGGGCGTTATGAGACGTTTGCGTACAACAATTCGCCAAAAGAGACCAGAATTGTGAGCAGAAAACTCGTGGTTTTTGCACCATGCGACAAATACCATCCAACAGCCACCGAATTCACCTGATTTGGCTCCCTGTGATTTCTTTCTGTTCCATCGAGTTAAAAAAGCACTACGGGGAACGCGTTTCAGCAGCCGAGAGGAAGTAATGGAAAAATCGCAAGAAGCACTGATGGACATACCGAAAACCGAATATAAAAAATGTTTCGAGGATTGGAAGTGTGTAAGTGTGCAAGTGTGTTGCAGTCGATGGGGATTACTTTCAAGGGGACAATATAGATTTAGATGAATTAACTTGTATTTTTAGTTTTCTGACTAAATTCCGGAAAATTTTTGATTAAGGTAGTATATGGACAAAGAATATATAATTACCTTCTTGGTAATTATACAGAATGTCACCACTGATAATTGGTTCACTTCTATACCATTGGCTAAACAATTATTACAACAACCCTATAGGTTGACA
Organism: Volucella zonaria; assembly: GCA_963966105.1. Taxonomy (NCBI): domain Eukaryota; kingdom Metazoa; phylum Arthropoda; class Insecta; order Diptera; family Syrphidae; genus Volucella; species Volucella zonaria. The sequence continues at coordinate 853,892 of OZ014531.1, forward strand.
ACAATTGGAACATTGCGCGCAAATAAAAGAGAAATACGGGGAGAAATGAGAAATTACAGAGGTAGAAACGTCGGCACATCTAACATATATTCTGCTATGATGGTTCTTTAACCCTTCTTTCGTACAAGTCGAAACCATCAAAAATAGTATATTTATTATCTTCTTGTCATGAAGATGGAACGGTGTCAATAGAATCCAATCGAATTTTATAACGCTACCAAGGGTGGAGTCGATACCTTTGATCAAATGTGTTCGACTATGACATGTAGCAGAAAAACGAATTGGTGGCCAATGGTAGCATGTATTAAAAGTTACATCATTTACTGCCACAATCATTCTATATTGGGAATCAGAATATTATCAAGACGAGAGTATATGAAAAAGTGAAACTCGCAACTTGTGGAGCCTTGGTTAAGAGAACGTGCAGATATACAAACCATGAATAGAAGACTTGGGGACACAATCTCCATCATTTTAGGTATCACTCCTAAAGAACAATGTGTCGATCAGTCTACCAATAGTCAAGAGGAACCAGGACCATCTACAAGGACACATAGTTCTAGAAGAAAAATGTGTGGTGAGTGTTCTTATAAAAAAAGGCGGATGACAAAGACTGTGTGTTCAAAATGTAGTATTTGAATTTGTGATGAACATCGAGTTGACTTCTGCCGATCTTGCGCAAAGAAAAAATATTTCCTTTATTTTTTTTATCATACGTTATTGTTATTTTTATATCACCAAAGAAGAAATGGCTGTTTTTTAATTACAATATTATTTTTTGAAATATTGTTAAAACACATTTTAAACTGAAAAATGCTGTGTTTTGTAAAAAGACTTCTTAATGATCAAAAATATAGTTTTGTTAGTTAAAATTACTTTTTTTTTATTGCAGAAATTTATTAGAAAATAAAAGTAAAATTGTATACATTAAGAAAACTAAAAAAAAAAATGTGTTCTAGTAACTTATTAGGGGTAATCAACAACCTTAGCTTTCTAGGGTTATGGGGACTGCATTATACAATAATCTATCCCAGTTTTACCATGGTACTTATTCAGCAGGATTTTTCAGCTTGTAAGTAAATAATTAATGCGTTTATATGTATAGCGTATTAAATATTTCACATGGCTCTTCTATTTCATATTGTTTATTTTCACATCTTAAAATTTCCTTATACTCTAATTTATTTATTACTTTATTCTTTTCTAAACTTTATTGGCATTTGTTGACATGATTGTTTGGTTTGAGAATTCGATTGCCTCGATAACAGTAGTTTATTTGTTTGCTTTAGTAATTCTTTCATAATATTTATTTCTGAGTTTGAGAATATACACACGAGTATACTACAATATATTATCCTTTGTTATATTCAATGTTAAAGATATATTCTTTGATTATTTCTAGTTTGAATGCTTTATTCTATAATTCCTAATATTGCTAACTTCACTTACGTTACTTAGAGTTACGATGATATGATCATTATTGTTAGTCAAGTCGTTATTAATTTGGCTTCAACAATCTCTCAATCATGCATCTAGTTGTCTGTACTGGGTTTTGGGTGGACCCAATTGAGGTGAGTTTGAATCTGTAGGATTTGGAAGCATAGGATGGGGATGTACTGATTATCTAAAACAAAGGTTAAATCTCAAGGGATTATTTATTTATGAACTTCATTTCCGGACTGTGTAGGAATGGTTGTTATTTTATTTTTAAACACTATTTCTTCCTTATATCGAGGTGATAATTTGGCCCCACTCACCCATTTTTTAACAAATATAGTCTGACGGGGAGTAAATTTATTGATGGTTGTCTTTTCTTATTGTGGTTCTTAAGATCAATAGCTTTTTTTGTGTTTTCTTAATATTTTCCTGATGTGCTACCTACAATAATACGAGATCAAAGGTAACCCTTCGTCAAAAGAATACGTTTACTGCCTTTTTCGCAGTTGCGTATTAGATTGTATTCATGATATTTCCGTTGTCAAGCATCTTATTATTTCAATGAGTTGAATGTTCAGTGGCCGTTAACAGTACTGAAATATCATAAATATCTGAACTTGTCTTCAATTATTCATGGGAAAATAGGTCTGGAAGTATCGTTACTATCCGCGCTAACCCCAATAAATATCTAGCAACAAGTTAGCGCGTATAGGTTAAGTTTTTAGTGTAATTTATACGTAGACTGGAATAAAGCCCTGATACCGATGCAAAAAAAACTCATCTATTATATCCAAATAAATGATTTGGCTTGGATACTGGAGTATTATACAAGGTGGCGCAAAATTAATCATCCAATTTTGTTTTTGAATTATTTTTTTACTAAATAAGAAAAATGATTTTGAGTGATGGAAATCTTTATTTGGACCTTTATAATTGTTCCTGTTAAGTTGGTACACATTTGTGCGCGTTTTATTGCATTTTCCATGACTTTCCGCAAGATTTCCGGTAATAACCGTTCGCATTCCTGTCGAATATTCTCCTTAAGAGCTGTGAGTATCTGAGGCTTGTTGGCATAAACCCACGACTTCAAGTAGCCCCAAAGAAAGAAGTCTGGGATGGTTAAATCGGGCGATCTGGCTGGTCTTGCCGAATTGCCAAAACTGGAGATTACGCGACCAGGAAACGCTTGCTTCCCAATATCCATTGTTGGTCGTGCTGTGTATGCGGTTTCACCATCTTGTTGAAACCACATGTTCTCCAAGCCCTGTTCATCCAATTCCGGCAGTAAGAAGTCGTTTATCATGGCCCTGTAGCGTTCGCCAGTAACAGTGACCGTATTGCCGATGGCGTCCTTAAAAAAATACGCCCCAATCGCTCCTCCCGCGTGAACGCGTAATGACTCTTCGTGCATCACACGCGGATTTTCAGTGGCCAAGAAATGAAGATTTTGCTTAAGTGGGAATGCGCCTCGTCGCTCAAGATGATTTTCTACACAAAATCGTCCTCTTCGTTGTTCAGATTGAGGATGGCTTTACAGTAATTCACACGCGACTGACGGTCAGGGGGCATTAACTGATGCACTGTTTCCACTTTGTATGGGAACATGGGTAAGTCTTTCACTAAAATTCCGTCTGGTGATGCCCAATTGCGTGACCCGTCGTCTGGTTGATGTTTCTTCGTTCTCAGTGACATCGGCAGCCATAGTCCGGTGGCGGCCAGGCCCTGCATGGTCTCCTGTGGTTTCAGTCTGTTCGATTCGAGTAGCTAAGCGCCGGAATGTTTGCCCAGATTAGGAAATCGACGTCGAAATTCACGCAGCGCTAACACCACCGACCGATTATTGGTCAAAATTATCGACACAATTATTCCACGTTCTTGCGTAGTACAGCCCTCTATTGCTTATTTGCAAAAATTATATCATCTTCCGATATTGCAATTTCACTGGTAATTACGTAAACCATGTTTCATAACTATTGAAATAAGCAATGCTTGTTCATCGTTTTTAATGCAATTTATTACTGGGGTTGCATTACTTAAGGGTTCTGAACAATTCGCTTAAGATCCTGGTTAAATTCTGGGTCTCATATTGCATGGCTAGTTAGGAGAATTATATTGAAGGGTTGATTGGGTTTACCTATTTAAAAGAAAATTTCATTTTTCAACGTATTTATTGGGACCTACGCTTTGTATGAAATTTTGTAAAGTTTTCTTCTCTGTGTTGAGTTATGTATATACATGATATTTGTGGTGGATAGAGCGTATACGACTAGGTTCATTTTATCTGGCTTATATTTCAGTTGATGAGTATATTCTTCCAGCATCGCCTTCCACCTGTTTAACAGGAAACTTTTGTTATTTTTACAGCTTAGCGCAAAAGTAAGACGTCAGTGATCAATAAAGATCCTAACTTTGACAGGATCCTGAACTTAATTTCGAAACAAACTTAGTACAACGACGGCCAACATGTCTTTTTCGTTGGCTTTGTAATTTTCTTCTGCCTTGCTTCACGTTCTTGATATGAAAGAGATAGGTTCGTTATCACGCTCAAGAGCAGCATCCAGCGCTGAGGTAGATGCGGCTTTTTTTTAGATTTTTGGACACCCGGTAACTTCCTCTCTTAAAAGGAATATTATAAACTTTGCAAGCTCTGTGTAATCTATGACAAAGCGGGGTAGCCTGACAGGATAAGGAATGATCTTAGTTCCTTTATAGTTTTTAGGACATTGATATCGATAATGGATTTAACTTTAGTGGGATTTTTTTAAACATTTTCTGTGTAAATAAGAAAGCCTAGAATTCTCGTTCGGTTTTTAAAAAAGGCATTTATCCGGCTAAAAGTCCAAAATGGTTGCCTTGCTTAATGTACTAAATATTTCTTCAATATCTTTCTTGAGCTGGATCTCATTTTTTCTCAAGATAGTATCATACAATATTATGTATCTACATTCTACATATATACACGTAGCAAATTTCTGATGTTTGTATGCAAAATATGGTGAACTGTGCCTGGAAAAATGGATGGAGCGTCCTTTAAACCAAACGGCAGGCGGATCAACTCATGTTTTCCAAAGTTAATGGAACAGACAGTTCTCTCAATGTCTGATTATTTTAAAGGAATTTGATAGAAGTCGCTTTTAATCGTTAAAAGCGCTAAATTGAACACTTTTAAAAAAAGAATATTTTCTCCTAACTGGACAATTACTTGTGGTTATTTATGAAATGTGTATACATGGGAACGATCATTCATTTTGTTTTTTGACAAACTGCAGGTCTGTGTATTGTCATATTTTGACGGTTTGATTCAATACAATTTCAACTACAATATGTCGTCACACACATCAGTTGAATATTTCTCGTAAAAATCTTTTAGACCACTCAAGCGAATGGTTACGGAATTATGCAGAGATTTGAGGAGAACTATACTTGCTTGGATAAAGAAAAGCGTCCGCATCCACGTAAGTCGACATGGTCATCAAAATCCAAATGTGTCTATGTGTCTTATATAAAATCAAACAAAATCAAGAGAAAATTTGGAAGACTTATAATTTGGCGAAAGGGACCCGTGAGTTAGCCTGCAAGATCGTGTGATCTAACGGCTTTTGACTTATTTCTTTTGGGTTTTCTAAAGTTCAAGCGTATGACAATACTTGCCGAACTACCGAAGCATTAAAAAAAAAACCGTATTCGAGCCGGTATCCGTCTGATTACACAAAGAAAATGCCAAAATGTGATCAACAAATTCAATAATCGATTGATTGCCTGTAAAGCAGATATGGGTGTACGGATGTCCGAGGTTTTGTTTTAAGCACTATATAATTGTATTGAATCAAACTTTCAAAGTAAATGAACAATACAGCTCATAGATTACAAAATATGTATGTCTAAGTGTACTCGTACAGTTTTCATGAATCCCCTAAAGGTCGGTTGTCGCAATGGAGTTCAATTTCCTGTAATGTCCTTTTTCCAATTATTCAGTCATTTTGTTTTTGGCACAATCCACACATGTTGTAAGGTGACCGTGGAGATCTTATTATGTCCTCCTCAAGCATCTTCTGTCCTTTTTGCTCTTTTTTTTTGCCGAATTCCGTTTTCAGGAACATGTACTATAGTTAACGGCGTGTATAGGTAGGGTCATCTGTAGAAGCTATAAAGTCTGCAACAACGCTTGTAGTGAATGTAAGCCTCCCTTCAAGCTCGGAAAATAGGTTTGAATATTTATCAACGGACGGTTTTAGCAAATATTCTTGTTTTGGTGTCAGATGATTTATGTCGGCTGAGAACTACCTGTTTCCTGGACATGAATTATTGCAAACAATTCTTTTAGAATACCGGTACTTAGTATACCATGGAAAGTTTTGGGCGTAGCTAAGATAAAGTATTTGATATTGATATTATTCAAACCAACCAGATTTAAAAAAGTATGATGGCTTGACTGACTTTCACGGCCCCAGGTATAGATTTTTGTAAGAGCCGGTGTCTATTAGAAATTTTAGAATTTCTTTGCCTTTTGGCTTACATTTAAAGTAAGGCACTGAGAAATCGTTATATTCCGCCGATTGTTGTATTAAATATTAATATTCTGCATATACCAGTTCGTTTCGACTGGTTGCTAGTTATCAAAATGGGCCGTATCAACCTGTACGTCTTCCTCACAAGCTTGTGTGTATAATTCTTCTTCTGCAATTGTAACATCCATTTGTGTGGAAGTTACTGACTCCTCTGCATTTTTTAAGATTGGCCCGGACTTATGATAGAGGATTGTTCAGAAGGAAATATTTGCTTTGTTATGCTCAAATTGGCTGATGGCTAACGTTTCCGATCTGGTTGGTTCGTCCTTGTGCTAAGGTTTTCGTCTTGAAAGAGGTTTTTTAGCAAACGATCTGTTAAGCTGGGAAAGATTTGGTCAGAAATTTGGCCTAAAACTCGTGTTCAAGTCACCGTATGGAACTAATTGTTGTGGGAATTTCGATTGTGCAAATGTAAGGTGTGGGGAATTGTGATTTTTTTTTTAAATCTATAATTGTAGTTCTAAAGCAGAGGTTTTTTTTTGAATGTGAGCTTATTTCCATACATTAACATGTTTTAATGATAAGTGTTAAATAAAGCAGACTGCTTGATAAAATGTTTGCATATAATGGTTTTCTTAAACTAAATGTGTCACCTGACATTCAAGCGTGGTGACGCCACTCTTGTCTGGTGTAGTAGATAGTGCGGAATTATATGATTCTAGAGCGGCGCCAGCTTACCCGACTATTTTGTTACGATTCATATTAAGGATTGCAAAGGATTTCTGGCTTCCTTTTGTGCGTTTGTAAATATTAAGCAATGCTCCTTTTCATGAGAACAACTCACTGGCATCCAAAGAAAATGTTCTGAGGAAACGAATAATAGCCAGGTAATCCAAACGATCTCGATGTTCGAAGAAATTGTCTGGTCTAAACCAGAGAAACGACGTGCACTTGAACTTAATATATTGCCTTGAACCAAGTGCCTCGGTTTGCTGCTAAAAGACACGTTTCACAATGGAAGCCTCGTAAAACGTGCAATTCGGGAGGGTATCCTACGTTCTGAAATCCAATATTGGTTGATAAGAATAGTTTAAATCACAGGATGAATATTTGTAAGAGAAGAATTAATTATCGGATTGGCCAGGGCTAGGAGTTTTTTGTGGACTAAGGCTCAGAACTTAACATCCACAATGAATTAAAAAAAAAGTAGGAGCGAAAAAAAGGAGCTGGAGATGCGGGGCATCGATCCCCGTACCTCTCACATGCTAAGCGAGCGCTCTACCATCTGAGCTACATCCCCGTGCGGATTTTTATCATTAAATTCTTTATTTAAAATGTTTGCGGTTTGTGTCCTAAATGTTGAGAAATTTGAAAGGGAAACATTTAGTAAATACAAAAACCCTTTTTTTCAATAACTCGATAAAACTTTTATTGGTAAATGGTTTAGAAATTGGATTTAGCAATTGCCGCGTTACTTCTAAGTCTGGATAAGAGTTGATAATTGCACATGTGTTTAGTTCCTTTTTTTGGTTTTCTGCAGAACTCCACATTTCTAATAAGTCAATTTACACATAAATTTACCGTAGGATTACTACGGTATAGGAAACCGGACGCTAATACTACGTTGAGTATATCAAGCTAAGTATTTTAGCAGCAGAGTTTTCTATATTTAAAAGGTTTCTATATTTAAAAGCCATCAGATAAAAGTCGAAGAATTTTCAGGATAAAGCGTTAATATTCCTCCGCTCTGCATACTCTAGCCATCTCAGGCGGACTTTACTGACCAAATCCATATCGCTGTACGGCTGGTAAAGTTCACTGCTATATCTCCTCCTACAAAGTCCGTCAACGCAAACGGGATTAAAAATCACTTGAAAAATTTTGCATTCAAAATGTTCACCAGCTTTCGCTAACGCCCATAGTGCTGCGCCATTGAGCAGGACTGAAATGATTGGGATCCTATATGGTATCTTCGGTGTTTATTGACAAGGCCTTCTCATTAAGTTTAATTCTTGGGATAAAAAACATCGATTGACAAGTGTAGTTCTTAGTTTGATTTCTGATGAGCATTCATTATCAGAGCTGACATTCCTAGGCCAAGGTAGACAAAATTTCGAATTAACTCAAATGTATACCTGTGACGTTCTTGTCCGATTCGTCGCTGTTGTGGGTCTCACTTACTTGATATGGGTTCGATCTCTCTCACAGCTTAACTCATTTTTGCGGTTTCTACTTCAACCTTTGCAAACGCATTAGAAAGCTGGATGCGTTCTACAAATGATATCAATGTTATTAGCGTATCTAAACAGTTGTATAGACTTTTGAAAATTGTTGGCTTAGGAGTTTCGCATATTTTTCCCAAGACTGATGTTGAAGATGTTGAACAGATCATTATCTTGACGAAACCCTTTTTTGACGTCAACGATTGTTATAATAGATATGGGTAGATAGAAATCGGTATAGGTAGGACAGATTGAGGGGAAATATAGGATTATAGTGGGCGTTGGAGGATGTGGACAGGACTGGGTAAGGAAATGAAGAGGCTGAAAAGGATGTCTCAGCGTGAGAAGCGTGGCATTCTTGCATGCCACAGCTAGGCTTGCCGGATGGGGCTGGTTCTTGTCCTCACGCCTTGACAGGACCTACAACAACAAAAAAACATAAATCATGCCGACAATTCAAAATACAAACCATGATAAAGGACGCAACCTACGATGCTGAGGGGCGCTGAGGTGTTGGTCAGCGCTGGCCGTTTCCCTCCCAACCTGAAAATCCGGTGGCCGAGTATAGGATTTCTCCAATTAGCGGTATCGTCTCACCTGTTCACATCATCTCCAGCCGAACTCTGCTACCCAACGAACTCCCTGAAAATTTCTTACCATTTCATGATAGCGCCTGTTTGCTAGCTATTAATTTCAAATAAAAACAAAACAAGAATTGTCTGCTCTTTTTTATTTTTGTTTAGCATTTATTGTATACTTTTAGGCTGTAACAACTTCAAACACCGATTATGTGTACCTATATAATATGCGTGTATATATTATCCAAAATAAATTTACATTTTTGCTCTATTTTCATATTATAATATTATTATATATATACATGTATATATACACTGTTGTGCAAAACATACCGGATTTTTATCGAAAATTTTTCTTTAGTGAATTTTAGGGAACAGAAAGAACCTAAGTAAAATCTGTTGCCAATTTAAGACAGTTATTGTATAAGTTTACAAAAAAAGGTTTTGCGATAATAGGTCTTATTATAAAAAAAAAATAAAAATTAACTTAACTCGGTAACGGTCTGTGTAAAACATACCGGATTTTCGTTATACTTAATATTTTGTCCAGTAACCGCTTTTTTTTTAAGACCTCGCATCTTTTAGGCATGGATGACACTGTATTCTCAAAATTGTTTTATCGAATGTTCTCCCATTCATTCCTTAATGACGTCATAAGTGCGTTTTTGGATATGTGCGTCTTTGACCCTACCCGTCTTTTTAAAATGGCCCACAAGTTCTCGATAGGGTTTAGATTGGACGATTGACAGATGTTTTGGTTCATTATCATGTTGATAAACCCAACGCAGGGGCATCTCCTCCTCAGCGTGTGGTAGCATAACGGCTTCCAGTGTATCCCTATACTGAAAACGATCCATAACACCACTAATCTCATGTATTGGTCGACATCCTGCGTGAGAAAAACATCCCCACACCATAATTGAGCCTCCTCCATGCTACACAGATGGACGACAATGTCATGGCTGAAGACGTGTCCCCTTCTTTCGTCTAACATGAATACTTTCATTAGAAGCAATCAAGTTGAACTTACTCTCGCCCCTAAATAGTACAGTTTTCCACTTCGTTACTGACCAAATCAAATGGTTTCTTGCGAATTCCAGTCTAAGAAGCGATTAACCTTAGAAAAGTGATCAAAGACTTACTAGAGGAATAAAATGGTACCTTTTTTGTCTGTGCTCAGCGGTAAGTAGAGGGTTTTTCACTGGTCGAAAAGAACAAAAACCAGCTACTCTTAAACGTCTGCGTACGGTGTTTGCTTCAATTGAAAGACTGAGCTCACTGACAATCTTTCTTCAAGGCAAGAAACGATCGTTAAGAATCATTTTCTTAATTTGCCGATCGGTTCGGAGGGTAGTTTTTCTGGGACGTCTTTATATTCTGAAACCTTCTTATAATGTCACACACTGTCGATGATGGCATTTTATACTTTATCGCTTTAGATTTTTGTTTTAGCCCTGCCCGGAAATCCTCTACCACCCGATTTTTAACCACACCACTGTATTTACCTTTATCCATTTTATTAGGACACATCTGACCTTTTAAGTTTTTTGAAGTCTATAATTCACTTCAAATGACAGCCAAAACCATTATCAGCAAGTTAAATAACAAGAAAATACGGTACTTTTAAAAATCCGGTGTGGCATTGAGTTGAGCTACAGTTTTTGGCAAAACTTTAAAAATAAAGATAGCAAGGCTTTGTTTTTTTTTCTGTTTGTAAACTTATATTGTACAATAGGTTTTCTTAAATTGCCAAACAAGTGTAGCTCCTGTATTCCTGTTCCCTAGAATTCTACCACGAAAAATGTTCAGGAAAAATCCGGTATGTTTTGCACAACAACGTATACGAGTATATATTTTTTTTATAGGAGGAAGATGCTTTGGCAAGTATTTGGTATGTTTACGATTTCAGCGAGATCGCTTCCAACCTTTACGTAGCAGCGAACGTTGTCAATAGCAATAATAGCAATGCTGAGGTTCTATATAAAGGGTGACCAGATAAGAACGATAGGACATAAGAATTTAAATTAAACAACAACGGTGTGAGATATGAAATCGATTCTGGCTTCATTTTGAACTTACGTTCATGGCATTATGTGTAGAATAGCATATCATTCAAATGGCGGCCTCGACTTCGCGGTCGGTCCAATATGTGCGGCATTATTCCGGCAATAGCGTGTCGAATGTTGACCTTGAGCTCATCCAAAGTAGTTGGCTTGTTAGCGTAGACTAAGGACTTAACGTAGTCCCAGAGAAAATAATCGAGTGGTGTCAAATCACATGATAGTGGCGGCCAATTGAGGAACGCTCGCCGTGAAATGACCAAGTCGCCAAATTTCTCCTTCACAACTTCTAACGTTGCGTCGCTTGTATGGCATGTAGCGCCGTCTTGTTGGAACCACAGAACGGATGTATCGATGTTGTCGAGCTGTGACCACAGAGAATTGGTTAACATCGCTCTATACATGAGACCATTGACGGTAGCGGTGTCTCGCTCCTCATTTGGAAAGAAATAGGGTCCGATGAGGCCGCCATGCCATAAACCGTACCAAGCAGTCAATCTTTGTGGGTGCATTGATGCTTGTCCGAACAGTTGTGGATTGTATTCACTCCAATAATGGCAATTTTGCTTGTTGGCATAGCCGCTGAGTCAAAAATGGGGTTCGTCCGAGAAGATGAAAATCCGGATCTCCGGCCAACATTTCCAGCCCCCAATTAGCGAACTCACGGCATTGTCTATGGTGGTCCGGCTTCAATTCTTGAGTCAGCATAATCTTATACGGATATAGGCCCAAGTCCAACTGGAAAATAAGCAGGGTTGATTCACTGATGATGCCCAATTTAGCTGATTGACGCCGAATGGACATTTCTGGGTCTCTTTCGATACTGGCCACTAAGGCGGCGGCTACATTTTCTTCATTTCGCACCAATCTCTGTCTGGTTGGTGGCTTAATAATTCAAGAGTGTACACATGCTCAAAGTTTTCCACGGTGCGACGAATTGCCTGCATACTGAAGCCATGATGACGACCGACCTCACGATGAAATTCACGTTGCATGTTTACAACTGAGTCGGAATTTCGATAATATTTTTTTATAATTTTCGCACGTTCGCAAGCGTAAAACGATGCATGATGAAATCGCAAACCCTACTGAACATTTTGACACCTGGGTGTCATTGATAACTGTGACAGCTACTGAAACATAACAATTGGAAAAACTATCATAGCTATCTGGTCACCCGTTATCAGGCATACTTTCTTCTTCTAGATCTTAGAAATGAGTTGATGTATGCTTTCTACAAAGTCATTTCCCACTGCTTTATATAGCTCGGCAGGTAGATCATTCAGCCCAAAGCTGATAATGAGGCTGACAATTTTAAGATCAATAAAATAATACCGATAGCTGAACGAAAAATATTTGAAAGAGTGGATTTTTTGCAGTTAAATCCCTTCATTTTTGAAATATTGTATTTTTATTATATCTAAAAGGTGGTATTCGGGAATACTTGAAATTTCATAAGAATTTTTAAGTGCATACTCTACCAATTAGCGATGTTATTTTATAAATATTGCTTAATTTTTTTTATTATGTACATACAACTTTGTATCGGTGATAAAATGTTCAAAAAACCAAAACGTATACTTCAACTAGATAATTATAAGGGTAAGGAAGCCAAAACAAGGCCAGGATATTCGCCGCTTGGGCTCGCTTACAAGGCGAGCTTAGTTGCTTCTGACAGTAAAAATCTTAGCAATTCACAGACTAATATGGTATCTCTATTCCAATCTGACAGACAGTGTCGAAGAACGATTTGGTAAGCTATGTTAGATTCAGCAGGCTTAAATCAGCTTCAACTAAGGGATATAGGTGTGCTTCTAGCTGTCTTCGACTAATTGCCCAACAGCTGGCGGCCACCCAGAGTTTTACACATTTGCGGAGAAGTATTTACTTCTCAGACAGCGAATAATTGTGACATTTCTTCTAAATTTAAATAAACAAGAAATATTTAAAATACAAGCACAGAAGTTCTGAAATGAAAATCCTACAATAACTAAGGACTGAAACGAATAAAATCTGGAAATTTTAATACGGGCTATACTTCCAATGCGTAAAAATTGTAATTCCATTTTGTACCCAAATTAGCCTGTATATTCTCTAGTTTCAGTTTGTTATTGATTTTAGTTCGGTGCGGTTTAAAATATTTATAAAATATGAGTCAAGAGGAACGCCGTAAAAAGATCGTCGACAAACGGCTCGAAAATACCTCTCGTCCAAACCACTTCATCGCAAAAAATGTAAACATAGCACGCAGTACAGTGGATTCTGTTATTAAACGATATTTGGAGACGTTGGCAGTTAAGCGAAAACAGAAAAGTGGAGCTAAAAGTGGAGGACATGATACAAATTTGGACAGGAAAATAGTGGGTGCCATCATAAAAAACCGGACTATGTCATCCAGAGATTTTTTTTTCCTTAGAGCAATTTTGACACCGAAAATAAGACGAAGTATTTGTCAGTTTCTCACTTTAAGAACAGATGTTTATTTACTAATTCACTTAAAGAACTCTTGTTTATTTAATCGCTTTTTGATTAGCGTATCCAGTTCTCAAAATTGTATTTCTATCCTGCGGCTGTGTTCGGAATCTACTTATTTCCATTTTGATTCTCGATATATTCGAAATATCAATTTCTGTTACCCCGAATTTCATTGGGGTTGGGGTCGTTGGTGTAATATTGGCACTTGGCAGTATTCACCTTTTCCACTAGATGGCGATGTTTCTAATTCAAAAATATCGATAACAGATGCAATTGAAATATTTATTTCATTTAATATTAACGATTTTAGATGACTTTTGAACAATAGAAGGATAATTTTCTTATAACATTCTTGTTGAATAGCGGTGATTTCCACACTTGCGAACATTAGATGTGTTATTAGGTGCGCTTTTTTGGAAAAGCTATCTGCAGGAAACCAAACAATTCCCAAAAAACGATTGAAATTTGGTATTTCTAATAGAAAGAAAATCGGAATAACACAAATAAAAAAAAATAAAACAATTATTAGATATTTGCTGTGAAAATTTAGATATTTGCCGATAAATTTAATAAAGACATTTATCGGCTATACATCAAGTTCGGACGACTCTGCATTAGAAGACAAGGAACATGCCACAGTGAAAACCTTCATGCAGACTGCAATTTCATATAGTGGAGAAGACTTCAAGACCTATATTGAAATGAAATGCTCTACTATGGAATACCTAATAGATACACATTTTTTTATGCAAAATCGCTATCAAACAGAAATCATTAAATTTTAAATGTGTTAAAATGACTTAATTGTTTATCCCAAATAAAAGATTTTCGTGCTTAGTTTTGCAACACCTGCCGGATCCGAAAATATTTTTATGAAATCATTTTACTACGAATCATTTTATTTTCATTTCTCTTCAGCGTCTTATTCGCTGTATTAATTATCTGTACATCACCCAAATAAAGTAGGAAGGAAGAAAGTGGGACGAAGAAATGTAAATTCGATAGCCCAATCAAAGCTGAAATGGTATCCACATTTGGATTTTGCTGCGGATACTATCGGCAGTGGAACCGATGCTATCGGCAGTGAGTTATAGTTTTTGTATAACATGCAAATTCTACATCACTGTGGAGAGCATTTCCCGAAAAAACACACCTATTGTTCTTTGAGAAAACAGCTGTTGATACATGGCATCAATGGATAAAAGAATACAATAATTATGTATTTGATTTTATTTCATTTTGCGCAACACGTGACTCTCGAATCTGATAACTATGGAATTTATATGCACCCCATATAAAGTGAAGGTTATGGCAATCTTGAGTTTATTAAACATTAACACTTCTGAACAAGTTCTTTCGAAAATACGTCATCGATGCTTTTACCGGATCTCAAAGAACATGGGAGCTTTCCTTAGCCCGCCTGGCCCTGCCCGATGATGAAACTTCCTCCCTTTGATAAAGAGAAGCAGTCTTTGGTACAGCACGCTCTAGAATTTTGATGACGGTCCCACGGACATTCCGTCAGTATAGCAGAACAAACATCGAACGCTTTCGAGATAAATATTCTTTAGGATATATGTGTTTGGCCCTGTATGCTTTAGATTATGCTTTAAACCTTTTACTTAAACTCAACGAATGGGTGCTTATTCCATTTTGGAACGTTCGACTCTCCAACTCTCAAAATGTAATAGTAAGGTTAAGGAAGCTAAGACCTTATAAGACAGTAGCGACCTATTACCTGTGGATTCTGAGTCCGCCAAACTACAACTCAATACGCTGGCTGTGCGTCAAGTCATCAGTTTTATTATCATTATTATTGACGGAAATAATAGGTCTGTTCTAGGACTCCAAATTTGTACAAAAACCAGTTCCCGTGAGAAAAAAAATTGTAAAAGAGCACGCATTTGAGAGAATTATTCATTTCCGCACCCTGCCAATTGTTACAAATTTCTACACGAAGTTTTTCTTGGGGCAGGAATTGTAAAAAACGTCAAATTAATTCGATTTTAAAAGGACTGTCAAATTCGTACAAGTTTAAATTTGTGTGAATTGCGACAATTTTATGCAAACTAACGCAAAAGATGACTTGGAGGTGTACAAAGAGGAGAAAAAAGAGCTTCGTCTTGAAGCGAATTTTTCGCCTAATACATTAGAACTAAACAATAAAGTCGTAATAATAACTAATCTGAAAATCTTCCTCCTGTAATACAATTTCTTTTTTGTTTTGTTTTGACTTGTTACTTTTGACGTTTCAAAGACATCTCCCAAAAACGTGTTCCGGCGAGATTTTGGGCTTAAGAGAGAATTTTCTTTTACAAATTGTTGCAAAAGTCACCCGGAAACAGACCTAATATGTATATTTATTTTATTTTGTTACAGGTAAAAGAATGACATTTATTGTAAAGACGTCTTCTTACAGAGAAAGGAATCAGTTGGGCAAGAATTTATCACACAACTCATTAGTATGATATGTTTATTTTCAATAACTCTCTGAATTATGCTTCGGTTTGTAGATTATAATGTTTCAAATACGTTTTAAACTGAACACAAATTTAGCACACTTCTAAAACATTTAAACATTTATTTTCGTGTACCTAATGTATAATCTGGTTTAAAGACGCTTAAATAGGCGTAGTAAAATTATATTTGTACTCAGAGCACGAAAGAGTATTCATTTTACAATTGAAAGCAAAATGTCGGATAGTTAACGAAATTGCAAAACCGTTACAGTGCTCTAGGATTTTAAACAGTTGCAGTGACACAAAATATAAAACCGTTGAAAATTGAAGACCAAATCTTCCATCAAATATCAACCCAGATCAAAATACCGTATACGTCCTAAAGAACTGTAAGACGTCGCTAAAATTGAAAAAAGGGGTGGACGCATAGAGCAGCGAATGCTACCTACTTGCCACAAAAAAAAAAAAAAACAACTAAATTTTGAAAAAAAAAAATGTACTTTGGAGTATCGTATCTTAGTTTTCTCAGTTCGGATCTGATGAAAAAAAATATGTCTGGCTCCTACCAAACATGCCACATGATGCTAAGTACACAATTAAAATGGTATAAGACCACGGTGGAATAGTACAAAATGACATCAAAGAAGACCAGCACGTTTACTGTCGACCATATTATAACATTTACCGAAGACAGTTTGCCGACTGTGTGGCGTTTCATGCGTGATAATAATCCTAGGCACACTTCAAGACCAGTGAAGAGTTCGATTTTAACCCGATTTAGCATCTTCGAAATGATGTTGAACATCACATTGAATGAAAAGAAAACAGCAATTCGAAGCAAAGGTCAAAGCCTTTAGGCGAAACTTTACCAAAAAGAACCATTGCTGTCATGAAAAATAAAGAATTTCCCAATATACATATACGAGGGCGGGTCAATAAGTCTTTTTGAATTTCTGACCTCTTTTCTGAAACAGCAACACTGCTCCTGTCAACAGGCATCTGTCAGTTGACTCCTGTCAAAATTTAAACTTGCTGCGTCAGTTAGTTTGTGTTTGACAGCTATTTTTATCAGACTACTCACTAATTTGAGGAGAAAATGGAAAAAAGTGAATTTCGTGTGCTTATTAAGCATTATTTCTTGCGAAAAAAAACCATTACCGAGACCAAGGCTAAGCTTGATAAATACTATGGGGACTCTGCACCATCGATTTCAATGGTAAAAAAGTGGTTTACTGAATTTCGTTGTGGCCGTACAAGCACTGAAGATGCCGAACGTCCTGGACGCCCAGTTGAGGTCTCTACACCCGAAACAATCGAAAAAATTCACGATATGGTGTTGGCCGACCGAAGATTGAAAGTGCGAGAGATTGTGGAAGCCGTAGGGATCTCGCATGGCTCAGTGGTTTCAATTTTGAATGATCACTTGGGCATGAGAAAGCTTTCCGCAAGATGGGTGCCGCGTTTGCTCACAGTCGACCACAAACGCAATCGTGTAACAACTTCACAGGAAGGTTTGGCGTTGTTTAATCGCAATATGGAGGAGTTTTTGCGCCGTTTTGTAACCGTGGACGAAACATGGATCCATCACAACACAGCAGAGAACAAACAACAGTCAAAACAGTGGGTTTCTAAGGGTGAATCGGCGCCAAAGAAGGCCAAGGTGGGTTTGTCAGCCAATAAAGTTATGCCGACTGTTTTTTGGGATGCACGCGGGATAATCCACATTGACTACCTTCAAAAGGGAAGAACAATCAATGGGGAATATTATGCCAACTTATTGGACCGATTCAGTGACGATTTGAAAAAAAAAACGACCTCATTTGGCCAAGAAAAAAGTTCTTTTCCACCAAGACAATGCAAGGGTGCACACATGTGCAGTTGCCACGGCAAAAATCCATGAATTGGGCTATGAATTGCTCCCTCATCCACCCTATTCTCCAGATTTGGCTCCGAGCGATTACTTCTTGTTCCCAAACCTGAAGAAATGGCTTGGTGGAAAAAGATTTGAATAAAACTCAAACTAGCCTTTTTTCTTTTGTTACGTTTCAATTTGGAGCTTTTCAATTCATTTAGTCACTTCTTAAAGATTATATCTGGAAAATGGGAACAATTTCTGTAAAATTCCAACGATGTTTGTGGGACTCTGGTTCGTTAGCATAGACCTTACTTTTTCAAATACCTCCATAAGAAAATTTCAGGCGGAGTCCAATCAGCTAATCGTAGTGGGCGGTCGATATCACAATTTTTTAGAAATAAATCAATCAAGGAACATCGTCTTCAACAAATCGATTGTTTCAGGAGCAGCTTGACATGTTGCGCCATCTTTTTTAGAAACCAGTAATTCTCCGTGCCAATTTCGTCCAGATGCCAACAAATTGAGTGTCAATATTCTTTGTAGCACTTCGTTGACCGGACCTCGCCATTACGGTTTTCGAAAAAGGAAGCGTCAACGACTCCTTCAGGACATATACCGCATCGTAATTTTTGGTCAATGTAAAGAGGTTTCGAAAATTCGTTTGCATATTAACGTTTTCACACGTTCCCAAAAATGAAGTTTACCAACACGAAGCGGCTTAATAAGTGGATCATTTTTGAACCATTTGCATCTTGTATGGAAAATTGAGCAAATGAACCTTTAAAATATTACATATAGTCAATGGATGCAAGCCAAACTGTCGAGAGCGGAAACAATAAGATCTTGGTCAACATCCTCTTTTACTGCATCAATGGGATTACGTGGACGAGGTTTAAAATTTGTCTTTGATGATGCCACACACTACTACTTTCATTGAATTTGGTCACTAAACTGGTCACTGATCTGAAGCTACCTGGCTACGAAGTAGTGCCACTATTCTTTCCCCATCGCGGTCTCGCCATTTATGTGCGTAGTGATGTAGCTGACCAAATTCCACCACAATGTAGTCCCTGTTCCAATACGGAATTCAATTTCATGTGGTTAAAATTCCAGCTCCGTAAGCAAATTATCCACTACTGCTTTATTTACAGAAGCCCCAAACTGGGCAGCAACTCGACCTTTCACGAGTTTGATGCGCTGTCTGACTCCATTCAAAGAATTGTATCCCTGTATCCTCATACTGAAATCGTGATTACGGGGGATTTCAATATACACAATTCTGGTTGGCTTCGACATTCTGGTCAGACAACACCCGAAGGACGGTGTGTTGAGATCTTCGCTGCGGAAAATAACTTAACCGAGCTTGTAAATGAGCCCACACGAATACTAGACCTTGACAATCATACCGCCATCACCCTGGACTTGTTTCTAACTTCTCACGCTGATAATTATACCGTTGATGTGCTCTCCCCTCTAGGCTCGTCGGACCATTGTGTCATATCAGCTAAATTCTCGTACACTCACCACACAGTTAGAGAAAAGATTCCCAAAGAAAACCGTATGGCAATACGAGAAAGCCAACTGGAGCGGTCTTAACAGCTTCTTTAGAAATTTTAACTGGTCGTTATGTTTCCTCGATCACAGAAACTATTCTCTTTGGAATGAGATGCTTTATCCCTCATCGGATGAAGAGTATCAAACCAAAAGAAAAAACATGGTACGACTCGAGCTGTAAAGAGGCTGTCAGGGTTAGAGAATTGTTTTTTCGGTCCTACAAGACCAACCCGACAGAGGAAAATCGAAAAAAGTTTAAACGAGCCAGAAATTACTGCAACGTCTTTCTTAAACGTGTAAAATTCCAATACAACCAAAAATTGAGGCAAAAAGTACTGCAATGTCCCAAAGGCAGTAAAAATGTTTGGTCATTCGTCAAAAACATTAGAAATTCTGCCTCATCCTCCATCCCAACGCTCATTCACAATGACATTCCGGCTGTCAGCTCTTTGGACAAGGCCAATCTGCTTGCTGCACACTTTGCGGCTAGCTTAACACTCCCAAACTGTGCTTTGTCCCCGCCTACACTTGGATGCGTCGAATCTTCAATGGGACAAATCCACTTTCACAGTCGTGTAGTAGCAAGAGTTCTTAAAGATCTCAACATACATAAATTCGCTGGTCCGGAAGGTAAATCTCCCCTTCTTCTGAAGAGGTGTTCTTCCACTCTGGTAAAACCACTGCGTGAGCTTTTTCATCCATCCTACTCTTTAGGACTCTTCCCGAGCAGATGGAAAACAGCATGTGTCTAGCTGGTCCCAAAAAAGGCGAATCGTCTTCTCTCTCCTCCTACAGAGCCATTGCATCGATGACTCTCTTCTTCAATGGATTAAAAATTATCTTTCGGAACGTTCAATTCAAGTTGACTTGAATGGTTTCAAGTCTGATATTCACAAAATAAATGCTGGTGTGCCCCAGGGCTCCGTTCTGTCTCCAACACTCTTTTTAATTTTCATTAATCATCTCTTGTCTTCTACTCCTAATCCAATATATTCCTTTGCTGATGACAGTGCTCTCTGCTTTTCATATTCGTTCCCGGACTCACGCCCCTGCTCTTCGGTTGTAGAACGGGAGTGGCAGCGTATGTTAAGCTCATTAAATTCCGATATTAACAGCATAACTAATTGGGAAACTATCAACATAGTAGAATTTAATGCTTCCAAAACACAATGCTGTCTGCTGTCGTTAAAGCGAAATTTAAATACCCAGCCATTATCCATGAATGGCACTTGCATCGTCGAAACCGATAAACTTTCCAATCTCGGTATATGTGTCAATGACAACTTACGTTGGAATGACCACATATTCGGTGTCGTCAAAAATGCTGCGAAATGTCTAGGTTTCCTCAAGCGATGTAAGAAATATTTTACCCCCTCTTATCTGGCCACAATATATAAGGCATTCATCCGCCCAAAATTGGAGTACAATGCCTACATCTGGTCAGGTGCTCCTAAAACATCTCTGCACCTGCTAGATAGGATTCAAAACCGTACGATAAAACTCATAGGTGATACTAATATCACTCAAACAATGAACACCCTCGAACACCGACGTAATGTCTCTTGTCTCACTCTGTTTTGTCGCTATTTCCACTACCAGTGCTCCAGAGAAATCGCCAGTAGCATTCCGCCCATTCAAACTTTCAACCGTAACACCCGTCTCGCTATGAAAGCTCATCAGTATATCCTCAAGCCCATTTTCGGACGAACTCTAAAATATCGTGATTCTTTTCTAAGCCGTACAACTCGCTTATGGAATGCCCTGCAGATCTCTGTGTTTCCTGGTCTGTGTTTACAAACACTTAAAAACAATGTACATCGGTACCTGTCTTTTCTTTCTCCCGAAATTTCCTTCGTCCGCGCTGTGTACGAACATTTTAAGGGTACAAAAACCCCTTGAGCGCGCTCTGATTATAAAAAAGAAATTGCGATATTTCCCTCTATTTTCTAATTTTCAAATTAAAATTTACTAATTTCACCATACCATGGTGAATTGTACTGGAATGAAGTTTCTAAAACGAGCTGTCAATGTCATACTGTATAATATGCAGTATAAATCAATCGTTTTATTATCAATTTGTACTAAATTCGTCTCCAAGCAATTAGTTCATAGTTTAACCATTTTTTTTTATTTCCATGTACAGAAATGTTCTTGTAGCAAGAAAAAACACCACTACATTTTCATTGTACATGGCAAGAGTACGATAACTTGAAATGAAAAAAAAATTATTAAAAAATAACGGCAACACCTACAAAGAGGTACTATACCGGTTTTGAAAGCCAGAAACCTGTTTTTTAATCTTAAATTCAAATTAAATTATTTATGTCAATAGTTTTTGGAAAATCGGTATCAATTTGTAAACAAATTAAAAATATGAAAATTTTTGTCTTAAATGAGCGTGCTAAATTTGTGTCCATCACTGTATACAAATGTCTCTCTTCTCTACTTCGTTCACATGAACAGCATACGAAGAGATATTCTGAAAATAATTAATAAAAAAAATTACAATTTAAGAGAACCAACAGGTTTACTATTATGTACCAATATAACGTTTCTAGCCAACACGCTGGATTACGGATTTTTTGTTTTCTCAAAAGTGTACTGCAGTTACGCTAGTGGAGAGCTTTCATAATTAACAAAACTCAAAAGTTTAAGAGTACGAGTACTATATTCAGTTAAGATTAACAACACAAAGATTTTACTCCATACATCCACTAGATTATGGTACATTTTGTCTTCGGACGATTCGTCTCGAATACTGATGAATTTGTTTGTGTGGGTGTAGAGGCTTCTCAGCAGCTCCTACAACGCAAGTCATGATATGTTACTCGAATGCCTTTGGAAGTTAATTTGTTGATCTCATTTTCACTTGCGCTGGCGGCGCTACACGACGTTTAGTTGACTGCTCGTATCTTAAAGATCTTTACACTTTTACTTTTCAATTTTATATACTCGTACAACACATTACCATCTAAGGTAATCGTCTTTCCCAATTCAATATATTTGTTATAATTACAAACTCTACTAGACCGTACTATCGATCGTACTATTAAATAGACTCTTATACATATGTATATTTTCTATTTCTTTGTAAATAACAAAGTGATCAGAAATAGAAAAATTCAATTCTGTAGTGTGAATGTGAAGTTACTATGCACATACATGTGATTATACATATATACAAGCAAGTTTTAAGATTTTTCAAGTGTTTCTGATTCTGAATATTGTTGTGAAAATTGAGATTCGTCACATGCGTATTAATTTACTGTGTTTGTTTTTATCATATTTTGGTGCTTTTGTTAAAAATTGTGTTCTAAACTTCGTTGTAGGTTTTTAGTGGCTTCTGGTGTTAAACAATTCCATTATCAACATGGGTTGCGGAATTTCGATGGTGAAATATATACTATTTCTCTTTAATTTGCTTTGTGCGGTAAGTTAACCATATTCCTTTTTGTTTTTTTAAATTCAATAAAAAAAACTTTTACAAACCTATCAATCCAATCCAATACATACCATGCATATGTATCTACCTTGTTGAAAGTCACATACATATGTATGTAAATTAAAATTTTGAAAAAGAAAATGTTTAAATGATATCGACGTGGGTGAACACCGATGAGACAACAGATGATTTCATATTTTTGAACTAAAAATATCTCCAGGCGCCCAAATGATATCTCAGATACTTAATTGAAATCGTTTTTTTAAATGTTTTTCGCTCTTGCATGAATTTTTTACTACGATGCGACATTATAGATACATAGGTAGTACATATCCGTATGCTTGATTTGGCGCTCAAACGCTCACTATATGTCAAGTATGTTTAAACCTATCAAAACTCTAATATCAATTCAAATACCTGAAATGACATATAAAAATCAAATGATGGCTTTTTCATTATCTAGATAATAATAAAAATTATATTTGTGTATTCATAAGGAAAAAGGTCTTGGTTGTTTTGTTTTTATTTGCCAGGTAGCTTTGCATTCCACCTCTTCAGCATAGCATACGAGCACAAAAAATATGTTTACATACTCGTACGGACTCGTACAAATGCAATGCCAATGACTACATCAGTGGTTTTGAAATGTTTTTTTCTGCCATGACGTCACCGGTGAACATGACACAGTTATTGCTCTACGATTTATTTTTAAATTTTATGTTTTTCGTGATCAAAGCACAGGCATGACAATTTACACATTTTTAAATATCTAATAAAATGAATGTAAAATAGTCGATTTGATCGTTGCTATAGGTTTCCGTACGAGTTTACAATGGAAGTTTTTTTCTTGAAAAAATCATCACTGTGATCTTGATATCATAATTGTATTTACTTAAAAAAACTACTACGAGTATGTATATGTGTATGTTGCGATCGTATTTTTTTTTAAATATAGTAGGTATATTTTGTATGAATATTCCTACTCATATTAACCCATATGTAAAAACATTTGTTCGCACATAGAAAATTCTATGTAGCAGAGGAATTACTATATTTTGTAAATGAACATGTTTGGTAGGCGTAGCATAAGCAAAAATAAAACTGGTTTCGAATAGGTAACATATATACCATTATTTTCCCCAAGAATGAGTAATACTTTGAAATTAATAAAAAAGTTTTGCGTGTTTAACTACATACATATGTACGAGTACATATAACATATTTATAAGCCTATCATTACATACGTCTAATTCTTATTTGATATATGTTCCATATAATTTATCCTATGCGATACATATTATTTCCTCACATTATAACTCTTCGGGAAGTTATTAACTTGTTATCAAACTGCTTTTTAGCTTCTTGAAAAAAAATTTTCTTCAACCACTAGATAGTAGTATATGTACTACCTATTTATAGAGTATATTATACTAGCTCATTTCAAAATAAAAGTTATGATCTTTTGTACGCCCAATAAAGCCCGTTTTAAGTATGATGTCAAAATTATATTCGGCGGGTTTGAAGCAAACATGATTTACAGCTAGAGTCTACAAAGGGTTCTTAAACGATGAGCTTTTTGATATATTAACCCCAAAGGCAAATCAAAACGATCGGTAGATCTACTGTCAAAATATCAAAGATGTATTCGAGGTGACATAGAGCTATCAGCCAATGACGGACATTGAATAGCCAAGCTAGCGAAACAAGATCGGTAGATCCAGAGATACGAAATGAGGCCAAGTGACAGTGTGCCTTTCAGGCTGACAAATAAGGACTGCAACGAATAAAATTCGGAAACTTCAAAGTAAAAAAAAAATATTTTCGTAATTCATGTAATTTTTTTTTATTTGCTTTAAAACTCTGTTTTTATTAAATTCATTCACAATTTTAAAAAATAAAAAAAAAATATTTGGGTTCCCATTCTTTCCTCAACTTCTTTCGAATGTCCTTCATAAGGTTGGTGACAGTTACATCCGTGATCTTTTTGGACGCTCTTTTCCATTTAGCACTAAAATCTTTTACGTCCTTTGCACACTGCTCACTTTTCCTCAACTTAGCTTTGACCAGAGCCCAATACCTTTCAATGGGACGGCATTGTGGAACATTGGGTGGATTCATGTCTTTTGGGACAAAGTCGACATTTTTAGCAACAAGAAAGCTCAACGTCGCATGAGCATAGTGAGCTGCAGCTAAATCTGGTCAAAATAATGTTGAACCCTCGTGTTTGTTTAAGAAAGGAATCAACCGTTTTTTTATGCACTCGTTAATGTACACTTCTCCGTTGATTGTTCCCGTTGTAATAAACGATAAGCTTCTGTGTCCACATTGGCAAATGGCCTGTCAAACGAGATATTTTTTTACCCGAATTTTTCCATCCCATTCGATGTTGTTGATTGCGGAAGAATCTCAGCTTCAAACGAGCGCACCTGGAAGAGTAATAAAGTCGGCTTTGACATAAGTTTCGTCATCCAAAACCAAGCGCGCTTTCTTGTTGCCGATCAACTCGTATAGCTTTCGGGCTCGTGTTTTTATGACTTTTTTTGCTTTTCAGAAACTCTTGGTATTTTTTTTTTGTGTTTTTAGACCGTTACGTTTTTTAGATCTTTGTACCATTGTTTTGTTGGTATTAAATTTCCGAGCAACATCTCTGGATGACATAGTCCGGTTTTTACGATGGTACCCACTATTTTCCTGTCCAAATTTGTATTATGTGCTCCACTTTTAGCTCTGTTTTCGCTTAACTGTCAACGTCTCCAAATATCGTTTAATAACAAAATCCACTGTACTGCGTGCTATGTTTAAATTTTTTGCGATGAAATGGTTTGGATGGGAAGTATTTTCGAGCCATTTGTCGATGATCTTTTTACGGCGTTCCTCTTGACTCATATTTTATAAATATTTTAAACCGCACCGAGCTAAAATCAATAACAAACTGAAACTAGAGAATATACAGGCTAATTTGGGTACAAAATGGGATAGCAATTTTTACGCATTGGCAGTATAGCCCGTATTAAAATTTACAGATTTTATTCGCTTAGATCAGGAAATCAAATCTAGCTTGCTAATCTACATAGCGGACTCTGTATCCAAGTTTTAATATAAAGTGATTCTTGAAAGCGTAAAACGCGTATTTTATCAAAATCGTTTGCTCTTCATGACTATATTGAGAAAACTAACTTGAGCCAGTAAGACTTATAAATGGCCATAGCATATTAGGTTATTATATTGATGTTAACTCATCGTGAGAGGTAACATACGAGTAGGTACACCCACGCTTTTGACAGAGATTAATATTTTTGTTTCGCCAAAAGCTGGTAAAGCTATCCACTGAATAATTAAGGATTACAGTTTCGTAAGCCTTGGTTCGTTTCTATTAAGGACCGAGATAAAATTCTTATCTCAGAAATTTTAAACATTCACCATGCTTACGTTAGTACCCGCTACACTCAATTGGTGTTCTGTTAGTATTGTTATGATTATTGGTCATAAAAAACTTACTGAAAACTTGTGAATTCACCGATAAGAGCTATAGCTCATGCTGACGATGTGGTTAATCCACTAGACTAAGCAAGCTAGACTAAATAACTGAATCATTTATTATTATTGCTATTATTTACAAACGAAGAATTTTTCCAATATTCAGAATACCACTGATAGAAGGGCTGGGATGAAGTTCACAAAAAGCGCCAGATATCTTGGTCAAGTCCTTAAAAATAAACTTAAGTGGAATATGAAATTGAAGAGATAGTCAAGAAACCATATAGGTACCATAAAGCTTTGTACATCTGTAAAAAAATATGTGGTGATCACGCATTGGCCGTACATTGCATACTAAAATATGTCTGTACCTTTTGGTGGACAGCCTTAAATAAAACTAAAAACTTGAGATTATTGTGATAATAATTATGACAGGTGCTATCAGCTGGTCTTGAGGTAATGCTCCAGATCCCTCCAAGTTACTTTTTTTATTTGTACAATACTCGCACTTCTAAGAAATTGCAGAAAAAACGTAACAGGTTTTCACTGTGCGATTGCCTTTCGGAAATATGGAAATATAGCAAGCGACTACACTATGTCAAAGGTAGTCATTGATCGCAATTAAAAGATGAAAATACCGCACCAAAAAGATTTGCATATTATTCGCTTATCTGATCCTTAATGTAAAGACTACTTATTACGTTAAGTTTTACTACACCCGCTGATCTTTGTAACATTTTCGTAGTTATAATTTTCCTTTTTACTTCGCGAATATCGTGCAATACCAAGGTGCACATTTTTTTTTATATAAAACTTTGCACCTAGCGCGGACGAAGGAAAGCTAGGGAGGAAAAAAAGAGAGCTACCAATGTAACATACGTTCATTTTAAATGTTAGAAGGTTATAAAAATCAGGAAATAAAGAGCTCGGCAGGGCATTCCATAAGCGAGATGTACGGCTTAGGAAAGGATCACGATATTGCAATGTACGTTTGAAAGTGGGCTTGAGGGTAAACTGATGAGCATTCATAGCGAGACGGGTGTTACCGTTAAAGGTTTGAAGGAGCGGAATGTTACTAGCAATTTCATTGGAACACTGGCGGTTAAAATACCGAAAGAGCAAGTTGAGACAGGAAACTTTTCGCCGGTATTCGCCGGTTGACTGGGTGATATTAGCATCACCTATAAGCCTTATTGCACGGTTTTGAATCATATCTATTGTAGTAGGTGCAGGGAGGTTTTAGGAGCACCTGACCAGATGTGTTGATTATTTGCTCCAATTTTGGGCAAATAATGCCTTATATACTGAGGCCTGATCAGAGGGGAAGAAATATTTCTTACATTGCTTGAGGAAACCTAGACATTTTGCAGCATTTTTGGCGCCATCAAATACGTAGTCATTCCAACGCATGTTGTCACTGACACACATACCCACATACCGGGAATGGAAAGTTTTTCGCTTTCAGCGATGCAAGTGGCATTCATGGATAATGGCTGGGTATTTGGATTTCGCTTTAACAACAGCAGACAGGAATGTGTTTTTGAAGCATTAAATTCCACTCTGTTGATTGCTGCCCAATTGGTGATGCTGTTTATATCGGAATTTAATGCTGTTTAGCATACGCTGCCATTCCCGTTCTACAGCTGGACAACATGGACGTGAGAGTACTGTTGTCAACAAAAGAATATATTGGAGTAGAAGTATCAGACAAGAGACCATTAATGAAGATTAAAAAGAGCGTCGGAGCCCTGGGGCACATCAGTATTTATTTTGTGGATATCAGGCTTGAAATTATTCAAGACAACTTGAATTGAACGTACCGAAACGTAGTTTCTAATCCATTGTAGGAGAGATCCATCGATCCCAAATCCCAGATCCCGATCCCCATTTTCGACAAAGGCTGACGGTGTATCAGCGTTTCCATGACCAACATGGTCAGCCAGACACATGCCTGTCGTGTATGGAAAATCTTTATGTTATGGGGGTATTTCTTGCCACAAAAATCTGCATTAAGTCAGTTAGATTTTTTTTGTTATGTTTAGGATAGCTCCTTGGGATTAGACGTCTGGAGTTGGGTTTGAGGATTTGAAAAATGGCAATGCAGATATTCCTCTGTAAACGACGAAACGACGTATCCAATTATTGAAAGTTGATGAGTGGCTATAAACGTGAACTATCATCAAATTTAAGAATATGTTGGGTCCTAGCTCTTTAATTTTCATTACGTAAACTTGCTGAATTCCTTCATTGGTATTAGAGAGTACATACTACGTAAACAAATTACAGACTGATACTTAATTTTTTACCATCCAATTTATGCCAATTTAGATTTAATTACTAAACGCAACTTATTAAACTACGTATGCACGTGTATGTATATAGATTCACAAGACAGTCGCGTGATACTCCTGACAAAATCAGAAAAACATTCCACTTTTTTTTTTGATATTACGAGTACGATTACATACGGATCTTGAAATTTGTTCTAATGTGAGAATCTAAAATCCTAAATTGATAAGGGTAAATAAATATGTATGTACGTGTTTTGCAAGCCAAACGTTTTCAATTTAATGAATAATATACGTAATAAGTTTTCAAAAATGAAATTGTTAATGCATTGCAATTCTACTCAAATCGTACTCGCTTCCATTTCAATAAGAATTATCATTATTATCGATGCCAAATTTTTAACAGTTAGCAATATCACAATTTGGAACCTGCTCTTGTAACCTTCCCTAAATATACATACCACCTTTATCAAAAATTTTTCGGAATTTATTCAGAAAATTTAAAATACAAATTTATCTATCTAAATCTATATTGTCTCCTTCAAAGTAATCCCCATCGACTGCACAGACTTATGCCAGCGCTTGATCCAATCCTCGAAACAATTTTTATATTCGGTTTTCGGTATGTCCATCAGTGCTTCCTGCTATTTTTCCATTACTTCCTCTCAGCTATTGAAACGCGTTCCCGTAGTGGTTGTTTAACTCGATTGAACAAAAAGAAGTCACAGGGAGCCAAA
This sequence comes from Volucella zonaria, assembly GCA_963966105.1. Taxonomy (NCBI): domain Eukaryota; kingdom Metazoa; phylum Arthropoda; class Insecta; order Diptera; family Syrphidae; genus Volucella; species Volucella zonaria. The sequence goes on from OZ014531.1 coordinate 882,984, forward strand.
TCAGATGAATTCGGTGGCTGTTGGATGGTATTTGTTGCACTGTGCGTTATCTTGGTGCAAAATCCACGAGTTTTCTGCAGACAATTCTGGTCTCTTTCGGCGAATTGCTTCACGCAAACGTCTCATAACGCTCAAATAATACTCTTTGTTCATTGTTTGGTCTCTGGCAAAAATTCATGATGCACTACACCGTTGTAATCCATGAAAACCGTGAGCATTGCCTTCTTTTTTGAGTGAAAACGACATGGTTTTTTTGGTCTCGGCTCATTTGGTGAACGCCATTCACTTGCCTGATGTCTGGACTGCGTGTCGTACTCATTAAAGCACGTCTCGTCTCCAGTAATGATCCTTTTGATGAATGTGGGATCGGATTCAGCCTCGCAAATCATCTCTTTTGTGACGTCAACACGATCTCTTTTTTGCATGAAAGTAAGGTCTTTTGGCACCAACTTTGCTGCTACATGACGGAAACCGAAACCATTAACCAAAATGTCTTGGATGGATCCATAGGCAATGTTCCTCCGCTATTTCTCTGATGGTTAATTTGCAGTTATTGACCAACATTTCTTTTACTTCATCAATGTTTTCGTCGGTTTTCGATGTCGATGGACTGCCACTGCGTTCATCATCTTCGATTGACTCACGACCACTTTTGAATCTTTAGAGAATCGTTGCCGAAACACTTTTCCAACTTTCGCGCACCATTAAATCCGTTTTTTACTCAAAATTTAATACAAGTTCGTTGTTGCAAATTTAAATCCATTTCTAAAATTGTAAAAAATCGCCAACACACACAGAGATAGATGTACTCTTGGCTACGTAATTTTGGCAAATGTCAAGCTATGACGCTAAGATTTAGACGGAATGTCAACAACTGATTTACCAACTTAACAAAAAAAAAAACAGAACTTAAATGGGAGCGCCACACGGTGCTTATTTCAGGTATTTGATCAAGGTGGTATGTACGAGTATGTTCCTATAGATGTTATTCCTTATTGGCCAATAATTGGAATTATTAACTTTTCACAAACATTGAACAATTTATCGACAAATTATTTCCAGCAAACTTGCTTTTGCTTCTCTTATGAGTTCTAAACACACTAAAGGCAATAAACAAACCGAGTGACTTCAATTCTTGTCATTTTTGACATTTCTTTTATCATTGCTAAGTACACAAACACGGGCAATATTTCATGTCACACGGTGTGACATGGGAACAATCTACGATTTTTGACATTGTAGTTATTGTACAATACATATTCAGATTCTTACTATATGATAGTTAAAATCAAAATCGGTACCGATTTTAAAAGAATAAACTTAAGGTTGGCAATTAAAAGAAAGAAAATAGTTGTACTTTGAAATAAAAAAGTAAAAAGCGCCGCAATAAGAAAATGAAAAAAAATATAGGTAGAGTGTTTTAATCGTGATGTGCATGGGTTGTTCTGCAAATAGATTAAAGTTAAAATAGTTTTTATAAACTGAAGCCTTAATAGTTTCTTTTGGGCTTAGACTTTAACAGGTTCTCAAATCCAAAGTATTGTACAACATTTCAATCAGAGAGGCAAATAAAAACTGAAACATGAGCGAAAGCAATGATTTTAAGCTTGTGATTTATCTAGTTCTTAGGCTTTATCTTTGTTTTGTACGTCTACATAGGTCTAAAAGGTTTTCAGTTAGATGGCGTTCATGGTGGCAGATAAACAATATCCTCATGGTACGGGTATATACACAAACTTTCAAATATGCGGGGTTAACACTGCCACAAATATTGCATCGTATTCCAATAAAACAAGGAGTATATTAACATACCGTTTGGGATAACGGGGAATAATCGGATGATTTTCAAAATAGGTATTTGGCGAAAAAAAATAAATAGCCAAAAATTAAAATAGAAACTGTTACCTTTTAAAAAAGAAAAACAAAGAAACCTATCGTTCCGCATTTTTCCTAAAAGCTGACGAAAGGAAGTATGCCATAATGGCGTGATGATGCCAAATGAAACCAAATGAAACCAAATTTTAACGTTACTTCAGTTTATGAAAATGAAACAATCCCAAGTTGGCGGTATTTCATCTTTTTTTAATTTTGCTGACCCGATATAAGCAATTGGCATCTTAAGAAGCTTGAAATGATTTAAGTGAACACACTTGACTCAATGGTTTTGATCCTTTTATTTTCAATGTACATTATACAAATTTAGGGTTTAGCTACTCACGTGACTTCGTCTCTCCGCTAAGGGTATGTCAACAACTGTCAGGCAGGGGCCTATACCTGCAATACACTCTTGAACCAAAAGACCAAAGTGTGGTCGGCGGGTAAGGGAACAATTTTTGTTTGTACACAATGGATGAATGGCACTTCTAGTGAAATTAATCGTTTGTATTAAGTAATATGTTGAAGAAAATATAGCATATTTGGTACTGCTGGAAAGGTCTTGAAATGAAGTTGAGTGAAGGAATGACCTAACCTTAATACAAATTTTTTTTTGAAAAATAAACATTTTTATTATGGCCTTACTTCACTTTGGATTAGTTAATTCGTTTGGCCTTATTTCACCTTATTTCACGGTACCGACTTGATTGAATAAAAATCAAAAGTTATATTCCCTGCAAAGTGCGCTTTATGTTTCAGGACGAAATTTTGGGTTGCCGGTCACCAGTGAGATCATATTGAACATTTGTGAAGAGTAATCGAAAATATTTAATTTTGTAGCAACTTTTGTCGCAACAACGTGTTGAAGTTATTAAAACAGCTAGACTTAGTAAAAGTTTGGCCTAGGAAACGTGAAAATGCTCTGTAAGGAACGTGACACTGTCAAATAAAATTCTCAGATTTTTTTCGTCTTCGTTGTACATTCCATGCATATATGGATCAATTCTAATCAATTTACCTTCATCTTGGTAAGTAACCATAACTACAGCTATACGAGTATCCTTTTTCTGGAATGCTTCTCTTGCACAATGTGAATTGTTCAATTGTTCATACCATTGGAGTTTGTTTTTTAACGTGAAGCGTAGACCGGTACTCAACGCATTGCGTTGTTGCGTAATATGTTGATATGATCGATATCTAATTGTTTGCGTTACAAGTGTAAGTCTGTTAGATCCTCTATGCATCCCAACATTACAAATGCTACAATTATAGCACCATTGGAAAAACTATCAGCATAAATTATACTTGGGTGCAGCATGCTAGAGCTGCTCCCCATGGATGTAAAACGAGCTCATTTGTAAACGATCAAAAGGATGACTACTCCATGTTTGCTTCGTATGCCTTAATCTCAACTCTAAAAAATCTCGTGAGAAATGAGATAGTAATCAGCTATACGCATGCTATCTTTGCTTATAGGCGAGTACATGCATCTGTACTTGTTACTTGTAGTTAACTCTATGTATATTTTTAGAAAAAAAGTTGAGAATATTTCTATTTAATGATATAATACAGAATCAGAAACTACAGTTTTGCACTTTAACTGATATTTAGAATCCAAATGCTCGATTATTGAATATATTGTTGCAAATATTGTAAAAGAAATACAAACTCTGATTTTGGGTGAAAATTCGCCTCAATCCTTTGTGCTATGTTCTTAGAAACTATAAATTTTGTTATCGATATGAAATGATTACTTAAACAAGTAGCTTGTATTTACATACTCGTGCACCGTCTACTATAACGTCAATAAGATCGCTATATACATGTTTTATTTTTTGATAAAAGGGAATGGACAAGAAAGTCATTGACATTTAGCCCGATCCTTAGCTAACTGCCTCCAGTTGCACACTCCAAGTCGGTTGAGGTCCCCTCCTACTTGTGCAGTCCACCTAAAGTGAGATCTTCCTCTACTGCGTTGCACAGTGGTTACTTTCTGTGCAGCAGGCGGAAAAAATTCTATAAAAATGAAACGGATGGGCCCATCTTGTTGAAATGTCATACGTGAAATAAATGAGACGAGTTCTTATCATAATAAAAATATTTTGCAAAAATGTGATTTTTAAACATTGTTCTTACCAATTTTCTTCCTGTTCTTACCTTTCGACAGAAAGATGTACGAGTATTAGAAAAATAAATTAACACCACAAATATCGTAGTTTCATGACTTTATACGATTTCATTTATTTGCTTTCATAGCTAAAAACTAAGTGTAACACAATTTCTTGTTTTTGGTTTAGGTCTAAGATTTGTGATTTTGCGATCCGACGATATAAGCATAAGATGAATAGCATCCTCATTAGTTGCCAAACGGGAACTGTGAAGTCTATGGTATCTATAATCTTTATTTGTGCTTTCTTTAAAAAAGACATTAGGTGTATTCTCTTTGCATACTACTAGATGGAGTGAAAAATGAACTCCTTGACGGCCAGAATGCGCTGCTACTGCAAAAAAGGTTATGGTGCCTTGAAGTCCATTCATATTTACGCAGACATGCCAAATTTCAGTGCGATACTGCCTTTAGTTTTGTTTTGACAGCTGATTGTTGTTGACGTGTTTGGCATCATGTTGAGTATGCACAAAAACGATTTTCGTTCTCTCATAAAACATTATTTTTTGAGAGGCAAAACGACGAAGGAAACAAAAGAAAAGTTGGATAAATATTATGGGGCTAATGCTCCGTCAAATTACACCGTGAAATATTGGTTTCGAAAGTTTCGTGGTGGCCGCAACTCCACTACCGACCAAGTCCGCAGCGGTTACAGAGGACAATGTCAAAAAAATACATGAAATGGTGTTGGCTAACCAGAAAGTGAAGTTGTGCGAGCTAGCAGATACCACAAAGATTAGTACTGAGCGCACACGCCATATTTTGGGCAATATTCTGCATATGAAAAAGTTATCCTGCCTCTGGGTGCCGCGCATGCTCACTTTTGACCAAAAACACGAACGCGAGAGCACTTCGAAAGAGTGTTTGGACTTGCTGATGCGGAATCGGGCGGACTTTTGGCGTCGATTGGTAACTGGATTTGGATCCCTTGGACTATTATCTCTTCCCAAACCTCAAAAGATGGCTCATCAATAAAAAATTCAGCTCACGCGAGGAAATTATCGACACCACGGAGGAGTATTTTGAAGACCTTCCGGAAAATTACTTTTCGGACGGGATCAAGAAGTTGGAAAATCGCTGGAATAAGTGTATCAAACTAAAAGGGGACTATATTAAATAATACAATATAAAAAAAACACTTAAAAAAAATTCCCAAGGAGGTCACTTTTCACTCCATCTAGTATACTCGTATGCATATGTAGAATCGAAATCGGTTCTAAGCAACTTATTTCATATTCAGGGTTTTTTCCGACTGAGATGCACTGTAGGTTGTCGCTCCGGGTTAGATTCGAAGACGCTGCAGCCCGGATCATTAGTGTCCATTCGTCCTAGCCAGTAGCATTAGTCAGGCGACTGATGCACAATTTTCTGACTAGATCGATGTGGCTGTACAGTTTGTATAGCTTGTCGTTGAATCTTCTCCTCCAAAGTCCGTAAAATGCAAATGGGACCGAAATATTTTACTCTCGAAACGAATGAGGATATTTTCATCCGCCTTCGAGAGAGTCCATGTTGCAGCGCCATAAAGTAGGACTGCGATAATCAAGGTCTTATTTAGAGTCCCCTTGGTTGTTCGGGATAGGGCCTTACTACTCAATAGCGAATGCAAGAGTGATTCTTCGTTTTATTTCTGCTGAGGTGTTGTTGGCGGAATTTATAACAGAGCTAAGGTAGACAAATTTCCCTATTGCCTCCAAATTATAGCTGTCGACACTCGACACTGTGGCGTTCTGTCCAATTCGTCGATGTTGTGTTCATTCTTTTTGCCCTCATGTCATCATTAACTGCTAAACCCATTTTTGCAGCTTTTTGTTATTGCAAATTATTTCAATATCATCGATATAGGCCAGTAGTTGTTGCAGCGGTCGCTTCTGAGTTCCAGATGATGTTAAAGAAGTCACATATCAACACCCCACCCTGCCTAAAACCCTTTTTGGTATCACAGGTATCGGTTAAGGCGTTACTTAGCTTGACGGAGCAGCGAGCGTTATCAATTGTCATTCTGCACAGACGGGCGTATTTGGCAGGGATGCCAGACTGGCTATTTAGGTTTTGTTATTTTTTCTGTTACTAAAGGTGAATGATATCTTTGGAAAGCCATTCATATATTTAAAATAATATGGGCCAAGTTCAGGTGTGTGCCTTAATCAGGACTTGTCAAAACAATATGCAAAGAAATTTTACGTAAAAAAAAAGAACGTAAAAATGTGTGCCAGAATTTACGTCTGCTGTTACGGAGAGAGCCCAACTCTCTTATGAGAAAATTAGGTAACAGAATATTGCTAATTCCGCTATTCTGAAAAACAAATTACAGAGAGAGATGGCAAAGTTAATATCAAGAATAAGAGAAAAAAGTGAGAATTAAATATTGTAAAACAGTAAAAGTAGAAGTATAAGATAAATTCATAAACTTATAGAGAATACATAGAGTTGGAAAACATGTTCATATAATTTTGTGCATATTACATTGTAGCTAGAAGTGCGAGTAATTACGATTTAAATTTATTCGTGCTTGTCATTCTTCTCAGGTCAATGGGAAGAGAGTTCCAGAGCCGGACAACTTAAAGCAAGAATTGACGCTCAGAAGTAAGACAAAGGTATCTTGATTGAGCTAGCGAAAACGATCTGCGCGAATGCAAAAACTGAAACTTATTAAATAGGTAATCTGGCTCTCGAGTTTTTATAAGATTATGCAAAAGACATAGCGATTTGTACTTTAGTAGGCTGGGGAAGGAGCAACCAGTTATTTGCTTAGAAAAATGAGAGATATGATCGCGCTGCTGGATGTTGAAAATGTATCTCGCGATATTGTTGAAGACAATGTTTAGTTTTCTCAGACTATTGTGGTCAGGCTTGCAAAAGATCTCTCATCCGTAAGGTAAAGTTGGTAAAAGAAGAGTTTTTGCTAAAATTAATTTACTTTTCGTTGGTAGAAGATGTTGAGTAACCCATAGAGTATGAAGCCCACTATAAACTTTGCCGATGATAGAACTAATGTGAGTATACCAAGAGAGACTCGAATTAAAAGTCACACCGAGGTTTTTAACGGAGACAGCCCACTTTATGGGCACTTGATTGATATGAACAAGCTGAAGGCCTGAGAGATCAAGAACTCTACGGTGTATTAAAATTACTTTATACTTGTCAGCATTAAGCCGAAGGTCGTGTTTAATTGACCAGTCATAGATTCTGGCAAGATCTTGGTTTAGGAGGTCTATAGCAGAGTTTGATTCATTAGTAGCTCAGCTTATCATAAGTTGTACATCGTCAGCGTACATATGGATTTTACAGTGCTTAACAATGTTTGGTAGATCGTTCACGTATAAGGAGAAAAGAGTAGGTCCAAGGATTGATCCTTGCGGCACTCCAATCTGTACACTTCAGAAACTCGAACTATTCTCACCAATGCAAACACACACTGTTTTCTTCCACTTAAATAAGACTTGATAAGAGCTACGGACAAAGAAGAAAAAGCAAAACCGTCTTTAAGCTGACTACAAATGACCGCGTGGTTGACTGTGTCAAATGCCTTTGACAAGTCGAGTAATGATAAAATCTCTTCTACCATTAATATTAGGGCAGTGTTGCAGCTCCTTTTAGGCCGAAAACCTGACTGATGTATAGTTAAGAGATCTTCGTTATTTAAGTAGCAACGCATTTGTTTTAGTGCTAACTTTTCAAAGGCCTTCGACAAGTAAGGTAGAATAGCGATTGGCCTGTATTCAACCGTATTCCTTATTCCTTTCTTAGGGACCGGGACTATTTCGGTTCAATGGGTGGCCGTGGCTCAATTGGTAGTGTGTTGGCTTCCCAATCTGACGGTTCGGGGTTCAATACCAGCCGTGACCGAAAGACTTTTTTTCAGGCAACTAAAATCTTGTGAGATGAATGGTTGCCTAAATATAACATCAAGTCCAATTTACACTAGTAATTTAGTCTCCCCATTAAATGTTGGATGCCACCCATGGAGCGAAATAACCACTGAGCCCAAAAATCTTTCCCTCTCTCTCTATCCAATTTTCCGAAAAACTTAACACGTGCTCCGGCATTTTAAGAGTAGTAATACCCTCTTGGGTGTTAAGTTCTTTTAAAAAAAAAAAAAGTGATTTTCTGCTTTTCAAAATACATTGAAAATTGGACATAGAGCTCTTGGGTTTTAATGTCCGGTAAAAAATAAGTTTAATTAGAGGCCAATAGGTCCTAAGGAAGTTTTTGTAAATTAATATGTGAAGAGGGAGATTTTGGGTATAGTCCTTTTACATTTTGGCTATAGGTGCATTGGCAATTGCGACGATTCTAACTAGAACTGGGGTTCTTGTCTTGATAAGGAACTGTTATAGCTTTTAAAATATGAGGAAGTTAAATAGGAAGATTAGTTTTGGTGAGGGTATTGATGCAGACGGAGTTGGGTTAGCTAAGGCAAGTTAAAAAAGCTATTTTCTTAAATGCGCCGATCTCACCGCAATAGCCGTACTTGGATGTAAGAGATTCTTGGCTGATTTTATTGCTGTATGGAGATTAGCCATGTAGATATCGCTCATGTTAAAAAAAGTCTTTGCTAATGCATCAACAGAGTTTTTAAACTATATTATATTGTAATATTTAGCTAGAGACCGGGAAAAAATCCTCTGGTTTTAAAAACACTAGAGTAACGCTTCGACAATATTGTGAAAGTTATAGAGCAGGAGCATCAAATACTGGCAAAAGTAATGCTCACTAATCTAGTTTCAATAAGCAGATACTATGTACATATATTAATGGTAAAATTTAGGACAAGGTTGTGGGTATTTATAGTTAAAAACAACTGCAACCTCCTCTTTGATTCATAGTTAATGAAATTATCTACAATGAACTGACATATTACGAAAATAGTACAATAACTCAACTCAAAAAGTAAACATCATATTTAACATAAGAGGTAGTAATTAAATGTTTACCACACAGGGAGGAACTGACACGACTACCGAGTTCGGACACGGATACCATAGATTTAATATACTGTTAGCGCATTATGCTATATGAGGCACATCACCCAGGGCGAATTTTTAAACATTAAGCTTTTTTTTTTGATATAATGTATTTTGATATATGGATATAAATATTCAGCTGGTAGTCACCATATATTCAAACCAATAAGACTATAAGATTGACTATTTGTAATGAATGTATCGATAAAATATTTTGGGCAACAAAAAGTAAAGTAAACTAACTAGTGCAAATCACACTGTCTAATCATTCTAAGTATGTTACTTATTTCTTAAAACTGGAACGTTATTATAGGTTACAGCGAGCGAAACAAAGACTAGATAAATTACCAATTATGCTCGCATATTGAAAAACTGTGAATAAACAGGGACTAAAAACTGAGTTTCCGTAAGATATCGAATAAAGGCGAAGCGAAGATAAATTTCAGACAAAGTCTTCGAAATGCTAATCATATGAACCAAATGCTAGATATATGGAATAATTGCGAGGAAAAATGCATGAGCAGAGTACAAACATTGGATGAAGTTTCGAAAGGCATTTTCAATATTATTGAAGAAACTTGGTGGAATGAAAAAACGAAGTGGGCGGTTAGGGCCAAAAGACAAGCCTTTAACGTATTGATTCATTACATTGGAAACAGAAAAATTGATAGCTTTCTCACAATTGTTGAACGTGAGATAAGATTCGGAGGAAGTTTTTTGAGATTCTTGCCAAAGAAGGGGAAAATCGAATTTGGTCACCAAATATATGGAAGACAAACGGGTCTCGTTATTAACAGAAATAAATTTGCAATAAGTGGAACGAGTTGTCCCAGGCGCAATTTCTTGACTAACTTTTCCGTGGTAAAATTCACCCCTATGTTGAACACACAGAAAATCGCAGTGCCGAGCCGACCATCGACATTCGCTCCTCGCGTGAAGAACAAAAACAAAAACAAAAGCCGCGCACGAGTTCACAAAAACCCCCCCAAAAAAAAATTCGCTGCGCGGGCACCCAACAAAAAATACAAAGAAAAAACAAAAACGCTCGAGTGTAGTGAAATCGTCATCCACAGTGCGGGTATGACATCCTTCATGCCCCTGGTCTTACTGTTGCTTGCACTCGGTCACTGCCGTTGCTGTATTACATTGTCATACAGCACGTCCAGTGACTGAGTGTATGTAACAACCGATGGATAGCGGGCTGTGGGTATGAATTTTGTTGGTGGACTGCTTCGTATTGTTGTAAGGGCATAACACCTACAACAATTTGGTTCGGTAAACCAACTCTGAATTTTTACTTCACAGCTGTGCTTAGTAACGTCGGTGTTTGTATTTTTTGTGTTTGTCTTTCTTTATAATGACTCGGGAATTCAGAGTGGATATTGCCAATATACGCGGACTAAAAAGTAATCACTTTTCTGCGTACGTCCACGTCTGTAAATATAGACCAGCTGTTTTGACACTTAGTGAAACACAGGTAGATCCCCGCCCCTACCTCTCAGACCACACTGATCTGAAGCTACCTGGCTACGAACTAGTGCTACTATTCTTTCCTCATCTATGTGCGTAGTGGTGTAGCTTACCAACTTGCATCACAATGTAGTCCCTGTTCCAATCCGCAATTCAATTTCATGTGGTTAAAATTCCATCTCCGTAAGCAAATTATCCACTACTGTTTAATTACAGAAGCCCCTAACTGGACAGCAACTCGACTTTTAACGAATCCGACGCGCTGTCTGACTCCATTCAAAGAATTGTATCCCTGTATCCTCATTGTATCCCCCCACCGTTATTACGGGCGATTTCAAGATACACAATTCTGGGTGGCTTCGACATTCTGGTCAGACAACACCCGAAGGACGGTGTGTTGAGATCTTCGCTGCGGAAAACAACCTAACGCAGCCTGTAAATGAGCCCACGCGAATACCGGACGTTGATAGTCATACCGCCAACACCCTGGACTTGTTTTTAACTTCTCACCTTGATAAGTACATCGTTGATGTGCTCTCCCCTCTAGGCTCGTCGGACCATTGTGTTATATCAGCTAATTTCTCGTACACCGACCACACAGTTAGAGAAAAGATTCCCAAAAGAAACGTATGGCAATACGAGAAAGCCACCTGTAGCGGTCTTAACAGCTTCTTTAGGAATTTTAACTGGTCGTTATGTTTCCCCGATAACGACGTGGATGCCGCTGCTGATATGATCACAGAAACTATTCTCTTTGGAATGAGAAACTTTATCCCTCATCGGATGAAGAGTATCAAACCAAAAGGAAAAGCATGGTACGACTCAAGCTGTAAATAAGATGTCAGGGTTAGAGAAATATTTTTTCGATCCTTCAAGACCAACCCAACAGAGGAAAACCGAAAAAAGTTTAAAAGAGCCAGGAATGACTGCAACGTCTTTCTCAAGCGTGTGAAATTCCAATACGAACAAAAACTGAGGCAAAAAATACTGCAATGTCCCAAAGGCAGTACGAATTTTTGGTCGTTCGTCAAAAATATTAGAAATTCTTCCTCATCCACCATCCCAACACTCACTTACAATGATATTCCAGCTGTCAGTTCTTTGGACAAGGCCAATCTGCTTGCTGCACACTTTGCGGCTAGCTCAACACTCCCAGATTGTGCTTTGTCTCCGCCTACACTTGAGTGCGTCGGATCTTCAATGGGGCGAATCCACTTTCGCACTCGTGTAGTAGCAAGAGTTCTTAAAGATCTTAACATTCGCAAATCCACTGGAACACCTTCTGAAGAGGTGTTCTTCTTCGCTGGCAAAACTATTGCGTAAGCTTTTTCATCAATCCTACTCTTTAGGACTTTTTCCGAGAAGATGGAAAACAGCATTTGTCCAGCCCGTCCCTAAAAAAAGCGAATCTTCCTCTCTCTCCTCCTACAGGCCCATTGCACTTACGTTCCAATAGTCATGGAAACGCTGATAAACCGTCAGCTCATGAAATGTCTCGAAACACGAAAACTTCTTAAAGACTTGCAGTACGGTTTTCATAGCAACAGGTCCACTGGTTATCAGATGGCATGTCTCACCGAAAAGTGGAACCAAAGCGTACATCAATCTGGCGAAAGTAAGATAGTTGCATTTGATATTTCTAAGGCATTTGACACAGTTTGGCATCAGGCTCTTTTGTCGAAAATGCGTGCTCTTGGGATCGACGACTCTCTTCTTCAATGGATTAAAAATTACCTTTCGGAAAGTTCATTTCAAGTTGTATTAGGTGGTTTCAAATCTGATATTCACAAAATAAATGCTAGTGTGCCCCAGGGCTCAGTTCTGTCTCCGACACTCTTTTTAATTTTCATCAACAATCTCTTGTCCGCTACATCAAATCCAATATATTCCTTTGCTGATGGCAGTACTATCTGCTTTTCATATTCGTTCCCGGACTCACGTTCCTGCTCTGCGGCTGTAGAACGGGAACGGCAGCGTATGTTAAGCTCATTAAATTCTGATATTAACAGCATGACCAATTGGAGAACTATCAATCGAGTGGAATTTAATGCTTCCAAAACATAATGCTGTCTGCTGTCGTTAAAGCGAAATTTAAACAGCCAACCATTATTCATGAATGGCACTTACATCGTCGAAACCGAAAATCTTTCCATTCTCAGTATGTGTGTCAATGAAAACTTACGTTGGAATGACCACATATTCGGTGTTGTCAAAAATGCGGCGAAATGTCTAAGTTTCCTCAAGCGATGTAAGAAATACTTTACCCCCTCTGATCTGGCCTCAATATATAAGGCATTTATCCGCCCGAAATTGGAGTACAATGCCCACATCTGGTCGGGTGCGCCCAAAACATCTCTGCACCTGCTAGATAGGATCCAAAACCGTGCGATAAAACTCATAGGTGATACTAATATCACTCAAACAATGGACACCCTCGAACACCGACGTAATATCTCGTGTCTGACTCTGTTTTATCGCTATTTCCACCAACAGTGCTCCGTAGAAATCGCCAGTAGCATTCCGCCCATTGAACATTTTAACCGTAACACCCGTCTCGCTATGAATGCACATCAGTATACCCTCAAGCTCACTTTGGACGTACTCTAAAATATCGTGATTTGTTCCTAATCCGTACAACTCACTTATGGAATGCCTTGCCTAGCTCTTTATTTCCTAGTCTTTATAACCTTCAAACATTTAAAACCAGCGTTCCCCGGTACCTCTCTTTCTTTCCTCCCTGAATTTCCTTCGCCCACGCTATTTGCAAGCATTTTAAGGGTACCTAAAATGCCAATACTCCTGCCTAATAATAGGAGCATAAATAATAAGCTAGGGAAGTCCGGATTCACGGAAGTACGAACGAAAATTTAAAATTCTAGGTCTAAATATTTTACAATTTTGTTTAATACAATGATGAGACGAAATATAATGCGGAACTAGTAAGGCGAGAACTTTCTAATATCACTGAGCTGTAATAAAAGTAACAGGAGGAGCTGTAGCAACAAAAATTAAAAAGTATGAGCGAGTTGTAGGTAGTTGACAACGCACTGTATCTTACTCGTAACTCCATGAGTGTGAATTTTAAATTAACACATACTGATTATAAAACACCACGACGCCACGTAAAGATCTGTTAATTGTTCTCTTCGATTTGGAGACAGCTTTCAACAGAGTCTCAAGTAATATTATATAAGCGGCGTTAAGATTCAAAGCAAAGACGCTTAATAGAATGATACGCGCTATGTAAGATCTCGTGTGTTGTACTATTTTGTAGTATTCGCAGTCGTTTTCCCGAACTCGCAAACCCAATTCCAGACATGTATGTATAATAGAAATAGTTCGAATTGCAAAAAATTATATACATGGGCTGTATGGAAGTAACATACATATATTCATGTGTGTATGCGTAGTGTATAGCATCAAGACCATTAATTATTTACTTTGTCTCTGACAAATAATATCTGATCGAGTGCATCTTAAAAGGTTATACTCGTAAATAAATGTAAGCCAAAGTCATAAAATGAGTTTGAGTGGGATTGAGTTTTCAAATTTTAATGAAGCTTGATGTTATTCACTTGTTTGGAATTTGATCCAAAACTTGAATTGCTCATCAACGTTTTTGAAAATGGTTTAGGAGACGACATCACCACTATTATTCACCCATCGTTTAACCGTAGTAGTCATAACGAAATTATGAAACTTGTGTGCATCGAACCGCGATGACAAGGAATAAGTCTGCTTTCAGAGAAATAACGATCTCGTCCTGCTAGATTAATTTCCTTTACCTCTTTGTTAAGTCTACGTATTAAATATGCTCATGTACACATATTCTGAATCTAACATTTGTATTCCTTACTTTATTTTTTTAGATATGTGGTATACTGATGATAGTATGTGGTTCAATGATATTTAGCAATGTCAGCACTATTGATGAACTATCAGAGGCAATTAAAGTGCAACAGATACCTATTACTTTAATTGTACTCGGCTCTATAATATTTATTATAGCATTCCTTGGATGTTGTGGAGCTATTCGTGAGTCATACTGTATGTCAATGACCGTAAGTAATACTTGTCAATAATTTTGAAATTTCAGTTAATTTTATACCTCCCCTAGTATTCATGTTTCTTATTCATATTGATGGTTGCGCAATTAGCATTAGTTGCATATGTATGGATTTACAAAAAGGACTATCTTGTCAATATGAGCCAAGTCGTAGACAAGGCTTGGAGTCGCCGCACACAAAAAGCTGATTACATGGATGGCTTACAAGTTGGAGTATGTAAATTCTTATTTTTCTTATCCAAATATGTTACATGTGTATATTGTGGTTTTATTGTTATTTTGCCTTTTTAAGTTCAAATGTTGTGGAAAGAACGACTACAGGGATTATGCTTATCAAGGATATTTCCCGACAACCTGTTGCGATGACGTTAATAATTGCACATCGGAGACCGTTTATAAAATTGGTTGCAAGAAAGCATTTGTAAATTTCTGGGATGATAACAGTGATATAATCAAATATGCTGGACTAGTTGTTGCAGCTATTGAGGTGAGTTTTGAAACCGAATAAATACATACATGTGTATGCTCAAAATGTATGGTATATATGAATATTGTAAAATTGTATAGAATGCGCACATATAAACCGATGTGTGTGACAAACATTTATCTATATATCCGTATTACATGTATTACATTATATAAATCATATCCATTTCTAACTTAACAATAATTAATTATTATTATTATTATTATCAAGGGAACGATACAAATTAATTTGTAGGATCCGGGATTTAACGCCGGGGTACTGAGTTCCCATGTGGTCATCCACCTACGTACTTACCGCGCCCAACACTGCTTGATTTCGGTGATCTAGCGGGAACCGACTTAACAATAATTAACTTTTAGTTTACTGTATCCCGAACCGAATAATTGCTTTTTGAATTTCAAGAAATACACTGTTTTTTCAGTTGCTTCGAAATCGGTATTTAAACTGCATAAGTTATTGCTCGAAACTATTATTTCAACATCTCTGCCAGTTTTGAGATCTCTATATTCCGTGCAATATATTTGGCTCGCACTCACGTTACCATGAAATGCATAAGCCACTTACCCTTAGGGCTACCATGGTATACAATTACTGTTGTTGCCAACTCCATATTTACATATTTTGCCTTAAAAAAATTTCATTAAATTGCAAAATAACATAATAACATGTATTAAAGTCAAACTAACCCAAATTTGCTGCTTCTGTCGTTCTCGTCAGCAATAACAATTTCGCTCTTTCGGCGAAAACATCCAAATCCCACATTACTCGTATATGGTTAACATTTAATTCAATGTGTTGACAATTTTTCAGCGCCACTTTCTTAAGTGCTTTTGATATTAATGGCTTAAAACATTTCAATTTAGAAGACCTATTTTGGCTTGCTCCGGATTCTTAACTCTATAAGATTAAACTCGCAATGATAAGGTGGCAGTTGTTGCAATATATGTTCTACCAACTGAGCTACGAGGGGCGTTCAATATATTCTCGGTATCGATATGAAGGAAAATACGAATTCAATTTAAATTGTTTTTATTTTTCAATATAATCTCCCCTAACATCAATGCATTTATTACATCTTGAGATAATTGAGATAAGCTTTTTTAAACCCTCAAAAAAATAAATTTCCTCCTCCTCCATTTATTGCCGACTTGAGTTCTTCATCATTCGAAAATCTTTTTCCACGAAGACATTTTTTCAAATCCGGAAACAGGAAATAATCACTAGGGGCAAGGTCTGGACTATAGGGTGGGTGTTGGATTTCTTCGAAACCACAATCTCGCGCAGCAGTCTTGGAAACTCGCGCCGTGTGAAAAGGAGTGTTGTCATGAAGAAGCAACACACCCGCTGCGAGTTTACCCCGTCTTTTCATTTTAATTTCCTCCCGCAAATTATGCAAAGTGGAAGCGTAGGATGTGGCGTTGATGGTTTCACCTTTTTTTTTGTACTCAATGAGCAAGATTCCCTTTGAGTCCCAAAAAACTGTGGCCATGAGCTTCCCGGCAGACGGAGTGACTTTGAACTTCTTCGGGGGGTCTGTTCCTTTTTTATGCCACTGCATGGACTCTTGTTTGCTTTCAGGGTCATAGTGGTGGACCCATGTTTCGTCCCCAGTAACAATTCGATCCATAACACCGTCCGCGTTCTCACTACACATCTCCAAAAGCTCTCTACAGCATGCGATTCTCACTTTTTTCTGAGGCGCTGTGAGCATTCGTGGCACCCACCTTGCACTGACCTTTGAAAGGTTAAGATGGTCATGAAGAATGGTGTGAATGGTACCAATTGAAAGCTTGGTGATCTCTGCCATCATTTTCACCTTTATTCGGGCATCCTCAAGAACAAGTTTTTCGACTTCTTTGATGCTTTCTCCCGTACAAGCAGTAGCCGGGGCGCCGGAGCGGGGGTCGTCTTCAATGCTCTCTCTGCCTCTCTTGAACTCACTTGACCACTTTTGCACAGTTGATAATGAAGGTGCGGAACCCTGGTAAACAGCCACCATCTCTTCATGAATAGTTTTTTGACTTTTTCCTTGCTTAGTGAGAAATTTAATTACAGCGCGATGCTCAATTTTCACCATCATCGCCTCAGTTGCCATTATGATTCTGTTTAACTAGAGATAAAATGCGAATTAATAATCACATTTATATGAAATTTTACATGAATGCACTAAAATAATAGTATTACTTGATAAATAAGTCAATTTATATATGCAACCACAGCTTCACCCCGATACCGAGAATAGTTTGAACGTCCCTCGTAGTTATCTAGTTCAATATGCAGCAATTCAGTTTTAACCATATTTTTTTGAAGAGTATGTTTATTTTACTAAGCCAAGTTTTGATATCTTCTTTTCCGGGGGAAGCTGAAGGTCTTTTTATCTTTGAATACTCCTGGATAACGACGCTACTTATGCTTTCCATTGCTATGGCGGCAATTGCCACTTTTGAGTAAATCGAAGCTTAAAACAACTTTTTAAACGAATCCTGCTGAGCTTCCAAAGTGGGTAGTTATGAAGCTTCTTGCCTTTACGGATGGCGCTTGGAGTCACATTTCATAAGTGAAATAATTCGTCAAGGATAATTTGGAAAATGATTTTTGGGTATATTCTAAGAAAAACATGGTTCTATAGTAAGGGTCTATCTCCAATGTTGGCATCATTTATCGAGGATTTAACAAAAGGCTAACTTTAATGTACCCTGACCCATGTTAACGGAAAAATTCTGTTAACACTAATGTTAGAAACTTTGTTTGGGACATTATTTTTAAAAGAAATACTAGCCTTTGTAAATGCGTTTAAATAAAGTTGATATCTTGTTTGAGTCTTCAGATATCCAATTTCTAAGCCTCTCCATTTTTCTTACACATGCCAACTCACTTTTCTCCAGAAAATGCGTAATAAACATAACATTTTACTTTTTTTTATGAACGTGACAATAATAAAAAAAACAAAAATCATCAACAAGTTTGCAGAAAAGCCCATCGATTTTATGATATTTGGGAGAACCTGTATCTGTACTAGAAGTTACGAAGGCTAGTATTTCTTCCAAAAATACAGTCCTAAACGAAGTTTTTACCATTAGTATTAACAGATCAATTTCCGTTAACATTGGTCAGGGTACACCAAAGTAAGCCTTTCTTAAATCCTCGATAAATGATGACAACATTAGAGATGTACGCTTACTGTAGAACGATTTTTGTCTTAGACCATATCCAAAAATCAGTTCTCAAATTATCTTTAACGAATTAGGCGGCATCCTGTATATTTGTATACCTTCTTCTTTATAATTCTTAAAACAATAACAACAACAAATTCAATATATGGTAAATCAGTGGCGTTTCAGTGGCAGCTAAGAGAATTTATAGCCAGAAACTCAGCGACAGGCACTCGTCTTTGGGAAAAAAACTCTGCCATAAAGCATATACTGAAGATTTTCAATGTAAATAGTATAGTTTCATCATTTCGACTGCCAACACGTATTTGTAAATTTCATTGATTGGTGATATCAGCGAGTCAATTTATTCGCTCAATTCGATTATAACAGATTACAACACTATCCTTGTATGCATATATTTTCACCATTGTATGGCTTTCATGCGTTTATTGCCTAAAAATATGCATGCAGTAGTACATTGTATAGTAGAACTAAACGTTCCCGGCAACCACCTGGCTGAGAGTTAAAAATCTATTCCATAGTCGATAGAACGGATGATACCCAAAGCCGGTGCGATAGCATTACCGCAATAGTTCCTTGAATCTGATAAAAGGGGTAATGACGTTATGATCTTTCGGAAGTATGCTCGTCTGAAGAGTGTAAGTTGAAAGAGATGACACTGCATCCATCCGTTCATTTATTTCGATAATACCGTGTTGATCAAGGTAGACATTCTGCTAGATTCAGCTGGATCGTTTCACCTGATACTCGTTTACGTAGTCGGTCAGTTGCACTCCATCTGTGTTGTAGTTCACTCCTAAGTCGTCGCGTATTCTTTACAAAAAAAAAAAGTAGTTTAGTTTCTTGTAACCTGCAATATCCAGCATACAGCTCTGTTCAAACGAACAAAACATGAAAATTGCTTAAATGTTTCACAGATATTGTCGATAAGCAAGATCGTCAAAGTTCTTTCTCTATTCTCTTGAATTCAGCTTCTAAATATCAGGTATATTAAACCTTGATGCAAATCTGTTCCCTATTATTACAAAATGTCGTCGTATCGAAGTTTACGAAGCCATTTCCACTCCGAAGTGGATCCAAAATCTCATTCACGGGATGAGCAATGTAAGGCTTATAACTTCAATAATCTGATCGTATGGCTGTACCATCGATTTAACACCGTGGCACCGAAAAATCATTAACAACAACTAACGACGGCGCAGAAGTGGCGTGTACACTGTAGGAGCTTGCCCCGTGGAATCAAACTGCGTCACTTTACGTCTTTGAGAAATTCCTCAGTAGGGTCCTCCTAATCGATCTGCTCACGTTAAGACGTTTGAAGGGCTAGAGAGGATATAAATTAATATTCCGTTGTCAACCCGAAGGGGTCGAATACCGATATCACAGTGTTTAGCATTCGATGCTTGATTGGCCTTTTAATTTCCTTATAAGGAACTGGATCAATCTCAAATGCTGGAACATTTTGGATCTGCTCCGATTAGCTCGTCCTAAGATTTAATGTCGAAGTCCTTGTCTTACTTTAACAAAGCCTTTGCTTGACCGTGCTCGGAGCCCATTTGTTTCTTGTTTAAGGAATCATTTCTCGATGATCCAAATCAAGCAAAATCGTCCTCGTTGTGGTTATGGAAAAAAGTATCAATCGCTTCTGGTAAGTTATTTCGGAATTCTTAGCATCTATGTTATGTTCTAAAGTCGATATTTTGTTGTCATCGTGGTTCCTTGATTTTTCACCATCACTCATCAACATTACAATTTCGACTTGAGGAAAGTCAATCTGAAATCTTTTAGAAGCTTATGAGGGTTATTCACATTGACCACTTGAAAGTATGGTAGGTACCAAGTTCGACTTTCTCCCCTTTGCCTTTAAAATTCCGTCCTGGCGCGATCTTCTGCAATACTTACTTACTCATTACGAAATCTTTTGTTTTGAAGGTTGCCATCCTTCTACTTTGTGGCGAAACAGAGTCATCTATTCTCCTAGTTGTTGACACGAACAACTTTCTTGACCTAACAACCTCGAATGGTTTTGCCACCTCTCCAGCGGCCTTCAGTTCCAAATTTTCCTCCACGATGTCTCGCTCCAACTGCGTTGTAATAACTTTTCGTCCAGTTTCTGGTTGCAGAACCGTAGAAAACCCAGCCGGCGTTTACTACATTTTTTTCAACCGTATCCAGCCTTCGCTAAACCAGTAATTTTATCAGTCATAATAGCATTAAATTTTGATAGCACAAATGCTTCTTACTCGAGGAACGAAGCCAATCTGATCTTGGTTTTGAATATGGAGGGTGTTTCGGATAATATGTTAAAAACTTTAACATTCCTTGACATATTTTGGGGAAAAAATCATATTGATGTGTGGGGGGTATGGGGAATGCATACCCTACGAGATACAGACGTTTTAAGTGTTTAAGGATTGTTTTGAATCCTATTGCAAATAACATCTTTCAAATTTGTGTATGGCAATAAATAGGGTATATCTAAATGTTACCCTAAAATGAATGTGTCAAAAGTTATTGGAGATCAAAAGTGTACCTATTATTTGCAAAGAAAAAAAATAGTCAGGTCTATTCATCTCAAGGCAGTAGTTTTCAAGATCCGACCCAACTTGCTCAAACTATAAAACTCAAAAATTGGGTATTTTAAAACAGTCCTATAAAATTAACTAGTTAACAGCTGCTTTTGGATTTTTTTTTTCCGTAAAATAAGCTTATTACTGTACAATGTAAATCCAATACAATTTTTTTAAAAAAAGGTTCATTTTATAACTTCTAAAAGGGGAAAAAGGACCAACTGGGGTAGGTGGCGCTCATTTTTTCAGGCCAAAAAGAAAATTATAGATTCTTTTTCTGAGCAGAATCTTACGACAGAATATAAAAAGAATACCAAATTAATTACATAACCAGTTTGTAGTTTTTAACCGAGATATTGACGATTTAATTCAGAATCCCCTTGATGATGGACTTTTCAACACAAGAATGCGCAGACATGGTTTATGTCTATGGATTCTGCAACGATAACGACCAACGAGCGAGATTGGAATATCTGAGATCCTGATAGAATTGCCCCAACTGGCAGGACATTTATTAGAAAATTTTACAGGTTGAGGGAGACATGAAAAATAACGAAATCGTCGAGTGACTCACATACTTTTTTAGCAGAAGGCGTTCGCAGATGCAAAGACGTTTAAATTAAATAAGAAACGATTCAAATTCCAATCTTAGGCAACTAAGTAGACATCAAGCAGGACTTATATCTGAAGAATTCTACATTCGGAAAGCATACATGAATCCCATCATGTACCAGTATCTCGGTGGGTATGCATTTCCGACCACCCCACCCATACAATTTTTTTCTCAACATATGTCAAGGAATCTCCTCTTAAAATCTTCGACACATTATCCGGAACACCCCATATATATAGTAAATACATACATATATGATATACCATATGTGATGAATATCGCATTGTGATTCGCTGCTGTATCCCACGCACAATTTAGTCTGTGCCGTGCTGTTTATGGTAACAAGGTGATAAATTTTCCATCACAGACGTAGTAATTTCCAGTAACCAGGGGGATGGAAAAGGGCATTGGTACTCTTGCCGATAAATCCGCATAGTCCCTTCGGGTTCAAGGCGCGGAATTTAAACTGGTATTCGGTATCCAGTGGAACAAAAGTAAGAAAAATTGACTTGAACAACGCTTTTGACAGCGTATGGTTAGATGGGCTCTCAGCTGATTAGACTGGGTATAAGTACAACACTGCGTCTGTTCATCGTGAAGAATAGCGATTATCCTCATCATGAGAGTGTAGGTTCTAACAGCTTCATTTCAATAGGCGTTCCTCTATTTTGATAAAAAAAAAGGGTTGGTATTAGTTTAGGATGGATTAATTTGGCCTTAAGATTACACACAAAAAATAAAAATAAATAAAAAAGTAAAACAATAAATAATAATAAAAAGAGGAATTCGGTAACAATTCGGAAAAAAATTTCACCCATACATGCAAAATAGTTTAAGTAGGTTAAAATTATTATTTGGCTATGTAACATAACTTGTAAGTTTTTACAAAAACAAACAAAACAAAAATAAATATGCTGTTCAATTACCTCAGTCGAAAGACATAGGTTAAGTGTTTGGTATGCATACAGCTCCCTCATGAGTTCAGTAAGTTATTGCTAATTGAGCTAATTTTTAAGCATTTTTGTGTCTAGTGAATTCTATGGAATAAAAATTCATATAAAAATAAATAAAACTCTTTCAGATGCATACATATAACCCTAACGTTTCAACAAGAAGGTTAAAGTAAAAGATGTTGATGCTCAACAAAACAAGAACGCCCGTGGATCTTCGTTATTCTGAGGAATAAATTACGATTACATTTTATGATTCCACACGATTTTTATTTTACATACGAGTATTTATATTTATTCGCTTATTTAATGCCCTTTCGTCGTTCGACTGCCAGAAAAAAACCGGAGCTGCAACAGAAAGAACTACAAGATCTCACGCCCATAAAAAACACAAAAGAGTCAGATATCCATTTAACAAGTACGCTAATGGCAACATTTATAGCCTGGTGACGTATTCGGAAAACTTTGAGCAAAGGAAAAGTGATTTCAGCGTCATTTCAGCGTTATATGCACCACAAAACATCAGTTTCAGTTTTTCCAGGTTATGCCGTTTTATTTATAGAATTCATTTACACTTACAAGCTAGAAAAAAAGATGCTTAAAAATTAGCTTAAATAACTTACAAATAGTCTTATTCTAACTTACTGGCGGGCACTCTAAGTTAACATAACACTTAATCTATGTCTTTCGACGTTTCTTACAGTCTATTTTTATTTTTGTTTTTACATTTATTGAAACTAAAACTAATAAAATAAATTTTAAGTAGAAAAACTTAGTGTCTTGACTTTTGTTATAGTATAATACTTAAAACTAAACCTATAAACTACCTAAAAATAAATCTTAACCTACTTAAACCTACTTAAGCTATCTAATTATACCTATACCTGTATACTCGTAGATATCGTGATACATATAATTGGGGTAGTAAGCCCCTGAGATCAAGTTGTTCGATGAGGTCATTGCTCTTGCAATGTGCCTTCGAGTCAACTTAATGACAAAATTGTCCACTCTCATTAGGTTCGACCAATTGTGCAAGACCTCATTAGGATAGAATTGTATGTACTCGGACTCTGGTGTTCTGTATAAGCGAAGTCAAGTCCTAAGACAAGCCCTCCCAAACACCGATTAAGTCGTCTGCGTACGCTATGGCATGGTGAAGTGAACCTATCAGATCACTTGTGTAAATGTTGAATAGGATCGGCGAATTTACCGCACCTTGTTGCAGACCGTTTTTAATGTTAAATGTTCCAGCAGAAGTCAGATCGCCATTTTTAACGATGAACTGTCTACTGAAGAGCATATCAAAAAGAATATACAGCAGTGGTTTACTAATGCCCAATCTGTCCAGCTTGAAAAAGAGTCCCTCTAACCATACGGTGTCGAAGGCTTTTTGCAAGTCAGTCAGGCAGGCGCCAGTGCACTGGTTCTTGCCTTTGTTCCATTGGATATCAGAAACCAGTTTCGACACAGCATGAACGATATCATGCCCCGCCTTGAAACCGAATTGATTATCGGGAACTATATGTTTGTCCTCAATCCACTTGGTCAGGACTCCATGATCACTTTCTCGAAAACCTTACTGATGTTTGGAAGGAGACTGATCGACCGGAGATTCGCCGGATTGGATGTGTCTTTATCCCTTTTGAGGATGGGGTGTACCACAGCAGTTTTCCAATGGCTGGATAATGGATATTATTCATTGCATTATTAAACAGGGTGGTATCAATGTCCACCGCTTCTAGTGGGAGATGTCGAAGTACAATGTTCGGTACTTCATCGGTTCCCACTGATTCTTACTTCTTACTTCTATGTGATTCGAAGATCGTTTGGAGCTCTTCCTTCGACATGAACGGGGGTAGTACCCTATCGTAGGCGATGACATTATTTGCCATATTCTCATCACTGAACTGGGTGAAATCCGAGCTCTTGAATCGCCAGTTCACTATTTCATTTCGAAGGTAGAAATTGTGCACAAAGACTCGAGATTCCAGGTCGTGGTTGGCGCCAATGATGTCATTCGCCTTGTACACTTTGTGGAAACTCGCTCCTATAGCCTCTACCTTCTCCTGCGGATCCTCGATCACAAAGAAGTTGTCATCATCAACGGCCTCATTTGGATCGATGCCTGCTGCTATGATATTTTCCAACACAAACTTACAGAATTTCTGTATTTCTTTTATTAATGTTTGGAGGTTTTTGAGGGACGACTTCAGTGTCATGATCTCCGGGTTATGTCTGTCAGTAAACTGTCTGTACAAGGTTTTTAGCCTTGACAGCAGCCTACTTTTATGTCGATGTAGTGCGTCAATTGTTGCGTTGCGGAATAAGTCTTCGTTGTCAGTATGTTGATACCGAGGTATCGTTTTGTCCATTATTCGTTTGATTGTCTCGTCCATTAGTTTTAGATACCTTTCAATCTCCTCGTTTGACAGATTTCTATTGGACGGTGGGTAGAGCGAATTCGAGGAGAGTGCTCTTGTCAGTGTTCTGGAGAAGTGTGGCCAACGCACCTTACTATAGTTGTAGGAATGCCCTTGAACAAACTCATCCAATTCCGCAATTTCGTTCGGAACGGTTATTTCGGTACTGAGACCGCAGTGGTCACTATCATACACACACGTGCGTAGACAGTTTATGGTATGTTGGTTAGTACACATCAGGTGTATTCATGTGTCGAACAGCAAGAGGTCCAAATAGGAACCGTGTCTGGGAAACGACGGACTACCCGTCGCCTTAAGGCCGAGTCGATACATTATACTGTGCTGACCCCACCAATTGAATAGTAGGTTCCCTCTAGTATTTGGTGTATTATTTCCCCAATCTCTATGTTTGGCGTTGAAATCTCCGCTGATAATAAAGTAATTCTCCTCCAATTCCAGTCTTAGGAATCGAAAAAGTGTCTCGAGCTCTGAGATGAATAAGGTGGATTGAGTAGCTTTAGGTGCATAAAGAGACACCATGTATAACCGCTTTCCACTACGGAGAGGGATGTACATGACGCAGCTTCCAGCACCTGGAACCTACGTATTACACGGCTGTATATCCTTTTGAAACGCAGTCCTTTTCTAGGATGAACATCATTTCTGCATTACATGGACGACCAAATGTTTCTACAGCCTATACGCCATTTCCAAAACACCAGGAGGCGAGCCCATATACATACATATACACTGAAGAGCAATGTGTAACAGCATTAAAATAAAGAACACATGGAACGCATAAATCTTCGAAGAAAATCTTTTTTTTTTTCTAAGAACAAAGTTTGAGGAATTCTCCACATATTCCGATTGTTTTCTTATATTTGCAACCAACGGTACAAAAATGACACAAATAAAAGTACAACATCTGCTTTGTTACAGTTTTGCACCGTTGCGTTGCAGCGAGTACAAAAATTAGCTTTTATATTCGTGTTTGATTATCGCGTATTGATCATTTGGTGGCATCATTTAGAAGTGATCGGTACTGTCGTTAAAAAGTTTTATAAAATGAGAAAGTGAAGAAATAAAAAAACAGACTTTAGATTTATTGAAAGAAGGGAAATCTAGTAGAGTGATCGGAAAATTATTAAAAATAAGCCACATGTCCATCTCGAGGATAAAAAGATGCATCAATTTTGAAGTGAACAAGGGAGGAAGAAAAAACAAATTAAGGATAGAGAAGCGAGACACATTGGGAGGCTTTCAATGGCAGGTAAAATGGCTGTGCCAAGCAACGGCCTCCCGTTACTGGAGATAAAGAAATAGAGTCGGCTACAAAGCTAAAGAAAAGAAGAAGAAGCCAGTGTTGTCATCCAAAAATGTTCTGTCACGGAAAGCCTTTTTGCAAAGATATGAAAACTGGACTTTTGATGATTGGAGACTGGTAATACTCAATTTCTGATTCCTTCGTCATTTTTGTTGCAATTCAATTTTTGTTTTTTAGATAATTTGGTCTGATGAGACCAAAATTAAGCGATTCCAGTCAGATGGCCTTTCTTGATTCTGGACAAGCTCCTCAGGTCCTCTAAAACCACGACAAGTCAAACAAACGGTTAAACATGGAGGAGGTTGTTTGATGATTTGGGAGTGTATTATGCCTGAGGAAAGAGCAGCACCTCAATATTTTGGAGGAAAATTTGCAAGTTGCTGTGGATATAATGCGAATGGAGGAAGGTCGGATCATTTTCCAATAGGACAGTGATCCAAAACATTCCTCAAAACTCGTGAAAATTCTCTAAATTGTCAAAAATTTCACACGATGGAATGGCCTGCCCAGAGCCCGGATATGAATCCCATCGAGCACATTTAAAAAGGCAGCTGGCAAGTTATCAAGTCGTGGCCAGAGGAATGACGGGATAATATTACCGAGTGCTGGAAGAATAGTAAGCAAATTCGCCGGAATGCGTACGTAAGCTCTACGAAAGGTCGCGACGGCTTGATTCTTTAAAAAAGGCAAAAGGACTGTGGACAGATTATTAAAAAAACATTTTTTTATTTTTTTTCTATGCGGTGCAAAACTGTAACAATGGACTTGTCATGTTTTTTTGTTTTTTTTACTATTTTATTTTTCATTGAAATTTTCAATTTGTTAAATTATTTTGTTTATCAATAAATGTAAAAAGGTTAGAATAAGTTTGTATGCGCGAATTAAAATAAATTTAGTAAAAATTCTTGAAGTTTTGTTTAATTTAGAGATCATGGTTACACTTTTGCTCTCCATAACTGATTTGTTCAGAAGTGAATATGAAAAAACCGGAGAAGTGATTAACTGGGCATTGTCATATAGAAAATCACTTAAAAGTAATGGCCATCCTCTTAAATAAATATCGCACGATGCCCTGACGAAAAACAAGTAAATATCTGTTATCGTAAATACATGAAACTCTGTTCAGCAATAACGAACCTAGGGAGGATTATCTTTTACGAGTTCTTCTATAATGGTTTAAGTGAACTCTTATAAGCGAATGTTGCCAGTATAAGATGATTTGATTCAATATTATGTAGTGATTGCCAATGCCAGTTTTTATAGAATTTGATTCAATACGTACAACAGATAATGATGCGTAGCAATGAGAGATAAGAAGACAAATAAGAAAACTTAGATCAACATATGGCGTTAAAGTAGAATTTAAAGACTATTAAGCATAACATTAATCTGTCATTTTCTAACGTAAACAGATTTTGCATTACAAAGGAAAGAACGTAAAAAAATAAAAATATTTTATCACGAATATGGCGTTTGACAAAATCGCATTCTTGTTTGTCACTGTATTTGCTCATTTTAATGGTCTTTGTTCAACCCTAAACCCCAATTAACTTATTTCTACCTACCTGGAGCCTTTTTTGCGACGGCCCAAGTTTGTAGTGTACGTAACTGTGCATCCGCGTGAGAAGTATCTATTTGAAATGTAATCCAAATAATGCAAGTTAACAATCATTGACAATGAATTGTCAAAATTAGAACTTTTCTATAATATACGTTTGGATACATTCTTACAAACCTTCACACCAATACTTTTTCTGACCCATGTTACGGCCGAAACTAATTTTTGTACTGCCCCTCAGGATTTTACGAAGTCCTCAAAACATGAACATGCCGAGGTAGTACCTACCGTTCACATTTTTGATTTTTTTGTAAATAAGTTAAAATTAAAAAAAAAAATTAAAAGCGCGTAAAAAAATAAAAATATTTTATCAGGAATATGGCGTTTGAAAAAAGCGCGTCCTTGTTTGTCACTGGATTTTTTTTTTCAAATGGCGATATGTTATGAATGATAATTCGTGGGAGAAATAATCTACCATAAATATCTGTGTTTTTTGTGAGAATTGTATCTCTGTTAAAAATATTTGTACGACTAACCCTTACCATTTAAAAGATTGAAATCGATTCTTGATTTGATAATAAAGATCTGCATATTATACAACATATTAATTTGCAGTTACATGCAAATTTTTCCAAGATATATATGTATTTTGACTGCAAATTGACCTATTTCGCTTGGAATTGTTTATTTTTTTATAACTTTTTTTAAACTTTTTTTTCAAACCATAAAAATATGTACATACATATATTTTTCTATAAAATATGTAATTAACTTTCATTTTATTTGTTTCCTTCTTTTCAGTTTGTTGGATTCATTTTCGCATGCTGTTTAGCGAACAACATTCGAAACTATAAACGAAGATCGGCATACTAACAGGACAAAAAGTTTCATTACATTTTCGAATCTCCTTCTTTTAAATGCTTTTAGTTTTACGAAATGTTTTATTGAAACGAATATTCATATTTGTATGTATGTAACATGAAATAACATTGATTTTGTGCTAAATTATGCATTAACAATACTTAAATAAAAAAAAATAAAACGAATTGTACATGTTTGTATATATGTATTTACAAAAGAAATAAAATTTTTTTAACAATAAAACTGAAGTTACTGTATTTAAATATTAATTTTGTTAGATAAAGATATCATTGAATTTTAAAATTATTTTTTGAAAGTTTATTGTTCTATATTTTAACTTGAATATAGTTAATGATTAAGCTGTCTGGAAAAATACACCCTATTTATCTGCAGAACGATATTAAGCTGGAATCTTGGCTACCTATATTATAAGTGAACTAACATATCTTATAATAGATGGAAAACTTTCATGATTTTGGCCTTCCAAATACGACTTTTATCTGATTGCCTCAACTGTGTAATCATAAGTCTATGAATAATAGTAAATTGTTAACATATATGTACATTATGTCATATATGTACATTAAAAGTAAAAGTGGATTTCATGACGGATACTTATTTGCTAAAGTGTGTACGATTTTCTTAACAATGATTGTGTAAGGGAGACACTTGTTTGCAAAAGAATTGGCAGAGCCCCCCATCTGATTTTATTTATTTATGACATACTCATATATTACATAAGTAATATTTCGAGGAGGTTATTTTCTCCCCAATTTACCTGGTATTTTCTTCATCTTCGATCCCTGCTTGCTGTTAAGAGTCATGGTAGCCTTACGATATCCATCTTCTCCAATGTACTCGGCCCCGGCTTTCTCTTCACATCTCTGCGAGGGTTTTGTCCCTCATTCTTCCAACGTCCTGGATGCGATTTTCCCAAGTTGTCCTGGGTCTTCCTCTCTGTGCAGTACCCTCCGTTCTCATCTGCATTACCTGTTTGGCTTTTCTTGACTCGTTCATTGTTTGCATATGTCCGAACCATTTTAGCTGTCTCTCCTCGATTTCTTGTAGGGTCGACTTCTTCTGAGAGCATTCTTTTATTTCAGACCGTATCCCTTCTACATAGTTTTCCTCGCGACCCTTCGTACGTACATACTTCATTTCTGTTGGCTGGAATTTACTCAGATGTTTATGTAATAATGGTAAAGACTTGGTACCGTATAGTATAGTACCGTATAGTGCTATTGGGACTATAACTGCGTTGTACTTAGAGCTTCAGTTTTGTCCTTGAACTTTTCTCTCGTTTCCCCACTATTGTGTTGTTTATCTGATAGTACGCTGGCATTGCTTTCTTGGTTCAACTTATTACTTCTTAGTCTATTTTGCCATTACAGCTAACAATGGTTCCAGGGTATTCAAAGGATTTAAATCTTTCTAATTCTCTGCCGTCGTATAGTAAATGCAGATTCTCTGTAGACCTATCCTCTTTAGAGACCCACATTAGTTTACTATTAGTTATATTTACCACCATCTCCTTTCTCGTCAGATTAGCGGTCCACTTCTCCAATCCTTGTTGTAGTCTGCATATAGTAGGAATCGCAGGTAGATGGGGTGAAGTCTCCAGATTCCAATTGTGTTCTTTACTGTTTGCCTCTTAAACGATTCTGTTACTTCATACATGAATAGAATGAACAGTAAAGGGCTAACACTGCCCCCTTTGCATATTTTGAATACTTCTGACTTCTCCCCATCTAGTCTTACTTTCCCCACTGGGTTGTCATAAACACTTTTAATAGAGAGAGAAAGAAAGATGTTTGGGCTCAGTGGTTATTTCGCTCTATGGGTTGCATCCAACATTTAATAGGGAGACTAAATTCTTAGTGGAAGTTGGCTTGTTGCTGACTTCTAGTCAAGTACCATTTGATTTTCGGGCGAAGTTGGGATTCGAACACCGAACCTTCCGATTTGGAAGCGAGTCCACTATCACTCGAGCCACGGCCACCCACATATGGTCTTGTGTTTATCGACCTGTTTTGAATGTCGCCAGCTCCTCCTCTAGATCTTCTTCCACTACTCGCCTAAGTCGTCTTTTCAGTACTTTAGTATATAACTTATAGTCTGTTGGTTGATTGTCTTCCCATGCCTCTTGAAACAGGTCAGTTAACGTTTTCTGTATCTCTGGACCCCATATTTAATAAGTTGCGGGGCTATTTCATCTGGTCCGGGGGCTTTTCCAATTTTCCTTGTATGTATGGTATATGGTATTCAAATTCTTTGTGTTTACCATATCCTTCTATTGGTTCGTCTTCTATTTCTATTTCTAGGAATGACCCATATGCGAGTCCGTCATCATCAGGTATGGCTTCTCTTTAGTTCTTCCTTGGGACCATTTTCTCCAAAACCCTTGTACGGGACTTTGAAGATATTGCCATCGATTCAACAACGATGGCTGGAGATTTAGTCCAGTGGGGTCCGGCACCGTCAATAGAGGTCGCGAAATCAGGAAGTGCGCAGGAGTTGAGGGATCCATATCACCTTCGAAAAGCGCACATAATGGCCTAGAATTAGCACAGGCTTCGATTTGATACAGCACGGTCGAAAATTCCTCGTAGGTCACCGAAGTATTTCCCAAAACTCTACGCAAATGAAATTTAATGGTTTTAACACCAGGCCTCCGAAATGGGGAGCATGGGGGAGCGAAAAAACCCAATTGATGCCGATGTTCGAAAGCTCGTTCGACACGTCTTCTTGGAATTCCGCTGAATTTAAAAGATTAGCCCAACCGCGAAGTAGTTGATTGGCGCCAGAAAAATTAGTGCCGTTATCACTAAAAAGAGTGTGACACTTACCACGTCTAGCAACGAATCTACGCAGTGCAGCTAGAAATGCTGCTGATGACAATTCCGTGACAATCTGTAAATGCAATGCCCTTGTCGCCAGGCAAACAAATAGAGTGACACACACCTTATATTGCTTAGAGCCTCGTCCCTTCCAAGATCGTGCCATAAATGGACCCGAATAATCGACGCCGGTGTTTCCGAATGTCACGCCTGGCTCCAATCTTTACTTCGGTAGACTGGCCATTTGTTGCTGAAAGTGTACTGCTCGCTGACGTGTGCATGCTGTGCACTGGTGGATACACCGCTTGATAAAATGATGAACTCCGATGATAAAATATTCGCGGGCCAAAAGATACGTCATTTGGCGCATTACAGCGTGCATGTTTGTAAAATGACAATCGCTGACTATCAATTTTGTTAAGTGGTGTTCCTTGTGAAGAATTATTGGATGATTTTGATGAAAGAGTATTGCAGCATTTTCGAGTCACCCGCCTACGCGATGTACACCGAATTCATCAATAAACCGGCTTAAGGAACGATACTTGTTTTTTCTCGAGACCGCTTTCTTACGGTTTAAACAAGTAATTTCATAGCGAAAAAATTGAGCTTGTGAAAGCCGAAGCAGCGCGGTCTTTGATAGATGTATATCCTCAGATGAAAGAGCACACACGCATGGAATCGCTGGGAGATGTTTATGCTTCCGAAATAGTCGAATAGTTCGGGCGATGACGCGGAAAAGTCTTTTGAGGTTCGAAAAACGCGTACAAATATCGAAGTCTGTATTGTTGGAGTAACTAGATAAACATATAACTTTATCTTCAATACTTTCAGTGACGCTAGGCAGACTGGAAAACGTAATAACACGATCTCGTAGAAACTGCGGACCGTTCCACCATAAATCTAAATTACGTAGCTTTCGTGGCATTATACCGCGGGTGGCACATTCAGCGGGATTTTCGGCCGATATTCGATTGTCTACGAACACGTTACGCGACCGCGGATATCCTTGAATCCAGTGCAAAACTGTGGTTGAGTCTGTGTAAGCAAAGCACTCGATTTCGTGAAAGGCTAGTGCGTCCCTTACCTTGCTAAGAAGCTTAGTAAGTAGCAACGAGTCGCATAATTCAAGTCGTGGAATCGAAAGGGTAGGCTTCACTGGAGCGATTCGCGTCTTCGCACAAATAATCGCAGTTCGAACACCGTCAGAATTTAACACGCGGGAATATACTGCCGCAGCGTATGCTGACTCTGAAGCATCAGCAAAGCCGTGCAGTTCCATAACTTCGTTTCGGTTTAATTGCAGCCATCGCGGAATTCTGAGATTACCTAAGGAGCTCAAATCGGATTTGAAGTCTGACCATTCTTCATGATGGTCTGTAGGAATATATGTATCCCATCCAATTTGTCTTAGTCAAAGGCGGTTCATAAAAATTTTCGTTTTGACGACGGTTGGAGAGAGCCATCCCAAAGGGTTAAAGATACGAGCTATATCCGATAGTACTTCCCTTTTCGTAACCTGGGGACCGATGGCGTGTGGTGATGAACAGAAATGGAAGCAGCCAAGCTCTGTATTCCACAAAAGGCCTAACGTTTTGACTCCATCTTCACCGATAGGCAGCTCGACCGATGCCTCCCGATACTCGACATCGATGGTCTGAAGAAATTTGAACGAGTTCGACGACCACTTTCGAAGTTTCATTCCCGCACTTTCTAAAACCTGACAGAGATCGTTACTAATGTCTATCGCGTCCTTAGTGAATTCGTAAGTTGACATAAAGTCGTCGACATGATACTATTGAAGCCTGGGGAAATCGCGCGATATTGTTAATACCGATTTGTTTAAGGATTCTAGTGGCTACGAACGAAGCCGAGGCGGTTCCATATGTGACCGTTTGGAGTTGGTAATCGCGTGGTTCTTCGGTAATTCGTTCTCTCCAAACAATCCGTTGAAAATGTATCTCGTCCGGGTTAATTAATATTTGACGGTATATTTTCGCTATATCGGCCTTGATCGCAATCTTAAATTTTCGAAACTTTATGAGACACGTAATTAAGTCGTTTTGTATGGTAGGCGCAACACGTAAATAATCATTCGGCCAAAAACCATTCGTGGATTTACACGACGCGTCAAAAACTACCCTTAATTTGGTCGTTGTACTTGATGGCTTGAGTACCGCGTGATGGGATAAATAATATGAAGGAAGGTCCCGATCACTTTGTTTCACAAGGGACATGTGACCTAAGTCTTTGTATTCGCGCATAAATGACACATATTCATGCTTCAAACTCGAGTCCTTTGAAAATCGTTTCTCCATTGCGAAAAGTCGTTTCAAAGCCGCGTCACGGGAATCTCCAAATTCAACGGAACCTTTCGTAAAAGGTAAACTAACAACGAATCTACCATCAGGCCTCGTAAAATATGTTGATTTAAAACGATTTTCAATGCTGTCACTTACCTCGCATTCGGCACTCCGCCCAACCGTAATATCTTCGTGCTCAAAAAAGCGTTTTAACAGCACGTCAGCAAAGGTAGTATGAAAAACGCTTAAGCCTGGATTCTGTGAAATATTACCCGCCAGGACCCATCCGAAGATAGTTTCTTGAGCTACAGGTGAACCCGAAGGATGAACAATCCTCCCTTCGAGGAGAATATGGAAAAATATATCTGCTCCCAACAAAACATCGATTTTAGTTGGGCGGTTGCAGTTTGGATCTCCCAATGACAGATTGCTAAAATACGACAGATTGAAAATGGGTATTTCGATGCTTGGCTGATCATTTGTCAAGGACGATAGAACAAAGGCTTGCACCGAGAAGCAGTTGGTGTTAAAATTTGATGATATAAAGAGTTCGACTTGGCCTTTAGTACGGGCCCCCGCCCAATTATCAAGGCTTCGCCCATTAATGACGTTGTCTAATAAAAAGCGGGGTCAGAGTATATTACTGGTCTTATCGTAAACATCTTCAGATAACAGCCTCTGAATGGTTGCTACGATTTGACCAGTTACAAGTTGCCGGTGATAGGTCTTGTTGGCGGCTGGACCACCGGTAGTCCATACCAGGACTTAAATCACGGTACCATGGGAGTCAGGAGCCCCCCGGATTTCGGTCCGGGCCTGACTTGTTAGAGGTAGGCCCCCTTGTGGGAGCGTCATGGTGGCTGTGGTTTAAACCCAAATCGCGGGTACGGGTTTTCTTTCTGTTTAACCCATTGTAGAGTAGCAAATAAGTACTGGGTGCTGTGACCCTAAGAATAGTAAGAGGTTATAGGTCGGCCTCGACTCATACCAAGGGTGGAACTTGTGCCTCCAACACAGTTCCGAATTATTATCAAAAACATATGTGGCGAGCGATGGCAAGGCGTATCCTTGCTCCCTATGGATGTATGGGCATCTCGTAAACATAAGGTCTACATAACAGGTGGTTTACGTTAAAAATCATGGAACGTTCTGGCCTTTAGTACCGTTACCACCTTTACATTGCCCTATACCAAAAATGGGAATTCTTGCATGTCCGCGTTTTAACCCGAGCCGTTGTATACACGATTCCGAAATTAAAGTCGCTTGTGACCCTGAGTCATGAAGAGCTCTACACGGCTGTAGATTATCGTTCCTACCCTTGACCATGATTATGGCCGTAGGTAAAATTGTGAAGCACTCGCGATATGGATTTTGGACTAAATTAATTGACAGACCTCCCGAAGCCCCATTTGAAGTGCTTGCTTGGCATTGTGGCTGTGACACGATTTCGTGATGGAGCATCGTATTATGTTTTAAGCCGCACGTCTTACAATTCGAAAATTTGCACTCTACAAGGCTGTGCTTAACGCGAAGGCAATTAATGCAGATTTTGTTGGAATTAACGAAGTCGAAACGCGCTGGGACCGTGATATCACGAAACTGGGGGCATTGATACAAAAAATGCTTCTGCTTGCATTTAAAACAAACCACAACCCCTGCACTCAACACACGTTTACCCGAATCCTTCGAATAGGATTTGTGAACACTCGACTGACCGCGACCGGCGGTGTTTGATAAATTTAAGCTTTCCAATTCATTAATACGATCCTTCAAAAATCCGTTAAAATCGGACAATAACGGATTTATTTTGTCTTTAATTACGCGAATCCACAACATTCGATTGTCCGAGTCTAATTTTTTCACCAGCACATACACCAATAAAATGTCCCAAGAGGCAACCGGTTGTTTCAAAGCGTGCAAAGCATTAATGTTTTCGCTCGTTCACTAAGTGAGCCACCTTTGAGCACAGGCTGCTCGAATATGTTGTATTTGGGCAACCATGATAAATTGTGGTTTATCATAATGAGCCTTGACTAAATACCAAGCCACGTCAAAATTTTCGTTGCTAGGAAAGATATGCTTTTTAATAGACGAAGCCTCTCCTTTCAGCCACGTTTGAAGGTACTCCAATTTCTCGACACCAGTGATCGTAGATTTAGATTGCACTAAAGCGGAGAATAAATCGCGAAACCGAACCCACTTGTCAAATCTTCCACTGAACTCTGGAATTTTAATTTCGGAGAGCCTTGATGACATTTCTTGTTTTGTAATTGATATTGGCCATCGCAACGAATCAGATAATGATTTTACAATCTCGTTTAGCGCGCACTGACTTTCAGCTAACGATTTTAATGTTTTGCCTATGTCACTTTCTTTGTCTGTTCGCGAACCGATACCTTGTTGACCTTGAATGATCTCGGTCAACCTTGCATGCGCACTAAAAAATATGCTCTTGAATTCGACTCGATAGTCTGTTTCCTCCGGTATTTGATTTTCGGCAACCAAAGCTTTGATTTCGTTTTGAATGCGTTCGAAGTCGTGCATATGCTGCTCTAACTTAGTCTGACGCAACAGGCACTCAGGGCACTCAGCTAACGGAGGAGATGACGATTCACAAAATGTAACAATCCGTGTTACTTGGCCTTTCAGCGCTGTCCGCTGTCGCTTTAAAATTTCCATGGCGTTCGATACAAATGTTTGTCGTGATATATATGTACGTCCACGAACTAATTTTTGCCAGAAAAAAGATTGTTTTCTATATGTAGAATTGCAATTGTTGTCGAACTCTGCAATTTGTGTGTCCGAATTATTTACACAGCGCAGCTTCGAGTGTTTTGCATGAGCTGAAATGTTTCGATGACGCACAATACACGATTGCCGCGAATAATAAAGCCAATTGAAATCCAAGAATATTATACAAATCCGCACTCGAATGGACCAATTTTGTTCGTGTATACGGCAAAACTTACCCTGGATTTCAATTGAGCTGAAAATTTAATCAAAAGTTGGACTTACGAATATCAATAAAGGGAAAGAAAACGCACGTTTACCGAGTTCGGCCGTAGACAAAAAAGTATCAATTTTTTATTTGGCGGAAAAAGGAAATGGACAGATGAAGTTTAAGAAATGAGTACAAATTTCCTAAGGCAGAATATATAACACTGAAGGTGGCAATGCAAAAAAGTGGTGCAAACATAAGGTCAAGCGAGATAAGGCCAAATTCTACCATTTGGCCTTTTGTCACTTTCACAAAGCGACATAAGGGCAATTTGGCTTTATGTCACTTTCGAATGCATACTAGATTTCCCTTACCTGATACGTATAATACGTTTCATTATTATTTTTCATATATCTCTCCGACAGCTGTAAGTTGTTTTTCTTACATAATATAGGTAAACACTTGAATGACTAGTATACGAGTACTACGCGCCGAGTAGCGGCGCCCTGAGCACCTTTTTTTTTTTCTTATAATTTACGCGCGCCTAAGGGGTTATGATACCCTTGTACTGTTGCCATGGCGCGGGCGGAAAGATAGAAGGAGGAGAAAGGAAAGCATTGTTGTGATGTAGTGGCTTGAAACTCAGGTGTGTTTGATTTCGGTATTAACTCTCCAGGACTCCAGGGAGTCCGAATAGGACGGAGAGATTTTTCTTCACTCGGAATGATTCAAGATTGTGGATTTTAACGGTTGTTTTGTACTTGAAAACTCTACAACAGCCAAATCTACGAGTACATGTCAGTGTATGCCTTCACACGCAGATTTTTCTCACTTGGATCAATGTCTGCTGCTACAAGTATTTGTTCGTTGTTCCTCGTTCGGGTGATTCTAAGACATGGAAGGTCGTTCTGATTATTTCTCCGAAATATTTTATTTATTTGCGGGAACATATTCGGGTTGCTGGTGTTTACAGCCCGAATTTTATTGTTCCAATACAAACTTACAGAATTTCTGTAATTTTCCTTCATTAATGTCTGGAGGTTTTTAATCGACGACTTCAATGTCATGATCTCCGGGTTATGTCTGTCAGTAAACTGTCTGTACAAGGTTTTTAGTCTTGACAGCAGTCTACTTTTTTGTCGGTGCAGTGCGTCAATAGTTGAGTTGCGGAATAAGTCTTCGTCGTCAGTGTGTTGATACCGAGGTATCGTTTTGTCCATTGTTCGTTTGATTGTATCGTCCATTAGTCTAAGATACCTGTCAATCTCCTCGTTTGACAGATTTCTGTTGGACGGTGGGTAGAGCGAATTCGAGGAGAGTGCTCTCATCAGTGTTCTGGTGAAGTGTGTCCAACGCACCCTACTATAATTGTAGGAATGCCTTTGAACAAACTCATCCAATTCCGCATTTTCGTTGGGAACAGTTATTTCGGTGCTGAGACCGCAATGGTCACTGTCATACACGAAAGTGCGTAGACAGTTTGTAGTTTGTTGGTTAGTACATGTCAGTTGTATTCGTGAGTCGAACAGCAGAAGATCCAAATAGGACACGTGTCTGGGAAACGACGGATTATCCGTCG
Organism: Volucella zonaria; assembly: GCA_963966105.1. Taxonomy (NCBI): domain Eukaryota; kingdom Metazoa; phylum Arthropoda; class Insecta; order Diptera; family Syrphidae; genus Volucella; species Volucella zonaria. The sequence continues at coordinate 921,139 of OZ014531.1, forward strand.
CCTTAAGCCCGAGTCGAGAAGCGATTGCTAGTACCACTACACCATGGCCACCTGCATGTGAGGCCGAAGGCCGTCGAACGTATGAGTCGAAGAGACGCCCACAGTGCGAAATCCTTGTAGCTGTAACTCTCAACACTCGGGCAGGCGCTTATAAGCGAGTCTGGCGTATTTCAAGTTTGGGTTGGGTGACTCGCTTCACTCGCTAACAGGATTTTACCCTTTTCTCCGCAGGGTTTAGCCGCTCACTCGACTTCGTCGCTCTGCTAAGGGTACGCCCACAACTGTCAGGCAGGACCCTATAAGCGAGTCTGTGAGGTATTCTTATCTCAATTTTATCGTTGAACAAAATATATCTGGAAGGCGCCTATATTTTAATACGTACTTGGTCTTAAGTATGTCTCAAAATAATTTTGCCTTAAGTAGGTTTGTGAAAGTGACATAAGGCCAAAAGGTATAATTTGGCCTTATGTCGCTTGGCATATGTCACGGCACCCCCAAATTCTTTTCAGGCGATCCTCTTTGCTCTCTTAACTGCTTCTTTAATTTCAGTCCTCTTTTCCACATAGGGTCTTCTGTCAGTTGATGAACGGGATCGTATGTATTTCTTCCATGCTTCCTTCTTTTCGTTAACTTTCTGTGTTATATCATTCGGCATTGTAATATTATATGTATAATATTTAAAAATATTTGGCAAAAATATGTGACGAGTATTTCAGAATAAAGCACTAATACTTTAGAATAACTTTGACCATTCAGAAAAGGTTATCTTTTAACATGAAAATGCGTCTTTAACTGGCGGAAAGCAAACGACATTTTTTGCATTAACGATTTGAGAACTTTAATGCGCACGTATGTATCATATGTCCATATGTAACATATATAGAGTGCACCCAAAAAAATGTTTATGTAAATATACATTTGTATGCATAAAAAATAAGAATGAATGTATTTACGAATACAAGCATTAGTTAGAAAAATCAACACACCGACTGACTGTTCTCTTTTTATCTTTATCATTTCGTTTTATTTTTTATGATCTTCTTGGATGCGCTGGATTTTATCACCAACCGTTTTGCGCTGTTCCTCTCTTGCTTCTTGAAACACATTAAGATTTCTTGACGATCTGCATAATATCTGCACATTTCTATATGTTTATTGTGACTTTAATTAGGAGCCTGAAAGGAGACATTTTAATATATCAGTGGTATATACTCGTACTATTGATGAAATTTTGCAACATGATGCTTGATGATACCACACGGGTGGCCGTGGCCGTGGCCGTAGCTATGTATTGGCTTCCCAGTCGGACGGTCCCGCGTTTAAATCCCAACCAGGCCCGAAAGACATTAATTTTTTTCACTCAACGTAAATAATCTAAACTGAATAGTTGCTGAGAATGCAAATACAAGTCAAATTGCATTAATAAATTAGTTTTCCATTAAATGTTGGAGGCCACCAATGGAGCGAAATAACCACTGACCCCAAACATTTTTCTTTCTCTCTTTGTACAATTTCGAAAAAAAATTTTCGATTGAAAGTTTAATACTCGTAAAAGATTGATTTGTCAATTTTGTCGTGATGTACCCGGTGTCTCAGAAAAAAATTTAAGCTTTGTAGAAATATAAGTATCACTTTGTCGCTTATGATTTGTCTTGTGTTCCCAAACCAACCTACAAATCGCTACATCTTTTGAATTGCTTCATCTTCTAGCTTTTTTTAAGTTAATTTGTCAAAGCATCCACGTTGATGTCATTGGGCCTAAAAAATCGACGACGGTATGTATAATGAAAACTCTCTTTTGCAAGAGGATACTTCCTTCGCCTTTTCACCTCTAATATGCCAGTCACGTCTAATATGCTTATGTACTTGTCGATTCTTTGCTTACATCAGGGATATGAAATTCTTTGTTGGTCTGTATCATTTTCTTGTGATGTCTGCATTGGAAATTCAAAATCGTTTTAGTCTTGTAGGAGAAACTTTACCGCTGGTTACAATAAATCCATACTTGTCTTTGAAGAAACCGATTTAAAGATGTTGCTTTTGAAATTAGTTTTAAGAGAATTTATGCTTCTTCAGTCTAGGAATGAGTATGTAAGGGATTGTTACACCGTCGGTAATTTCTTTTCGGAAAAAAATATTCACGAGTACAGAACAGAGGGAATGGTACTTTTAAAAACTCATAACTTCCGTTTGGGCTCACCAATAATGTATATTTTCCACTATTCTCGTTAACAGACAGATAGACGGAAACAGCCATTTGCCAAATCGAACACTAAAAAATAATATAGTGCTTTAGATCTTATCAATCTGGTCTTACACAGACTGATCAATGATATAATATACTACTCTGGTTCTTGAATTTCGTATGGACTGTTATTTTCGTAAGATGTATTGTAATTTAGATCGGTAGTTCTTTCACGATGTTGGAGCTGTCTTACTTATCCAACTAATTCATCCCAATCATTGCATCGTAGTCCTTGAAAAACACCTTACTTCGGTAGATTTTTCCTTCAGAAACCCAAATTGAAACTTATTTACATGAATTAATAACAAATTCATTGTTCAAATTAATTTTGAGAAAACTGATAATAAAGATATTGGTCTATGTTCGTATGTATAATAGTTCGGATCGCATTGGTCACCATTTTATGCAATGGAATAATTTAAACAGTTCTTAGACAATCTGAAAAAGAAAACGCTTTTGAAGCTTGTGGTTTAAGATATCTTAATGATTCAATTATATGTTCAAATTATTTTTTTACCTAATTTCTAAACCATCTAACCTACAAGAGTGTTTTATCTTCAGATTAAATAAGACACTGATCATCTCAGTTGTAGATACTTTATCGTCCTGAGTTAAGAAGACAAAAGAATTTCGGTTTCTGGGAGTGATACCTGGAAGTAGGTCAACTTCCAAATATTGAATGAACAACAAGTTATTTTAAAAAAACAAAAGGTTTCATCTATTGCCCATTTCTTATTAACTTATTAAAATTACAATATATGTATGTATTTTTTGAAAGTTTCAAAGGTTTTAAATTGTTGTTATTTAGCCCACCAAATCATTAATATAATTCTATAGCCATTTTGAATTGAACCTGCTTTCACTAAACATTCTTTGGAAATATGCTTCCTTTTTTTTATTCATAACGATATATATTCCTTCTGCGTCTTTTTAAATACAATATTTGAAATTGCCAGTAGGGTAAGTATTTTTACATTACCCTTTCATCGGAGGATTCGACTTTCAACGATACAGAAGAGCTTTAGCGTATACTGGTATACCAGACCACTTTTTGTTATATAAAATCTAGCTAAAGGAATAATTCTATCTTTGCTAGAAAAAGTTTTTTTTGATTTCACATGTCAAATCAAATTGTAAAATTGTCATCGCATATAATGGAAACTGAATTTACTTACAGGTTCGGCTTAGATAATGGCCATTTTATTTCTTGCAATTCTGCATATTTTCTAGGCCAAACGCTTTCGGAAATGTGTCTCTATATTCTGTATATATCACTAATATTGCAACATGCTTTTGCATTGCATGAATTTCGATTTCGCTTGATGATAGTGTAAACGGTCTGGAATTCGTAGGGGTTTTAATCTTGAAAGGGCAGTTGGAAGTTATTTGTAGAACTGCTCCGCATGGTATATATGGTGCCCTTCTTCTTCTTCAAAAGTGTGAAGCCCAGGGAGTATATAACGAAGTACACACAGTTTTGAGCTGAACAAAAAATAAAGACTTCACTAGCCATCTCAATACCCAATCGGTTTCTCTTTAGCTTTTCTTTTATTATTCGTATTTTAGTTATTATTAGTTAATGTTTGATACACTTCCATATCTTTAAAAATATTGCCTGATTAACAAACTGAAGCCGATACACGCAAACAATATTTTACGTACTTTTATTGTATTTATGTTGTTGAAACTTCGTCGGATATAGAAGTGGTTCAAGCCATTGTTCGTCCTCTGAAACGTTCCATCATGCATAACACATCAAAAGGAGGATTTCCTTGCGTCGATCGCAATGTGTATGAGAAGTCTTCCAAGTCCTCTAATGAATATTAAGATGAGGAAAACACACAATAACTATGACAATGTTTCACCCCACAGTAAAAACTATCAGCTTAAGTCTCTTAACTGAAATGACATCATGCGGTTTATGTTTTCCAACCGTACTACCAAAGATTCCCTTCCTCCCTCTATTTGAATTTAAATCGCCCAGGACAATTTTAAATTCATACCATTCAAGAGCAGCGTCCTCTCTTATGTTTTACATAGAGGCTTATACTCATAGAAGCTATCTCCTCTGGCGTGTAAAATTCTTCTCCGCTCTAAGGTCATGAGCGCATATTAGTCCGATGTTGAAAAATTTAGCCTCGATGCAAAATGTCATAAGACGTTCATTCACATGTCGAAAACACAATACTTCGTGTTACCTTTGTTGTCGGTATAAATCGCCGTTTTTCAGTTTTTCATCATATTGTATTTTGCCCGACCCCAATCGGACTTTTTGAATAGTAGTAATATCTGCTCAGCAGTATCCTCGTTTCGTTTGTATGGTTTGCACACAGTAAATCCGCCCTTATCCTGGGCGCTGGCTAACTTCACCAACAGCTATGTGGTGTTTATTTGATCGAATAATGAATGCCAGGTAAAAACCTGTAAGCTTAGGCCGTTTCTATGACCATTGGACATATCTATTCTCTCTATTTCTTCTGTGAAAAACTGTTGATGTATATCATATAAGGTATATGGCACGCAAGCTTTTAATGCCCCCATTGATTAGATTGGGGAAATTATTCTTGTTTAACATTCTCTTAGTTTAACAAGTCACGTCTGGTTGGGCGAAAACAAGTATCCTGGCTATTTTGTGAAGGTAACGAACAGCATTTAATTTCGCTTAGTTGATACCAGTCAGTGCCTACCCTAATCGTAAAATACACAATTACCTATTATCGGGATTAAATATTTTATTAGAAAAAAATATACATGTAAGAGTACACATGCATATACAATAATAAATAGATAACACGAAACTATTTTTTTTGTTCACTTGATAAATTGATAAATATGTTAACAACAGGAGTTTAATTAGAGTGTGTAGCCGCCAATTCACACTTTAACTCCCTTGCTACAAAATTGTCCCACCACAACACCAAAAAGTTTCCCCCAATTTTTCTTCCTATTTGTTAGAATATTTCCAAAATTTAATCAGTTATTTGTACACAATCTCTCTAGTTGAAAATCTCCGCTACCTTACTCACACTCCATTTTTCTATGAACTGATTCACCATTAATGATATATTGACTGAAAGCTCTGAAAGAAGGATTTACGACGCAATTTTTTGAAATATTAATATTATGAAAATTGCATTAAGAAAGTTTGCGTATTACTACTTGTATATTAATTAACGCCATAAACGGTTTCACATCAGTAAACGTTACTATTTTGGAGCTAACAACATGGAATAAGGGAAATACTGTTTGAGTTATTTTTTTGAATATCTTTAATATTTCACTTTATGATATCAATTCTAATAGATCATATGGTATTAGCTTTTACTATTAGAAATAGAAATATAATAAAGTGTCGTCGGGTAAGTAATAATCGTACTATTTTTCAGATTTGGTTCTAGTTTGTTTTTCTTCAGGCCATTTATTTATCAAATTTAAGCACTTATAATGTTATACATGTATGATAGATACCTTCACGTACTTAAATATGAATTCATGTATACTCACTAGCAAAAAAAGGGATAAATCAAACTAAATAACTAAGAGATATTTTATTCATGAAATATCTAGAAGCACGAAAACTTCCCAATTACCAGCAGTACGGTTTTCGTAGCAATAGGCCCACTGGTGATTTGGTGGCATGTCTCACCGAAAAGTGGAACAAAATCGTACATAAATCTGGTGAAAGCAAGATAGTCTCCCTTGATATTTCTAAGGCATTTGACAGAGTTTGAGTGAAGCTCTTTTATTGAAAATGCGTGCATTTGGGATCAACGAATCTCCTCTTCAATGGATTAGAAATTCCCTTTCGGAACGTCGAATTCGAGTAGTACTAGATGGCTCAAGTCTGATCTGTCTCCGACACTCTTTTTATTCTTCACTAATGATCTCTTTTCTGCTACACATAATCCAATATATTCCTTTGCTGACGACAGTACTTTCTGCCTTTCATATTCGTCCCTGCTGTTCGGCTATAGAACGGGAACGGCAGCGTATGTTAAGCTCATTAAATTCCGATACTAACAGCATAACCAATTGGGGAACTATCAACAGAGTGGAATTTAATGCTTCCAAAATACAATGCTGCCTGGTGTCGTTAAAGGGAAAATTAAATCATCGGTGTTTGTATTTACTGTGTTTGTAATTATGACCAGGGAATTCAGGGTGGACGTAGCCAATATACGCCGGCTAAAAAGTAATCACTTTTCTGCGTACGTCCACGTCTGTAAGTACCGACCAGCTGTTTTGGCACTTAGTGAAACACAGGTAGATCCCCGACCACATCTCTCCGATCTCACTGATCTGAAGCTACCTGGCTACGAACTAGTGCCACTATTCTTTCCTCATCGCGGTCTCGCCATCTATGTGCGTGGTGATGTAGCTTACCAAATTCCACCACAATGTAGTCCCTGTTCCAATCCAGAATTCAATTTCCTGTGGTTAAAATTCCATCGCCGTGAGGAAATTATCCACTACTGCTTTATTTACAGAAGCCCCAAACTGGACAGCAACTCGACCTTTCACTAGTTTGATGCGCTGTCTGACTCCATTCAAAGACGATTTCAATATACACAATTCTGGTTGGCTTCGACATTCTTTACAGACAACACCCGAAGGATGGTGTGTTGAGATCTTCGCTGCGGAAAATAACTTAACCGAGCTTATAAATGAGCCCACACGAATACCGCCAACACCCTGGACTTGTTTCTAACTTCTCACCCTGACAAGTACTGCGTTGATGTTATCTCCCCTCTAGGCTCGTCGGACCATTGTGTCATATCAGCTAAATTCTCGTACACTCACCACACAGTTAGAGAAAAGATTCCCAAAAAAAACCGTATGGCAATACGAGAAAGCCAACTGGAGCGGTCTCAACAGCTTCTTTAGAAATTTTAACTGGTTGTTATGTTTCCTCGATAACGACGTGGATGCCGCTGCTGACATTATTACAGAAACTATTCTCTTTGGAATGAGATGCTTTATCCCTCATTGGATGAAGAGTATCAAACCAAAAGAAAAAACATGTTACGACTCGAGCTGTAAAGAGGCTGTCACGGTTAGAGAATTGTTTTTTCGGTCCTACAAGACCAACCCGACAGAGGAAAACTGAAAAAAGTTCAAAGTTTTTATTTGTAAGCCACAAATTTTTACAGGGTGTCCACTAATTCGTCAACGATAATTTGGGAAATGATCCCTGGGCATATTCTAAGAGAAAAATCGTTCTACAGTAAGGGTCTATCTCCAATGTTGATATCATTTATCGAGGATTTAAGAAAAGGCTTACTTTGGTGTACCCTGACCCATGTTAACGTTAAAACTATTTATTAGTTTATTTCAAATAAAAAAACTATTTTTTTTTCTTAGGAGGACGAGAAACCTCTTCATTCTATCAATTCACAATTACAACTGTCTTAAAATCTAACAAAACTCAAACTTAACACCTAACTTAAATAATGTGGCGGTGAATGGAATTTTGGGACGTGATGGAACGTAGGTGGTGTCCAGTTGTCTTCAGACACAACGCCGGCAACATGAACCTTGAGCATGATTGAGATGTGCAACTGATCTCTGGGAAGATTCTGAGATGTGGAATGTGTGTAGGTGTGCATGTGCAAGGTGGGAATGATGAAGTGAATCGCGTGGCGGAAGTTTGGTATCAGGTGCAATTAAAGAATTCGTTGTGTTGTGGTTAACTTATATGCGCCAGATGCATTATCAGCAAATTTACGAACAATTAAATGCAAAGCCGAATCATCGGAAGAAACACGAGCATTAAATTTCATTCATCATTATTAAACTTTTCTTAAATATATAATTTTATCAATAAACATTTCTGTGTTAATTTTATTAGTAAACCTTTCGTTGTTTTGTTGTTCGGATTGTGCGATTGTTCTTCGTATTGTTCGATTGTTGTTCAGAATTGTTGTTCGGATTGTTCTCTCGAGTAAACCATCCCAAGAGTCTAAAGGAAATACCAACATCCCTTACCCAGGAAACAACTGTTGGCCTGACGACAGGGTGGACTCCTTCATCTCTTATTTTGTATCGCGTATAGCCAAACCAGGCATAACACTATACACTTATCACATTCGCTTTTCGAAATAATTTTTTTTTTATTAATTCATAAAAAATACAACCGAATAAAGGATTCAGAATAAATCTAATAATTGAATTAATAAAGTATCTGCAATCTATAGTTCAAAGGGAACTAGATGCGAAAGCAGAATGCAAATTAATAAATACTAAGAATTTGTAATCTAGTGGAGTCTTAATATTTCTATATGTATATTTCTATATATTTCTTTTAACACCGACCCACGCAATCTTAGGTCTGTGCCAATTTTCCGGCTCAATCTTCACAGAACGAATTACGGACACTTGGAGCCAATGTCTAGAATGCTTCGTGAAGTTAACGATATTCTGCCTCTCTTCGACTACCATCTCAGCAAACCCTCTCTTAAGAACATTCTTATTTCCACCTATACCTCGCGTCCTAACTTTTTTTTAACCGCTCCCACTCTTTAGTTTTTATCTTTAGTTTTAAGTGAAAATTGTTAGCTTTAAGAATAAGATTGCAATAAGCATTAATAAATCTGCCCGGGGTTGATCCGGGCCGCAAATCAAAAACCATTTTATGTGTATAGGTATATTTTGATATTAGTTTTAGGTATATGGTATAACAAAGAAAGATTTATGAAAGCAAAACAGAAGATTTAAATTGTTGATTCTGAGAATTTATTTAATTGATAGCCCGACCTTACAAAAAAAAAATTTAAGGACTTTATAACAATACAAATGTTTAACAGGAAGAACTTTAAGACTTTTGAAAAGAAACAGACTACGATCACGATTCTTTTTGTTACAAATAAGATGAATAATATGTTTCTGAGAAACTACAAGAGGGTTCAGCTTGTTGTTATGAGTGCCACCCCAAGAAGTTAAGCCATATTCTAGCCTAGAGTTAACTAATCCATAATAGATACATTGTAGAAGATATCGCGAGCAGTAGGACTTTAAAAAGTATAGTTGTCTTGTGGCAGCTATAAGATACTTTTTTAATGAACTAGTATGATCAGACCAATTCATCCTCCAGTCAAGCATCACACCAAGGCACTTAAAAGATGAAACGCTCTCTATACTAAAACATTTATTAGCGCATGTACTCGCTTCAAAAAGTGTTTGTGCTTTTGTGTTCGAATTACAAATATCTTTACTGTATTTAAATTCACTGCAGTTCGCACAATGAAAAAAGAAAGTTCCAAAGTTTAACTCCCTTTCATTTGCACTAAAAATTTTGCGCGAATCGAAATTTGTCGAGGATGCTTGATCGCCTCCACATACTTTTCATTTCACAGACAACATGTCCGAAGGCAGATTATAGCTGATCTAAGTTTGCGTTATGATTAACTTTAAACGTGCATATGTTTAGTGTTAGAAGTTACCTGTTTGGAAAAGTCAGGATGATTCAAGCAATAGATAAAAAAAGTAAAATAACTTTCTATGCTTAATTTAAATGTTAATTAATTAAATTAATTTTGTAAAAAAGAAATAACATACCCTATACAAACCAAAATCCTTTCAACAATGGATACGATCCCAGGATACCATATTTCCATCACTTACTGCTTACTTATATACTGCGTTTCAACAAAATTTCAAATCAGCAACCATACGAAATCCTCGATACAAAAAGGTTCCTACCCAAAATAAATATGTAGTTCATAATCGAACGCAGAATTATGTGATACTAAACAAACAATCGCTGAAGAAGTGGATGAACACTTATTAAATTAATAGACGATTTAAATTTTTCTACATAATGTTTTTTCAAGTCGCAGACTTTCCAGATGTTAATACTTAGACGAATTTTCCCTTGCTGTTGTTGATAGACATCGGATCATCCCAAGTTTGTAGTCATAATACGTATTAACAAAGCGAATGTAGGGCAAATATCTCACTAGACAGGTCTATTCACAAACAGTGGATGTAAATGCAAATTTCCCAGCTGTGTATTATAAACTCAATAAACCCAGTCAATTTTTAAATTTCACAATTAATTAGAACTCCTTGCGTTTTGGTTGTCATTTTGTGAACAGAGAGAGGGAACAACGATTCCTTGCCAACTCGTAATGCCTACAGAATGAGGCACCTTATGAAAGGTAACATATTTCATATTCCCAGGTTTGCTATTACCTGGATTAAAATGATTTTTTGGCCAAAATTTCGCACCAATCTCAGTCTGGTTGGTGTCTTAAGATCCAAAAGAATGTACTTGCACACTGAAAGCATGATGACGACCGACCTCACGACGAAATTCACGTTGCGTATTTACAACTGAGGCAGAATTTTGATAACATGTTAATAATTTCCGCATGGCAAGCGTAAACGATGCATGATGAAATGGCAAACCTTACTGAATATTTTGACAACTGGAGATGTCATTGGTGACTTGGACACCTGTGAAACATAACAATTGGAAAAACTACCATTACTATCCCTTTAAAGAAGTAATTTTTTTTCGGTTGGGAGTAAGTTTTCTTTTTTCAGATTTGGGTGCTTAAACAGAAACAGAACACTAGGTTCAAAATACTTAAATTGGATCTTAATGAGGTCTTACAAAATAAAGGTTGGAGTAAGAGTGGATAATTTCATTATTACGATGACTAGAAGCCACTTATATTTTAGTTATATCGCACGCCTTTTTTAGCAATTGCAGGAAGATTTAAAGAGCACGTAACCACATAAATACAATGGCTAAGGATTACGACACAATTGAAACACAAACAACAACAACTTAATTACTTTTTAATTACGAACAAAAAATTGTTTGTACTTAACAAATTTCCCTTATTTTTATGATTTAAGAAATAATATATGAGTATGTGAAAGGCAAGCAAATATTCCAATCTACCAAATGAGGGAATGATTTAAATAAACAATCAAAAAGGGCGTAAAGCAGATCTCCGTTGCTTCTCATAGTACAATAGTTAATTATAATAACATATAACTCTTCGATGCAAGTAAAATATCATGAAGAACTTATACATTTCAATATAATCGAGAGTTTAGTTTTTAATGTTCATATATGTATGTATATACATATGTATAATAATAATTGATTTAAAAAAAGAATGTATGTTATACAACAGAATAACATTAAGGCGAAACCAATGAGTTTTCATAGCTATTCATATATTACAGTTGGAGTTTCTTTTATTTTCTCTGTCGGAACAGAGCACTCAGAAGAGGAAAAAGTCCATCAAGTTCCTTTTAATCGAATTTCTTAATCATTGGAAGAAGAGACTGCGGGAACTGGCAATCTGGAGAATTATGCCATCTGGAGTCATGCTCATATGAAATCCAAATGTCAATGGAAGCCCTAACCGTGGACTCAAGGAAACCTAACGAGGTTCGGGTCATGAAAACTCTACTCTGAACTTGCTTAATAAATTCATCGGCGGTTTCATTTCTCGTGATCCCATTGTGACATCTCCAACTAGCTTGGAAGTCGTAAGACGATCCAGCAAGGCTCTAGGCGTAGCTTGGCTATCGCTACATATTCAAATGTTTTCCTCCCTCCACGGATTCTTCACAATGTATTGTAGTTCGTTGCCATCAGGGTTGCTTATATCTCCGTTTGGAAGACAGACGCAATTTTTGCTAACAAGGAATGAAATCTAACGTTGTCGTCCTCCAGACAAACACCAGCACCGCATCCGAAATCGGTTTTGAAGACATCGGTGAAGTCCCAACTATATTCCTTTCCTGGCTCAGATTCGGTGAAACTAGTTTTGGGCACAGGGAAAGTTCTGGTGCCATTGCATTAGACTGCATGTCTATAAAACGAGAATCGTAAAACTGTCGGCGTGCAAGGTCATCAAAGTTCAGGGCGCTTTGTACAAAAACACCACTTCTCTTTAAATGGGAGATTGCTTCCGGGAGAGAGGTTCATCAATGCGTCTAGAGCAGAGCCTGGCGTGCCATGGAAAACGTCCATGCTGCCGAGACAGACCGTTCTTGGAGTTTGAAGTCGTGACGTATTTTCGTGACACCTTATTCCATCAGACAACCGACGCATAGAATATGATTGACCATATCATAATCGTGTAGATCCAAAGAACCCTTTTCGGTGACAGGCCCGATATCTTTCCGACAGCTAGTAGCAGATTGTATCCTTAATCAATTTGTAGATATTTTAGTATCAAAATGAAACTTCACGAATTTTAAGCTTTAAAGATTTAATACAAGTTTATTGATTAAAACGATTATCACTTTACAACGGTCACTTGTACAAGTCACTTATGATTACTGGTTATAGGATAAATATATTGTGAGTCATGTAACTTTGTAAGATATGGGATTAAATGAATAATGACTGTAGTTGTTTTTCGAGAAATCTGACACCCCGTGACGATCTTTCAGGTACTGCGACCGCAAATCTTTACTTTTCTTCGATTTTTTTATTGTCACGTAACCCTGAGTATCTCTTCTGTGAATTACGGTCCAAAATTGAAACATAATTATATCGGTTTTAACTAAAATATTGCTTTTTTGTCCATCCATGTATCTGAAAATCATTAATCACCCAACTTGAACTGTCTGTACGACAAAAAGACGTACTATGCCATTTTGGCAAGTAACTTTAAAAGATGGGGTATTTAGTCTGGATTCCAAAATGGTATGACGCTTACTAGACAAACGCTTAATAAAGGAAAAAAAAATATTTTGTTAAAGAAACCCGATTCATAGTTAATTCCTTTTAATACATAAGTTAAAATGAGTTCCAAGCGTGAGCGAGACAAGCAGTGACGCGATGATTGAGACGGATAAAGACGCCATTTCGACTAGTGTGAGTGAAACAGATAGAAATGTTGATTTCGTGCTAACAACTTTGCATACAGCTTTCTGTATGCGACTTCATTGCATTGCGACTTTGATTTGCTATCTGACCGTTTCTGCCGAACCTGGATTTCTTCTGGGATATTATTGATCGTTGATCCCGTGATTGTGTAGTGTGAATGCCATCATTCCATCTCGATACACTGCTCAGGAATGTGCTAACATGCATCTCATTTATGAGGAATGCAGGTGTAATGCTAGTGCTGCAGTCTGACTTTATCATGAGAGATACCCAAATGCTCAGCGTCATCCGGACCATCGAGTGTTTGTAATTGTGCACCGGTCATTCTCAGAGGGTCGATTTCCATATCTAATGGTTAGTGAGGGAAGACCCGTCATGACCTACGAGGACGAAGTCTTACAAGCAGTCGCACAAGACCCTAGTACCTCAGGACGTGCAATTGAAGAAAGGATAGGTGTGCCCAAAAGTACAGCACACCGAATTCTAAGGAAAAACCAGCTCCATCCGTACCATGTACAACGAGTCCAAAGTCTGCTGCCCCGAGATTATCCAGAAAGAGAGCAATTTTGTCAAACGATGTTGCAGAGGTTCAGAGAAGATCCGAGATTCTTCGAAAAAATTCTATGGTGGGACGAATCAACTTTTAAAAGGGACAGTTACATGAACCTCCACAATTTGCACGAGTGGCAATCCACATTTGATGCGGGAAGATAAATCACAGTACTGTTTTAAAGAAAACAATTGGACGGGAATTTTGAATGGTAGAATTATTGGCCCATTCGAGTTGCCGCAGAATTTGAATGCCGAGGTTTATTTAGATTTTTTGGAGAACCACTTACCAAATTTATTGGCAGACGTGCTACTAAATATTTATGCATGCATGTGGTATCACCAAGATGGCTGCCCAACGCACCGGAACGAGAGTTCCTCATTCGGGAATACTCCAACAGCTGGATAGGGCGGTCTGGTACAATTTCGAGGCCAGCCCGTTAACCTGATTTAAATCCACTCGATTTTTTTTACTTAGGAAAAGTTTATTCTAAGTCGACAGAAAACTTAAACGAGCTGCGACAAAAAATTGCAGAAGCCGTTGAAGGCATCAACTCCAGATCATTTGTCAGAAGATGCAGAGCTTGCATTGCCGCTGAAGGTAAACAGTTTGAACATTTGTTGTAAGATACAAGATCGGTAGATGGCGATCCTGAGAGTATACACCAAGAGAACGTAATGTTCTGTGTGCTCTGTGACGGAAAAAAATGAAATGAAATGACAAGGGTGGCATCTCTATGTGTTTCACTCACACTACTTAGTCGAAATGGGGTGTTTATCCGTCTCAATCACAGCTTCACTGTCTGTCCCGCTCACATTTGATACTCATTTTAACTTATTAAAAAGGATTAACTATGAATCGGGTTTGTGTAGAAAAATTTTTTTTTTGCCCTCAATTAAGCCTTAGTCTAGCAGACTAAATACGCCATATGGCACAGTACATTTTTTGTCAGTACAGTACAATCAGTTCAAATTAGGTGATTAATGATTTTCAGATACATGGCTGGACAAAAAAGCAATATTTTAGTTAAAACCGATATAATTATGTTTCAATTTTGGACCGTAATTCACAGAAGAGATACTCAGGGTTACGTGACAATAAAAAAATCGAAGAAAAGTAAAGATTTGCGGTCGCAGTACCTGAAAGATCGTCACGGGGTGCCAGATTTTTCGATTTTTTTTGAGTGCCAATAATTTTAAAAGAACATGACTTAGATTTTTTTTTTATAATTTTGTGATAACCGACACCACTTGACCTATAACCCGTTTCCGGCTTGACGTTGATTTTTGGGACACCCTGTACTTACGTATAACAATGATCTATAATAATGGTATACAACTGAAATATAATTAAAAATTAATATTTTGTGTTGTAATTTATGTATGTAGTTCTTGAAGATTTGTTTTCAGGATTAAAATTGTTTTATTACTGATACTAGTATATTGTACATATCATACAATACTATATTTACTGATTTCACTTTACTGACTGTGAACTTTGTTTCGGTTTTTAATTGACAATCGTTAAATGCTAGTATTGATTGTGATTCTAATTTTTACAGTTTTTATTAAGAATCTCATTTTTGTTTGAATTTGTTACAATAATTGTATTAGGTTCTAGATATAATAAGTTTATGTAGTTATTCACTGTTGTGTTACAACACATGTATTTGATTTTCTAATAGAAGGTTTATTATACAATTATTAGCTTCATGTAATATACATATATTGTAAAATTTTATAATTAATGTTTACATATCAAGTTCCTAGGTTTATTTGAAATTCCCTATGATTACTATTTGATATTGGATGATAGGGTAAAAAATAAGGTATTTTGGAATTAATGTGACAATTTATAATGTGGTTTGCATTTTTCCGATATAAGTTTTCATATTTTTGAATTGTTTATAAATTTGAATTCATTATAAATTTCTTTTGGATTCCTAATGGTTGAGGGATTACTATGCCGAATTTTGAGAATTGAATATATTCTTCTACGCTGTCTAGGTGCTCTAGGAAAATTTCCAAAGTGTTGGTGAACTAAAAATTGTTACATTTTTGAAATGAAACTTCTTATTGGGCAGCAATTCCGAACCCCGATGAAAGGGGAAAAGCTACATGAAGTGATTCCGAGCTCCGATGAAACGAAAAAGTAACATGACGTCAAGCTTCGTATGGCGCGTTAGGGCGTGTAGCGTGCGTGGTGAAGCAGCTCGGGTAAAATGAGATATCGGAGAGGAACGAAAACGCTGTAGGTTCCAAGCAGGGAAAAAAGAGTGGGTGGGCATGAACTCGGACGGAATGAGCCATGAGCGGTGTGTGTCATAGGTGAGTGCATAACGCACGGGCTATTGTACATGCGTAGCAACATCGTCATCATCATTGCTACCATCGTCAAAGTACATATCTACACGTTACTTGGTAACAGCACCAAAAGCATAATCTACACGTGATGGAAAACTTCAGTTTAAAAACAAAGTTCGGCTTGTCTTAACATTTGTTTGAAAATGGCAAGAAGACAAGCAGCATTGGAGTGCGAATCGCGGCAATCCAAGCAAAACAACACAATTGCTAACTGTTAACTATCAACTGTTCATTGTGTAATGGTTTGTATTATTTTAGATATTATGTTAGTTTAAGATGACAAGTCAGTCGTGTGAAAGACCTTGAAGTAAAAAGATATTATTCAAATAAATTGTGTTTTATTTGTAAGGGCTGGGCAAAGTATATAACTCGAGAGTTATAAGTCTATGAGACTTTGAATATAAAAAAAAATACAAAGGTTAAATTTTAACAGCCTATTTTATTGACAAACTGCTTCGAACTAACTTAATCTATTGGGTCTACAAGTAAGTTTCCAGCGTTTGTCAGAGATGGCGCCACCAGTGGATCCCGGGCAGAAATGTCAGACCCTATGTGTTTTATTTGTAGGTTTTGTATCTGTCAACAACTTTTCAGCGTTATATTTGAGCAGTTCTATCGGTGTCGTACATTTTATCGAGCAAAATCATGGCAAGTTTCCAGCCAAATAAACGTCATTTGCGGGAAGCGCTGCTTTTATTCTTTAATATGAAGAAAAGTGCGGCTGAGGTCTATCGTTTGCTTTCGGAAACTTATGGGGCGGAATGTATTGGTGAATCGACGTGCCACGAGTGGTTCAAACGGTTCAAAAGTGGTGATTTTGGAGTTGAAGACAAAGATCGCCCCGGACAGCCGAAAAGTTTTGCAGACGAGGAATTTTACGCTTTACTGGATGAGGATCCGTGTCAGATTCAAGAAGAACTTGCTGCATCATTGGGCGTCACGCAAAAAGCCGTTTCCCTGCGCCTAAAAGCACTGGGATTCATTCAAAAGGTTGGAAACTGGGTGCCGTACGAATTGAAGCCAAGAGACGTCGAACGGCGATTTTGCATGTCCGAAATGTTACTGCAGCGGTATAAAAATAAATCATTTTTGCATCGTATTGTCACTGGTGATGAGAAATGGATTTATTATGATAATCCTAAACGCAGAAAATCATATACAAAGCCCGGCGAGCTCGCCCAATCGACGCCGAAACGAAATATTTACGTGAATAAGGTCATGCTCTGCATATGGTGGGATCAAAAGGGTGTCGTATACCACGAACCCCTTCCGAGTGGTGAAACCATCAGAGGACCATTATATCGAACCAAATTAATTCGTTTGAAGCGGGCATTAAAAGAAAAACGGCCAGCATATGAGACCAGGCATGAGTCCGTAATTTTTCATCACGACAACGCTCGGCCATATGTTGCGGTTTCGGTGAAAAACTATTTGGAAAATAGTGGATGGGAAAATCTGCCTCACCCGCCTTACAGTCCAGACTTGGCACCATCTGACTGTCACTTGTTTCGTTCCATGCAGAACGCTCTTACGGGAATACGCTTCAGCTCAGTAGAGGAAATCAAAAATTGGCTCGATAAGTTCTTGGGCTCGAAAGACGAGAAATTTTTTTGGTCCGGAATTCATAAATTGCCAGAAATATGGGGGAAAGTTGTAGCTTCCGATGGACGATACTTTGAATAAAGCATTGTAACTATGTTTTCATAATAAAACTTCAAATTTTGAAAAAAAAACGCTGGAAACTTACTTGTAGACCCAATAATTTTACAAATTTTAATGTTAGCTCTGATTTGCAAAGGTGATCGTGGGAGGGGATGTACAGCAGGCGCTGATTAATCAATTTACTCATATCACCTGTGCATTGACATTGAATACTTTGAAATTTATTTGTGGCGTGTGATGAAAAGTGTTGACATATCAGTTTTATGTAGTTCTTTGAATTGCTGATGGTTCTGGTGCGGTTGTTGTTGTTGCATTTGTAACTCGCGCGCGAATATGACATAGAGTCGTGACTGGTTTCGTCTGAGTATCATAATATCCCTAGCACGTGTCATCAATCGTGCAGCATTTATTATTTATCGAGCTTCATAAATATTCTTCTATCGGCCAGCTTTCTGGGCTGACCATTTTTTTGTGATCCTTTTTTGTAGTACGTTTGTCATACCTTGAAGTTCTAAAATTTATTTGTTGTCTTTGTTAACATAGTCAATTATTTCGTCTTGCTTATATGGGAATTCTACTTGGTCTTTCTGAATTTCATTTTTATCATTCCAAATAAATAGTCTAGCGCGTTACCTACTATGTATATTCGCTAATAGACGTTCTACTTTTTTTTACCTACTTAGTCATAATTATGTGGGGTAATTGTAGGTATTTTCATCAAGAATTTTCTCTTGTGTTGGGAATAATTGTTCCGTGTCTGTAGTTTTCATATTCATTGCATATGGTATACCATATTTCGGCGATTCTGTATTCAAATTGTTCTAGTATTATAAATCCGCTATTGCTGGTTGGAATTGGATGGAATGGCATTTGGCTTATTGACGCTGGTTCATGATCATTAGAACTGACAGTAATGCCAGCAGAATGGTTACTTTCTTCATCGGTTTCCCTGAAAATTGATATGATTTACTAAATGATTTCTTCCCCTAAGGAAATTTGATTTGTAATATAACATACTCGTGCTTCTTTGGAAGTAGGATGATTTACTAGAATATAATCGTTGTCTAGTTCATTAGTTCTAGGGATTGGGAAAAATTAAATTCTTTAACTTTTTGTTTCTCGTTGAGGTATCCAGTTCTTTTGATCTTATTGTACTTTCTTGTCTTTCGTCGAGATTATCGAGATTGTCGTAGAGAAGGAAAGGTATCTATTTTATTTGACGTACTATGGGTTAGTTGCTGATTGTATGTATACAGTGATTGTTCGATCGCGATGCTTTGTTCATTCGAATCCGATTGTTTAAAATGTATTCTTGTTTTTTCGTTTAAAGTTCTGTGGAATCGCTCCACGTCTCCAATCCATTTTTTACCATGTGTGATTTGTATTGTAGATCAACATTTAGTTGTTTTACCCGGTTGGAGAAAGAGATTGAGGTAAATGCTTTGTTTTTGTTAGATTTTATTATTTTTTGTTGGGTACACCAATGCTGTTAAAGATTTTTAGTAAAGCTCGCTGTCCTTCTAACCAGTTGGGACTAGTTACCAGTTCCACAAGAGAAATTTTAGAGTAGATGTCAATGGCTGACAAATAAATATTTTGGTTGAAGTGCCAGAAGTCGATGACTACAGTGGACTCTCCCTAAGTTGAATTTCTCTCTAACTCGATTTTTTTCTCCATATTTTAGCATTCCCCTCAATTTTCCATACAAAAACATCCTCTAAATCAAACTCCCTCTAAGTCGAAACTCCCTCTAACTCGTACACATTCTCTCGATTCGTGGCCGCTTTTTTCACCCCTGAAGTCGAATTTTTTCTTGCTTAAAAGAAAATAAAAGAAAATTACCCTCTCACAATTCGTATTTAGTTATATAACTATGGCTACCTAAACATCAAGTACCTACACACTTCAACCCCCTAAAAATCTGTAGCATCGCGTATGTCATCTTCGTAAGTGCGTTGTGTTTGCATCTACCCATATCCAATAGTTAATGCGAATAGGTACCTACCTAAAAAAAATTGCAGGGCAAAAAAAAAACAATGTTATCCTTTTCCTTGCGTTGTTCGTTGGATTCAAAAGATAGAAATCTATCTAGAAAAAAAAGATCTTATTTTAAGCGCCCTGTAAACGCTAAAACCTGGTACTAGTAAATATTTAACACAAACCAAGTTTTAGTGGAGTTGATCGTCTGCGGGCTGGTACGCGTACAAATTGTTTGGTCTAACCAACATCAGAATTTGGTCTCACTAAAATCAAATCTGATTTGATTTTTGTTGATGTTTGTGGGCGGAGTTGTGTGTTGCTGATACTATGTTTGAGTGTATGCGCTCTCATCTGCCAACATTCGTGTGAACACACAAAATAATCTGAAAAATAGGGTGAACATTTCAAGTACTGATGTTTGGAAAGAATTTTTCAAGTGTTTTCACAGTCTATGTGCCGTCTATGTTGGAGTGAATTGGTTTCAGCGTCTGAGGGTTTTAGTGGTACCATGTTTACTAGTACCATGTTTTAGCGTTTACAGGACGCTTTAGTGAAATTTAGTTGGAATTCGAAAATCAGTTGATTCTAGGCAGTTTAACAGAGCTGATGCAGTTATTCTGTGCACGTTGGTAGTAACATCAATTAAAAAAATTGTAAGTTAAATGTTACGGAATTATGGCAAAATAAACCGTGTGGTCAAAAGTTTTGTTTATTTAAAATGTATTGTTTTTAGCTTCAAGGCAATAAGGCGTTGAGTTGGAACAGAAGATTTAAACAACAATAAATTAAACTTTGGAATTTGCAAGCAGCTTAGGTTTTCGTGATTTCAAGGCAAGTGAAGGTTGGCTGAGCAAATTTAACACCAGACACAGCATTCTTGGCAAAGTTTTATCAGGTGTGTAGAACTTATCCACATCCCACTGTCATGGAGAGAAGTCAATGTAGTTTTCATCCCCAAAGCCGGAAAATGTTTCCATGTTGACCCAAAGGACCTCAGACCTATAATTCTATCATCTTTCCTTCTGAAAACTCTAGAACGACTGATTGATATCCATATACGAGCTAAAATTGATCCTAGAAAAGTCGGTAGAAACGGCTCTGCATTCACTGACTAGCCACATCGGACGATCCCTACAATATAAAGAGTACATAATGGTTGCTTTGCTGGACATAGAGGGTACCTTTAACAACGTCAACACATCCGCAATCACGACTGCGCTGTCAATTCTGCAGGTAGACGACTCACTTGGGGAACTGATAAGTCTTATGCTAAAAAGCAGGATAATCAACTCCAAACTGGGTGAGACTTCTGCTAAAAGATGTATCAGCAGAGGTACGCTGCAAGGCGCTGTCCTCTCTCCCCTTCTCTGGAACTTAGTAGCAAACGAACTGCTGATATACCTGGAAGCGGGTGGTAGCAGGGTGATTGCCTATACGGATGACGTTGCTATAGCCGCCTCAGGTAAGCATCTTAATACCATTAAAGAACACCTTCAAGTAAATCTCAATAGATTAGCCCGTTGTGCAGATCGCTGTGGATTGGGAATAAGCCCCCATAAAACTGATCTTGTCTTCTTTTCCAGGAAATACAAAATTCAAACTATAGACCCTCCTTCAATAAACGGTACCAGTTTAGTATTTTCCGATACAGCAAAATATCTGGGTCTCATTTTTGACAGAAAGCTAAACTGGAAACGTAACATTCAAGAAAGAGTCAATAAAGCTACAATAGCTTTATTCTCTTGCAAAAAAGCCATTGGGAATAAATGGGGCTTTCAACCGCGGATAACCCACTGGCTGTACATCCCGGTCATAAGACCGATACTTACTTACGGGGTTGTAGTCTGGTGGACTGCCTTAGAAAGTGCGGTCAACTGCATTAAACTAGGCAGAGTCCAGAGAACAGCATGTCTATGCATAAGCGGAGCATTGCGGTCTACCCCCTCTGCGGCATTAGATATTCTGCTTCATTTAACACCCCTCGATATTTTCAGCAGGCGAATAAGGCAGGCAGCTATTCGACTAAACAGCGGACAACTAATCCATTTGGCCACGTCATACGTTAGGAATCCCCACAGAGAACATCGGTTACACCACACCTGAACTTTGGTTTGACAAAAACTTCCATGTAAGCTTCCCCTCTAGATCCCTCTGGGGGACAAGTCAATCCATCTCTACACAGATGGATCTAAAACCAATAGCGGAGTTGCTGGCGGCGTTTTCTCAGACACGCTAAATCTAAGCCTCTCTTTCCGTCTTCCAAATCACTGCAGCGTGTTCCAGGCGGAAATTTTGGCAATTAAAGAAGCTCTGTCCTGGCTGAAGAAAAATGTGATATCTGCAAAGGATATCCGTATCTTTCCGGATAGTCAGGCCGCTATCAAATCCCTGGACTCAGTCTCACTAAACTCTAAAACCGCTCTTGAACGCGGATCATCTCTTATGGAGATGACAGAGCAGTTCAACCTTCACCTCTGTTGTGTGCCGGGCCACAGAGACGTTCCAGGGAACTGTAGAGCCGATGAACTCGCCAAAATTGGAACCACTCTACCTATTCTACCGGAAAAGGGTAGCATAGTTATCCCAATCGCTGCGTGCAAACTAACATCAAAGCTGGATACTGTTGGACCAACATGTCTAGCGACCAAACAAATCTGGCCAAAACTAGATCTGTATCGCTCTAAGTGTCTGATTCTTCTAAATAAGAAACATCTCAACGCCATCATAGGTTTCATCACTTGGCGCCTTTACAAATGATTTTTGCAGAGGCTGCATGGGCGAGGAGGAGGAGGAGACAATCCTCCACCTACTCTGTACATGTCCAGCTCTCTCCCAGAGGTGAAAACTCCACTTAGGAGTTCATCAGTAAGATGATCATAGATCCACGTGGCATCACAATGGGCTAATAGGCCTAAGTGGGTTGGTATATCCAACAGCTAGTGTTACATACTATACCCACCCTTTATTAGGTAAAAGCGCTTCTGTTGACAAAACAAAAGCTGATGAATGGAAGCAATAGTTATCAGAGGTTGTCAGAGGATTCAAACCGGAAGACATTTTTAATGTCGATGAAACGGGAATTTTTTTCAAATGTTAAATGTTTACCGACACGTACCTTGGCTTTTAAGGGCGAAAAATGTTTTGGAGACAAACACAGCAAGGAAAGAGTGACATGTCTTGTAGGACCCAACATGACAGGATCAAAAAAATAAAATCTTTGCGGTGGATGATGTAGCCAACCAACGGTCTTGGATGACGGCAGATCTTTTTACGATCTGGGTTTTGAAGCTCGATCAAAGCGAAAGGTCTTATTTATCATCGACAACTGCCCAGCTCACCCTAAACAAGTAATAGATAAATTAAGCTTTATAAAGCTTGAGTACTTCCCACCCAACATGACTTCAATAGTTCAGCCAATGGACATGGGAATAAGACAAAATTTTAAAGTAAACTATAAGCGCCGTATACTAACAAAAACCTTAAGGATTTGGTAAACCAAAAATGAAGATTACAAAATATTGCTTCTAGACTGTGGACGGGAAATTTCAAGAGCATGGGTAGAAGACGTAACTCCGTTAACGATTAAAAATTGTCTTAAAAAGGCCGGATTTAGAGACGAGAA
Source organism: Volucella zonaria (assembly GCA_963966105.1). Taxonomy (NCBI): domain Eukaryota; kingdom Metazoa; phylum Arthropoda; class Insecta; order Diptera; family Syrphidae; genus Volucella; species Volucella zonaria. Next base: position 944,419 of record OZ014531.1, read on the forward strand.
GTGGGACGAAGAAGATGAAAATCCGCTCAATTTACTTAGATCTGAGAACGAGGACGCCCATGAAATTGAGCAAATGTGGAACAAGTTAACAGAAGCGAATTATAATGTTGCAGTTGTTAATTGGAAAGACTTTAGGGAAGTCGATGACGGGATCGTGGCTACCGAAGTACATACCTGACCATTACTCTGTTTTGGAAGAAATAATTAATGCTGAAAATAACGCAAACGAAAGTGAAGATGAAGAAGAACCCGAGTTAATTAATATATTTTAGAAATGACATGAAAAACACCGAAATTGAGAACGCGATTGAATTGTGAATTGACTACTGACCAAGTACCGGATGAAGTTCAAAACTATCTTCTTAAACTAGAGCTATTTTTTAGAAAAAAAACACTCCAACTGTGATGATCCAATCAAAAATAAAAATTTTTTTTAAGTAAAGTTATTTAAATAAAATTTTGACAATATAACAATGAATTAATTTTAATTTAGCAAGAAGCCATTTTTTATTTATTTTTTTTTGGTAACTTTTTATGTTAACTTTTTTTTATTAAATAAATGCTTTAAAACAAAAAAAAATGTTTCTCTCTCTACTCGAATTTTTCCAAAACTCCCTCTAACTCGAACAAATCATTGTATCCCTTGAAAATTCGACTTAGGGAGAGTACACTGTAATTTATCTGTCTGTTTGCTGGCAGGTGGGTAGTGTTACCTTGTACTGTAGTAAATTTGGTAGATTCTCAGGTTTGAAAGTGTTGCATAACATACATACATACATATATGGCATTTATTTAGTGCACTGTCTTAAAAGATTTTCTTCAATTCGTTAAGAACATTTTCGTTACCTGCATGCATTAACTCGATGTGCTTATTAGTTAATAATTCTTCGAGTTTGACTTCGTTGACATTTTCAGTGTATAGGCCAAATTTTACCTGTTTAATCATATGTGTGTCTATGAAATTGAGTAAGTCTTTTTCATTTAAATTGTCGTAGAGTATTTTTGTGACGACTCGTTTATATTTGTTGCTCTGCGTTTGGATGCATCTTCTGTTATATTTAGTCGTAATGACTTATTGTCGAAACATATTAACTGGTCTTTCTGAAATCGGGATTGAATGTTCAGCCTCTTCATTAGGCGAGTGTATTTTGGCACCATCACCTGTTGGGTTTTCGGGTGTTTCGTGTAGGTGGTACTCTTCAAAAGGAGGTCTTAAGAGTGCATCTTTACACGGCAAGTATTTGAGGTCAAAACTGCATTCATTCAATAAGATTTCCCATTTTTAAAATTGTTGATTAGGTTCTTTTAATGAATATAGTGGTCTGTGGTCTGAACCATACTATTGCTAGAAGTTCTTTCTCTGTCCCATTTTTATTTTTTTTTATAAACTAGCGCTCGCTCAAGGGGTTAAGGTACCCTTCAAATGTTTGCGCACGGTACGGGAGAAGGAAATTTAGGGAGGAAAGAAGGATAGGTACCGATGTACGTTGGTTTTATACGAGCGCGGGTCAATAAGTCCGTGACTTTTGGATTAAAACACAGATTTTTTAGATTTAAAAAAATAATTTTATTTTTCAACGTAGTCTCCCTTGAGCTCTATACACTTTGTCCAACGCTTCTCCAATTTTTTTATCCCTTCCAAAAAAAATGATTTGTCGAGGTCCTCAAAATAGGCCTTTGTTTGCGAGATGACTTCATCATTGGAGTCAAATCTTTTTCCACCAAGCCATTTCTTCAGGTTTGGGAACAAGAAGTAGTCGCTCGGAGCCAAATCTGGAGAATAGGGTGGATGAGGGAGCAATTCATAGCCCAATTCATGGATTTTTGCCATGGCAACTGCACATGTGTGCACCCTTGCATTGTCTTGGTGGAAAAGAACTTTTTTCTTGGCCAAATGAGGTCGTTTTTTTTTCAAATCGTCATTGAATCGGTCCAATAAGTTGGCATAATATTCCCCATTGATTGTTCTTCCCTTTTGAAGGTAGTCAATGTGGATTATCCCGCGTGCATCCCAAAAAACAGTCGCCATAACTTTATTGGCTGACAAACCCACCTTGGCCTTCTTTGGCGCCGATTCACCCTTAGAAACCCACTGTTTTGACTGTTGTTTGTTCTCTGGTGTGTTGTGATGGATCCATGTTTCGTCCACGGTTACAAAACGGCGCAAAAACTCCTCCATATTGCGATTAAACAACGCCAAACCTTCCTGTGAAGTTGTTACACGATTGCGTTTGTGGTCGACTGTGAGCAAACGCGGCACCCATCTTGCGGAAAGCTTTCTCATGCCCAAGTGATCATTCAAAATTGAAACCACTGAGCCATGCGAGATCCCTACGGCTTCCACAATCTCTCGCACTTTCAATCTTCGGTCGGCCAACACCATATCGTGAATTTTTTCGATTGTTTCGGGTGTAGAGACCTCAACTGGGCGTCCAGGACGTTCGGCATCTTCAGTGCTTGTACGGCCACAACGAAATTCAGTAAACCACTTTTTTACCATTGAAATCGATGGTGCAGAGTCCCCATAGTATTTATCAAGCTTAGCCTTGGTCTCGGTAATGGTTTTTTTTCGCAAGAAATAATGCTTAATAAGCACACGAAATTCACTTTTTTCCATTTTCTCCTCAAATTAGTGAGTAGTCTGATAAAAATAGCTGTCAAACATAAACTAACTGACGCAGCAAGTTTAAATTTTGACAGGAGTCAACTGACAGATGCCTGTTGACAGGAGCAGTGTTGCTGTTTCAGTAAAGAGGTCAGAAATTCAAAAAGTCACGGATTTATGAACCGCCCTCGTATGCCTGAACGTTATAATGACTAGGAAATAGGAGCTAGTCAGAGCATTCCACAAGCGAGCTGTTCGGCTTAGGAACGAATCACGATATTTTAGAGTACGTCCGAAAGTGGGCTTGAGGGTATACTGATGAGCATTCATAGCTAGACGTGTGTTACGGTTAAAGGCTCGAAGGAGCCTGGCCATTACCTGAGTGATATTGGTATCAGCTATGAGTTTTGTTGCACGGTTTTGAACCCGGTCTAGCAGATACAGAGCTATTTTAGGCACACCTGACCAGATGTGACCATTGTACTCCAATTTTGGGCGGATGAATGCCTTATATATTGTGGCCAGATCAGAGGGGGTAAAATATTTCTTACATCGCATAAGGAAACCTAGACATTTCGCAGCATTTTTGACGACACCGAATGTGTGGTCATTCCAACGTAAGTTGTCATTGACACACATACCGAGAATGGAAAGTTTTTCGGTTTCGACGATATACGAGGGTTGTCTGACCGTTTCCGACCGCAACATAAAGATAGCGGAACTCGTCAATAAAAGCTAGTGAATGCTGGTTGTGCATCTTTTGACAGTTACTTACCGAAGTTTCAGTCATTTCGGACGCGCAGTTTTTAGTTGACAGTCGTTTGAGTGAGTCAATGTGAGTGTTTTTTGTGAAAATGGAAAAAATTGAGTATCGAGTTGTTATTCAATTCTTGCTTTTGAAAGGCAATACGCCTACGCAAATCAAAAATGAGTTGGGCTCTGTGTATGGGGACTCTGCACCATCATTTACCACAGTGAAATTTTGGGCAGCTGAATTTAAACGTGGCCGTAAGAGCTTGGGAGATGATGAACGTTCGGGACGTCCAAAAAATGCAACCACCAAATGGTGTTAGACGACCGCCGAATTGAAGTGAGAGAGATAGTAGAGGTTATGAAAATGTCCAAAGAACGTGTTTGTTACATATTAAATCAAGATTAAGGCATGAGAAAGCTGACCGCGCTTTGGGTGCCGCGTTTGCTTACGTTAGACCAAAAACGTGTTCGAATGAATATTTCCAACGCTCTGTTGGAGCAGTTTAGGTGCAATAAATCCGAATTTTGGCGCCGACTAATTACTGTAGATGAAACTTGGATACACCATTATACGCCCGAAACAAAAATTCAGTCAAAACAGAGGATTGCAAAGGGCGAGCCGGCTCCAAAAAAGCAAAAACTGTTTTTTCGGCTGGGAAAGTGATGGCTACCTTTTTTTGGGATAGTAAAGGAGTTATCTTAATCGATTATTTTCAAAAAGGAAAAACCATCACAGGAGCATACTACTCATCATTACTTGCCAAGCTGAAGGCAGAAATTTTGGAAAAACGGCCACATTTGCAGAAAAAGGAAAACCTGTTTCACCAAGACAACACGCTGTCTCACACCTCAGCGGTTGCAATGGCGAAAATCCATGAATTACGGTTTGAACTGCTTGACCATCCGCCTTATTCAGCAGATCTAGCCTCAAGCGACTTCTTTTTCTTCCCTCATCTAAAAACTGCGCTCGGAGGACCGAGATTTTCATCAAATGAGGAGGCAATCACCTTCGTGAAAAATTATGTTGCAGAGAAAAACCCCAAGTACTATTTGGATGAGTTAGAGAGATGGGAGCATCGCTGGGAGAAGTGTGTAGAGTTACAAGGAGACTATGTAGAAAATTAAAAAAAGTTTGAAAAAAAAATGTCTCGTAAGTGGGTATTTAAATTTCGTAATGTCTGGGTATTTAAATTTCGCTTTAACGACAGCAGACAGCATTGTGTTTTGGAAGCATTAAATTCCACTCTCTTGATAGTTCCCCAATTGGTTATGCTGCTGATATCGGAATTTAATGAGCTTAACATACGCTGCCGTTCTCATTCTATAGAGTACTATCGTCAGCAAAGGAGAATATTGGATTAGAAGTAGCAGACAAGAGGTCGTTGATGAAAATTAAAAAGATTGTCGGAGACAAAACGGAGCCCTGGGACACACCAGCATTTGTTTTGTGAATATCAGACTTGAAACCATCCACGACAACTTGAATTGAACGTTCCGAAGGGTTTTGTTGTGCTTGATTGAGTGTTTTACTTGCGAAGCAAATTGGATGTGAGTTTTGGCATAATTACTTGCATCTGTTGTTAAAGTACAATAAAATCTTTTATGTAAAGATACTCGGTCTTTTGAAAGTAAGTCTTTAATGCTTTGTACTGCATTCGAGTAATCTCTGTTGATCAGATCTATATTCACGTCTTTTTTCAAATATTTTGAGAATGGATATGCTAATGGATATCCGGGTATGAGTTTCCTATAGTACTCGTAGCTTGCTAAACCAAGGAATTATTGAATTTGTTGCTTAGTTTTCGGGAGTAGAAATTCTGTGACAGCAGGGATCTTTTTTGGATTTCTGTTCGGGTGGAGAAAGCAATTTAAGCTCTGTCTTTTTTTGACATTTCGCTATGTCAAGAGTTGTGAAGTTGACCAAGTTTGTCAAGAATTTCATTTAAATATTAGCGGCATGACTATTTTCCATTTTTGTTCACGTGATAAGTCCAATTTTTGGGGACTGCAAATAACGGTGCATTGTATGGTGATTTGCTGTTTGTTATAATACCTTGTGATAGCATGGCTCTTATTTGTTTATCTATTTCTTTTTTATGTACTTCGGGGTACAGGTACAATTCTGTGTAGATAGCGTTATCCCTTGGTTAGGAAATGTGAGTGGTTTTTTTTTTGTATAAGCTATTTCGTTGAATTTGCTCAATACTTTATGTATTGTATTGTAGTTTAATTTTCTGGTTTCACTCAAATGATTATTTTGTATGTTGCTATCTGTGATTAGGAAGTTATTCGTTCCGCACGGGTCTGTCAGTAAAGGTAAGAATTTCTTATTGATTGTTACTGTGTTTTTTTTCTATATCGATAGCTGCTTTGAGTTTTCTAAGAAAGTAAAAGTGAAGGACTTACTTGTTTTCTTATTAAAAAAAATAAACCTTTATTTATCACGGTCAACTTAAGATTGAATACAATGTTCACTTAAATATAAAAAGTAAGCTAAAATTTAATAATGTTCAATTGTCAATCCGTCGCCCAGACGCCTGGTCAGCGTTTCCGCTGCATCAGATGGAATCCTGTAAAGGATGTCATTGGTTGTGGGAAACTGTGCTCCGCTCAAAATTGTTGAGCGTGGTGTTAACTTATGCAAAGAACTTTAGGGTATGTTGTTTAGTAATTTTATTAAAAATTAACTTTCCAGAAATTGTTTGTGGCATTAGCCCCGTAAATTCTCGTTACCATTTATGGCGGTAGTTGTCGAATGAGATGTTTTGCTGTTTTTGTGCACACATTTTGCAATATTTCGGAGTCAATAGGTTGTGTTCGAAACACAAAAAGGACAGGTTCTTCTGTTCCGTTAAAATTACCATCGAACAGATTTGCTGTGAGTTTTTTTTGGCAAATGGAAATTTCCGGAATGGCAATCAAGCCACTTTGCAGCCATCTTCCAACGTGTAAGGATATCCCTATAAGCCGCTATTGTAATCCATTTTTTTATTAGCCAGAATAAATAATTTTGTAAAGTAAAGTGGTTTTGGTTCATGATTCGGACCGCAGTGGTTCTTTATACTGTTGTATTGTGTCCATTAGCAAACTTCGCGCGAACAGGTTGTTTTAACAATATACGGTGCCTAACTACCTAAAATTTTATTACAAAAATCACTTACAATATAACCTTTAAATCTGATTTAAATTATAGCGTCAATTGAACGGTGGTCGCATACTCGATGATCAGTGTTACATGTAGTTGTGGCTAGGTAGTTTGTTACTCTCTGCACATCACCTCCGATGCTTCTTCTCGTAAAGCGTTCAACATGAATTGGATAAAATATTCTTGATCTTCTCTAGTTGCACCGTTCATCATAGGTAACAGGGTCTCGATCGTCTTGACAAAATTTCGTATTCCAAAAGGTACAAGATTTCCATTATGCGGTCATTTTGTACGGTGGACGAAATATTTATTTGATTCCGTTTTATATTTACGAGGGGCGTTCAATATATTCTCGATATGAAGGAAAATGCGAATTCAATTTAAATTGTTTTTATTTTTCAATATGATCTCCCCTAACATCAATGCATTTGTTACATCTTGAGATAAGCTTTTTTAAACCCTCAAAAAAATTAATTTCCTCCTCCTCCATTTATTGCCGACTTGAGTTCTTCATCATCCGAAAATCTTTTTCCACGAAGACATTTTTTCAAATCCGGTAACAGGAAATAATCACTAGGGGCAAGGTCTGGACTATAGGGTGGGTGTTGGATTTCTTCGAAACCACAATCTCGCGCAGCAGCCTTGGAAGCTCGCGCCGTGTGAACAGGAGCGTTGTCATGAAGAAGCAACACACCCGCTGCGAGTTTACCCCGTCTTTTCTTTTTAATTTCCTCCCGCAAATTATGCAAATTGTGTTGGAAGCGTAGGATGTGGCGTTGATGGTTTCACCTTTTTTTTTGTACTCAATGAGCAAGATTCCCTTTGAGTCCCAAAAAACTGTGGCCATGAGCTTTCGGGCAGACGGAGTGACTTTGAACTTCTTCGGGGGGTCTGTTCCTTTTTTATGCCACTGCATGGACTCTTGTTTGCTTTCAGGGTCATAGTGGTGGACCCATGTTTCGTCCCCAGTAACAATTCGATCCATAACACCGTCCGCGTTCTCACTACACATCTCCAAAAGCTCTCTACAGCATGCGATTCTCACTTTTTATCTGAGGCGCTGTGAGCATTCGTGGCACCCAACTTGCACTGACCTTTGAAAGGTTAAGATGGTCATGAAGAATGGTGTGAATGGTACCAATTGAAAGCTTGGTGATCTCTGCCATCATTTTCACCTTTATTCGGGCATCCTCAAGAAAAATTTTTCGACTTCTTTGATGCTTTCTCCCGTACAAGCAGTAGCCGGGGCGCCGGAGCGGGGGTCGTCTTCAATGCTCTCTCTGCCTCTCCTGAACTCACTTGACCACTTTTGCACAGTTGAAAATGAAGGTGCGGAGCCCTGGTAAACAGCCACCATCTCTTCATGAATAGTTTTTTGACTTTTTCCTTGCTTAGTGAGAAATTTAATTACAGCGCGATGCTCAATTTTAACCATCATCGTCTCAGTTGCCATTATGATTCTGTTTAACTAGAGATAAAAAGCGAATTAATAATCACATTTATATGAAATTTTACATGAATGCACTAAAATAATAGTATTACTTGATAAATAAGTCAATTTATATATACAACCACAGCTTCACCCCGATACCGAGAATGTGTTGAACGCCCCTCGTATATATCACTTGTTCACTGTTCCCTGCATCAGAATTCGGAAGTCATGTACTTTTTTCTGCCGTTTTATTGGCTGTTTATTTTAATCGAACCGAACAGATTATAACCTTAATGTATGAGGTATATAATACCAGGTTATCAATTTGTTTAAGCTTTGAGGTTTTAATATAAATTTATTGATTGAAACAATCATCGCTTTACAACGGTCACTTAAAATCTAACATTCTGTTTCCGAACGATTATTAAAGAAACTTCGTATTCCGTTGGTTTGTTTGTTTGTATGGTTTCTTAAAATAGATTAGATATGGGTTTTATGAATGTTGATATAATACTTGTATAAGTCATATAACTCTTTATGGTAACTGGTTATAAGATAAATATATTGTGAGTTATGTGACTTTAAAAGACTGGGACTAAACGAACAATGACTGTGCTTGTTGTTCAATAACCGCAGTCATAATGTTATCGGTAGGTGTTCTGCTATTACTGGCTCCATTGCGTTACCAGACAGACAGTCCGACAGCCTTAAGGGCTTTAGAGTAACATATTTAGTCTATAGAAGTATGTTATCTGGGATGATACCTAAATACCAGACCAGTCAGTTTCCTTCTTCTGGAGAAGATAAAAACCTGCGTTTTGGGAGGATTTATTGAAAGCCCATTTCTAGTGCACGGTCTATCACATCTATGGCTGCCTGCGCTTTAAAGCAGAAAGTTGCTGAGCATTCAGGTTATCAGGTTCGTTAGGGCAAGATGAACTCCAGCATTTTCTAAATTCCTACTTATAGCGGGAATGTTGACATTGTTCCTTCGATGTCAAGGAAGACCGCTAATGTGTGAAGACTTTTTTCAACTGTGCTGGCAACTTCCTAAAGGGCCGTTTTCGTGCTTTTGCCTTTGTAGAGGCATAGTCTTTTATATAATTTTTTAAAATGTCTGATGTTAGACTTATGGGCCTGAGATCCTTTGAATGGGTATGGCTGGGCCTTGCCTTGGAAATGAAAACTACCTTTACTTCGCTCCAGAATTTTGGCACAAATCCGTACTTGATTCTATTGCTGAATAGTCTTTTTGGGAATGATATCACAGCCTGCCTTGTTTTTTGAAGAGTGGTTGGTATGATTCCGTCCAGTCCAGGGGATTTCTAAGGGGAGAATGGGTTTATAATTCAGCTTATTTTCTTTTCTCCTAGTATCCTCCCTAGGATTTCATATTGGCTAGGGAAGAATGTGCTACTGGCGTTGGAGTAGGAGTGCATCTAGGTAAGTGGGTTCTTAGCAAGAGTCCCAAAGCATCAATGTTGGATTTCTTGTAACTACTACCTAGCAGTTTTAGATCTCCAACTATTGTAGGTTCCTTATATATGACTTTCCTTAGCTTCTAGCCACGCATACTCTGTTGTGCTTTCAATGTTGGAGTAAAACTTTCTCTTTAGTATAGTAGTATAGTCATATCCAATGATCACATTGGACCTTTCCTGCTCTACTTTGTTAATAAGTGAGCTAAGTATTGCTGGAGGAGTTCCATGAGTCGATTCATACGGCATGTATGTTGAGGCGAGCTTGAGCAGCGACTTATTCGGCCACTCATAGCAGACTACTGCCTGGTCGCCATTACTTAGGAGCCTGGAGATAGATAATTTTGCAACTATACAGGCCCTAATTCTATTTTCATTACCTAACTCGGCCTTACAGGTGACCAACTCAGAAGGTTTCAGCCCTCTTATTTTGCCTCGGGTTATCCAAGATATTGCACAGATTTGTGGCTCAGTGCAACCACAACTTCCATGCCATCTTTAATGTGATTTCCCATTTCAACTACCTCCCACTCCCTGCTGCTAAGCTCTGGATTGAGGTGTCGAAGGTTCCGATCTATTCTGTCCTTCGGTATGTGTGGACCAGGAATATTCAACCGTCCTTTAGGTGAGGTCCATGAGTTCTTCCTTCTCAACAATACGAAGTCCGGCTTCTGGCCATGGAGCCATAGTATTGCCGACGAACTTTCTCAGCCATTCCAGGGTACATATGTTGTCGCACTGTATGAACTTGAATTTTTTAAGGTGCTAAGCTGAGCAGAAAGCGGAATATCCCCACCCTTTTTCATGATAGCGTCATTGACACCGTCTAGAATTCTTTGGTCGTCAAAGAGCTCGCCTATCATGGGGGAGGTTGTGCCATTTAACCGTTCTCTTTTTGAACTACCAACAACCGGCCCAGGTTTGTTGCTTGCGTTGCAACGACCTCCGCCAGGGTAGAAGGTTTTTGGCCCGCACTCCCGGTGGTTGCCCTGCTGGCTCCTCTTTTCCTCTCTCTTTGCTCTCGCCATGCAGCGGCAGTTTCTTTGACTATTACACGAGCCTTGAGGAGCTACGGTCGTGGTTAGTAAAACACCTAAGCAGTACCCTCGCGTTGGCACGTTGTTTGAGAGCATTTCAGTGCAGAGGTTCGTTGACTGCACTGTCAACAGGATCTCTATTACAGGAATTAGGGTTGGCAACAACTGTACATACACTATCTAACGTCGAGTTTATCTCCCCCTGCCCTATCGTCGAGTTGTCGTCCCCTATACCTACCTTAGTGGAGCTTGCGAGATTCGATGAGACCTTGGAGGCTCCCGCCGACTTTTCTGTGCGATTATACTTTTGCGTTAGTTCCGAAGAGGTACGAGTAATAGGTTCTTCGGTGGCGGATTCTCGACTAAGGAGCTGTTCCCTTCGCCCGCCCGGTCTTGGTTTGAGTAACTTAAGGTAACGTTATGGGTCAGGTGCACCCGTCTTTGTTCTCGTTTCCATTGTTGTTGTTGTTTTTTTTTTTTAAGTTTATGTTCTTCATATTTTAATCCCTCAAGTACGGGGGAAGGGATGTCGTTCTGTACACACCTCCTGTATACAGGAAAGGTAAATTGAATTAAAATCAGAGGTCTCCAGATATCTAGAATTTTGGGCTTGCAACTGAGCTCTTCCTCAGCCATGCAGGCCTCGGCGCGCAACTTGCATTGGAAGACCATCTCTTAGATTTTGTCCCTTGCGATTTATAGCGATTGCCAGCTATTTAGCCCTGTGCACCTCACTCCGGTTTTGCCCTTTGGTTAGTTGGAGATTACTTAAGCTCTTTCACCACGTCAAGGTAGATGATCAAGAGAGATAAATAAAACAGATAAGTAATTATCTGCACTCATTTGGAAACAAAGTGGAGATTAAACCTTCCATGGCGCAGATAGGAGCAGAATCTTTGTAGTATATTGTTTGAGGTCTCCTGAATCTGTGTCCGGGCTGCAGTCGGGATGAATATTTTTTAAAGAGAAGCTGGGATAATATGTGCAATTTTCCAATTATTTAGAGAGAGTAAAATTATAGTAAGAAAATTAAAAATCATTCTAAGGGCTCATTCTAATAGTCAACAACACAGTTGGAAACATTTAATTAACACTAGTCTATATTTAGTGTAAATTTGAAACATTTTTATTTGAAAAATAAGCAAAACTATTAATAATTGTAGTGCTGTTGCCAAACGCTCGCGGCTCACCGGGCTACTTTCTCGTCTAGTTTCCGTAAAAACAAAATTGTTGTCGCCAGAGGGCTCTGAAGGCTTGCAGAAGAGTTATTACATATCTGATGTTTGGTGTCAATTATTTCTTGTTATTCGATTGTGCAATCTTTTGCTGTGAATTATTTCAGATTTTTTTTCAAACAATTACTGCAAAATGTCTGACTATGAGCGATTCTACGAGCAGTTTGTACGGCAAACAGAAGACAGCGATGATCTGCCCGACTTCTCGGAAGATGATACAGATTATTCACCAAGCGGGACTGAAAGTGATTCCCAATATTATAACAGTGACAAGAGTGATGCTGATTTTATCGGACAAGAAATGCGTTTGGAAATCGCTGCTGAACCGGACAACGCTCTCAAGTCGAAAGACAAGAAAACTCATTATGTGCGCGATCCAATGCCACCATGCCCATCAGTCTCGACAGTAGATTTCGTTTCTCGTCAAGCTTTGCTTTGAGTTTTTGTTTAGGCGCTTTCATTTGAAATTTTTGCAGGGCCAACATCATTTGCGAAATCTCGCATCAGCCGTCCAGTGACTGCGTTTTTGCTTTTTATCGAGCTAGTCGAGAATATTGTGGTACAAATGACCAATTTATACGGCGTTCACAAGTATGGCGTCACGTGGAAGCCGGTTGATGTGTCTTAAATGCGGGCCTTTTATGGACTTTTGTTGTTGGCTGGCGCATATAGGTCGAAAATCGAAGCAACTGATGAGCTTTGGACTGCTAAGCATAGCCCACCAATTTTCGCAGCGGCAATGTCACTTATTCGCTTTCGAGCCATTAGCCAATCGATACGATTTGATAACCGAGAAACTCGGCATAATGTTCAGCAGAGTGTACGCGATAAACTGACGCCTATACGCGATTTGTTCGATATGTGAATCCAGCGCTTGAAAGTTATGTATGTTCCTGGCAAATTTCTGACCGTCGATGAGCAACTGCTGCCATTTCGTGGACGATGCAGTTTTCGACAGTACATTTCGTCTAAGCCTGGAAAGTATGGCATCAAACTTTGGCCGACGCAGGATCGTTGTATGCCTACAATATTCAAGTCTACGTCGACCGTGACAGAAACTGTTCAGCAGAAATCAATTCATGGTCAGCGTGTTGTTCTGGATTTCTTCTTCGTGTACATGCCTTTATTTTTCTCTGATCTGTGATTCTTTTCCATTTTTAGGAATGAACGGACGCAATGTCACTTGTGACAATTGTTTTACATCTTACAGTTTGGCACTCGAGCTGAAGAAGAAGTAATTTACGATTGGCGGCACCATAAGGAAACATGGCAAGGAGATGCCGTCAGCGCTGATTGACTTGAAACGAAAACCAGTGCTGCATACCAAAATCGTCTACAACCATGCATATCGTGTCACGATGGTGTCATATGTGCCCGAGGAAAATTGCTTCGTAACTTTGTTTTCGACGTATCATGCGGCCGTCCACTTCGATCCAGTTAACCAGACGAAAAAGCTCAACATAATTCACTTTTACAATAAAACGAAGGCTGGTGTCGACACTCTCGACCAGATGGTTGGCACTTATCGGTGTAAACGCAGGACCAACCGATTGCCAATAACATTGTTCTACAACATTCTTGACATTTCGGCTTTGAATGCCTTCTCGATCTCCACTCAATTGTTCCCGGAATGGAACAAGAGTAAGAAAAGTTTCAGCCGACGATCGTTTTTGTTGAACTTGGGCGAGGCCTTATGTGAAGACAATATCAAAGCTATGGCACGAACACCATATGGTATACATGCGGCAGAAGCTTTTCGTCGTGTCCGAGATCCAAGTTCGTCGATTTCACCACACTCGTTTTGCTTGAATTCTCGATCAACATCATCACATCAAAAATTTAAATTTTAAGTAACAAACCAGCATACGAGTATTATAGCTTTTTTTGACTCTACAATCGGCTCTATAAAACCTTGTGTCAAATTGACACCAAACATCAGATTAGCATGGCAAAACTAAATATACCATAGACTAGTGTTAAGCATGTAAGAACACAATAAGCTGTGGAATTTTGTCCGGCAATCTGAATAAGGACTGAAACGAATAAAATTTGGAAACTTCAAAGTAAAAAAAAAAAATATTTTCGTAATTCATGTAAATTTTTTTTATTTGCTTTAAAACTCTGTTTTTATTAAATTCATTCACAATTACAAAACATAAAAAAAATTATTTGGGTTCCCATTCTTTCCTCAACTTCTTTCGAAGGTTGGTGACAGTTACATCCGTGATCTTTCTGGACGCTCTTTTCCATTTAGCACTAAAATCTTTTACGTCCTTTGCACACTGCTCACTTTTCCTCAATTTAGCTTTGAACAAAGCCCAATACCTTTCAATGGGACAGCACTTTGGAACATTGGGTGGATTCATGTCTTTTGGGACAAAGTCGATATTCTTAGCAACAAAAAAGCTCAACGTCGCATGAGCATAGTGAGCTGAAGCTAACTTTGGCCAAAATAATGTTGAACACTCGTGTTTGTTTAAGAAAGGAATCAACCGTTTTTTTATGCACTCGTTAATGTACACTTCTCCGTTAATTGTTGCCGTTGGAATAAACTATGAGCTTCTATGTCCACATTGGCAAACGGCCTGCCTAACGAGATATTTTGACCCGAATTTTTCCATCCCAATCGATGTTGTTGATTGCGGAAGAATCTCAGCTTCAAACAAATTGTAAAACTGCGCACCTGGAAGAGTAATAAAGTCGACTTTAACATAAATTTCGTCATCCTAAACCAAGCACGCTTTCTTGTTGCCGATCAACTCGTATGGCTTTCGGGCTCGTGTTTTTATGACTTTTTTTGCTTTTCAGTAACTTTTGGTATTTTTTGTTTTTTTCGTGGTTTTAGACCGTTACGTTTTTTAGATCTTTGTACCATTGTTTGGTTGGTATTACATTTCCGAGCAATATTTCTGGATGACATAGTCTGGTTTTTTATGATGGTATCCACTGTTTTCCTGTCCAAATTTGTATCATGTGTTCCACTTTTAGCTCCACTTTTCTGTTTGCGCTTAACTGTCAACGTCTCCAAATATCGTTTAATAACAGAATCCACTGTTTAAATTTTTTGCGATGAAATGGCTTGGAAGCGAAGTATTTTCGAGCGATTTGTCGATGATCTTTTTACGGCGTTCCTCTTGACTCATATTTTATAAATATTTTAAACCGCATCGAACTAAAATCAATAACAAACTGAAACTAGAGAATATACAGGCTAATTTGGGTACAAATGGGATTGCAATTTTTACGCATTGAAAGTATAGCCCGTTTTAAAATTTACAGATATTATTCGTTTCAGTCCTTATGTTAACATACAATATATGATAGAAACACAAATTATATTTTTAAAAGTTGAAGGCAATTCTGCGGCGAATCTTTGAGTACCATATACATTCCAACATACATTTCAATATTAAAGATTTATGTGAATCTTATCTTTCCATTTTTAATTGTATACTTCTTAGGATATTGCAAGTCAAAACCGTACACATACGAGTACATAGTATATACAACGACAAATGTGTTACTTCTATTGTATGCTGCTGCTTTTTGAAGAATGTTGCAGCTTTTTGTAAAAATTCACCCATTCAACCATTTACCTTTTACAAAGTTAATGTCCTCGTATTTTTACTGGCTAAAACTCCAGAATTGGATACTTTTGCTTTTCTTTTTCTTTACTTTCCATAGTCTTTCCATGGTCGAGATTAACAGGTCAACAACAAGTAGGTCAAAACAGGCAGCAAAATTTCTGCAGTTAGTGCATTGCACATATAGTATATGGATATCATCCCTACAAAATGAGGGTATTCAATTGACCGCAGGCGTATGTTACATATATTCCGAGTGTGCTAGCTTATAGTAAAGTAAGTAATAAATGACGAGAATGACATAATTTTACATGTTTTATTTATTTAGTAGAATTAGTCATTTATTCAAAAACATAAAAATAGCGCGGCGCCAGATAAAAAAGTAAGTGAACAAAACTGAACTGTAAGAAAGAGTACTACGAGTGTGTATATTTCAATATTTATCATTGTCATTATCACTAGTAAATAAAAGCGTTAAAATCGATGGGAAAACTCAAACATAAATAAGTATATGTATACGAGTACAAATAAGTGTGAACGTGAGCAAAGTTTACTAATCTACGAGTACCTATCGATATGACAGTTCAATGATTTGTATTTTATGGGATGTTATCCACAGTTTTTTTTTAAAATTATTTTTAAACAAAGAAACCCCCTCTTATCTTAAAATAATGATAATTGGAATTAAGTGCACGTTGAAGGCAATTAAACTAACCAAGTACTTGTACGCACCTATGTCTATGTGCGACGTTTTTCGTTAAAATACTCATAAGTCTAATTTAATTTTACCATATTCATATTAGGTGACTTCACTTATTGTATCATATTATTTTAAATATTCTACACCAAATTTTAGCGATAAATTTAAGCTCTTTTCCCAAATCTATGTGGTCTTACATTTCGGTTATCTAACCATTAAATCACCTCCTCCCATATCAAGATACACGAAATAAAAATATCAGAAAATTTATTTTTTCCTAGATACGAGTAGTACATATATGTTTTTGCGGCGTTGTTATCACGATAAATGTGATATGAGGGTGTAAATAAAGGGTTTCTCGCTCTATTATTTTATCCTATAATCGAAGAAGCTGTAGTTGTGTCCTGACGTCTTCATAATATCGATGATGAGGTATGATACATAACATAGATATGTTGAGTCATAAAGATATGGACTTATTGTTCATATTGGACAAATGAGATAGGCTTAAAACGAATGCTAAACCGTCTGGAGAAGCGAAATGGCTTTTCCTTCAAAATATAAAGGATCTTCCTTCTTAAACTGATGAAGGAAATTTACTTATTCACAAAATATTATACATATTATCTTTTTATTAGAGTTTATAGATAAAGGGTCAAAGAAAAAGTTCGTAGCGTTTTTGGCGATAGATTGCGTTAAATCAAAATAACTCAAGAACAACTGGGTTGTGTTTTTTTTTTTTACAGTGGTTGTAGAAAATTGATAAAAGTAATATGAAATTTCGGTACATCTTATAATACTATAGGTACTATGACAAGGAAGAACGCTGCGCAGGCCCTTGAACTATCGACAGTTGTATGGAGTTAGGCATTGACGGTAAAAATTTCTTGAACCATTTATAAAAATTTGGATACATGCGATGTATGGGTTCCTTACTCTTCCCTTGATATTCATAGCATGGGTTACACGATCAAAGCCATCTTCCATTTTAAAAAGAAGTGGTCTTTGGTACATGGCGCTCTGAAACTTTGATGACCTTGCACGCCGAAAGTCTTATAGACATGCAGTATAATGCAATGACACCAGAACTCCTGTTGCAGAAAAAATACGAAATTAACTTTCCCTGTGCCCAAAACTGGTTTCACCGAATCTGAGCCAGGAAATGAATATAGTTGGGACTTCACGGATGTCTTCAAAACCGATTTCGGATGCGGTGCTGATGTTTTTTTGGAGGACGACAACGTTAGATTTCACTCCTCGTTAGGAAAACTTGCGCATGTGTTTCAAGCGGAGATATACGGAATTCTGATGGCATTGCACTTGGCATACTTCGCAGGTTACGGGCAAACCAAACGAATGCTTCCCGACGTCCCTACGAGGTCAGCGTCTTTCCTGCTGTCCCTCAGAAGGAAAGGCAGCAGGCTGCTTACTTAATTTTTAATTTTAATTTTGGCGGCGGCTGAGGCCCTCATTTATTGGCTTAATACAAGCTTAATCTAACATAAAAACTAACTGGGGACCAAGGAAGTGATGGAGCAGATCTTGTTTGAGATGAGGAGTGCTCAAGCAGGGGGCGAACAAAGGTAATCTGGTTACTTACGGGTTGGAAAATTCCTTGGACCACCGTTTAATAAAGCCAAGTGACGAGTTGGCTTTGAGGATCATCTTATCGATATGCGAATGGAAATTAAGCTCACAGCCGAATAATATGCCAAGGTTTTGAAAAGACAGAACCAGGGGAATTGGTTGACCATGGAGAAAATAAAGTTGGGGAGGAGACGGGTTGCATTTAGGTGAGAAGGTTATAAGTTGACATTTGGCTATTTGGCTATATTAAGTTCTAGGCAGTTTTTGAGGCACCAGATTGAAAACCGATCAAGGTCTTCTTGAAAAGGGCAGTGTCATGGGGAGCGGAAATAGTTTTAAACAATTTTATGTCGTCAGCGTAAAGGGAGAGGGAGGAGTGTTTAATGACCCTCTCAACATCGTTGATAGTAAGAATGAAGAGAAGAGGGCCAAGGTGACTGCCTTGTGGAACTCCATATGAGGCCAGGAATGGAGCAGAAAGGGCGGATCTTCTGCTCCATTCCAACACTCTAATATCGGTTTACCAGGTAAGAAGAAATCCATTTTAATAAGAGAGGCTCAAAGCCGAGAGCATGAGATATCTTATCAAACGCTTTAGCGAAATAAGTTGGGATAACATCGATTTCTTTGCCACTTTCTAAGGCTGAGAGCAAAAGACAAGAATTCAACCAGATTTGTGGTAGTTAATCTACCTTTTAGAAAACCATGTTGTCGGGGTAAAATAAATGAAGAATGAAAACATTTAGCGAATATTCTGGCACAATCGAGAGGGTACTTATATATGGAACGCTGGATAGTACAGAACGTTCTCGAAAGATGCCAGGGGAGTATAAATATCAGCATCCTCCAGGATATGCAAGTCAGTTCTGAAGTGGAATTTGAAATGTGAATTACGAGTAGTGATAAAGTGGTTTAACACGTTGGGCCCCGGTGAAATTTTTTTGTGTTGCGCTGTGGGACACATTGTTTTTTTTTTTAGATGTTTTATATACATGTGTTTTGCTGTATAAGAATTTGAACTTATAAAAATGACCACCGATGGAGCACGTGGTCCCAGGGACTAAATTTACTTCGAGGGACACCGTGGCCACCCGTGGACACTTTATATTTTGACATTCCTAAAGAAATGTTGCTTCATTTTCAGTTAATAAAATGACAAGGGGTCTAAATCAAGTAGAATTGGAGAGAGTACTTGAAGATTTGAGTGACTCAGAGAGTGAAGAAGGCCCAGGACTTGGATTTCTGACAATTCTTTTGATGACTTCAATTACCTTACGGAGGAAGAAAGTTCAAGTAGCGCAGTTTCTCCGGAAGATGACGTTTTGGAAGATGAAGTTGAAACAGATTCAGGTAGACCAGGAGCAACGACACAGCACCTCGCATGGCAACCTGTTGATGAAGTAAGACAACAATTTAGTAAAGATTTTGCGAATGATGGAGTAGCTCCTGGTGTAAGCCCACAACTTATTGGAACAAATTCAGTCGATTTTTATAATTTCTTCATCAGTGATGAAATAATTGTTAACGAAACAAATCGGTTTGCTGCACAAAAGATGAGTAACACATCATGTACTTCACATCAAAAACCAAAATCTTCAAAATGGACGGAAACAAGCCCTGAAGAAATTCGAATATTTTTAGGTTCAATTTTGTGGATGGGTCTTATTCATTTGCCCTAATTGAGAGACTATTCATCAAGAAGCTTACTTTACAAAAACAAAATGTCAAATTTATGAGCCGAAACCGCTTCGAAATGTTACTAAGTATGCTTAACTTTGCGGATAATAGTATCGAAATAAATGATCGCTTGTCAAAAATTACGGACCTGGTAAAATATCTGGAGTTGAATGAAATTCAAAGAAGCCTATACTCCGGAAGAAGAAATTTGCATTGACGAGAGTAATGCTCCATTTCGAGGTCGAATTTTCTTTCGTCAATACGTTCCAAACAAAAGACATAGATACGGAATAAAACTATTCAAACTATGTGCCCCAGGGGGGTATACATGGGCATTCAAGATTTATACGGGAAAGGAAGGGCAGATAACACATCTATATCAGAAAAGGTAGTTATAAAACGGATGAAATGTCGTTTGGACTGCGGCTTGTGTACTGTTTCCTTGGCTGAAGCTTTGCTAAGAAGACAAACATATTTGGTAGGCACTCTACGAATGAACCGTAAAAAAATCCCCCTAATGTCATCAAATCGTAGCTCCAGAAAGGTGAGATTTGAGCTGAGGGAATTGAGGCTGCAATTATTGTTCTGAAGTGGAAGGATAAATGTGATGTTCTTATGCTGAGTACCAAACATGACAACTCGATGCAGCACATTACAAGCGGAAGAAAAGTTACAAATAAATAAATATGGTGGTTGATTACAATAAAGGAAAAACGTTCAAAGTTCTGTCTGACCAAATGTCTGCCTATTCACCATATTTTCGACGTACACTAAAATGCTATAAAAGGGTAGTATTTCATCTATTGACTACAACCACTGTTGTAAACGCCTTAATTTAAATAATAAAATCAATAACTTAAAAATGGCAAACCTTAATTTCAAGGAAAAGATCGTTTAAGGTCTTATTCATAAAAACTGCGAGCAGAGGCAAGCGCTAATATCTCCCCCATCTTCCTCAGCAACAAAGCGAAAGCACTACCTTCAAGAAGTACCTGGGCAGAAAAGATTTACTCAGAAAAGATACACAAAGTGCTATAACAACATGCCAAAAGAACAAGGAAGTGAATATGCAAGAAAGAAAGCTAAAAGGTGAATACTATTTGCGACCATTGCAATTTTCCAATGTGTATTTCATGCTTTGAGGCAGCACATAAATGAAACAAACTCTAATTGAATTATTTTATTTTGTTTTTTTTTTAATTATTAATATATTTTTTATTTTCAAGTTTGATAAATAAATTTTTAATGAATTGGTAATGTTTTTTTATTTTTTTCTAATTTATACTGTCAAATACAAGAAAAATTTAATACTACACATTAAAAATCGTTAATTTTTTATCAGAACACCCCAAATTTGCTAAGCCCGATATATTTTTTAGTACACCAGGGGACTGACATCTCGTTTGGCATAAACAAAATGAATACGAGTATATTTCATGTCCACCACTAGACACATAGGGCTGAAGCCATTTACTGACGTGTACCACCGATGGACACCACGGTCCATTTAAAAAGACAAAAATGTACCACCGGTAGTCACACGGGGCTCAACGTGTTAAGTAAGGGATAAAGTAAAGTAAAAGTGGAGGTTCTGAAATGAATTGAATTGAATAAAACGATTGTATTGAAAGGAATAGGTTCTATCATTTTACAATAGTAACGAACGCTTTTTTCGAAATCAATTTAGACGATATGCAAATTTTTCGAACTGTCGCTATAATTCTCAATAATAATCCCAAAACTTTGAATGGCGTCGTATGTTGACCTGTCTCTAACAAAGATGCATTAAGTTAGGTACCCGATCGCCTCTCATCGTCGATTTAACGAAGTCACGAGTTATTGTTAGACAATTAGTTAAACAATAATCTATCAACACGGTTACAGGCCAAGGAGCTTTTAGTACGTATGTTAACTATACTGAGGAGTGTTTTAAAAATGTTACTGTATTCAATGTCTAATAAAGATGGAAAATCCATTATGTAGAATATGCATAGGGTGCATATTGTAAACAAAGCCTAGTAAATTACTCATATTTGAGGGGAAAACCAATTTCTAAGTAAATTCCAATGATTACTACTATACATTTTTCAAGTATTATTCATTTTCGTTTTCATTAAAGTAACAAACTATATAACATATGTATGGTGTATAGCACCAAACTTCTGAACTTGTATGCGTTATCGCACCGAAAGTATGTTTTCATCATTTACCTTTACTAACTGTTTAAATATTCAATGCGTACTTTTTCATACTTAATATACGCATATGATTACGTATATTGAAAATTGTAAACTTGAGTTTCCTTTTTTGACAAGTAAAAGTACGAGCACCTATTATGCTTATAAGTACGAGTACGCACATTTTTATTATTGATTTACATGCTTCCCCATGACACATTTTGGAATTTGGTTGTTGAGGGTACGTATCGCTCATGGCTTTAATGCCTTAAATAAATTGTGAACCACAATTTGAACTCTATTATTGAGTTTATTAGTGTGACTCATCCCATTTCGAACGCTTGCGTAACTACGATATTTCAGTCCACCATTATGCTATCAAAAAAAAAAAATCACTATCTATTTAGATAAGGATATCGAATTGTTGTCATTTTCCTGGAATACCTAGACGATCAAAGCTTGCACTAGAAGAGGTGGAAACAAAACCGATAAGATATGACATTGTTTTGATAGATTAGCTTCTACTTACATTGTTTATTTGACTAAATCAAATCATTAATATATTTGAACTTGAGCACATAGCGCAGGGGTAGTTATAATTTTAACTTCGAAAAGAACGAACGAATTACGAAAATTTATTCGCCAAAATTAAGTTACAGAATCATAAAAAAAAGCAAAAATAGCAAAAATGAACTGCATTGCTAATATCGTCAAATACATTCTATATATTTTCAACTTATTATTTTTGGTGAGTAAATAAAAAAAAAAGCTTCTTAGTCAAGCACTTAAAAACAGTTGTTCTTTAACAACCGAAAAAAAGAGACTTTATAATAAAAATAAAAAATGTTTTATTTTAATTTTTTTACTTTCAAATGTGAGTAGCAAATTTGATTTCAAATGTTCAAAATGTTAAGTTGTTAAGTGACGTATTTTAAACCTTAACATTACTTAGATTGGAATGTATGAAAATAGTCTTTCTATATTATATTACAGCATTAAAACTTATTTGGTAAATTCAATTTATAGTATCGAACACAATATTGGGGAAGAAATATTAAAACTGAATTAAAAGTGAATAACTTTATGTTAATGTGACATTCGAATTATGTTTTTCACCTCGACTTGCAGTTTATTGAAATACCAGGATTATACAGAGGTAGCGAAAAAAAAAAATATTTATAGTTTTGTCAATATAAATTTGATAAACCAAACATGTATTGTATAATTCTAAAACTTAGCCGATGCCTCTCTCGCAAAAGTCGTAAGATCTTCGACAAAATATGGATTTCAATTTTACAGATTTTAATATTTAAACATTAAATTTGGCCTACAAAAAAATGTGTTACTTTTTACTACATATAGGATTAATTTAATAATAAATACGTACCTGAAACATCTACTATCTCGAAGGATTAAAGTGAAAATTGAGGTTTTCCATATCTTATATCAATTTTTATTAGACCATCTTTTTTTTAATTTCTTACCATCACGAACACTGTTTATTGTGAAGGAAATTCGAAATTACCGCCTCCCAAATGAACTTTTGAATTTGAACGTAAAATATAAAATCATAATCAACTACAAGTGCTCTTCATTTAGCACGTTCTCGCGGTTATTGCCTCCAGTTGCCCAGACCAAGTTGGTTGAGGTCCCTTTTCAATTAGGTGCAAATCCTATGTTATGACGAGGTTTTCTTTTATCGCGTTGTCCCTCAGGTATGAATATTAAAACACTCCGGGTGCTCATTCGCTCAACATGTGATAACTCCGGAACCGATGAATTCTAGGCCTTCTGATCTGGTCAATGTTTTTGTATAGTTTATACAAATTTTTTTATCTCATCTCCTTCAAATTACGTTTATGCAGACAAAACCGAAAATCACTTGAAACAACCAAGGGCTTTTCCATTAACTTTTCATAAATTCCATACATTCGCGTCAGTTGGCTTGGGATAAGGACTTTTTCCTTGTTTTCCTTCTTAGTCCAGTTCAAGTAAACGAAGCCTTTTACCACCACAAAGCTATAGTTTCCCATTATGGGAAACTTGAGTAGTTGAGTAGTCTCTTATCGATATCCTCATTTGCAATCCAATTCATGCTGCATATGATCCAGTGACAGCTCGGTGATTTCTTTTCATAATGTCAACGTCATCAGCATCAGCATCATTAAAATATTGTGGATGTATTATTGACATAATTCTTTCAAGCAAGATTTTTGTTATACATATACTCGACTTAACATCGAATATCTCGGTGTGTCATTACAGACGTTTTAGGAACAACGAGCGTTCTCCATTGTTATGCTGTTCAAGATATCAAGACTCGATATGGGTCTTTATAGTTTACCTCTATAAATGATAAACGGGTAGTGAATATTGATTTCATATTTCTATGTTTCTAGGTTGTGGCGTAAGGTGAATATCGAGTCAATGATCTTACTAGACCCAAACCATACATACGAGGGCGGGTCAATAAGTCCGTGACTTTTGGATTAAAACAGATTTTTTGATAAAAAAATAATTTTATTTTTCAACGTAGTCTCTCTTGAGCTCTATACACTTTGTCCAACGCTTCTCCAATTTTTTTATCCCTTCCAAAAAAAATGATTTGTCGAGGTCCTCAAAATGACGAGATGACTTCATCATTGGAGTCAAATCTTTTTCCACCAAGCCATTTCTTCAGGTTTGGGAACAAGAAGTAGTCGCTCGGAGCCAAATCTGGAGAATAGGGTGGATGAGGGAGCAATTCATAGCCCAATTCATGGATTTTTGCCATGGCAACTGCACATGTGTGCACCCTTGCATTGTCTTGGTGGAAAAGAACTTTTTTCTTGGCCAAATGAGGTCGTTTTTTTTTCAAATCATCATTGAATCGGTCCAATAAGTTGGCATAATATTCCCCATTGATTGTTCTTCCCTTTTGAAGGTAGTCAATGTGGATTATCCCGCGTGCATCCCAAAAAACAGTCGCCATAACGTTATTGGCTGACAAACCCACCTTGGCCTTCTTTGGCGCCGATTCACCCTTAGAAACCCACTGTTTTGACTGTTGTTTGTTCTCTGGTGTGTTGTGATGGATCCATGTTTCGTCCACGGTTACAAAACGGCGCAAAAACTCCTCCATATTGCGATTAAACAACGCCAAACCTTCCTGTGAAGTTGTTACACGATTGCGTTTGTGGTCGACTGTGAGCAAACGCGGCACCCATCTTGCGGAAAGCTTTCTCATGCCCAAGTGATCATTCAAAATTGAAACCACTGAGCCATGCGAGATCCCTACGGCTTCCACAATCTCTCGCACTTTCAATCTTCGGTCGGCCAACACCATATCGTGAATTTTTTCGATTGTTTCGGGTGTAGAGACCTCAACTGGGCGTCCAGGACGTTCGGCATCTTCAGTGCTTGTACGGCCACAACGAAATTCAGTAAACCACTTTTTTACCATTGAAATCGATGGTGCAGAGTCCCCATAGTATTTATCAAGCTTAGCCTTGGTCTCGGTAATGGTTTTTTTTCGCAAGAAATAATGCTTAATAAGCACACGAAATTCACTTTTTTCCATTTTCTCCTCAAATTAGTGAGTAGTCTGATAAAAATAGCTGTCAAACACAAACTAACTGACGCAGCAAGTTTAAATTTTGACAGGAGTCAACTGACAAATGCCTGTTGACAGGAGCAGTGTTGCTGTTTCAGTAAAGAGGTCAGAAATTCAAAAATGCACGGAATTATTGACCCGCCCTCGTATAAGACCCTATCGGATTGTTGATATGAAGCTTTAAAAGTTCTCACAGAGCAGCAGATAGGTACCAGTAAGCGAGTTAAGGAGACTGACTCCACTATAATTTAGACTGTCTAATGAGTTATCGTTCTTGTGGGGGCAAACATTCTTTTGATTTTAATCAGGGGCCATACCACCTTGATCAAAAAGGAATTTATTCAGAAAATTACAAATACAAGTTTATTCATCTAAATCTATATTGTCCCCTTCAAAGTAATCCCCATCGACTGCAACACACTTATGACAGCGCTGGATCCAATCCTCGAAACATTTTTTATATTCGGTTTTCGGTATGTCCATCAGTGCTTCCTGCGATTTTTCCATTATTTCCTCTCGGCTGCTGAAACGCGTTCCCTGTAGTGGTTTTTTAACTCGATTGAACAGAAAGAAATCACAGGGAGCCAAATCAAGTGAATTTGGTGGCTATTGGATGGTATTTGTTGCATTTTTCATCAAAAAATTACGAATAATGATGGCACTGTGCGACGGTGCGTTATCATGGTGCAAAATCCACGAGTTTTCTGCCCACAATTCTGGTCTCTTTCGGCGAATTGCTTCACGCAAACGTCTCATAACGCCCAAATAATACTCTTTGTTTACTGTCTGGCCTTCTGGCAAAAATTCATGATGCACTACACTGTTGTAATCCATGAAAACCGGCTCATTTGGTAAACGCCATTCACTTGCCTGATGTCTGGATTGCGTGTCGTACTCGTAAACCCACGTCTCGTCTCCAGTAATGATCCTTTTGATGAATGTGGGACCGGATTCAGCCTCGCAAATCATCTCTTTTGCGACGTCAACACGGTCTCTTTTTTGCATGAAATTGAGGTCTTTCGGTACCAACTTTGCTGCTACATGACGGTAACCCAAACCATTAACCAAAATATCTTGGACGGATTCATAGGCAATGTTCAAGTCCTCCGCTATATCTCTGATGATTAATTTGATTTGATTAATTTAATATTAAAGTTGAGTTGCTGTATTCTCCTCACTATGATAAGCCACAGTGCTTAAGCAACCTTAGTTATATCTAGTTAAAATATTGTTTCTCAGTCCGCATTTTTGTGGATTCGTATCCGCATGAAATGGTTCATATTATACAACATCAGCTTGTTGGTTCTCTTCGCCAGCAAACAGTCTGCTGAAGTAACTCTTCCAAGAATTCGAAGGTAAATTTCCTCTTTTGTGTTGGACTGCCTTGAACGCTTTCTGGAACCAGGTGTTTCGTTGCGGCGATCGACTGTGACTTGAGAAGTCAGATGTGGTGCCTCTAATTGCTTATTTACAATGGCAAGAAGACCAGTTACTGCGCTTAATGCCTGCAACATAGGACTTCGCAAAAAATTCTAGTGTCCTCTTGCAATTGTAGTCATTCGACGTAAAGTTTTGCTCACCGAATTGTTTAGATATCTGTAATACTAGGGCTATGCCTTGCATTGATGGCAATATAATCAATTTTTTTGTTTTTTTTTGGCAGGCGACTACCAGGTCCTTTTGTGGGTGTTGAGGTGAGGGAAGCTATGATCACATCTGGAAACACCTCTGTTATCATCTTATATGACATGATAGTATTCAAGTAGCTTAAATGCGGTTATCGCTGAATTCGCCCACAAATCCGTAATGATTTTTGTCCTTTTCATTCATATGCACTAAAATTCACTCAGCTATGCGTGCGGAGATTTGCAAAGATTCAGCATGCAATAAAGTGGTTTTCTTCAACGTCTTCCCCCCCTTTCTTTCCCAAAGATCAAACAATTTGATTTATTTCTTTTATTTCGTTTTAACTGATTTTAAATATTAAAGCTATTGAAAGCCATAGACATGTTGTTTAAACATTTGGTTTAGAACCAATTAAGCGGAAACTTCTCGATCGATTAGGAGCAGTATTATTATGCTATCATTGAGGATAATCAATTACTTCTTATCTTATCTTTTTTTTTGGCGTAATATTTACTTATACAGTCACGAGTATATGAGTATACTCATTTTAACACGAATTTTATTTTTGAAAAATCAGCAAAGGACAATATTTGCAAGCTTTACTTCTGTCAAGAAGAAGAACCATTTTAAATTCTGCTTACTAGGTTTTGTTATAATATACTCGTATATCAGGTAAAATGAATACGTATGTATAACATTTTGGAGATGCCATGACATAACACCAAGTAATTTCTGCAGTGACATTAGTCCTATTTGGGTTAATGTCACTTTTCCTTGCATTTTTCCCCAAACTTCGGAGATACTGAGAGGATAATAGTTTCAAAATTCACTAAACTATTACTATGTACATCTGTTCGACTTCGGCCAGTGAATTTCAAATTTTCCAATTTAGCTTTATGCCTTTTTATAAATTAATTTTTTTTAAAAACAGTCTCGTTTTACTTAAAATAGGTGTGTGGAATCTTACTGATAGTATTTGGATCATTGACCCTTACAACTTTGGGTGATTTTCTGTCATTTTCTGAAGCTACGTCTACAAACACACTTCCCATATGCGTTTTGACATTGGGATGCATCATATTTCTTGTTTCCTTCCTGGGATGCTGCGGTGCCATTAAAGACAACAAATGTCTCGTTTATAGTGTAAGTTTTTGAATTTTACATATTTTATAATTCTCATTTACAGTTAATTCTCTTAACTATTATATTATAGTACTCCGTTAGCATGCTGATCCTTCTGCTTTTGCAACTTGCATTAATTATATATACTTGGGTCGCCAGAAATAACTTTTTAGATACCATGGGTGCAATTGTTGATAAGGCATGGAATATACAACCCGAGCAGCCAAGCTACATGGATGCTTTACAATTAAGTGTAAGCCAATTCTTAATTTTACTTACATCAAATCATAGTAGATAAATTTTTACATATGTAATTGCAGTTCAAATGCTGCGGTGAATACGGAGCAAATGATTACCAACTTGCTGGTCAAGATGTTCCAAATTCATGCTGTGGTTCTATGACTACTTCGTGTTCGCTAATGGCTGCAGGACTTAAACCTGGCTGTCGGCGCGAGTTTGTTAATTTTTGGTCTACAAACACAGACATAATTAGATACGCAGGCTTGGGTGTAGCAGCTATTGAGGTAGGTTGCATAGAAAAAATAAACTAAACTATTTGCCAACATAATTTTTATCTTACTTCAGCTTGTCGCATTTATCTTCGGCTGTTTCCTTGCTGATAGCATAGGCAAAGGACGGACGGTGTAAGGAAATTAGAATTGTGTAATTAGATCAAAATTTTTGTACATATTATCATGTAGAATAGCAGCGAATAAATTATTGAATTTTCATAGATTTTGGTCTGTTATTGTAAACAACAAGAAATGAATTAAACAAATTTATGTATAGGTACTAATATGTACAAACTTATCAAGAATAACTATGAATATTTTGTAAACGACTGATCCTTTAATTACTAATTAATTGAGATAGCCAAGAAGTTGCAGTTTTGGATCTACTTAGCATGCTTAATGTTATGTATACTCGTATACATATATGTAGTATATGTATATGCAGTTAATTATTTTGCAATGAAGAGGCACTCTGTCTCACCACAAAATTCCATGCGACTTCTTCAACGTATCTTTACCAAAAGTAAAGCATAGATGTGAAGTAAAGTAGTTCACTTGTTATTATAATTTGTCAACAATTTTCAAGAAGCGAGCTAACGAATTACAGTAAACAAATTTTTGGAAAAAAAGAAATTCTGAATAATTCAGTTTGTTGTTTTTTCCTCTATGTACGAGTACTGCAAAGCGCAGTTTTACTGCACGACCTTAGGAGTACGAGTAGTATCGCTTTTGAAGCTCTAGGTTCATTAATCTATTAGGAGGATATCTTTTAAGTTGTGAAAGAAACCGTGTACGGCTACCGGCCTACGGGCAAAACTTAATGGCATCAACTTTTACAGCTGTTAACTCGCCCTAGCTAAACAAGTTTCGAATACCAAATTTTGTGGAAATGGATGGCTGAGCTCGAGTTGTTAAATGCCTTGAGCAGAGTCAAGAATTATATACCAGAGGGAATGTGCTGTGGGAAGCTCCTGTAATCTGCATCTCTGAAAAAAAAAAAAAATTGTAGGGAAGGTATGTATGTACGAAAGGCAGAACGTGATGTGGTCAGTCGGTGAGCAGTACTCGTATACGAACAGTAATTATTATAATAAGGAATAATATTCGCCTTCAAAGAGAATACGAGTACATACCAATAATACAGGTGTTCAGAATTAAATGTTGGAAATTTTAAGATATGATTCCTTGACATAAAGGGGTTTTTACTCATGCATATAATACTTCGAGAGATGTCATATTCGTGTTTCAGATTACCTACCATTTAATTATGTAAAGCTATACGCTTCAATAACTTTTACAACTCATCAAAATTACGATAAGGTTACGCATGTTACGAGTATCTCAAACTGTCGATAGTTATAATCGTACCGAAAAGCGAACAATTGAGCTTTTTGTGAAAAAAATTAGCATCGGCTTATTGACTCCACAATGTTGCCCTGCCATTGAGACAGTGAAACGCCGGATACGGAGAAAATATTGCTGCTCTACGCAAGTCAATAAGTTAAAACAGCAAGCAATAGTTTCCACGCCGTTTTTAAGGGCTGGAGAGATGGATCATCGTATTTTATTGAAAATCACGCACATTAAACTTTCGCTGATAGGGCTCTATTAAAGATGGAAACAGATCCGGATTTTCACCGAAAAATCATCCTCAACGCCGAGGCACATTTTTATTTAATAATTTTAATAAGTAAGACTATCGCATTTGGTCAAGCGAACAGTGATCAACAGCAGAAATTGTATGTATGTATGAAATTTAAACGACTTGGAAGTAGTGATGGGCAAATACCCAGTATATACGATTTTGGGTATTTACCCAAACAGGTAAAAATGTGGGGATTTACTTTAAATCAATAAATAGAATTTATTTTATTTATTCTTAGCCTTTATTTAAGTGAATAAAAAAAATTCAATATTATAAAATACTTTTTTAATAAAAATTAATCTGATTCACTGGAATCGCTTAGTATATCAACTGTTATCCTGGTTCTTCCGATTCAGTTTTTTTTGATGTGCTGGGTATGTTGATATTATAACTGCAACTTGGCTGTTCTTCTTCTTTTCCTGCCTTTCGTTCAAGATTTGTCTTTTGTGATAGTTCAATATTCCAGTTATGAGATATACTCGTACATGTGAGTTTTCTGGTGGTTTCGTTTTTTACTATGTATCCAACTAAATTTACTAAACGATCTTTCCGTGGCTGCTGAAGTTACAGGTGCTGATAAAATTCGTGCTGCAATTTTGCTTACATTTTTACTTGCACAAAGACCTTTCCACCATATTAAGGGTTCTATTTATGAAGCGCTTGACCAAAGGGATTCTTTTGCCCAAATGCCTTCCTTGGACAGATACATAGCCAAATCAGACATAATATCCAGTCCCATACTTTTCGATACTTCATAAATAAATTCCATCGACGTGACTTGATCAGAATCATTTAAAAAGCAACCTTGATTTAATGGGTCAAAAAGTGCAGCGACGAGGTATATTGGTGATCTTCTAAATAGAATTCTTTCTCTAAGTTGAAAGTTGATCTCTTTCCAAAGCATTTAGAATTGTCGTTTTCCCTGTTTCTAACAAATTGATTGCCGAATTAAGTAATTCCTCAAGAACTTGATGGACCTTGTGAATCAAGCAGTTATCTGGCTCAAATTTTGTAATGGTTTGATTAAATCTATTAATTGCTGAGTTTCCTTCCAGAACGGTTCTTCATTTATCAGAGTTGTTTTTATTTCCTATGAAAGAGCAGAAGTCTCATTAACCGCTAATGTTTTAAGACTGACTTTGTTGCTGGCAAGGCTTTCTAGGCAAAATATATAGCTCTCCCATCGAGTTTTACACGGAAGTCTCAGTGAAATAGTTACGCCTTTTTCTTTGTTGATTTTGTGGATTTGAGGAAGTCACTTGGAACCTGCCTACTTTTAATTGTCTTTACGATGGTTACTGCTTTTTCCATAATTTTTTGAGCTGGATTGCATTTGATGATATCATTGCAAAGCAAATGTAATGTATGTGCTATGCACCTTAGGGGAATTAGATGACTATAGTTTTCCTTTAACAGCCGCAACGCCTTTTGCATATTTGCAGCATTGTCTTCTATGACAACAAAGAATTGTTCTGCCCCATATTTTTCAATTATTGTTTGCATCTGTTCCTGTAGGTATTTTATTTATCTTCCGTAATTAAGGCATCCACAAAAATTGATATGATGAAGTTAATTAATAAAGGCTTATTGTGGATATTACTCCAACCAACACATTGCAGGTGTAAATGTTGTGCACTATCTAGTTGATTTGCAATTTTGCTTTTAACCTCCTTGTATTCTTCCTCCAAACAAGTTGTTGCCAACTGCTTCCTGGATGGCAGTTTGAATGATGGCTGCAATTCTTCAAAAAATGGCTTCGGTAATGAATGCTCAACTAACGATAAAGGTGAACCGCTTACGTAAATAACTCGCAAGAGTTTAAGGATTTCTTAAATTAAATAATTGCTAAAGCAATATTATTATTTAAATAAAATATCTTAAAAATAATAAAAACAAGAGGATGGTACTTACCTTTTTAGTTTTTGATATTGATGATGAATTTAAACACACATTTTCCTGATCACCTTGATTGCTCTCAAGCAGCGTATTAAAGATAACACTACTTTTGGCATCGCTTGATATTTCTTTGGCAGAATGTTTTTACACATCCTTTTCACTATTTAAAAGGACTTTTGTATCCGATGGACACTTAAAGCAATTGACTAAATGCTTAGCTATTTTATTTATATTAGGGAAGTAGTTTTTTCCGCAAAATTTGCACTTGGCAGTTTTTTCCGTTTCATCAAAATACTTCCAAATACATAGTGCTTTTAGGTCGTTCCATTTTTTTTAAACAATATTTTTAGTCTCAGCTCAAATAAACACCAAACTTTACTAATCACGATCAGTCGCCAATCAATAAACAACTTCATTTAATTCTCTATGTACCTGCAATGCTGGTCCGTTCTCAATTCATTTTTATAGGGGTTAACATAAAGCCATAAAATTAAAATAAAGCAAAATAACTAAATATTCAACCAAGGAGCCTTTGTCTAAGTACGAGTATATAAAAAAGGACATGTAAAACTTCTTAGAAATTGTTTACACTTTTCCATTAACACTCTTTAATAATGCTACTGGCGATTTCTATGGAGCATTGATGGTGGAAATAGCGATAAAACAGAGTGAGGCACGAGACATTACGTCGGTGTTCGAGGGTGTCCATTGTTTGAGTGATATTAGTATCACCTATGAGTTTTATCGCACGATTTTGGATCCTATCTAGCAGGTGCAGAGATGTTTTAGGCGCATCCAAGCAGATGTGGGCATTGTACTCCAATTTCGGGCGCATAAATGCCTTATACTGGGCCTACAAGTAAGTTTCCAGCGTTTGTCAGAGATGGCGCCACCAGTGGATCCCGGGCAGAAATGTCAGACCCTATGTGTTTTATTTGTAGGTTTTGTATCTGTCAACAACTTTTCAGCGTTATATTTGAGCAGTTCTATCGGTGTCGTACATTTTATCGAGCAAAATCATGGCAAGTTTCCAGGAAAATAAACGTCATTTGCGGGAAGCGCTGCTTTTATTCTTTAATATGAAGAAAAATGCGGCTGAGGCCTATCGCTTGCTTTCGGAAACTTATGGGGCGGAATGTACTGGTGAATCGACGTGCCGCGAGTGGTTCAAACGATTCAAAAGTGGTGATTTTGGAGTTGAAGACAAAGATCGCCCCGGAAAGCCGAAAAGTTTTGAAGACTAGGAATTGGACGCTTTACTGGATGAGGATCCGTGTCAGATTCAAGAAGAACTTGCTGCATCATTGGGCGTCACTCAACAAGCCGTTTCCCTGCGCCTAAAAGCACTGGGATTCATTCAAAAGGTTGGAAACTGGGTGCCGTACGAATTGAACCCATGAGACGTCGAACGGCGATTTTGCATGTCCTAAATGTTACTGCAGCGGTATAAAAATAAATCATTTTTGCATCGTATTGTCACTGGTGATGAGAAATGGATTTATTATGATAATCCTAAACGAAGAAAATCGTATATAAAGCCCGGCGAGCCCGCCGCTTCCGAGTGGTGAAACCATTAAAGGACCATTATATCGAACCCAACTAATTCGTTTGAAGCGGGCATTAAAAGAAAAACGGCCAGAATATGAGACCAGGCATGAGTCCGTCATTTTTCATCACGACAACGCTCGGCCATATGTTGCGGTTCCGGTGAAAAACTATTTGGGAAATAGTGGATGGGAAATTCTGGCTCACCCGCCTTACAGTCCAGACTTGGCACCATCTGACTACCACTTGTTTCGTTCGATGCAGAACGCTCTTACGGGAATACGCTTCAGCTCAGTAGAGGAAATCAAAAATTGGCTCGATACTTTCTTGGGCTCGAAAGACGAGAAATTTTTTTGGTCCGGAATTCATAAATTGCCAGAAAGATGGGGGAAAGTTGTAGCTTCCGATGGACAATCGTACTTTGAATAAAGGATTGTAACAATGTTTTCATAATAAAACTTCAAATTTTGGAAAAAAACGCTGGAAACTTACTTGTAGACCCAATATATTGTGGCCAGATCAGAGGGTGTAAAGTATTTCTTACATCGCTTGAGGAAACCTAGACATTTCGCAGCATTTTTAACGACACCGAATATGTGGTCATTCCAACGTGAATTGTCATTGACACACATACCGAGAATGGAAAGTTTATCGGTTTCGACGATGCAAGTGCCATCCATGGATAATGGCTGGGTGTTTAAATTTCGCTTTTTTGATGAAGATGATAAATACCTACCAGGTAGGTAGAAAAACGATGCCCATCACTACTTAGAAGCAAACATTCGACGTGAAATTGCTGAAATATCGACCGAATTTTCCGAAAAAGTCACCGAAATTTGGGTTATTAATTTTTCTCCTTTGTAACTCAACTAGACTTTATTAATGCACGGGTGGATATGTCAAAACAGGTAAGTAAAACATTTACATAAAAGGAATTTCTGAAATTTTAGAAAACGCACAGATTTTTTTCACTGCTTTCTGATCAAATGGGTGCATGCTTCGGAATTAAAATACTCAGGCAAAGAACAAGTCCATTGTGCAGATTGCAATAGATTGAAAACAAACAAAAACCTGCCATTTTTTGGCTACAAAAAGAAGCATTAAAATGTTGACTTTTTCAAAAAGTTAATTTGGCCTTAAACAACTTCTGATAAAATGAAAGACGGCTGATCAGTTAACAAGATGTCTTGAACTGGCGTCAGAATTCGAAGCCAAATTATTTAATAAGACTAGACCGATATTAAGAAGTTGAGAACTTGATGAATTGCAGTTTTATTAAAGGAGCGCAAAATAAAAGCGGTTAGGCAAATATATTATTATAAGGTTTATTGTTTCATTTTTGCTAGTTTTTAGACTTTTTGGCGTGGGCCTCAATATTATTTAAAATGTTTAAATGGAAAATTTGTTCTACCAGTATAGAGTTAATATGTCTACAGGTCTATGGATCTTTCATGTACTTTAAAATTTCTTACATCACTACATTGATAATAATGTTCACATGCGAATTTTGTTCTGAAACTTTCATCATTAATGCTCCATACAACGGCTTCGTTGTAACTCTGCTCAATTTTATCCGGCCATCGTAATATCATTGTTTGAATTTGCTGGCCCATATTAATTGATTTATTAGATGACACCACAGTTTTTAAACAAAGAGATATCGCATAACAGTATCGATGCTCAACACATTCTAACAGTTTTCATCTCGATTCATTGACAATGGCTTATTGCGATTTCATTTCTGTTTGGATTTTAATAACGTGCGTGATTTTTTCTTTGTTATTGTATTGTATATTAAAATATTTTGATTGCTTCAAACAATATTATGCTAAATACAGTATATGTATACATACATACATTCATATTGTAACAACTAATCCAATGCACATTTTTTTATTTACCGTGTCAAATGTGCCGAGCTTCGTCCATGTGTTTTCAGCGTTTTTCTTTAAGTTGCCTGTAACATGCAATTTAGTTCATTAACAATGTTTGATATGTAAATTATTTTATTGCTGGGAAACAATAGTTTGAAAGAGAATTCCCTTGAACTTGTTAATACTTTCCTACTCTGGGTGTTAAAATAAATACGGTTAAGGCTAAATAAAAAATTATACCACATTTGTTTATTTATTCTACATATATGAACTATTCTTATGATCTTTAATTTTACAAATTGGATCTGATTATTTATAATAATGTCAAACATGATCATTTCTAACTCGGTATAATCGTATACTCGTATATATTATATAAAAGAATTTATCCTTGATTACTAGCTCTTCGTTATATAGTAAAATATATGTAATATCCCTTCATAAAATACTGTTTCAAAATTATAAAAATTAATAAATTTATTTTTGCTTAAAGTAACCACCCTAGTTGTGTTTTAATTATTCCTGTACGAGTACATCATTTTTAATTCATAATGTTCAATTTTTGTTTAATTTTGTTAAATTAGAATTTCAGAATATAATTCTCACTAACTTTTAAATATTTTAGCATTATATTTTATAACTTAGTATTTTATTCTTTAATTTGTATCTCCATATCGTATATCTTTACACAATCATTGTTAGGCACTGGAGTAATAAGTTTAAGGTCTGTTTATAATACCATAACCAAGGATTGATTTTTGTATTTTAATATTTTTACTTTATTAAGTTCTTCATCTATTGTTAAGATACTCTGGCGTACAAAATTCATTTTGGTGAAGGCAATATTGTCTTATATTTGGTCTATCTTGTTTCTACTTATTTTTCAATTTGACCATTTTATTGCTTAAATGTTAGTTAATATCGAAAAGTCCAAATAAACCTTCTGTTGTTTTTTTTTAATTTAATATTCAAAAACATTTGACACATGTTGCTGAATAATTGACTTCCAATTCAACTGACTGTCTAGAACCGTTCGCAAATATTTGTGATTTAAGAAAAATACCACAAATGAAACAAAATAGATATTACATACTCGTACTTGTTTTGAAAAAAATGTTTAATTTTGTCATATTGTTATAACTTTTGATCTAAGCGTAGCTTTGGTAAGTGTTATAGTTTTTTGGAAACTGCAAGTACTGACCAAGTTTTTAAAAGCGCTAACCAGTACATTTTTTTTTTGAGGTGCTGTTTTAAATTTTCAAGTAATTCGCTTTAATGACAGCAGACAGCATTGAGTTTTGGAAACATTAAATTCCACTCGGTTGATAGTTCGCCAATAATTATGCTGCCGATATCGGAATTTAATGAGCTTAACATACGCTGCCACTCCCGTTCTACAACCGAAGAGCAGGGGCGTGAGTCCGGGAAAGAATATGAAAAGCAGAGAGTACTGCCATCAGCAAAGGAATATATTGTATTAGAAGTAACGGACAAGAGATCATTAATGAAAATTAAAAAGAGTGTCGGAGACAGAACGGAGCCCTGGGGCACACCAGCATTTATTTTGTGAATATCAGACTTTAAACCGTCCAAGACAACTTGAATTGAACGTTCCGAAAGGTAATTTCTAGTCCATTGAAGAAGAGAGTCATCGATCCCAAAAGCACGCATTTTCGACAAAAGAGCCTGATGCCCAACTCTGTCAAATGCCTTAGAAATATCAAGTGCAACTATCTTGCTTGGCCATGAGACATGCCATCAAATCACCAGTGGACCTTTTGCTACGGAAACCATATTGGCGGTCATAGAGAAGTTTTCGTGTTTCGAGATATTTCATGAGCTGGCGGTTTATCAGCGTTTCCATGACCTTGGGGAGAAGGGACGTAAGTGCAATGGGTCTGTAGGAAGAGAGAGAGGAAGATTCGCCTTTCTTAGGGACGGGCTGGACAAATGCTGTTTTTCATCTGCTCGGAAAGACTCCTAAAGAGTAAGTTTGATGAAAAAGCTTACGCAGTGGTTTTGACAGCGAAGAAGAACACCTCTTCAGAAGGAGGGGAGATATACCATCTGGTCCTGAGGATTTATGGATGTTGAGATCTTTAAGAACTCTTGCTACTACACTAGCGCGAAAGTGGATTCGTTCCATTGGAGATTCAACGCACTCAAGTGTAGGCGGGGACAAAGCACAATCTGGGAGTGTTGAGCTAGCCGCAAAGTGTGCAGCAAGCAGATTTGCCTTGTCCAAATAGCTGACAGCTGGAATGTTATGTAAATGAGCGTTGACATGGAGGATGAGGCAGAATTTCTAAGGTTTTTGTCGAATGACCAAAAATTTTTTTTACTGCCTTTAGGACACTGCAGTATTTTTTGCCTCAGTTTTTGGTCGTATTGGAAGTTCACACGCTTGAGAAAGACGTTGCAGTCATTTCTGGCTTGTTTAAACTTTTTTCGATTTTCCTCTGTCGGGTTGGTCTTGTAAGACCGAAAAAACAATTCTCTAACCCTGACAGCCTCTTTACAGCTCGAGTCGTAACATGTTTTTTCTTTTGGTTTGATACTCTTCATCCGATGAGGGATAAAGCTTCTCATTCCAAAGAGAATAGTTTCTGTGATCGAGGAAACATAACGACCAGTTAAAATTTCTAAAGAAGCTGTTGAGACCGCTCCAGTTGGCTTTCTCGTATTGCCATACGGTTCTTTTGGGAATCTTTTCTCTAGCTGTGTGGTGAGTGTAAGAATTTAGCTGATATGACACAATGGTCCGACGAGCCTAGAGGGGAAAGCACATCAACGCAGTTCTTGTCAGGGTATGAAGTTAAAACAAGTTCAGGGTGTTGGCGTTATGACTATCAACGTCTGGTATTCGTGTGGGCTCATTTACAAGCTGGGTTATGTTATATTCCGCAGCGAAGACCTTAACACACCGTCCTTCGGGTGTTGTTTGTCCAGAAAATCGGAGCCACCCAGAATTGTGTATATTGAAATCGCCCGTAATCACGATTTCAGTATGAAGATACAGGGATACAATTCTTTGAATGGAGTCAGACAGCGCATCAAACTTGTGAAAGGTCGAGTAGCTGTCCAATTTAGGGCTTCTGTAAATAAAGCAGTAGTGGATAATTTGCTTACGGAGATGGAATTTTAACCACATGAAATTGAATTGCGGATTGGAACAGGGACTACATTATGGTGGAGTTTGGTAAGCTACATCACTACGCACATAGATGGCGAGACCGCGTTGGGGAAAGAATAATGGCGTTAGTTCGTAGCCAGGTAGCTTCAGATTAGAGTGATCTGAGAGGTGTGGGCGGGAATCTACTTGTGTTCCACTAAGTGCCAAAACAGCTGGTCTTACAGACGTGGTTACGTATATTGGCTACGTCCACCCTGAATTCCCCACTCATAACTACAAACAAACACAGTAAACACAAACACCGACGATACTAAGCAAGGTTGCTAAGTGAAAATTCTGACGATGGTTTACCAAGTCCAATTGCTGTAGGTGTTATGCCCTTACAACAATATGAAACAGTGCACCAACAAAATTTTCACACACAACCCGCTATCCATCAATTGTTACATAAACTCAGTCACGACTGAATGCAAGCAATAGTACTACGACCAGGAGCGGGATAGGTGGGACACCCGCACTGTGTGATATTTTTGTTTTTTTTTATTACACTGCACTACTATAAGTTTTAGGTTTTTTTTTTTTTTGGTGTGCAGTACTGGAGAAATAACGAGCGCAGTGGGTGACGTGTGAACTCGTCGGTGGTCGCCACTTTACTTAATATTTATACGAGTACCTTAAAGCTGAAAGTTGTTTTTTAGGAAGGCCAGTGTTGTATTTATGATCTGCCGGAAATAGGTGTGCTAACCTTCGTCTATAAACTGGAGATGTTCACTTAATATATTTGGGAGAACTCCTAACATTTAAGGCTTTTGATTTGAGATTGAAATGGTAATATCTAGTAGTCGGAACGTAAATAGATAGGAGTTGTTTGTAGCATAATTAGTTTTCGATTCAGTTACCAGATTGTTAAAATTAAATTTAAAATTAAAAAAAGGTCCATCTGGATTAATTGCGTCATCATTCCTACAATTATAGAATTTGATTTCATCACGGTGTGATTGGTAAACTGCGGGTCTGGCTGCAAAAGCTGCAAGGAGTGTTAAATTCCAAATCGTTTACCTCTAATGGATCGAAAGTCGAGTCACTTATAGTTTCGTTTGGAATCGGAGTTTTTTCCCGATATCTGCATTATAGATTTTAAGAGTTGTGACTGAGAACTTGGAACAAATGGGAATTCGAAGCCTAAATTGGCTTCTTTCGGATTAGTTATCTCCAAACAATGCGTACGTGATCCGGTCACCCTAGACTTTCCCCTGTCCAGGACTTTGCCAGTATTGCAGTGGCTTTTCATACCGCAGCATGTATTAAGTTTTTTGGAAAATGGGATAGAGAGAGAAAGAAATATGTTTGGGGTCAGTGGTTATTTCGCTCCATGGGTGGCATCCAACATTTAATGGGGAGACTAAATTCTTAGTGGAAGTTGGATTGATGTTGATTTCTAGTCAACTACTCGTCTTACTTGATGTTCGTTAACTGAAAAAATGGACTACCACATTGACGAGCTAAGGGGTGACGAGCTCTAGATTAGTTTTTCTTGACATCGAGCTAAAAATATTCCCAGACAATTGTAGAAAATATATCTGCTTCGTATTTAACTCTGCCCTAGTATGCATTGGAAATGTTCCAGCAAGAAAAGTGCTGAACGTTTCGTGAGCTCGAGTTTTTAGCCTTTTGTGAGCCTCAACGAACAAATTATTGAGTAACGGTTCACGCACTAGCTCAACACGGCTTTCGATATTACTTGGGTCAAATTTGGTGCCTAAGCAGACAGCTTTTGAGAAGCAGTAACAAGAACCAATCCAAGACCGTAGATTGTTTCGAAAATTCTATATCGCCTGCAATATTTAGCTTTTTATTTCTGTTTTTTGATAAATCCATCTTCGTTCCACGAGTGGTGGCACTTTATAATTCGGATGGCATCTAGTATTCCAATATACTTTATTCAAAATGGAGCTGTTTGACTTGGTCAGCTGCTTATCGGCTGCGCTCGTAAAACACCTTAATTCAGGCTCGAAGGAGTGGGTTATGGAAAGAGGAATTTAAATATGTTTGGGAATTGGGCAGGTAGCGCAAACTAATAGTTTACTATCATGCGGATATTACGGATATGATGCGACTTTTCTCGCCAAGTTTAGTTGTAGTATAGATAGATTTGGTGCGACCAGATACGAATATGTCTTTATGGACAGACTTGTAATTGCATCGAGACAGTCAATAAAAAGAAATGCTGAAAAAAAAGAACCACAAGTTGAAATTAAATTATTAAATTACTCTTTTTACGCAGACTTCTCCAATCAATAGGAGCGAAAAATAAATTAACTCCAGAACAGAAATGAAAAATATAGGCTGTGGAAATTCTAACAGCGCTTCTTTCACTTTTGAAAATTTGGAAGTATGTTTCATTATATGTTGGGTTTAAGAAGTACAGAATTAAAAACAAAAAGTAAGCTCTATATATTGTATTCTGCCCTTTTTTCCCTGGTGAATAAAAATTATAAAAATCCAAACGGAGGAAGTACCAATTAGTTGTTAAACAAATTGGTTTCCTCCATAAAATTCCTAATTAACATAACGTTTTACTATTTTTTTCTTATGAAAGTAACAATAATAAAACAAAAAATTATCAATGAATTTGCACAAAAATCCACAGATTTTATGATACTTGGAAAAACCTGCAACAGGTAAAAAAAGGAATTTATGATTTTTTATCAACGTTTCTAACAACAGTTGACAATACATACGTAAGACTGGTTTTCCACGAATTACTAATTTTCTAATATTTTTTTAAAATTGCATAGCTATCAAAGAGTTTTAAAGCGTGCTCTTTTATTTGACTACCTGTCAAAACCCTCATTTCCTTACCCTGTTCTCAGAAGAGTTGGGTTTAGGGTATGAAAACCTATTTGGAAAATATACCTTACAGAAATGGAATAAAAGATTCGGAAAAAAAAATTAATTCATCAGCTTAATTTTTTACGCTAAGGTCACAGTTGCTTAGAAACGCTGTTGAAATGTCAGCATTTGCAAACCAAGAATACGCAGATATTATTTACGTTTCAACTAGTGCGCGACAAAGATACCATGAACTTTATCCTAACCGACGACTTCCTAATAAAACAGTATTTATAAATCGAATCGAAGACTTCGAGAAACGAGATCAGTTTCGAATACACGACCGAATGCGGGAGCTCGACAAGTAAGAAGGATTTCGGCTGATGAAAGAATAAGGACTGAAACGAATAAAAACTTGTAAATTTTAATACGGGCTATACTTCCAATGCGTAAAAATTGCAATCCCATTTTGTACCCAAATTAGCCCGTATATTCTCTAGTTTCAGTTTGTTATTGATTTTAGTTCGGTGCGGTTGAAAATATTTATAAAATATAACTCAAGAGGAACGCCGTAAAAAGATCATCGACAAATGGCTCGAAAATACTTCGCGTCCAAACCATTTCATCGCAAAAAATTTAAACATAGCACGCAGTACAGTGGATTTTGTCATTAAACGATATTTGGAAACGTTGACAGTTAAGCGAAAACAGAAAATTGGAGCACATGATACAAATTTGGACAGGAAAATAGTGGGTACCATCGTAAAAAACCGGACTATGTCATCCAGAGATGTTGCTCGGAAATGTAATACCAACCAAACAATGGTACAAAGATCTAAAAAACGTAACGGTCTAAAAACACGAAAAAAGCAAAAAATAACAAAAGCTACTGAAAAGCAAAAAAAAGTCATAAAAACAGGAGCCCGAAAGCTATACGAGTTGATCGGCAACAACAAAGCGTGCTGGGTTTTGGATGACGAAACTTATGTCAAAGCCGACTTTACTACTCTTCCAGGTGCGCAGTTTTACAATTCGTTTGAAGCTGAGATTCTTCCGCAATCAACAACATCGATTGGGATGGAAAAATTCGGGTCAAAATATCTCGTTTGGCAGGCCATTTGCCAATGTGGACACAGAAGCTCATCGTTTATTACAACGGGAACAATTAACGGAGAAGTGTACATTAACGAGTGCCTAAAAAAATGGTTGATTCCTTTCTTAAACAAACACGAGGGTTCAACATTATTTTGACCAGATTTAGCTTCAGTTCACTATGCTCATGCGACGTTGAGCTTTCTTGTTGCTAAAAATGTCGACTTTGTCCCAAAGTCATGAATCCACGCAATGTTCCACAGTGCCGTCCCATTGAAAGGCATTGGGCTTTGGTCAAAGCTAAATTGAGGAAAAGTGAGCACGTAAAAGATTTTAGTGCTAAATGGAAAAGAGCGTCCAGAAAGATCACGGATGTAACTGTCACCAACCTTATGAAGGACATTCGAAAAAAGTTGAGGAAAGAATGCGAACCCAAATAATTTTTTTTATTTTTTGTAATTGTGAATGAATTTAATAAAAACAGAGTTTTAAAGCAAATAAAAAAAATTAACATGAATTATGAAAATATTTTTTTTTTTACTTTGAAGTTTCCAAATTTTATTCGTTTCAGTCCTTACTGAATGCTGTTACAACTGATCCATCAATCAGTATTAGTCGCTTAGCTTTGCAATTCAATGTTTCCAAACATAAAATTTCTAATGTACTGCATGGAGAAAATCTTTATCCATACCACCATACACCTGTACAAGAGCTGCTTCAAAATGATTTGGAAAAAGGACTTGAGTTTTCTAACTGGTTGCTGGAGCGGAGCTTGGGTGACAACCAGAAGCAGAATTCTTTGGACGGACGAATCTCAATTTACGAGAGATGGGATCAGAAATTTTCAAAATCTTCATACGTGTGCTGCGGACAATATGTGGGCAGGTGTACTTGGAAATAAGTTAATCGGCCCCTTTAAACTACCACCTAGGCTGGGTTCTACAAACTATGGTATCTGGAGTTTTTGCAAAATGATTTACCAGAAGTATTGGAGGATATTCTACTGATTCAACTAGCTTCATCATATTTTCAACAGGACGGTGCTTCAGACCACTACGGTCGTGAGGTTAAGAATTGGCTAGATGAAGAGTACGGTAACCGTTGTATAGGAAGAAATGGACCAGTTCACTGGCCTGCAAGATCTCCTGACCTTACAGTATGGGATTTTTTTGCATGGGGAAGAATGAAAGAACTTGTTTATTCAACCGAAATAGCAACTTTAATTGAATTGGAAGATTGTATTTTCGAAGCGTCATCAAAACTGAGGCAGCAGTTAACAGCAATAAACATTCGCAGTGCAGTCCAAAAACGGGCTCTAGCATGCATACAAAACCAAGGAGGACATCTTGAGCACCTATTATAGCTGTTTTAGTATACACATAAAATAAAGGCTACCTAAGGTCACACAAAATTATTTTTTATTCATAGCCTTTGGGGCTTAAAGCAAAAAAACCCTTTTTTATAAATTTTAACTGCTGCAGGTTTTTCCAAGTATCATAAAATCTGTGGGGTTTTCTGCAAACTCATTGATGATTTTTTCTTGCGTTATTGTTACTTTCATAAGAAAAAAATAGTAAAACGTTATGTTTAGGCATTTTCTGGAGAAAAGTGACCTCAAATTCGAAAATTAGCATGGGCAATGAAAATGATACAGGCTTAGAAATTGGACTCAAACAAGATATCAACTTTATCTAAACGCCGTTATAAAGGCTGGTATTTCTTCTAAAAATAAAGTCCTACACAAAGTTTTTACCATTAGTACTAACAGAGCAATTTCCGTTAACATGGCTTAGGGTACACCAAAGTAAGCCTTTTCTTAAATCCTCGATAAATGATGTCAACATTGGAGATAGACCCTTACCGTAGAACGATTTTTTCTCTTAGAATATGCCCAGGAATCATTTCCCAAATTATCGTCAACGAATTAGGGGACACCCTGTATAAGGTGTTCCGGATAATGTGTCGAAGAAAGGGGAGATTCATTGATATATTTTGAGAAAAAAAAATTGTATGGATGGGGTGAGTGGGCCGGAATTACATCCTCTCCGAGATCCAGAGGTTTTAACCAAAAATAACATCTTTCCTATTTGTGAATGTACGGTATCACATGGGGTATCGATCGATATATCATTTCTTACCAAACGCGCATTTTTATTATTTATTTATTTAATTAACATTTACTTTAATACAATTTATTAACGTTCTCCACATCCGCTTATCTGCAGATGGTTAAATATTTGTTGTTCATTGTGGTTTATAAAATGGTTGTGAAGATAAATATAAAAATTCATTATTATTCGAAAAAAATTATTTAGTATATATAAAGTGATTTTGTTTGTTTGAATTTCAAAGAGCATAAATGTTATTTTCAATAAAAGTTAAAACAGAGTATCGTAAGGTTTTGCTTAAAACCTCTGTATCTCGGACAGGATGCATTTGCGAATCCCCCACCCCACCCATACGATTCTTTTCTCAAGATATGTTAATGAGTCTGCCCTTACGGTTTTTGGCACATCCGAAACACCCTGTATATATATGTTAGATGGCGCTACAGTCCGCCAGCTGCTTTGGGAAAGCTTGGGATCTAGCTAGATCAATATCTATGTATATTTTATTGAAAAATAATAGCATTGTAATTGTATTATATTA
Organism: Volucella zonaria; assembly: GCA_963966105.1. Classification (NCBI taxonomy): domain Eukaryota; kingdom Metazoa; phylum Arthropoda; class Insecta; order Diptera; family Syrphidae; genus Volucella; species Volucella zonaria. Next base: position 989,347 of record OZ014531.1, read on the forward strand.
TTGTACATGACGTATACTATAGTATATGTAAACAATGGCGACAAATTAAATAGCACACTTTGAGAATAAACTTTAATAACATATTAAACACTTGCTTTGCATATCAAATGGTATTTTTTTTTATGTTGCACATTTTTTGACATCTCTGTAAACTAACGGTTTAATTTTTAATTGCAAACTTTTTTGTCTTAAACGTCATCTGGCAAAGGTACGTTAGTAAAGCGAAGACAAATTAAATAACACACTTCTTTGTTTGTCAGTTTTTTTTCTATTTTAAAAATTTTATATTATTTGACTAAGGTAATTTATTATTCTACAAAGTTGGTTTACTCATTTATTGTAAATTAAACGTAATTTTTAGTATGGGACGTGGAGAACATTCTACAGAAAACATTAGGCAACGGGTTTTGGATTATAAAAATGGAGGCCTTTCAATAACGGATATTTCTCAAAAGTTAGAATTCTCGAGAAAAAAGATTTATAACGCATTGCATCACTGTGAAGAAATAGAGTCTGTGTAAAACAAAATCGGAAACGTAAAACGACAACAGAACGGACCGATGCTGCTATTGTGCGTCTGAGCAGGATGGATCCTCTTATGTCCGCACCCAAAATAAAAAAACAAATTGAAGAGCAACTAAGTGTTAATATCTCTGTCAGTACAGTTAAAAATCGCCTTAGGGAAAAAAATTGTTTGGACGCATTGCGCGAAGAAAACCACTGATTTCGGTTCGGAACCGAAAGAGGCGTTAGGAATTTGCAAGAGAGCACCTTCAGAAGGACCCAACGTGATGGAAACATGTTCTATGGTCGGACGAATTCAAGTTTAATCGCATTGGATCTGACTGCAAAATTTATGTGCGCCGTGGAATCAACCAAGACTTCAATTTTAAATACACCCAGCTTCAAACAACTTTGGGCAGAGGTTCAGAAAGCTTGGAACGCTATACCCCTAGAGCGCTGTCAAACCATCATATTATCTATGGGTCGTCGATATGCTACGGTTTTAAAAAATAAGGGTTATCCCACAAAATATTAAAAAAGTCTTCGATATTAATTAACATTAAGTTGTTTATATTGTTCTTAAAATATTCTTATGTATTTTTCTTTTTTCTTAGAAGAAAGTATTTGTTTTCACTTTTTTATTTTATTGTGTACTAAAATAGTTTTGTATTCCTTTATTACCAAATAAAAAAAACAAACGCATTTGCTATTTATTGTGTCGCCATTGTACATAAGTTAGTTTAAGTAAGTTTTAGTTTTAAGTTTTATAATATAATAGAAAAAAGTACACATACAAAGTAAATTGCTTAATAAAAGTGGTTTTCGTAGTTTTAATTTTAATACGTATAAAAATAAAAATAAATATTTACTGTAAGTAACATCGAAAGTCATAGTTTAAACTTAGGTTTAACTTAGAGTGTCTCATGGGGCCAGTAAGTAAAGATAAGAATATTTTTTTTTTTTTTATAATTTACGCGCACCTAAGGGGTTATGATACCCTTTTACTGTTGCCAGGGCGCGGGCGGAAGGATAGAAGGAGGAGAAAGGAAAACATTGTTGTGATTTAGTGGTTTGAAACTCAGATGTGTTTGGTTTCGATATTGGCTCTCATATACATATATTGTACATTAATTAAGCTACTTTTTAAGCGTGTTTGTTTGCATATCGTGTAAGAGTTAATTAATGAATTTAAATAAATGAAAAAAGTGCATCAGTTCCCATTAGATTACCGAAATGAAGTAGCTTTGGGCGCGGTATGTACATAGAACGAAGGCCGCTTGAGAACTTGGTACCAATCCCGCGAGCTGTTGTCAAGCGGAACACAATGGAAGTACAATGCACCATTTTTGTGTCTCAGTGATACCATTCCGAAAACGATGTTGCGAATTATATTTAAGTAAAACTAGTTGTAAGGAACGCGTCTCAAGTTCTACTGGCTGCTGCTGTTGTGAGTTGGAGGCCTCTCTGACGATCTGCTCAAGTTTTAGTCTACTCACGGATATCGCTTTTGACGTCCGTCAACGTTTGTTTTGCAAAGAAATATGCAAGAGAATTAATCCTGACGAAAACATGGAAACAAAAATAAGTATTTTTGAGCAGATACATACATGATTTTGTATAGTATGCAGTCGTATTTAGCCCAAGAAAATTCTTATATTTGCATGCATTACCTAAAAATCCACCGGGAAGTTCATTAAATTAGCAGGTGAATCTTGGACGCGTTTTTTGAAAGAAGTACGGAGCCATAAGAATACAGTTGGCAACACGTCTGGCCAAAGAATTTGGGCATTGCACACGAGGCCTGCTCGTAGCGAACGATGGTTCTTTATGTATGCTGATTGCGAAAGCTACGCTATACTTTTAGTCAGTTAGAGCTCTCTTAGCGTTAGGTGTCGAGACTACTTGACGCTTATCAGTTTTCTAGGCCTCTTAAGAAAGCTTTCGGAAGTGCCAATAGTTGAGCGGTATTAGGTATGCACTTTTGATAGCAGTTGATAACATGAAGAAATCGGGCTTCGAGTAACACAAAATTGTCTCAAGTTGGTAGAGTGATGATGAGTAAACGTCCTTGTTTATTGTGTACCGTAGACAGTTCTTCCTTGTCGAACTCGAGTTCGCTGATGTTGATGAAGAGGTGGTGTTTCCCTAGAGTCAAAAGGATTTGATCCAAATGTACTGTGTGGTCTTCAAAAATGTTTGAGCTTAAGTCCTCTTAATATATTGCCTATATATCACTACAACATTTTGATAGCATTTTTGATGGCATGCCGAAAACTCAAAAACGTGAAGTTGTAAACGGAGTTCTTTGGATTCGATTTGATTGAGTTGTCTGTTCTGGCCTTTTAAAGGATGTCTATTATTATAATATACTATATAATATTATATTAAGAATATGAAATCAAATCATATACCTATATACAGAAACTACATCTTTATTTATAAAGAACTTAACACTTAAGAGGGTATTACTGCTCTTAAAATGACGGAGCACGTGTTAAGTTTTTCCAAAAATTGGATAGAGAGAGAGAGAAAGATGTTTGGGCTCAGCGGTTATTTCGCTCCATGGGTGGCGTCCAACATTTAAAGGGGAGACTAAATTATTAGGTATTTAGGCAACCATTCATCTCACGAGATTTTAGTTGCCTGAAAAAAAATTCTTTTGAGCACAGCTGGTATTGAACGCCGAACCGTCCGATTGAGAAGCCAATACACTACCACCTGAGCCACGCCCACCCAGTTTTAGTTTTAAATAAAAATACACAAAATTTAAACTTACAATTAAAAGCAATTGTATTACCACGTGTCAACATTTAAAGGATTACAACCAGAGATCTAATAGATCCTTTTAGGGTGTTCAACATCAAAGGATCAATTCGCAAAGTCGTGGAAAAAAAACTTTCGTCAACTGCTATTGGTTAAGATGTAACAAGTAGCAAACAAATTTCAATGTTCAGTTAATTTAATAAGCTACGAGTAACACCCTTCATCAAAATAAATGTAAATTTGTAGTTGTAAAGCGATGTTTTCTTTAAGTTTCAAATAGTTCACTGTACCATTGGGAGTGTTCCATGAGGAACAACATACTCATAAAAATTCGTAAAAATTGCCTTAAAATGTGTGGTAATATATTTTGGAATAAATTAATTCGCTATGTCGGATATTACTAGGCGAAGTGCCATGAAGCGAGTGCGGCTTAAAAATTCTTCTGGGAAAATCTATAGGTGATGGGTGAACATGTACTCGTATAGTAACACTCGTAGCCTCTGATATTCGTTGGTCCTTGAAGTGCAATTCAACCACTGCAAAGGCGGGAACTGTAAGCAACCAAGGCAACGATTGAACTTCTAATTTTGACGTTGACTTTCAAATGACGCATGTGGCAGTTCACTACACCTGGTATCGATAAAAAATGACTGAACAATCACGTACACTCTACTTCACTTCATCAGTATTTGATGTGCGTTGCTTGCATTGCTGCCCAGACTTTATTTTCTTTATCCACCAAAGTCCGCAAATTTTCAAATTTATTCATTACACAATAAATGTTGTATTTGCTTGACACATAATTCACATGCAATTTTCTTAATGTATTCTCAATTGAACAATTATTTAAATAAAATGTTTTAATAACTTGTGTACCCCATAATAAGTTGTCCTCGACCACTCTCGACAACGCACCCAAATGCTTCATTAAACAAATTTTCATACAACTACCAATTCCAAACTGATAAATTAAGATACGGATATTCTTGGAATTATTGCTCAGTTTGATTAGTTAACATTTCACAGCTAATATTGCAGTGACTCAATTACTTGTAAGCAGAAGGAAGTGATAAGAATTTGATAAGCCAAATTGGTTTTACATGGTAGTAACGCTTCATAATGTACATTATGTAGGTGACAAGCGGTCTTTTTTTATGCTTTTAAATGCTTATACAGGCATTCATATTAATTCACGTACATTTTCTTAGTATTGTACGATATATTAAATATGAAAACGGCAAAGATTAGTCGATTAAGAACAATGACGCACGGGCGGCAAAATATTTAGCCGTCCTCATAACAATTTGCTGCTGTCATAAGGAAACGCCGGATATTTTCCACCTGACATGAAAGTGCATATAATCATTATATTATATTATTGCCATTTTGTTGTCTTACTGTATTGAAAACACATTAAAAAATGAGAGAAAGCAAACAGTTCTGCAGTGATAGATTTTTTACTTTTTTTTAAATATTTACGGATATTTAAAGGATCGTTTGAAGGAATTTTGTACAAGTGCTAAGATTTGAATTTTGTGAGATGATATCTACCAACACAAGGTTTTCGGTACCACCTAAACAAAATGCTTGCTTTTGCTTAACGTGGCTTTTATACCACGGCCTTAATATCAATCATTACTAAAATAAACAATAAAATTTATCACTATGTGCAAAATTCTAACAATAAAATCGTTTTCAAATTGAATGCTTAAATCTCAAATGACGCGCGGATATTTGAACGTTGATGTGTTCCTGTATATCGTAATACGCATCAGAAGTTACCTCTCATCAAAGAATTTATAATTACAGGTTTGTGTAGTATACGGGGCCTTTAAGTAATGCATACAATGCATACTGTACTCAATGTGCACAAATTTAAAACTAGGCCGTAACAATCTCCGCTTAATTTTCATGTTAAAAGCTTTGCTTTTCTAGATCTTAGGTAATATAAAATAGTACAATAAATCAAAAATTAACTTTGACTTCCCCGTTTTTGGTGCTCATATTTAGATCAGTCAAAACTATGTTTTATAAATACCAAATTGATTAAAAATTTTCCGGAATTTAATCAGAAAATTAAAAATACAAGTTTATTAATCTAAATCTATATTTTCCCCTTCACAGTAACACCCGTCGACTGCAACACACTTATGCCAGCGCTTGATCCAATCCTTGAAACATTTTTTATATTCGAATTTCGGTATGTCCATCAGTGCTTCCTGCGATTTTTCCATTACTTCCTCTCGGCTGCCGAAATGCGTTCCCCGTAGTGGTTTTTTAACTCGATTGAACAGACAGAAGTCACAGGGAGCCAAATCAGGTGAATTCGGTGGCTGTTGGATGGTATTTGTTGCATTTTTCGTCGAAAAATTAAGAATAATGATGGCACTGTGCGACGGTGCGTTATCATGGTGCAAAATCCACGAGTTTTCTGCCCACAATTCTGGTCTCTTTCGGCGAATTGCTTCACGCAAACGTCTCATAAAGTCATAACGCCCAAATAATACTCTTTGTTTGCTATCTGGCCTTCTGGCAAAAATTCATGATGCACTACACCGTTGTAGTCCATGAAAACCGTGAGCATTGCCTTCTTTTTTGACTGAAAACGATGTGGTTTTTTTGGTCTCGATTGCGTGTCATACTCATAAATCCTCGTCTCGTCTCCAGTTATAATCCTTTTGATGAATGTGGGATCGGATTCAACCTCGCAAATCATCTCTTTTGCGAAGTCAACACGGTCTCTTTTTTGCATGAAATTGAGGTATTTTGGCACCAACTTTGCTGCTACACGACGAAAACCTAAATCATTAACCAAAATGTCTTGGACGGATCCATAGGCAATATTCAAGTCCTCTGCTATCTCTCTGATGGTTAATTTGCGGTTATTGATCAACATTTCTTTTACTTCATCAATCTTTTCGTCGGTTTTAGATGTCGATGGTCTGCCACTGCGCTCATCATCTTTGATTGACTCACGACTACTTTTGAACCGCTCGTGCCACTGGTAAACGACCATTTTCTGTAGAGAATCGTTGCCGAAACACTTTTCCAACACTTTCAACGTTCGCGCACTATTAAATCCGTTTTTTACGCAAAATTTAATACAAGTTTGTTGTTGCGAATTTAAATGCATTTCTAAAATTACAAAAAATCGCCAACACACACGGAGTTAGATGTACTCTTGGCTACGTAACTTTTGCAAAAAAAAAACAGAACTCAAATCGGAATAATGGGAGCGCCACACGGTGGTGTGGTGCCGAAACTTTTTGATCAAGGCGGTATATGTCTCATCTACCTTATCTCGCGATACAGATCATAGAGTTTGCCACATTCCAAGTGACAGTGAAGATGAGTAAGAGAGCGATGATGTTTTGCATAACCAAATGGAAAGTACTACCTTGAATGAAGAACTATTGGAGAATCTTCTTGGAAATGAAAACCAAAGATAAATTGAAGCTCCTGAAATGCAACAACTTTCAGATACCAATTATTCAAGCAATATCCTATCAGAGGATTTTGAATCTATTAAAAAAGATCTTCGTTAGGAAAATAAATCTATTGGTGTTGGATCCGATTCAGTGGCCCTATCGATAGAGCTTAAATTAATATTGTAGAGCAAAGTAATTTCTATGGACTGACAAAAGATGATTCATTTTCTGTAACAAAATACTTATACGTAATCTTAAATTACCATGGAATTTTAATTATATCATCTGTTCACAAACATGAGAAATTATTGGGATCCAGATATTTGTCTTGACATAATAAAGAATTCAATGACACTTAATAATTTTGAAAAAAATCGTTCCATATTACACTTCAACGATAATTTCAAAACAGCACCGGACAGAAATTCATATTCATTTGATAAGCTGTACCAGGTTCGTCCAATTATTGAAGGCCTCAAAAAAAAAAGTTTGTCAATTCCAATTGAGGACCACCTTTCTGTTGATACTTCAAAAGCCAAACATCATTTATTTATTTTATTTATTTATTTATTTATTTATTTAGATCTACGATATTGGTACATCAACAGATCAAGAAAGAAAGAGAAATATATATAAAGGACAATAATTATAAGTTATCTTAATGCTAACAATGCGAGTTCCTTAAATCTAGTTCTGGGTAATACAATATCTAGTTGATCATATACAAGATTAAATAATCTACAGCAAAACGTAACAGGCTCATTGGCCCCATATAAAGTGGAGTGATGAACTTCAAATAACAGTGGTCTTGCCCTAAGAACTATTAGCGGGGCATAAATACAAATTAATGAGAGCAAGTACTCACAGTCAATGGAAAAACATAGTAAATCTCTAACGAACATAAAACAATGCATTTTACGACGAACTTCGAGGGAATCAAAACCCAACAACAAACATTTAGAGCAGTAAGAATATTGAACATTTTTATTCAGAAAGAAGCGGCGTAATGTAAAGCGCAAGAAGTTTTTTTGAACTTTTTCTATTCTATTAATGTTTTTCAATGAAAACGGATTCCAAACAACACTACAATATTCCAGACATGGACGAACCATACTTATATAAATGGCCTTAAGAGTATAGGGGTCCTTGAAGTCCGATGAATTTCTTTTCAGAAATCCTAGAGCAGAGTTAGCTTTTGACATTAATTTGTTAACATGGGGATCAAAAGTGAGCTTACTATCAAAAATAACACCAAGGTCTTTAAATCCAACTACAACATTAATTGATTGGTTTCCAAGGCGATAAGCAGGGGTTAGATTATATTGAGTTCTATTATTTGACATGGTGGCACATTTGTCGATATTGAGATGTAGATCGTTCATTTTACACCATTCAAAAAAATAATCTAAATTTCTCTGGAGTAGAAGACAGTCACTTATGTTACATTAGAAATAGTCACAAAAATTTTTATATCATTCGCATACAAAAGACAATGACAAAATTTTAGAATTCTCGGCAAATCATTTATAAAAATGAGAAAAACGATTGGCCCAAGATGGCTTCCTTCTGGGACACCAGACACAACATTAATTTCAACCGAAAATAAATGTCCGATAGAAACGAATTGTTTTCTCCCAAACAGATAGGACTTAAACCATGAAAGTAATGGGCCGAAAAATCCGTAGCACTCAAGCTTTTTTAGAAGGATATGCAAATTAATTCTACTAAAGGCTTTCACAAAATCAGTATAAACTACGTGCACTTGCTTGTGTTTCTCAATGGAACTTAAGCAATGATTAGTAAACTGAACTAGGCTAGAGCAAGTCGAACGAACTTTCCAAAATCCATGCTGAGAATCACTAATAAAGCTGCTTAAGATGAATACCATCCGTTCCTTCAATAGGCGATCCAAAAGATTAGGTATAATAGACAGTTTAGAAACTGGTCTATAATTCGAAATTTGGTCTTTTTTACCACTCTTATAAATTGGTGTTATAAGAGAATATTTCCAATCATCAATAAATGTCCCACTGGCCAATGACTGATTGAAAATATAGAGCAGGTGATAGCTAAGGTATTCAGCACAAGATTTTAATACAACCGGGTAAAAACCCAAGAAATCTGGATTTTTACTGTCCTTCAAATCATGTAATGCTAACAATAATTCGGATCTAATAAGTACTAGAGAACTTGAGGCAGTATAAGCATGCAAGGAATCGAAATAATCCTCATTAAAAGAAATAAGGCTGGAGGAATCATAAATACCTTGAAAAAACGACGCGAACATGTTCAAAATATCTTTGGGATTACTGGATGATTTGCCTAGAAAATTCATATTTGACGGATACTAGCCCGTTTGGAATTTATGTATGCCCAAAAGCACCTTGGGTTGAATTTCAGATTCCTTTCCAAGCGTTGAATGTAATTGTTCGAGAGGAACCTAGAAAGGAAAATAAATTCTTTTCTCAACCGAACAAATAATTCGTAATCCGATAGAGATTTACTCATTTTAAAGTTCTTATGAACTCTATTTTTGGCATACTTTAGATTAAGTAATCGTTGGTTATACCATGGTGGATGAGAGTTTACTCGTTTTCGCACTATTGGCACAGTATTATTTAAAATATTGAAAAAAATCTTCGAAAAAGTTTTCAGCCACTGAGTTATACCGAAGTTCATCACTCCAGTTCACTGACGCAAATTGATCACTCATTAATTTCAGATTGGAACTATTAAATTTAAAAATGAATTCAGTCGAATCACTAAACAATATTCGATTATTATAGACGTAAGTATTGATTAAAATAATAATAGCGTTATGAGACACAGAATTTCTTATCAAAGGTAAGCTAAAATCAACAGAAACATTCATTCATATTTGAAGCAATACTTGCCACAGAATCCTCATAAATGGGGGTATAAAATGTTTGTTCTTTGTGGTGTGTCTGGTTTTGCATACGATTTTGAAGTATATACGGGTCTTGAAAATAATAGTGCGGAACGTGTACAGCACAAAGAACCAGACTTGGGATTAAGTAGCAACATAGTTGTGCGCTTATGTCGAAAAGTTCAGCGGGCTTGTAATTACAAAATTTAGTTTTTTTTAGTTTAGTTTAGTTTTATTTTGCAATCACATTAAGACATAATTATCTTATAAACTAGTGAAGCTTTGATATGTTCAATACAAATTCAGATTTGGATTCAAGCTAATAAAAAAAGATTAAGGTAGTATTATTACTAATAAATAATGACTATTTATATATTCATTATTATAATTTCTACGTACATGTGTGTATATCTCTAATTAAAATTGTGCAATTTTCTAAGCATAGGTATACAAACGAAGGAAAAAAAAAATCAAAGGGATAGGTGTTATTGTTCATGTAGAAAGACTTAAGTTCATTCTTAAACCTGCTGGTGCCACAAGACCTTCGGACAAGCCGTGGTAAGGAGTTCAACAGGCGAATAGACCTTATGGTGTTAGGCATGAGTAACGAGGGTGAATGATTTGTCGAGATCTTTCAGACGTGGTAAATCTTACCTTATTGAATAGGTAACAAGGCTGATTGGTTTGAATCACATTGGAAAGCAATATAAGGGATCGATAACGTATTAGATGGTCAAGTGACATGTTAAAGAGCAATTTCGAATAATGAGATATTTTATCGTAGCGACGAAGATTGAAAACGTAACGCACGATATTGTTGAAAGCGACATTAAGTTTTCTTTTACCGTTAGCTTCACAGTAACAGAATATTTCGCATCCATAACAGAGAACTGGTACAATGAGTGTTTTAGCTAGTAAGAGACGAGTTTTGAAGGGGGTGAAGTAGTGTGACATCCAGAGCTGGCGTAAAGTTCCATATACCTTACCAACTGTAGTATAGTTATTCCACTTAAGTTTTCTGTTAAAAACAACTCCAAAATTTTTTGCGGTGTCAACATATTCGATTTTTGAGCCATTGAGCATAATGCCTGGGAAGAAGGAGAAATCAAGCAGTTTCTTATAAATGACGATACATTTATTTTTGAGTGGGCTTAGAAAAAGTCGGTTTTTTTCTGACCAGCTTGATATGCGCTCCAGGTCAGTGTTTAAAGCATTTGCGCAGTCATCTATCATACCAACAGGGCAACTTCGATAGAGTTGAACGTCATCAGCATACATTTGAATAGATGAGGTCACAAAAGTGGGAATCTCATTTACGTAGAGCGAGAATAGAATAGGTCCCAGGATGGAGTCCTGTGGAACTGCTCTAGTATTGTACATAGAACCGGACGATTTTTGGCCAACTGAGATAGCTTCTTAATTTTAGGTAAGATGATATGGTATTTGTAGCTAAGCTCGAAAAACTAAACAATATCAGCAGTTTGTTACAGATGTTAGTGTGGTTAACTGTGTCGAATGCTTTCGATAAGTCTAACAATACTAGAAAAGATACTTTGTCTTCATCCTACGCCTTCCTTATATCGTCTACAACTTTAATTATGGCGTTGTACAGCCATGGCCTTTCCTAAATCCAGATTGCATTGGGGAGAGCAAGTTATTGGAATGGATATAAGAGTTTATTTGCCTTTGAAGTACCCTTTCAAATATCTTAGAGAAGTAAGGCAGTAGGGATATCGGCCGATATTCCTTACAATTGGAACTCTTATGTATAGGAATTATTTTGGCACATTTCCATTGAGAAGGGTAAATGCCGGTTGTTATTATTAGGTTGAAGACATGGACCAGAGATCGAAGAATAATTGGAAGAATTATTTTCACAAATTTGGAATGGATTTCATCAAAACCTAAAGAATTTGATTTGACTGACAACAAACAAACAACTATTTCAGTATCATCAATACAGGCAAATTCAAAAGCACTATCAGATAAGTTAAAATCGAGCGGATTTATAGGAACAGCATTAATGTCAGGAAAAGGGAGGGTAACAAAACTTGTATTCAGGGAATTTAGATCCAAGTCGGAATCAATATATTTAATGTTTCTACGTATTCCAAATTTCTGGATATTATTCCACAGTTGGCGACCTGTTGTTGATTGGTCGGTTGATTGATTGTTGATTTGTTTTGACAATTTTTATACAGACGTATAACGTCAGCTGCAATATTATTTGACGAAACTAGGAATCTTTTCCCTCGGAACAGTCAGGAGAAATCGGATCCCGAATTGCAAGCTTCCAAGCGAAGACACAATGAAAAATGAAGAAAGGGGAAGCTGATTGTTGCTGCTGATTTTAAAGGAATCTCGATTTTCCACATCACATGGAAGGATAATAAGTGCATCAAATATAATGATAAAATGTCCGGTTTTGATAAAAGAGCATAATCGACATATGGGAGGCGTAGATTTGATGGACAGCTTCATCGGAAGAGCCAAAATTTCAATTAAATCGAAAAAATGGTGTACCATATGCGACTTTTTTATCACTTTGTCGACATGGCCGTTATTAATTCATGGCTCCTTTATAAGCGAATTTCAGCCCACAATGACGTCAATTTGGTTCGCTTTGGCAAAAATGCTTTGTAATATTGGAACCAGTCGTCTTTTTTGAAACGTGGAAGACCCTCAGGAAGTCCAACTGTTTCTTCTCTTCATTCAGAAAAAAGACGAAGAGGACCAACAACACCGATACCAACAACAGACGTAAAACATGATGGAATCAACCATATGCCTATGGCGAACGACAGAGGTGCAAGTTTTCTTCATGCAAATTAAAATCATTTATAACCTGTCGGAAGTGCAAAGTTGCACTTTGTTTAAACAAAGTCAACAATTGTTTTGAGAAATTTCATGAGAAGTAGATTATTTTTGAAATGTATAAAGTACTAAAATATTTTGAAAAAAATTAAGTTTTTGAAGAAAAATATAAAACTGCATTTTTTTTCTTTCCTTAATGCATGGTGTGCCATATCTGTTACAAACCCTATTTAAGCAAATTATAAACAAAAACTTGGATAAAACTAAAAACTATTGATAAGAAAAATCTCTAAAGTCATGACTTAGCAAGGATAATTTTTATTTTAAGTTTTAAAAAATCATGCATCTAAGGGTTAACAATAAACGAAATGAATTGAATCTCAACTAAAATATTAGATGACAATACCTCTTGAAATACGATTTTCTATATGTGTTGATTCAACACCATGATAAATTGTGAATTTAAATTGTTATATAAATAAGACTATTCTACAATAAATATTTTTCACGGTATCTCCTAAGGATTAGCATACAGTATAGTTTTCTTTAAAAACACCTTTAATTAAATAGGTTTGGATATGTGTTACCCGCAATATAGGGTATTTGCATATACATTTAGGTTCAGATTGAGTATGCTTACGAATTCACATACACATTAACAGATGGCTTTAATAGGCGCTATCTACCTGATAATACTGATAACTTAATAAGCTCCGTACCGATACCGTATTATCATTCTATTTTAATAATAAATATTTTAACGAGGATTGTGTCGAATTTAGTACGAAAGTAGACAAGGTACTGTAACCTCAGACTAGGAAAAGCGTCTTTATCTCAAATTCCCAAACGAACAAACCGTTATTTATTTTTGTTAAGTACTAAATGTGATATAATTACAGCTTGCATATTTAACGAGCAAAATTTAATTTGAAAACAGTGTAAATAGTTAAAAGATTTTTGTTTTCTTAAGAGTTTAACCGTTCAAATTAAAGTTCCAAAATGGACTGCGGCGCGACTTTTGTTAAATATGTGCTATTTATATTCAATATACTATTCGTGGTAAGAAATTTATTTATCATAAATAAAGTTTTCTTTTTTGCAATAAAGAACATTACGAAAGCGACTTTAGAACTGCATACATATTTTTACCTACCATGACTCAGGCGAGGAAATTTATCATGTGTACATACCATATAGTGCAATGTTTCATACCGATAAGAACTTTCCCAATAACACCTTTATTTTGACAGAACGTTGCTGGAAAAAAAACAAGTTAGTCACTGTAATATGTGAATGTACGAGTATGTATGTATATGATATGGTTCAGAGATAAAACTTCGTACCTTTGAAATGCTCAGCAACGAGCTTTTAAAATTGAATGTGTGTAAAGCTATCTATTTTATCTTATCTGACTATATGTACATAACAATATCTAATCAAGCTTTGTTATTCCAAATTTTTGTCACAAGCTCTAGTCCATTGGCCTATTTACATTGCATACTCATACTAGACATAACAATTAGCAATTTGCCTTACTACAATAAAAATAAAGAAGAATTAAGTTACCTCTATCGTTGATGTTGGCATTGGAAAGTTAATTAAACTATCATAAGATCAGAGTTCATTCAAACATATTCTTTCATGTATCAAGACAGTGTGCAAAGTCAGTTGTTTTTTAATTTCGTGCAAGATTTTCTATGGAAGTAGCACATCAATGACTCCGGAACAACTTCTCTGATTTTCGCCGTTGATAACGTTATCATAGGCAACAGCGTGACAGTCCTTTAAGCAACTCTTAATAATTGGAGAAAATGCTAGAAGGTAACGGGTTACGAATAAGTAGTACTAAGACCGAGTAACCGTATTGCCGTTTTTTCGAAGCAACAAACCTAAACCCCACAGACCCGGTGGGGTATGGCTTAACTGACAAGAAAACTCCGCCATATTTTGCGACTGAAAAATACCTCTTAAATTAAGGGGTTTGTCCGGCTGGAACACACGCATCCTATCGTTGGATAATGTACTCAGTCAGTTGACACCCTCGAATAGCGACGTAATGTCTACTGCCTCATTAGCTCTATCGCTATTATCACCACCAGTGCGCCATCGAAATTACCAGTAGTATTCCGCCGCTTCAAATTTTCAACCGTAACACCCGTCCCGCTATGAATGCCCATCAGTGTACCCCCGGCCCACTTTTGGAGGTACTCTGAAATACAATATCATGATTCATTCCTAGCTATACAATTTATGGACTGTTCTGCCGATCACTTTATTTCCCAGTCATTATAATTTGCAAACATTTAAAACCAATGTGCATCGGAATCTGTCTTACTTTCCTCCCTATTTTTTTTTTATTAAAACAAAAAAAGGAAAAATGAGAGCACATTAATAACAGCAGAAAAACTTCAGGCTAGCAAATCAACTACTTTTGACATGTTAAACGAAGGGCGTCGGAAAATGCGGCCCAAAAAGCAATAGAGACTCAAGTTCCAACCGAAGTCAAAATACTAGCAATTCTGCCTCATCCTCCATCCCAACGTTCATTTATAATGATATTCCAGCTGTCAGCTCTTTGGACAAGGCCAATCTGCTTGCTGCGCACTTTGCGGCCAGCTCAACACTCCCAGAGCTCAGCCTACACTTGAGTGCGTCGAATCTTCAATGGGACAAACCCACTTTCGCACTCGTGTAGTAACAAGAGTTCTTAAAAATCTTAACATTCACAAATCCGCTGGTCCAGATGGTATATCTCCCCTCCTTCTGAAGAGGTGTTCTTTCTCGCTGGCAAAACCATTGCGTAAGCTTTTTCATCAATCCTACTCTCTAGGATTCTTTCCGAGAAAATGGAAAACAGCATTTGCCCACTACAGGCCCATTGTACTTACGTCCCTTCTTTCCAAGGTCATGGAAACGCTGATAAACCGTCAGCTCATGAAATATCTCGAAACACGAAAACTTCTTAATGACCGGCAGTACGGTTTTCGTAGCAACAGGTCCACTGGTGATCTGATGGCATGTCTCACCGAAAAGTGAAACCAAAGAGTACATCAATCTGGCGAAAGCAAGATAGTTGCACTTTGACAGAGTTTGCCATCAGGCTCTCTTGTCGAAAATGCGTGCTCTTGGGAACGACGACTCTCTTCTTCAATGGATTAGAAATTACCTTTCGGAACGTTCAATTCAAGTTGTATGGGATGGTTTCAAGTCTGATATTCACAAAATAAATGCTGGTGTGCCCCAGGGCTCCGTTCTGTCTCCGACACTCTTTTTAATTTTCATCAATGATCTCTTGTCTGCTACTTCTAATCCAATATATTCATTTGCTGACGACAGTACTCTCTGCTTCTCATATTCGTTTCCGAACTCACGTCTCTGCTCTTCGGCTGTAGAACGGGAACGGCAGCGTATGTTAAACTCATTAAATTCCGATATTAGCAGCATAACCAATTGGGGAACTATCAACAGAGTAGAATTTAATGGTTTCAAAACACAATGCTGTCTGCTGCATTTAAAGCGAAATTTGAACACCCAGCCGTTATCTATGAATGGGACTTGCATCGTCGAAACAGATAAACTTTCCATTTTCGGTATGTGTGTCAATGAAAACTTACGTTAGATTGATCACATATTCGGTGTCGTCAAAAACGCTGCGAAATGTCTAGGTTTCCTCAAGCGATGTAAGAAATATTTCACCCCCTCTGATCTGGCTTCAATATATAAGGCGTTTATCCGCCCGAAATTGGAGTACAATTCCCACATCTGGTCGGGTGCGCCCAAAGCATCTCTGCACCTGCTAGATAGGATTCAAAACCCTGCGATAAAACTCATAGGTGCTACTAATATCACTCAAACAATGGACAACCTGGAACACCAACGTAATGTCTCGTGTCTCACTCTGTTTTATCGCTATTTCCACCAACAGTGCTCCTTAGAAATCGTCAGTAGCATTCCGCCCATTCAAACTTTTAACCGCAACACCCGTCTCACTATGAACGCTCATCAGTATACCCTCAACCCCACTTTCGGACGTACTCTAAAATATCGTGATTCGTTCCTAAGCCGTGCAACTTGCTTATGGAATGCCCTGCCTAGCTCTTTATTTCCTATCCTGCCTGTTTTTCTTCGCCCGCGCTATGTGCAAGCATTTTAAGGGTACTTAAATAAAAAAAAATAATAATAATGAGCCCAAACAAAAATGATTGGATCACTCAAATGGGAAAACACCACAAACTCTTGGCATCACTAACGACATGATCCAAAACAGAGTGGCCTGCAGAATGGTTCTAAGGTCCGCAAATCTAGTCAACCCCACAAGCGGCGCAGAAACAAGGCAGATACGTGGGGCAATAAGTAAAATTAGATGTAACTATACGCACTACATACTCGTATTTCAACGGTCAATAAAAGAAAAAGAAGAAGTCTCGCTGAACACGGCTACTGTACAGCTTCTGCGACAGTAACCATTGCTGTGGGTTTTATATGGATCAGTTACAAATCACACAAATATTATAGCGGGAAACATTAAAACCGAGTTGTTATGGGGCTAACAATGACACTTGATGGAAAGCAGTTTTAAATAACTGAAGAACTGTAACATAATCCGAAAGGGTTCGACCTAAACTCAACAGGAAATTAGTTCATATATATGTATTCCTAAATATGCACTTAAAAACGCAGGTGCGACAACTCTCGAATAAACAATAGTTCATGTGTGCCGTAAAAAATTATTACCAACTGTCCGATGAAAATTCCTCAAATGGAAAAGTGACTGAATTTGAAAAAAAAGGCTCAATCAAAATGGGTCGCAGCCTATAGATCGAGGAATTTCAAAAAGGACAAGAAATGGTTAGAAAATTGTCTCCATATCGATACTGAAAGAACAGATGTAACGCATCAATGTTATCAAAAGGAAGGCCAACTGAGTGCTGGGCGTTCACGAAAAAACAAAAACTAGTAAATGCTACTGAAAACATAACCACTGAAAATCTTCTTATTACCTAAGCAATAAAATATAATAAGGATCATGAAAAGATGAAAGCTGATGTAACCAAGTCAGTCCCTGCCGCAAGTTCACTGCGAGTCAAAACAATAAAAGAAAGTATTTCTCTCCACAAAATCCTATCAAGTATACTCGTAATAGTGATAATGTAGTTGGGTCTGTCAAAACGAAAATATAAGATTTTGAGAAGTTCCATGAGAAAATAAAACGTCATAGGTAGTCCATCCTACAGAATTATAACAGTTGCCAAAAAAGAGGCAGCTGCAGGAAAATACGAAACACGGCAATGCGAGTATCAGCTGGAGTGAAACATCAAGACATGATGGATCATACTGCAAGTCGGCTTTTAGAAAACAATGGTGAGGTGAAATTAATTGAACTTCCAAGAATTCTTACATTACAAAATAAATGGGGCTGTGATGGATCATTTTGGCAATGCGCCTACAAGCGAAATATAAATACACTAGATGGCGAAAAATGCAAACATATTTATGGCCTCAGTTGTTTCACAGTTCACATAGTGAATATTAGAAGAACCCTCGTTCATCATCAGTTCATTTTTGTCCTCCCATAATGTACCAATATGCAAATGAAACTGGATGATTCATAAAAAGTACAGTCAACGATATGAAAAGTCAAATTGCCAATCTTCAACCTACTGAATATAAAGTCAATGACGAAATAGGGATAGTTTTCAACCCCGATTTCTGACTGCCACCCAACATTTAATAGGGAGACTAAATTCTTAGTAGAAGTTGGTTGTTGTTGATTTCTAGTCAACTACTCGTCTTGCTTGATTTTCGTTAACTGAAAAAATGGATGATATGTCTTTCGGGCGATGCTGGGATTCGAACACCAAACCTGCGACTTGAGCCACGGCCACCCATCCAAAAGCATTTTCGCGATGCGATTGGGCTCGATTTGGATAGATGAAAACAAGGATTTGTAAATAACTATGATGGAAATACTTCGAAGAGATTTTTCAAGAATCAGTGGCAACAGTAATACTTAATGTTCTGAATTGCCGCGAAAAGGTTAACACTGTTAAGTTTCACACCTACTCTTCATAGTTAAAATGTAATCGGGTATAAATCGTTACCACTTTGAGAATTGTCGGAGGTAGCTGAGGAATCCAAAAATATATGTAGATATCAAAATACGTGCAAAGTTTCAAGGATGCGACAAAATGAAGACATGCTTCTAGACCCATTGGACCCACTCATTTCTTCGTAAAACATGTCAGAGCCGAAAAAGATCTTAAAGCACAGTACTCTCCAGAAATGATAAGTTTATTAGACATTACCCCAGATGTTGACGAAAGTTTCCAAGAAATCTGATTCTCTTTTCTTTAAATTTTTGGTTTGTTAACTTTTTTCTCCACTGTTTGACTTGAAATGAATCCTGAAATATTTTATTATGTACTTTGATGTGCTGCAAAATAAAAAAAATGCTCTTTTGAAATACCTAAAAAACATTTAAAAAATGGTTCGTTTATTTTAATTCATCACTTGTTTGTTCGGACTAGCTTTCAGACACTCTGTTATTACTTTAATCATGGACTTTTGAATATTTTTAAAGTAAAATACTATGTTTATCTTCTGCGGTGAGAAAGTCTTATTTCAGCATAAGATTCTGAAATAGCCTGCAAAGCAATTTTCTCAAAACTCACTAATTTCATACCAATGTGAATTCGCTGAGATGTCGTACTGTACCCACGGAACAAAATATTGCTATTATGGAGAGAAGAAAACCGACGCGTACTAGAGAGTACTCGTACATCTAGAAAAGGTCACTTTTTCTACGCCGATAAGCCGGAGACAATAGACAATTTAGAAACCAATATTTGCCGCGCTATTGCCGATATATGGTACGTCCCCAGCTGCTCGAAAAAGTGATCGAGAATTGGTCCAGATTGAGCTTTATTTGAGCGGCGCTCATATGACCGAAATCATGTTTAAGCACTAAATTATTTTTCCAATAAGGCCAATTACCACGATTTTTATATCTCTAAAGTTTTATATTTAAAAAAAAAAACTCGTTATTCTTTCATTGCACGAGTATACTGAATGCAGTTGATTTTAATTTGCACTATGTACTTACATATTGGGTCTACAAGTAAGTTTCCAGCGTTTTTTTCCAAAATTTGAAGTTTTATTATGAAAACATAGTTCCAATGCTTTATTCAAAGTATCGTCCATCGGAAGCTACAACTTTCCCCCAACTTTCTGGCAATTTATGAATTACGGACCAAAAAGATTTCTCGTCTTTCGAGCCCAAGAACGTATCGAGCCAATTTTTGATTTCCTCTACTGAGCTGAAGCGTATTCCCGTAAGAGCGTTATGCATAGAACGAAACAAGTGGTAGTCAGATGGTGCCAAGTCTGGACTGTAAGGCGGGTGAGGCAGAATTTCCCATCCACTATTCTCCAAATAGTTTTTCACCGAAACCGCAACATGTGGCCGAGCGTTGTCGTGATGAAAAATGACGGACTCATATTGTGGCCGTTTTTCTTTTAATGCCCGCTTCAAACGATTTAGTTGGGTTCGATATAATGGTCCTTTGATGGTTTCACCACTCGGAAGCAGTTCGTAGTATACGACACCCTTTTGATCCCACCATATGCAGAGCATGACCTTATTTACGTGAATATTTCGTTTCGGCGTCGATTGGGCGGGCTCGCCGGGCTTTGTATACGATTTTTTGCATTTAGGATTATCATAATAAATCCATTTCTCATCACCAGTGACAATACGATGCAAAAATGATTTATTTTTATACCGCTGCAGTAACATTTCGGACATGCAAAATCGCCGTTCGACGTCTCTTGGCTTCAATTCGTACGGCACCCAGTTTCCAACCTTTTGAATGAATCCCAGTGCTTTTAGGCGCAGGGAAACGGCTTTTTGCGTGACGCCCAATGATGCAGCAAGTTCTTCTTGAATCTGACACGGATCCTCACCCAGTAAAGCGTACAATTCCTCGTCTTCAAAACTTTTCGGCTTTCCGGGGCGATCTTTGTCTTCAACTCCAAAATCACCACTTTTGAACCGTTTGAACCATTCGCGGCACGTCGATTCACCAATACATTCCGCCCCATAAGTTTCCGAAAGCAAACGATAGTCCTCAGCCGCACTTTTCTTCATATTAAAGAATAAAAGCAACGCTTCCCGCAAATGACGTTTATTTGGCTGGAAACTTGCCATGATTTTGCTCGATAAAATGTACGACACCGATAGAACTGCTCAAATATAACGCTGCAAAGTTGTTGACAGATAGAAAACTTACAAATAAAACACTTGAGGTCTGACATTTCTGCCCGGGATCCACTGGTGACGCCATCTCTGACAAACGCTGGAAACTTACTTGTAGACCCAATATATGACGCTACAGACCGGGGTCCTTGGCTAACTGCTTCCAGTTTAGCACAATATTCCTAAGTACCTTTTAGCTATTGCTGTCTATTGTGACATTCTGTCCGATTTGACTTTTGACTCGTATGTGTATACTTTTGCCCTGATTCATAGATGAACCCATTTTTGTCACCTTCTCTTAATCATTCTTTGAGATTAATTACTTCGGTGAAATTGCTTTCGACCTTAATTATGCAGCGAGCGTTCTACGTCGCCATTCTGCGCAATCTGACGAGTTTGGCAGGGATATCAAAACCACCCATGGCCTTGTAATGGAGGTCCCAAATTCACATTAGATTTGTTGGGTATCATGGAGGGTATCGATTTGGATCTCTTGAGTTTTTTTCAGATCCTGGAGTGTGGAAATTTAGTCGATTGCGGGTACTTTTCTGGCCTAAACAACATTGATAGAACCCAATCGGGTTCCTATGGAAGTATGGCAGATAAGATCTTGTGCAAAATGTTGAGGAGACTTATATTTCTATAGTTGGAGCAGTTGAGGTTGTCTCCTTATTTGCGAATCGAGCAAACGATGCTGAAATTTTATTCATCAGGCATACGCTCTTTTGACCAGATCTGAAAAATGAGTTGGTGTATGCTCTCCACAAAGTCACTTCTAGCAGTTTTGAATACCTCGGCCGATAAGTTTAGTTTAGTTTAGTTTAGTTTATTATTAATATTGAATTCATTGTTCACATAAGACTTGTGTACAAAACACATCTTTTAAAAAATAGAACAAGCTTTTATACATTACTTTAATTTGAGTTTAGTTTAAAGACTTAAGTTTAAATAAAAAAGAGATAAGGAAAAGATAGTACCAAGAAAAAGAAACATAAGGAAAAGAAGAAGTAGGAAAGCAGGCAAATCTATTAGGAATTATTAGCATAATGAAGAAACAATTTTTTCTTAAAGGCGGTTCTGTTCATCGTGCGCTTTATATCTACGGGTAAACAATTCCATAGGCGAATCGAGTTAACAAAAAATTATCTAGATGTATTAACATATTTGCATCTTGGAATTATCAATTGCGACATTCTAACATTACGCGAAAAATTAATTTTTTCAAATAGATATTCCGGTTGTTTTGTTGTTAAAATTTTGTATAGTGATAGTACAGTTCGATATTTCATCAATTCGTCGATTGACAAACCTACAATCTGATGGGAGTAGAAAGAGATATGCTCATATCTTCCTATGCCGAATATGTATCTCGCACAGCTATTATAGGCAACATTCAGCTTTCGCCGAGATTCATAATCCATGTCGGAGTATATTTCACACCCATATAATAGAATAGGCAGGATGTATGATTTTACAAGCTTTAACTTAACTTTAGTGGGAAGATAGCTGGAAGTTGGACTAAGTCCTCTAAGGGCTCCGTAAACTTTCGATGCAGTTTTTGTAATATGAGTCCTCCAGGTAAATTGTTGGCTCATGTAAACCCCAAGATTTTTGAATGTTTCAACATATTCAATTGGAGTTCGATTAATATATAGAAGAGGAATGTCTACTTTAACTCGGCTAGCATTAATGATCATTGTTTTAGTCTTTGTTGGATTAAGACTGAGTTTATTTTCAAATGACCACTTACAAATTGTTGCTAATTGGTCGTTTAGATTAATTATCGCTTGCTTAATTTGGGATTTGGGAAAAACAGAATAAATCTGCACATCATCTGCATATATATGACGTTTACAATTCACAAGACGCACGGCTAAGTCGTTTATATAACATATAAAGAGTAGGGGTCCTAAAACGGATCCTTGGGGAATACCTGATGGAACAAAAAGACAAGATGAGCGCTTTTTCTCATGACACACATACTGTGACCGATTACTTATATATGACGACACCAAATTACATAGAGACCGGTGGAACAAAAATTGGGTCCGAAGTTTCATGACTAGTATTTTATGATCAACACAATCAAATGCCTTGGAAAAGTCTAAAAACACAATTAGTGCTAACATTTTGTGGTCTAAGCCTTCACGCATATCTTCGCAAACCTTAAGTAAAGCTGTGGTGCAATTATGCTTAGCACGAAAACCCGACTGACAGTTTGTAATAAGCTGTTTATCGTTTAAATAATGTTTGACTTGTTTACTAACTATAGTCTCAAAAACTTTGATCAGAAATGGAAGTATGGCAATGGGTCGATATTCAGTTTCTGGGCGCGATGGAGATTTCGGAATTGGCACCACTTTAGCAATTTTCCAACTTTCAGGGAAGGTTGAAGTTGTGAGTATTGAATTAAAAATATGGGTTATATGAGTGAGAATGACTGGAAGTAGGACTTTTATGAACTTGGGAACGATATTATCCCATCCAACTGCGTTAGATGTAATGTCAAGGATCGTTTTACCAACACTGATTTCGTCGGTACATTGTAGGGAGAAAGTGTCGTCGCTACTGCATTGCGGTTCAGATATATTTGTCGGATTATGTATATCATATGCAGAAACAAATTTAGCATTAAGTTCGTCTAAATTGATGAGGCTTGGAAGGGCTGGCTTTTCAGCAGTCAAACCGAGTGAGCGCACAGTCTTCCGACGACAGTCTGCCGACGAGTCCAGCAGATCTGTTTGATTTAAGCTTTGTTGTTGCTGTTCTTACTTCGTTTTGGTCCAATGGACGGAACTATCACCATCTACGTTGTATGATCTATTCTGCCTGGTAGCAGAATGTTGAGCTTCGTTGCCCTGCAGAAGAAATGTTCCCATATTCTCAGCATCGACTGTGACTCTACTACAACGTTTCCTTTTTCATCTCTACAGGTTTATGTACGGGTCTTGTTGCCGTAACACGTCTTTCTCTCTGTTGGTAAAACTTCCATACGTTGTTCCTGGATATTATCGATCGCGTGCTTCTCGTGCTCTTTTTTCTTCTTCTGGAGGAGACAATGTTCTTCCTTCACGAGGGGACCTCGTCCTTTGCTGAAGCGCCGCTTTGTACAATTCTTGTTTAGCTGCATGTGCTTGCGTTGACAATGGTCTTCGGTACGTGGTCATTTGTACCTTATGCCCGGAAGGATTCGACTTCAAGAATAAAAGCAACATACATGATGAACAATCATCGTTTATGATCTATGCCTATTAGGGATCCGTTAATATCCGAGGCAATTACCTGGTTCGTCCCATTTTTTTTATTCCTTCCGTATAGGGTTGTGAGCCCTATGACGGGATAGAACCATATTATGCAGTATACTACTCAACACCCTTACCGTTCTAGCCTTCTAGGATTTTCTCGTGCTGTTGCCAGGGACAACCACTGGGATGTAGGACAAGCACTACGCTAGGAACTTGATTATTGCGCTGATTATTGGATCGTCAGCAGTTTCCGGATCTATTACCACGCAGATACCCAAAAAATAAGAAGTGACAGGCTTCTGAAAAAAGGGTGTTCATTGGAAGTCCTGAAAACTCTGAATCTACTCAATTAATTATTCTTATTATCATATTTTATGCAGAAAATAGCTTTTGTTAGGCGGAAAGAAAATCATTAAATTATATTAACTATACATAGCACTTTTTATATATATTTTAATTTTATATACAGATATGTGGTATCCTCCTCATCGTTTTCGGCTCTTTAATGATATCCAGCTTGGGAGATTTCAACAATTTCTCTGATGCAGTTCACACTTCTAGCATACCAATCGCCGTAATTGTTTTGGGCTCCATCATTTTTGTTATATCCTTCCTTGGTTGCTGTGGTGCCATCAGAGAGAATACTTGTCTAACTATGACCGTAAGTGTAATAATTTAAAAACAGTCTATGGCTGTAAATGTGTACCAGCATTTATATTCAATGTCATTATATATTTTTATTATTTTTGTTTTTTTAAATTTCAGTATTCAGTGTTCATGTTGGTTTTGCTAATACTTCAAATGATTCTGGTGATCTACATTTGGGTGCAAAAGTCGAACTTCCTAAATGCCATGTCATCTATTGTCGATAAGGCTTGGCTGCAAAGAAATAACGAAGGCCACTTTATGAATGTTTTGCAAATAGGGGTAAAATAGCAGGATATTCCAAGAAGTATTTTATTTGATTTCATAATCTTTTTACCAGTTCAATTGCTGTGGTAAGAATGGCGCTACAGATTACTCTTTGGCAGTTGAAGCCGTTCCCAATTCGTGTTGTGGAGCTCAAGCGACATCTTGTTCAATAATATCTGCAGCAACGAAGCAAGGATGTACAAAGGCCTTTGAAGATTTCTGGGTTAAAAATATAAATATAACTCGTTATGCTGGGTTAGGTGTTGCAGCTATTGAGGTTAGTTCAATATTCTTTTTAAATACATCAATATTTGCATCGATTATTTTTTAGATGGTCGCTTTTGTATTCGCATGTTGTTTGGCCAATCAAATCAGGAATGGACGCAGGAGGGCTACATATTAATACGCGCAAAACCTTATTTCAAGAAAGTTTTTTTCTAATTTAATTTAAACATAATTTAAAAGTAAAATGTATGTAAGTTAAGGACGCAATGAAATGACAAACAAATATTTGAATATTTATGTTTTCGATAACCATTATTATTTCAGATTTTGAAGAATATGTACATAGCATATGTACTCGTATGTATATAAGATTTTATAAAAATCATGATAGCTCCTTACTTCACAAAAGAAACAAGGTGGACTACTTTATTTGAAGTCGTACTAATGAATAAAATGCTAAATTTAAGGTGAATTACATTACGATTCAGAAGATTCGTTTCCCATAAATTTTAAAAAGTATCACAGTTTTCATTTCTCAGTTTAATATAGTTTGAAAAAAAGTCTCACTTATTATGGTACAACAATACACAATATGTTTTTTATTTAATTTTCAAACATACTCGTACTTGCTTGAAAAATAACTGGGTGGAATTTAAATTCGTCGGCATTTTCTTAGAGTTTTTTTTGACAGCTTTAGACGGTTCAAGATTAATTTTACAGAATAGTAGAGTGGTCCTTGAATTGGGGGTGGATCACAATTGTGGCTTCCGCGAAAATATCCGATATAATTGACTTCTTATGTTAAAAAGAATATCTATAAGATATATCGGGTTTATAATTTTTGACAAAGTCTTTCAAATTTGCATTCCACTCCTCTCCCGCATTCTCGAAAATACTGATTAGGAAGACATCAAGAAAGAAAGCGTGCCAATAAACGTGGTTTATGAACTTAAAATTGAAGCCGATCGCTTCGTTGTAACCGTTAAGTTTAGAGCATAAACTACTACCCGCCTATCGCTTCTTTGGCTACCTTGTCATAGCGGGAAGGCTTGAGAGTCAAAGATCCCACGGTTCTGAAAAGAATCCAGGTGAAACATCCATCTAAGCGCCAAAGACGTCCAACCTAGTCGTTAACTGTTAAAAGTATGAAGGTTTATACTATAGGGGGTAATCGTAATACCGACAATCCACCCATGAACTTCTCGACTGGGGCCGGAGCACTAATTTTGGAGACCCCAACCAACACACTAAAAAAAAAAATCCGCCAACTTAGGCACTTGCCGCTGGAATGGTGGAGAAAGTATCGGAGAGACTGTCGTCATAATCGTCGTCAATCGTCATAAATACTATTTGTCTTGGGAAACCGAAAAGGTGGAACGTGCTCAAGAAGAGACACTCTTTCAAAGCTTACCGCCTTAGGGACAGATGAAGAGGAAACAAAGACGTAGGACAAACGAAGCGCAAACAGGTAGACTCACTGTTTAACGCTCTCAATAGCTCCGATGTCTACGCACAAGCATACGCGGATGATGTAGCTTTACTGTCTGTTGGATCATGTCCAGATGGTCTGCTCTAAATCCCAGGCAACCATAGACGTCTTCGACGATTGGTGCACTAGAAATAGGCTTTCAGTCAATCTTCTTAAAACTGAGGTTGTTCTCTTTACGAGAAGGAGGAAGCTCATCTATGTTAGTGCTTAAAGGCATCACCTTCGAAATCTCCAATGCTTGGTTAGGTGCCATCCTGGATAACAAACTTCGTGTTACTTTGAAAGCCAATAGGGTACTGTTGGCCTTCTAGCAGTGCAAAAGAGCTGTGGGTAAGACATAGGGTCTGTCATCGAGAAGGGTGGATCCACACGGCTATGATAAAGACAGTTATATCCTGGGCGTCGGTTATCTAGTATAACTAGGTCTCTTGCTACTTTTACGAGACTTCAAAGAATGGTCTGTCTCGGCTACATGGCGCCTTTTCCTAGCGCGCCTGGCTCCGCCTTCGACGCAATGATGAATCTCTCCCTCCTCCCTCCCCCCCCCCTTATATTCATATCATTAACTGCGCGCGCAAAGCCATCTTCCGTTTAAAAGAAATGGACCTTGGTACATCACGCACATCGGCTAGAATCTGAGCCAAGAAAGGAAAGTAGTTGGGTCTTCACGGATGGCTCCAAACCGATTTAGGGTGCGGCGCTGTTGTCATTTTGAAGGACAACAAACTTAGATTTCAGTCATTATTAGGAATACTTTCGTCAAACGAATTATATCGAGAAAAATTGGTGAAGGGGGCGAAGCAACATGTATCTGTAGCGACAGGCAACCCTCTCATGTTTGCCAAGCTATTTCGAGAATACAAGACATCACTTAACGGAGTCGGAAAGCTCTTGTCTGAGTTCCGGATCACAACGGGATCACGGGAAATAAAATCGCCGATTAACTTGCCAGGTAAGGCACAGAGAAGAGTTTTTCAGAACTCGAACCTATGTTAAGTCCACCTGCGTCCTCGGTTTGGGGTTCCATGGATAGCTGAGTTTCATATGAGTATAACTGTATATGGCATGTCTCTCCAGGTTGCGGAGAACCAAACGAATGCTACCTAAATGCTCTTTGGGATCAGTGGCCTTCCTTCTGTTCCCTGGTAGGAAAAACTGCAGGCTGCTTACTGGCGTCGTGATGGGGCATTAAACTTTGCTAAGCACTTAAATGTGCTGGGCATAAGTGATACAACATTCTGCGACCCTTGCCGTTAAAGTGATGACGACATCGTGGAGCACTACTTCTGTGAATATGCGGCTAACGCTCGCATCAGGCTGCAGGTACTCGGCGGTGACGTGGTGGGTACTTTATCACTGAAGCGTATACTCATTTTTCTTCGAAAGGCTGAGAAATTTCATTAGAAGGAACTTACAAGGAGTACAATGGACTAGTTCTTTCCCTGAGTGTTCTGTTCCAACGAAAAAAAAAATTGTTTACTACCAAAACAAAATGCAACAATGGCAACAGACTCGTCTTCTACAACAAAGAATGTACGCGTATAGCTTGAGGGCAGACAAAGGCATTTGATCATTTGCCTTGGAAAGCTGTAAAAGGCACTAGATGAGGATATCTACAATATAGGATAATTCGAAAAGTGAACAACATAAATAAAAAAAACATTGTTTTAGTCCTAACTACAACTTAATAACCGAAGTTGGTCTAAAAATGTTACCTAAAAAACCTACTGTCTATACTTTAAACGCTGCCCTTCGATTATAGTACATACCCAGGCAATTGACTTCAATTATGAAAAAATCACAATGGCTCTAAAACCCGGACAATCACAGAGTAACAAGAAACCTTATGGCCACATTTCGCTTATGCCAAACCCAACCAACTTAAAGTGTTCGAGAAATTATTACTGTTATTATTACAGCCACTTATTAAGGAAAAAAAATCACATCCCTCATCACTAGCAACCTGATGCATAGAATCACGCATGTATATGAGAAATTGAAGAAAACAGAATTTACTCAACCATATTTCTAGATATACTCGTATATAGTGGAGGCTTGAAATTCACATTAGAACAGATCTTTCCTTTACTCCCTTAGTTACTTACTTATCACGCTGGCAACACTTACAGGGTCAAAACCTGAACAACTGCAGCCATTACGGTCCCGGGCGTGCTGCTTGCAGTTGGAAAGACCAAACTGCCTTATATCCGCGATCGCTTGATCATTAAACCGGAGGTTCGGTCTTCCTTTTCTTCTCTAACCTGGTGGTCTGGATTCGAAGACCCTCTTAGCTATAGTACTATCGTCCATCTGCTCGATGTGGCCGATGTGGCCGAGCCAAAGAAGTCAACGGATTTTTCTCTACAGTATGATTTCTAGAGTATGATTTTGACACTTTCCGTCAAGAGTTTTGACCCAAGTTGTTTCGACAGACCGAAGTAGCAGCGGTTGCCTTGGGTTACTCTTCGTCGAATCTCCACCATGATATCGTTTGTGGAGTCATGATGTCAAAGTTGTAGCGGTCGATAGTGACATTTTGTCCTAGGTGATGTGCGACGGAACAGTTTTTAGTCGACAGCATATATTTCGTTTTTCCCTCATTCACTTTAAGACTAACTTGTTTAGCTTCCTTTTTCAATTACGAACGAACGTGCGATTATATCAATATCATCCGCGTATCCCTGAAACTGGATGGACTTGGAGAAAATAGTACCTTCCGTGTTGACTTTTGCCCGTCGTACTATTTGCTCAAGTACTAAATTGAAGAAGTCACACGACAGCGGTTCTTTTTTCCGAAATCCGATACAGGTTTGGAATAATTCGGAGGTTCTACCTCCACACTGCACGGCGCATCGCGAGTTTTCCAGTGATGTGCGACACATCCAGATCAGTTTTCACGTGATCGGGAATTCGGCCATCACATTGCAAGCTCGTACCTCATTGCGATGGATGCTGTCATATGCGGCCTTGAAGTCAATGAAGAGATGGTGTATGTCGACTTGGAACTCGTTCGTCTTTTCCAGAATCTGTCTTAATGCGAAAATGTTGGCCTGATCTCGATTTGCCGGCCGGAAGCCGCACTGATATTGACCGATTTGTGTGATGCAGTACGGTCTCAGACGTTCACACAGTACACTGGATAGAATCTTTTAGGCGACGTTAAGTAGGAATAAGCGTCGATACTTGTTACAGGCCATAGGATCGCCATTCTTGTAGATGGGATAGATGCATGCTTTCGTCCTCCCATGCTTTGCAAATGATCTGGTGCATGCTCCTTGTCATAACATTGCCTCCGACTTTGAAAAGCTCAGATGGCAGGCCATCTGAACCAGCGGCTTTCTAAGCTGCGCGGGAGAACTAATTTTCGACTGGAGATGTGTTCTATTCTTCCCCTATCTCTTTCTCTTGGTCATGTCCACTAAGCAACTGGTGACGTGTTGCTGCGTTTTCCTGTATGCTACATCCGCTGCCTTCTTTTTTTTGCATACATATACATACCACTAATCTCTTTTCTGAAGTGGTTGGTAGCCTAAGGTGTTTTCGACCACCTCCTTGATGGAAGTGCAGCAATATGACCATATGTTGTTGAGGTCTGTGGTAGGCAATGGCATATTGGAGAATTCTTCGTCCAGGCACTGTAGTCTCTGGCTATTTCCGGTATGAGTAGGCGTCCAAAGCTGAAAATCATTTTTGGATGTTGTTGCAGTTGTCTTTCATTTCACAGTCGAGCTCTAAATCGGGCTGATACCAGGTAATGGTCAGAATCGACGTTTGCCCCTCTGAATGATTTGGTTGTGGGTTGGACCATCCGGAGTTAGCCAAATTGCAATCTTTTGTGAGGGAACCTCGTGCTACATATCACTGTATTACTAGCTATCGCAAAGTCTGCGAGTCGGAAGCCGTTATCTGTCATAGATGTTGTATTTTCCGACCGCTTAGCCAAATGTATTCTCCTTATTTATTTTTGCATTGAAGTCCCCGAGTGCAATTTTAACATCGTACTTCGGAAAGACTCCGTCGAGGAGGTCAAAAAATTCCTCCTTGATGGGTTCCTCAGCTTCCTTCGCATGGGTGTGAGCACATATGTATGAAGCTGATGTTATGGAAACTTGCATTGTCGCAGATCACAGCCAGGTGATCACTGATGGACTTAAACTATGTGTAACCTTTTATGACAGCTGTAATAAATGTCGCAATATGTTCTTTTTATCCTTCCTTATCCTATTCAGCGTACTTCCTGGATGGCAGTAATATCCGCCCTATACTGCTGAAGATATTTTCCAGTTTTTGACTTGCTCCTTGCAAATCGTAGTCCTCCTTCGCGCCGTGTTATCTTAGATTAGGGGCTCCGTGTGCATCCAAGGCTTGAATGTGTTTATTCATAACAATTGCTTTTTTTTACGGGAGGGGGTCGTCAGCCCACGGCATAATTGCCATTCTGGTGGGAGAGCGTTCGCTGCATGCATTAAGTTCACTACCCAGCGGGTCCCGGAGCAGCTATTTAGGGACACCACGACTAGGCTGCATGTCAACTTGGATTGGACAGTGACAAAGGTCGCTCTGGCTTTCGCCGGGTTGAAGGCAATCAGGAGATTTACCCTGTATGCTCGCTCCCAAGTTCTATATATACAAAGGAAATGTTTCTACATAAATTTTGAGTAAAGTCAAAAATAAAGTGTCGGCAATGAATATCAGAGACAACACATCATCACAATTTTAGTCAGCCGTTCAGAGATGACCAATTTTAAAACGAATTGTCTGTGCTGCGATATTTATTTGTGATAAGCTGTGATATTTTGATTAATTCAAGGACCACAGGTAGGACCCTTATATTAACAATATGGTAGACATGCAGTGAAATTATATATGCAATGTATAATAGCAAATAAATGTGTGATTTTTTATCCATAAACTTGACGACTGCAAGCTCATTTATAGTAAGTCACCAAAAGCTACAATCAGAAGCGATATCCTGATTAGAGATCCTTGGATATACTTTGCAAATTGCGGGACCTACTACGTAGCCCAGTTGGTAAGTTCATAGACTACTATGCAAAAGGTTCTGGGTTTAAACCCAGGCCAACATCAAAAAGCAGAAAAGTAAAACACTTTTCTGATGTCACTACCCCTTAGCCGGGCAATGGCAAACTTCCGAAAGTGAATTCTTCTGTCTATGCAAAAGTATCTCATTCTCCAACCATGTTCAAAGATGCACTGTCAGCAAAACGACAAGACGAACAACACAGTGAATGAGAGAGACTAGGTTTTGATCCGCTCCCGAATGGCAGTGGACACACTGCCATCAGTTTGTTTATTTATTTTGTATTTTGAAAATTGTAAAAGGCGATGGATGAGATGGTAGAACTGTGAACATATTACGGCATGACAACGATCCGTTAATTAAGCTCCCAGGGTGTTTAAACCTTGTATACTCCAGCAGCAACTTAAAAACTAGAATCTATTATTTTGCTATGTCAGCCAGTGGCCAGAATCTGACATGAATAGATCTAGGATCTGCTCCTATTTGCGTGGAGCAAATGGGATTAGTTCTTCTTTGCTTGCTTATTAAGATTATGTCTAATATTTATATACAGTCAAATCTCTCTTAAGGGGACAGCCACGGAACCAGAGTTTTTTGTCCATATAAGACAGTGTCCGCTTAAGAGGAAAAATATATATGTATAAAAATACAGATTTTAAAAGGAACAGAAAATTATCATTTTTATTTCCCGTTAGGTCCTTTATGTATATATAAATTATTACATTAGTTTATATGTAGATGATGCTAATCTACCACCAGGTGTAGAGACAGACCAAGTCTTGTTGAAATGTCCACGGTCTCCGATCGAAATGATTGTTTGACCAAGGCTTCAATACTGCCTCTAAGACAGTTTCACGGTATACGATCGCATTAATTTTGACACCACGGTCCAAAAATACGAGCGGAGAGCGACCATCGGCAGTTATGGCTGCCCAAACCATCACCATCGGTGCTGCCTGCTTTCTGGTGGCCGTCCGAAGGTGTAAATTTTCGAAATACCTCTCTGGCAAGTAAACTCGGTCATTTTGTTTGTGGACATATTGCTCGATAGCAAATGGCGACTCATCGGAAAAAACCAAATTCGGCAACTCACCACTTTCGTGCAAGCGTAGCAACTCCTTCGCTCTTTCGACTCTAACTTTTATCTGTTGCGGTGTAAGATCGTGTGCTTTTTGGAACTTCAATGGCTTGAGCCCAAGCTCATTTTTCAGTATGTGTTGCATCCGTTCCAATGATATGTTGAGCTCACGAGCCATTTTTCTTCCACTTCGACGCTGATTTCGCTCAATTCGAGCCTTCACTTTCCGAACGATTTCTGCCGATGTTGCTGTTTGTTTATGACCACCTCTATGGGATTTTGCAACGCTGCCAGTATCGACGGTTCGAGACACACATGATTTATTCACGTTGAATAACGTTGAAGTGCTGGAGGGTTCTAACGATAGCTACTTGTGGTTTTCCAGCCAAATATAAAGCAATCACACTATCACGTTTGAATTCCATCGCGAATAAAAATTTTTCAACACAAGTGAGACGCAAATTGTTTAAAAGGCTTGTAAATAATAAAATTATCTGTCATGTGTCAAAATTTGAGCTCACTGTCATGAACGGCTTGGAAATAATAGCAGTCTGAAGTTGGTTGCAGTTCGAGTCAGGCAAAGTGTATATCCATAAATTTACCTACGAGGGTTGTCTGAAAAGTTTCCGCAAACGTAAAGATAGTGGCACTCGTGAGTAAAAGCTAGTGAATGCTAGTTGTGCATTTTTGACAGCTACTTACTGAAGTTTCAGTCATTTTGGACGCGCAGCTTTTAGTTGTCAGTCGCTTGAGTGAGTCGACGTGAGTGTTTTTTGTGAAAACGGAAAAAATTGAGTATCGAGCTGTTATAATCAAAAATGAGTTATACTCTGTGTATGGGGATTCTGCACCATCATTTAGCACAGTGAAATTTTGGGCAGCTGAATTTAAACGTGGCCGTAAGAGCTTGGGAGATGATGAGCGTTCGGGACGTCCAAAAACTGCAACCACTGGCGATAACATTGCTAAAGTTCACCAAATCGTGTTAGACGACCGCCGAATTAAAGTGAGAGAGATAGTAGAGGCTATGAAAATGTCCAAAGAACGTGTTTATTACATATTAAATCAAAATTTAGGCATGAGGAAGCTGTCCGCGCGGTGGGTGCCGCGTTTGCTTACGTTAGACCAAAAACGTGTTCGAACGAACATTTCCAACGCTCTGTTGGAAATCCGAGTTTTGGCGCCGATTAATTACTGTAGATGAAACTTGGATACACCATTATACGCCCGAAACAAAAATTCACTCAAAACAGTGGACTGCAAAGGGCGAGCCGGCTCCAAAAAAGCAGAAACTTTTTCTTCGGCTGGGAAAGTGATAGCGCCTGTTTTTTGGGATAGTAAAGGAGTAAAGGAGGAAAAACCATTACAGGAGCATACTACGCATCATTACTTGCCAAGCTGACGGCAGAAACTGCGGAAAAACGGCCACATTTGCAGAAAAAGAAAATCCTGTTTCACCAAGACAACGCGCCGTCTCACACCCCAGCGGTTGCCATGGCGAAAATCTGCGGTTGCCATGGCGGTTTGAACTGCTTGACCATCCGCCTTATTCACCAGATCTAGCCCCAAGCGACTTCTTTTTGTTCCCTCATCTAGAAACTGCGCTCGGAGGACAGAGATTTTCGTCAAATGAGGAGGCAATCACCTTCATGAACAATTATTTTGCAGAGAAAGCTCCAAGTACTATTTGGACGGGTTAGAGAGATGGGAGCATCGCTGGGAGAAGTGTGTAGAGTAACAAGAAGACTATGTAGAAAAATAAAAAAAAATTTTGAGAAAAAATGTCTTGTATCATTGTTCTGTGAGTTTCTGTAGAAACTTTGTTCCAGGCTGTAGCAGTCCAATTCATCGCATCCAGCACATTAATTGCAGAAGAAAGCTCTCCTACACTAACAACGTTATCCATTTTAGCGATAATGTGATTTAGAACTTGTTCGCGATAAAACACTTTAAAATTGTTGACAATGCCCTGGTCTAAGGGTTAACAAACTGATATCGTGTTTGCTGAAAAAAATATTAAAGCGATATTACTTAAAGTAAGATGAGGATGCGAAGTTGCATTGTCCAGAAAAAGTAAAATCTTCCTGCGTAGTTTTCTCATTTTGGCGTTGAAGCTGTTTAACCATTCCGTCATTATAAAAGATGTCATCCAAGTGCGCTTATTCGAAAACCGTCTCACTGGTAGGTTTGCTTTCTGTATGTTTTTGAAGCAGCATGGGTGTACGGATTTCCCAATCGCAACCAATGGTTCAACTTCTCCAAGCATGTTAACACAATGTAACATGGTTAATTGTTACAGTTGCAGGTAACACTTCCACAAAATCCGAGAATATAATATAAAAAAAGCAAAATAAACAAAATTGTAATGCAAAGGCGACCGTCCGACTTCCCACCAAAACGAGCGACACACGATACCCGCGTGATCACTGAATCACAATAAAAATGATGACACAATGTCTACTAAGTATCCGCTCGTGTCAGTTCTAGGAACCAACGGACGATCACCTATGCAACCACTGCAACTTATGTTTAGTGCATAGGTTACATAAAGGTAACACATAAAATTGCAATTTAGTCTAAAGATAGATTCGAATGAATAAAGTTCAACTAAACGAAAAAATAAAACAGTCTTTTATTTTTTTTCTTTTAACGAACCTACAAAAATAAAACTGTTAATCTCTCCCTGGAAGATTTCTCCCATGAGCAGGACTCACCCCTGATATGAGATGTCTTCATAGGGATGTCGTCTCATCTGCATTGTAAATATCCTTGGGATCAATTAATGGCCCAATTCGGCTAGTCCATTCAGCATCCAGTCCATTTGTGGATTCATATCGGCATTCGGCAGCTTCCCCAGATATCGCTTTGTATGAAATGTTGTGTCGTTTTAAAAATCGGCGCAACCAGCTGGATGATGCTTTAAAATTTGGAAAATTGATTTTCGTTGCAAAATCTTTGGCTTTCTTTTGAATGAATGGTCCTGAAATAGGTATGCATTTTTCACTAGCTTTGACAAACCATTCATTTGTCAACGTATCGATCTTTTTACCTTCGCTGCTATGAAACCATCGTTTTTGTAGCTCATTCGCGCCAGTGCTCCAATCAGCAAGTAGGGATTTTTTTATTTTTCAAGATTTTGGCCACACACGATTTACCAATATCAATTTATTTTTCTATGGAGCGTACTCCACACCCGGTTCTGTGACTCTGCAAAGTTAATAATTTCTATTTTTGCTTTTAATGTAAGTGCTTTTCTTGATGATTGCTGACAAAAGGGAAAACCCATCAAACACATGAAAATAAAGCAAAAATATTTTTAACCCACCTGGTCAGATCTGT
The DNA here is from genome assembly GCA_963966105.1 of Volucella zonaria. Taxonomy (NCBI): domain Eukaryota; kingdom Metazoa; phylum Arthropoda; class Insecta; order Diptera; family Syrphidae; genus Volucella; species Volucella zonaria. The sequence continues at coordinate 1,025,326 of OZ014531.1, forward strand.
TCTGAATAAAATCGTTTAAATACGGAGAACCAAAATAAAGGCTTACGCAGCAGAATGAAAACAATACCGTCCACCTGGAGACAAAACTGCTTATTGACTATCTTTTACCTACAAAGATCTATCCTAACCGAATGCAAAAATGAGAGAGCGCAAAACGTAGTAGCAATTTTCCTGAACAATTTGTGTGTACAACCGTTGTCCACACGCTTGCTGTCACACAAATCCATACGTACATATATAAACAATGATCTTTCGCACAGAAGAAAAGCGATGTATGTTTGTGTAAAGAAAAGAAAAAAATCTCACTTTTATGCGAATAACTCAAATCGTCCATTTAAAGGAATATGTTCATCCAAATAAATGTGAAAATAGTGTCCGTGTCCACTTAATAGAAGCGCCCACTTAAGAGGAAAAAAAACCCAAACAAAATCATACTAGCCAGCCATTACAGTACATCTTGTCTGCTTAAGAGAATCGTCCACTTAAGAGGGTGTCCCTTAAGAGGGAGTTCACTGTAATACTCGTAAGCTTGATGTAGGTTTTTCTTATAGTGGGTAGTGAAGTTCTACTATAAAAACGTATCTTTAGTATATTTTCGCAATTCTACTGGCCCAGATGGTATGTTCAACGTTTTTCCAAAAATTTTAACCAGAGACAACACGCATCTAGCGAGAGCAACATAGCTACGCTTTAATGAAAATCGACCACATTGTTTTTTAGAAGCATTAAACTGCACTAGGTAAGTATTTTCCACAAAAAGTTCTGCTGTTTATAGCATTTAATGAGCTTAGCATACGCTGTCATTCCCTTATACAGCCAAAGAGGAGGTATGTGAAACTGTAGAGAGTAGAGAGAACTGTCGTCCGCAAGTAATATATTGGATTAGAAATAGCGGACAAGAGATTATTAATGAAAATTAAAAAGTTTGTCGCAGATAGAACATAGCAAAATCCACGAGTTTTCTGCCCACAATTCTGGTTTCTTTCGGCGAATTGCTTCACGCAAACGTCTCATAATGCCCAAATAACACTCTTTGTTTACTATCTGGCCTTCTGGCAAAAATTCATGATGCACTACACCGCTGTAATCCATGAAAACCGTGAGCATTGCCTTCTTTTTTAAGCGAAAACGACGTGGTTTTTTTGGTCTCGGTTCATTTGGTAAATGCCATTCACTTGCCTGATGTCTGGATTGCGCGTCGTACTCATAAGTTCAGTGTTGAATGTTGTGGGGTGAACATCTCTAATTATTCAAATCAGAATGAAGTGTGCGCAGAAAAAATTTACAGATATTGCACTGAAAAAATTACTTGCAGTGAATGTTCAAGCATATTTCATCAATCCTGTGTAAACATTAGTGCAGAAGATTTAAATTACATGAATTCGATTGGGCGACGTTTTCGATGTGTTAAGTGTGATGTGATCAGACGCAAGTCTATGCGCCAACCTGAGGCTGTCATCAACAACAACAATGACATTGCTCCATCTACTTCAAAAAGCAACAACAACCGAAGTGATGCACTCAAAACACCACCTACTTTGCAACAAGAAGACCAAACCCAGTATGGAGACGAGCCTAACTTCAAATGATTTATATCAAGCTCGAGAAATTGGAGGAAACCAACAATCCTTTCCTATCAGAACTCGCTGAACTTCGAACTGAAAATGCAACAAGAAAAGTCAAGCAAATCAAGACTGTCTATCCATCAATATTCCTGATGTGAGCATAGAGATCTGCTATGCGAAGAAAGTGCCGAACAAAGAAAGAAAAAATAACTCTTCTATCAAGTCCATCTTATGCGTGAAGTTTAACGACCTGTCAAAGATGTAAGCAGGAAAAAGAAATTCAAATTTGTGTGGTATAACAACAATCAAATTTTACTTAGATAGGGGGAGGGTGAAGGGGTCATTTCTATTAAATCATTTGATGATCTCCTTAGAATTTGATTAAAATTTTCTTTTTATAGTATTGTATATATTTTGAATCATGAATTTTGAATTAAATGATTTATACGATGACCATTCCATTCTCACTTCAAATTGTAATAATATTTTCGTGAATAGTACATATTGTTTAAATAAGCTGTTTGTCATACATCAGAATGTTAGGAGTTTGAGAGAAAATTTTACTTCACTAGTTACACACCTTGATGCTTTTCTCTTCTGATATCGTAGTTGTGTCCGAAATTTGGATTTGTGGATTTGAAATAGATGATTATCACTTGTCAGGTTATTCTTTTTTTGCGAATCCAAATGGTGATTACCCTGCAGGTGGTGTTGGGTAATGAAATGAAGTAAAATATTTGAAATTTAAAACTGCTGATATTTTGATGGTTTCTTTAAAAATAAACGAGAAAAATATTTTAGTACTGTGTGTGTACAGATTACACAAATTTGGTTTCGAATCATTTGCTTTAGAATTCTCAAGTTTGCTAGATAAAATCAAATCAAATGACTTATTAATTATGGGTGATTTCAATCTAAATTTATTAGAAAGTAGTGAACTTGTGTCTAATTACTTGACCTTTCTAGCTTCACATGGATTAATAAGTTTCATCAACGAACCTACTAGGCCAGCCGCTGGTAGTAGTTTGGATTATATTTGGTCTATAACTTAATTCGTGCGGTTTGCTAAGAGATAGCGTAACTTGTATTGTTTCATTGTTATTATTCCATTGGAACATGCGTTGGAAAGCTACTGTCATTGTGCGTCATTCCAGTATATGTCATTCATTTGAAGCGTAAACAACAATAATTTTTTTTCACTCAGATATTTCGAACTTTGTGCCTGAACAAGTGTTTTTGCTGGGAGTTCTTCTTCATTACTTTAATATGAAGAAAACTGCTGCGTATCGTATCATCGTATTTTGGTGGAAGTTTATGGTGAACATGCGCTAGCTGAGCGAACGTGCCAAAAGTGGTTTGCACGATTTAAAAGTGGTGATTTTGGCTTGGAAGACAATGATCGTCCTGGGCAGCCAAAAAAGTTTGAAGATGAAGAACTGGAAGCATTACTCTATGAAGATTGTTGCCAAATACAAGAAGAGCTCGCAAAATCTTTGGGTGTCACTCAAGCAGCCATTTCAAAATGTTTAAAAGTAGCTGGATATATTCAAAAGTAAGGAAATTGGGTTCCCAATGAACTCAAGTCGAAAGGCGGTTTTGCATGTCCGAAATGCTGCTGGAACGCCACAAAAGGAAGTCATTTTTGCATCGGATTGTTACTGGTGATGAAAAATGGATCCATTACGACAACCCCAAGCGCAAAAAATCATATGTGAACCCGGCGAACCATCTAAATCAACGGCAAAGCCGAATATCCATGGCGCGAAGAGGTAATGCTCTGTATTTGGTGGGATCAGATGGGTGTGCTGTATTATGAGCTGCTAAAACCGGGTGAAACCATCAATGGACAACGCTACCGAACACAATTAATCCGTTTGAATAGAGCAGTGGCCGAAAAACGCCCGGAATATGCGACCAGACACGAGGCAATAATTTTCCATTATGACAACGCTCGCCCCACGTTGCTATTCCGGTTAAGAACTATTCGGAAAACAGTGGATGGGAAGTCTTACCCCACCCGCCTTATAGCCCAGACCTTGCCCCTTCTGTTACGGTCGATGCAGAACGCCCTCACTGAAATACGGTTCACATCAGAGCGGAATATCAAAAATTGACTTGATTCATTCTTGGCTGCCAAGCCGGCGCAGTTCTTTTGGGATGGGATCCACAAATTGTCAGAAAGATAGGAAAAAGTCATAGCTTCAGATGGGTAATACTTTGAATAATACTATTGTACATGTGTTTCTTAAATAAACGTTCAAATTTTGAAAAAAAAACCGCACGAATTAAATTATATACCCAATATTTATGGCCGTTTTTTAAAGGTATCACTCAGTTCTGGTAAGAGGTGTGTATATGATTTAAAAATAACTGATCACTCTATGACAGGCTTTATAGTAAACATATTTGAATGCATAGATCGTCGTCCGAAAGTTGACTTTACGAGTATGCGATCTAAAATTGATATCTCAAAGCTAAAGCACTATCTTCTCAATGAATCATGGAATAATGTTTTTTTGAAAGATAATGCTTCTTTGGCTTATGATATTTTTATTGGGTCTTTAGGTAAAAGTGTTTCACTTTCAACCTAAACTATACAACAAAAGAAAATTAGAAAAAGACTGAAGCCATGGATTTCTGAACATCTAGTCAAAAAAATCCAAAGAAAAAATATTAGAATCCATCTAATACTAGCTCAAAAAACAATTACAATATTATGTGTAGTCAGCTAAAGAAGGAAATTCCTATTTATCGTGAAATGTACTACCGTAGAAAGTTTATTACTGCAAAAGGAGATTTCAAATCAGAATGGCAAATAGATAATAACATATTAAATAAGCCTTCTTTTACTTCTATTACTGTGGATAATTGTAAAGTTTCTGGTGATATATTGTAACATACCCGTAGATGTTGCTAATGAGTTTAATACTTACTTTACGTCATTGTCAAGCTTTCTACCCACTAATTCTTTAAAAAAGTAATTGCAGTTTTTGCAATAATGTTGGTGATATAGTGGTCAATTTCAAGAAATCAGTTTTGCATTCGAACCTATCACACCTTTAGAATTGTTACAAGAAATTGGCCTCCTAAAAAACTCAAACGCTTGTGGGTTCGACGGTATTTCGAATAAAACCTTAAAACATATCGCTTGCTTTGTTGTTGATGTATTAGCACATATATTCAATCATAGTGTTATCACAGGAACTTTTCCGGTAGCTCTCAAATGCGCGGGTGTTTTACCATTACATAAAAAGTGTTCTGTACCTGACATGAAGAATTATAGACCTATATCTCTTCTTTCGTCCATCAGTAAGATCTTTGAGAAGATTATAAAAAAAAGAATAATATCTTTTTTAAATAAAATTAAGTTTTTTAGTCCAAAACAATTTGGTTTTCAGCAGGGCAAATCTACTGAAGATGCCCTTCTAAACTCTTGCTCAAACGTTTTTTACAACTTGGATGCTAAAATGTTTGCTGCTAGGCTATTCATAGATATATCAAAAGCATTTGATATGTTTAACCATGTATTTTTATTACAGAAATTACAAAAGACTGGTTTTCGAGGGTTCATGCTCGAATGGTTTCGTTTGTATCTCTCCAACAGATCTCAAAGAGTGAAGATTGGGGATGCGAGGTGTTCCGCAAGGTTCAGTTTTGGTACCTATATTATTTCTTATTTATATAAACTCCCTTTTTTCTATAAATTTGAAGGGTAAACTAACTGCTTTTGCTGATGACGTGGGTTACGTGTATGGATTCAAAAGTTATTTGGAATTCATTTCCAATATTAATTGGGATCTTAGCCTAATACGATTGTGGTAAACTAAAATAATGCTCTTTAGCTTAACAAATCAACATCTTATGAACGCAACGATTAACTATCACGCACCAGACTGTCTAAAGTACAAAGTATTTTGCCACAATTGTGCCACAAGCTCATCATCACATACTTTCAGTAGTACGCTCAACTACAGTGAATTGAATTTAAGTATTTGGGGCTTATTATTGATTCAAAGATGTCATTTTCTAGTCATACTGAGTATTTAAGTAACTATTTTTGTAGTACTCTTCTATTTTATCTAAGAAAGATTTGCTCAAATGAGTTTCTTAAAATAATTTACTTCGGAATATTCCATTCAAGACTTCAATATGGCATTGCATGTTGGGGAGGAACTTTTGCGAACAAAATACAGCCTTTATTAGTCTTACAAAAAAGAGTATTGAGAAAAATTTTAAATAAACGTTATCGTCATCCCTGTTTTCCATTGTTTCGTTACTTGAAAATGTTGCCGGTTAGACATTTATACTGCTTTAAAGTACTAAAAGTCTTCTTCTCGAAATCTGGTCACCGCAATTTCAGGTTAATTTCTAACTATAGCCTACGATTCATTTGTTGTTTCTGTACCGAAATTCCGTACCTCATCGTGCCCTTTGTTCAACAAACTCTCGTTATTTATTAGATCAATAACGTATTCTCGAGATTTTGAAAAGCATGTGAAAATTTGGCTCTTTGATTTAAATTATTCCAGCTTAGAATTCTACTTTTCTGATATTCTGATGTAATTTATCTTATAAACGAAAAATTAACATAATATAACACATTGGCTGAAAAGTCCGTGCCGTTTCTAAGAGAGGGCACCACTTGAATTAAATCCATACCATTTTCAGTTAGTACCAGCCTTCAAAAGATTCGTGTATAAATTTAACAGCTGTCGGACGATTAGTTCTCGAGATATACCGTTGCGAGTGAAGCAACTTTTGTTATCGTGAATGGATGTTGATTTATCATTGCTTTTTGATGGGAAAAAATGCAGCCGATGCAAAGAAATGACTTGATAAGTGTTACCCGGAGTCTGCACAAGCCGAACGAACCATTCACAAGTGGATTGAAAAATTTAAAAGTGGTCATACAAGCACCGAAGATTATGCACGCAGTGGACGTCCAAAAGAAGCTGTTTCAGATGAAAACATCAAAAAAGTCCACAAAATGATTACGAATGACCGTAAAGTGAAGTTGATCGAGATAGCTGAGGCTCTGAAGATATCAAAAGAGCGTGTTGGATATATCATACACAAATATTTGGACATTCGAAAGCTCTGTTCAAAGTGGGTGCCGCGTTTGCTCACAGTCGACCAAAAACAACAACGTGTTGATGATTCAGAGCTGAATTTTTGCGTCGGTATGTGACAATGGATGAAACTTGGTTCCATCACTTCACACCAGAGTCAAGTCGGCAGTCAGCTGAGTGGCGAGCAGGCGACGAACCTCGTCCTCGGCTGGGAAGGTTATGGCATCTGTATTTTGGGATGCACATGGAATAATTTTCATCAACTATCTCCAAAAGGGGCAGACTAACAACAGCGACTATTACATTGCGTTATTAGAGCGTTTGAAGGACGAAATCGCAGAAAAACGGCCGCATTTGAAAGAAAGTGCTGTTTCATCAAGACAATGCACCGTGTCCCAAATCGATGAAAACGATGGCAAAATTGAAAGAATTCGGCTACGAATTACTTCCCCACCCACCGTATTCTCCAGATTTGGTCCCCAGCGACTATTTCCTGTTCGCAGACCTCAAAAGAATGCTCGCCGGAAAGAGATTTAAGACCGAATCGCCGAAGCAGAGGCCTATTTTGAGCCTAAACCGAAATCGTACTACAAAACTAGTATCGAAAGATTGAAAAATCGTTTCAATCAGTGTATCGCCCTCGAAGGCAACTATATGAAGTTGAATTTTGCAAAAAATTGGTGTCTTACTATAAAACGGCGCGGACTTTTCAGCCAATGTGTTACATATCACTTGTAAAAATGTATCTCATTTCCCTTTCTGTTTCATTTATTGGATTATTTGTATAATACTTGAATAATATAATCTTTCTTTCTCTTTTCTTTAAAAAATCTGTGTTTTGAGTCACCCTACTCACATTTGTTATATTTAGTTGAAAAGCCCATTGAACTGGCATTTAACACTATTTTCATTACTTATGTATAAAAAATATAAAATGTCACTAACTTTATTTCATTCATCAATACTTTACCTACATTATCTATTTTTAATGATATATAAATAGTTGTAAAATGAAATACTGAAATGAGGCGGGTCTTTTGGATTAAAACACAGGTTTTTTGGTAAAAAAAATAATTTTATTTTTCAACGTAGTCTCTCTTGAGCTCTATACACTTTGTCCAACGCTTCTCCAATTTTTTTATCCCTTCCAAAAAAAATGATTTGTCGAGGTCCTCAAAATAGGCCTTTGTTTGCGAGATGACTTCATCATTGGAGTCAAATCTTTTTCCACCAAGCCATTTCTTCAGGTTTGGGAACAAGAAGTAGTCGCTCGGAGCCAAATCTGGAGAATAGGGTGGATGAGGGAGCAATTCAGAGCCCAATTCATGGATTTTTGCCATGGCAACTGCACATGTGTGCACCCTTGCATTGTCTTGGTGGAAAAGAACTTTTTTCTTGGCCAAATGAGGTCGGTCCAATAAGTTGGCATAATATTCCCCATTGATTGTTCTTCCCTTTTGAAGGTAGTCAATGTGGATTATCCCGCGTGCATCCCAAAAAACAGTCGCCATAACTTTATTGGCTGACAAACCCACCTTGGCCTTCTTTGGCGCCGATTCACCCTTAGAAACCCACTGTTTTGACTGTTGTTTGTTCTCTGGTGTGTTGTGATGGATCCATGTTTCGTCCACGGTTACAAAACGGCGCAAAAACTCCTCCATATTGCGATTAAACAACGCCAAACCTTCCTGTGAAGTTGTTACACGATTGCGTTTGTGGTCGACTGTGAGCAAACGCGGCACCCATCTTGCGGAAAGCTTTCTCATCCCCAAGTGATCATTCAAAATTGAAACCACTGAGCCATGCGAGATCCCTACGGCTTCCACAATCTCTCGCACTTTCAATCTTCGGTCGGCCAACACCATATCGTGATTTTTTTCGATTGTTTCGGGTGTAGAGACCTCAACTGGGCGTCCAGGACGTTCGGCATCTTCAGTGCTTGTACGGCCACAACGAAATTCAGTAAACCACTTTTTTACCATTGAAATCGATGGTGCAGAGTCCCCATAGTATTTATCAAGCTTAGCCTTGGTCTCGGTAATGGTTTTTTTTCGCAAGAAATAATGCTTAATAAGCACACGAAATTCACATTTTTCCATTTTCTCCTCAAATTAGTGAGTAGTCTGATAAAAATAGCTATCAAACACAAACTAACTGACGCAGCAGGTTTAAATTTTGACAGGAGTCAACTGACAGATGCCTGTTGACAGGAGCAGTGTTGCTGTTTCAGTAAAGAGGTCAGAAATTCAATAAAATAAAAATAAAAATAAAAAACACGGCTCGTCTCCAATAATGATTCTTTTGATGATCGGATCGGATTCAGCCTCGCAAATCATCTCTTTTGCGACGTCAACACGGTCTTTTTTTTGCATGAAATTGAGGTCTTTTGGCACCAACTTTGCTGCTACACGACGGAAACCCAAATCATTAACCAAAATGTCTTGGACGGATCCATAGGCAATGTTCAAGTCCTCCGCTATCTCTCTGATGGTTAATTTGCGGTCATTGGCCAACATTTCTTTTACTTCATTTTCGTCAGTTTTCGATGTCGATGGTCTGCCACTGTGTTGATCATCTTCGATTGACTCACGACCACTTTTGAACCACTCATGCCACTGGTAAACGACCGTTTTCTTTAGAGAATCGTTGCCGAAACACTTTTTCAACGTTCGCGCACCATTAAATCCGTTTTTTACGCAAAATTTAATACTCGTACAAGTTCGTTGCTGCAAATTTAAATCCATTAAAATCGCCAACACACACAGAGATAGATGTACTCTTGGCTACGTAACTTTTGCAAATGTAAAGCTATGATGTTAAGATTTAGAGGGAATGTTAACAACAGAACTACAAACTTAACAGAAAAAACAGAACTCAAATTGGAACAATGGTAGCGCCACACGATGGTGAAATGAACGTTTGCAAAATGCACTCATTTTCAACAAAAGTGCCTTTAAAATATCGAGTGCAGGTAACGTTCTTTCACAAGATTGGTGAGGACTTTGGTTTCACTTTTTGGTAAGACAAGCAATCAAATCACCAATGTACCGTACAGCCGATCATTGAAAAGTTTTCGTGTTTTGTGATATGAGTAATTATTTTTCTGCGTACGTCGACGTCTGTCAATACAGCCCAGCTCTTTTGGCACTAAGTGGATCACACCACACTTCTCGGATCACTCAGATCTGAAACTGCCTAAACACGAACTAGTGCTTTTCTCGCTGCGATCTCGTCATTTACATCCGTGGTGATATACATAACATACTATATAAACTCCACCCCAATGTAATTTTTGTTCCAATCCGCAATCTAAGAACCCCAAAACTGGATAGCAATGCAAATGTGACTGCATTTAAAGAATTGTATTCCTATACATATTTTAATACTAAAATCTTTATTGTGTACGATTTCAATATACACAATTTACCGTGGTTTCGAATTTCTGGACGGTCTATGTGCTTCACCGAAATACCAAGTAACATTCCGCTCGCTCCCTCAAACATTCAACGGTAACACCCGTCAGATTATGAATGCACTCTGAAATATCGTGGTTGTTTCCATAGCCGGTAATTTCTTATTTACCAGTCATTATAATCTGCACACATTCAAAACCAACGAGCATTGTTCCACCCTAATTTCATTTTTACGGCGCCATTCACCACTCAAGACATCAAAGTTAAATTTATAATTTTGCAATTATGCAAATTTTTAAAGTTATTTAACTTGAGGGGTCATGGTCAGGCTTTTGTTGTGAAAAAAGGTCGCAAGCATAATAGTTTTGGAACCACGACTCTAGATACATTTAAATTTTATTACAATAATTAAGGATATAATGAGAGACACATGTACATAGGTATAATAAAATAAATAAAACAATTACATGAATATTTATCTCTTCATTAAATACCTTCAATAAAGACAATGGCAGAAAAATAAAATTTGTTTTCTCTCTTAACATGATAAAGGACACTTATGAGGATTCCATCACACCAGAGGCATTAAATGAAGCAAGTGTGACATCAGACAATGATGCCATTCATGTAAACTTACATTTCACTTTCATGATATTTAATGGTTTCGCAGTGAAGGGGAGAAGCTTCAGTTTTACTTGCTGGCAAGCCGCACTATTCTTAAAAATTTCAAAGAAACATAAATATATACTTAGGCTTCTCTATCCTCAATGAACACGCTTTTCCTAGGATGCTAGATAGCATACATGCAAGTATGTATGTATTTTAAACAGACGCATAAAACAAAAGTGTTCGTCTGTCACGTTTGAATATTTCAATGGCTAAATGTCTTACTATAATTTTCGATCTATGTATTGTCTTCTTCAAATTTTTTTTTTATTATATACATTTATAAATTTACAAATGTCATACATATATATGTTATAAATATACTTTCCTGCAAACTGAACCACAATAGAGTTCTCCCCACAAGTATTTTTATATATGTATGTACATATGTACATAAGCGCTCTACTGGATGACGTCAGATTTGCATGTTCCCCAGATAATGAAAGTGAAATTGTTTTATTCGTAACTTGGACTCGTCTACATGTCTAATCGTACATGCCAACTCATATACATACACTTAAATGAATGTAGCTCCCCTTTTTTGCAAAATTTACTGTCAAGCCAAACGTGGCAAAGATTGCCATTGCGCACCAACTTTCTTCTCGTACCGTTTAGGTCAGATATGAGAAAATGCTACGAGTACCATGACTATATTTTACGTCCGATAATTTGAAGCTTGATATTTTTAACTGAAGTTAAGAAATGTTTGTCAAGCGTTCAAAATAAAACCAGGGACAAAAGGTAATTTTAACTAAAATGTATGATCCTATCGGAAAGTGTCATGAATTTTACAAATGGCGTCGAATGTCAATTCGGTTCTGACGTTTCTGAAGCAAACAGAATTAGAATTTGTGTGAATAAGCAATGGAGCGTCATACTCCTGGAGAGCGCGGAATAATAGTCACTACGTTTTGACGAACAATTCGTCGTTGATTTTGGCGCATTGACGAGGCCCACTTGCACTTATGTAAGTTAAAAAATTTTGTATTATTTTTTATTAAAAAAACAACTTTATTTTTCTGAATCTAAATTAAGACTAAATTTTTACAATTCATGCACTAAACATTTCAAAAACATTAGAAATTCTGCCGTCGTGGAATCTACAATGGGACGAATCCACTTTCGCACTCGTGTAGTAGCAAGAGTACTTAAAGATTTCAACATGCATAAATCCGCTGGTCCAGGTGATATATCTTCCCTTCTTCTGAAGAGGTGTATTTCCACACTGGCAAGACCACTGCGTAAGCTTTTTCATCAATCCATCAATCCAACTCTTTAGGATTCTTTCCGAGCAGATGGAAAACAACATTTGTCCAGCTCGTTCAAAAAAAAAAGGCGAATCTTCTTCTCTCTCCTCCTACAGACCCATTGCACTTACGACCCTTCTTTCCAAGGTCATGGAAACGCTGATAAGCCGTCAGCTCATGAAATATCTCGAAACAGGAAAACTTCTCAATGACCGGCAAATTGTTTCCGTAGCAAAAGGTCCACTGGTGATTTGATGGCATGTCTCATGGCCAAAGAAAGATAGTTGCACTTGACATTTCTAAGGCATTTGACAGAGTTGGGCATCAGGCCCTCTTGTCGAAAATGCGTGCTTTTGGGATCGATGACCCCTTTCTTCAATGGATTAGAAGTTACCTTTCGGAACGTTCAATTCAAGTTGTATGAGATGGTTTCAAGTCTGATATTCACAAAATAAATGCTGGTGTGCCCCAGGGCTCCGACCTGTCTCCGACACTCTTTTTAATTTTCATCAACGATCTCTTGTCTGCTACTTCTAATTCAATATATTCCTTCGCTGATGACAGCACTCTCTGCTTCTCATATTCGTTCCCGGACTCACGCCTTGCTCTTCGGCTGTAGAACGGGAACGGCAGCATATGTTAAGCTCATTAAATTCCAATATTAACAGCATAACCAATTGGGGAATTGTCAACCGAGTGGAATTTAATGATTCCAAAACTCAATGCTGTCTGCTGTCATTAAAGTGAAATTCAAATACCCAGCCATTATCCATGGATGGCACTTGCATCATCGACACCGATAAACTTTCCACTCTCGGTATGTGTGTCAGTGACAATTTACGTTACAATTTGGAGACCAAATCTGGAGAATACGGTGGGTGGGGAAGTAATTCTTTCAATTTTGCCATCGTTTTCATCGATTTGTGACACGGTGCATTGTCTTGATGAAACAGCACTTTCTTTTTCTTCAAATGCGGCCGTTTTTCTGCGATTTCGTCCTTCAAACGCTCCAACAACGCAATGTAATAGTCGCTGTTGATAGTCTGCCCCTTTTGGAGATAGTCATTGGAAATTATTCCATGTATGTGCATCCCAAAATGCGGATGCCATAACCTTGCCAGCCGACATAACTGCCGACTTGACTCTAGTGTGAAGTGATGGAGCCAAGTTTCATCCATTGTCACATACCGACGCAAAAATTCGGCTTTATTGCGGTTGAACAACTTTAATCACTCCTCTGGATCACCAACACGTTGTTGTTTTTGGTCGACTGTGAGCAAACGCGGCACCCACAGAGCTTTCGAATGTCTAAATATTCGTGTATTACCTTAACTCATGACGGATGAGTGAACTGGTGCATTGTCTTGATGAAACAAAACTTTTTCTTCGCCAAATGCAGCCATTTTTTCTTAATTACATCTTTCAAACGCTGCAATAAGTTCGCATAATACACGTCGTTGATTGTTTTTCCTTTCTGAAGATAATCAATCAAAATTATCACACGCGCACCTCAAAAAACTGACGCAATGACCTTGGCTACAGAAGGAACTGCCTTCGCCTTCTTTGGAGCCGATTCCCCCCTTTGGCTGTTCCTTCGCCACGGGTGTGAAGTAATGGACCCATCTTTCATCCATGGTTATGAATCGACTCAAAAACTCAGCTTTATCACCGAGGCACCCATCTTGCACACAGCTTTCTCATGCCCAATTTTTCAGTCAAAATGCGATGTACAGCGCTTTTTTTGAAATGCATGCTAGTTCACGCGCTTTCAATCGACGGTCATCCAATACCATTTTGTGGATTTTTTTTCAACATTTCTGGTGAACTCACCTCTTGGCAACTCGTACTGCTTCGCTTAAACTCTGCCACCCAATATTTTATTGTTGTAAACGAAGGAGGAGACTCCCCAGATTGGAATCCAGTTCCGTTTTGATGTTGGTTGGATTGAAAGTATTGTATCACATAACGATGACCAATTTTTTCCATATTTAAAAATTCATTGAGAGCGTTCACTATTGATGGCTGGCGAACAAATACTAAAGACCATAACGTCGTCTTGGTACTTTCTACAATTGTCATTTTTTTTAAACAACAACGGTTGTCAGTTGAAATACTGAACTTTTTTTTTTCGTCAGATGCTAACTTTGCAGAACGGAAAACGTGTGCTCGTCCCTCCTTAAGTGAGAATGTCCGCATTCTCAGAAAACGGCATCAGGTTAATCCTTGTGGTATCTGCTTGTGGTGGACTTTAATACGGCTGGTGACGAAGTTTCTTTTGCTTGTACCGTTGTTGTAATACTCACTAGGTTGCGTTTGTAGCATTCAAATAGCTGAGTAAAAATAATTGCCACTAGGATGATTAACAGGGAAGCTGTTAGCCCAAAGTTGGTTAGGTAACCTGTTTGGTTTTCTTCTTCAATTAGCCTTATACGTTTAGTGTTGTTGAGATGAAGTTCCTTCATTAGTTGGAGTGTTAAAATCTCCTCATAAGTTCAAAGAGCGGAATCACGTTGACCAACTGCAGGAAGCGGCTTCGCGCTGGAGAGTTCGTTAGAAGTGTAAGTGTAGCGCTGTTTGTCTATTGTTATTGTTGAATTGCTATAAATGTGCCTGTTTAATTCTCCTTATCCCAACTAATTTGTATTGTCTGATTAAATTTATATAACAATAGGGTTCCTGAGAAAATTTCTTCCTTGGTCGGGATATGCTGATTGTTGATATCCGTGTAGTTTGATGGTCGACTTCTAAATAGATTAGGGATGCAATGAGTTTCACTGATGTCTTGTTTTTTTGTTTCCCAATGCATATGTAAGAGATTTTCAAAATCAATATTAGTTATAATATTTCTACCTTTTACAGGTTTTAATAGCATGGTTTTACATATTTCTGGCTTTGTGTCTGGAATACTTATTATACGAGGGCTATTTCAAAATCAACCTCCGATGTGTTACAATTCATTACATACGTGCACTTCGGTGACGTGTTTCTGCATGTCGCAACCAGTATATTATTCTCTAATAATATGCCAAGTTTCGACCGTTTTCGTTCAGTATTTTTCCAATAGTTGCTGTTTTAACATGTGGAATACAATTTTATCTCCCGCCGCCTGTGAAGTACGAAGTGTAATTCGTTTTTTGCAAGCCGAAGGAAATGGCGCAGCTCAAATTCATCGTCGGTTATGTGCTGTTTACGGCAATACAGTGATGGGTGATGGTTCGGTACTTGATTGGTGTAGATAATTTAAAAACGGGCGCACAGTTGTGTATAATGAAGGAGGCCAAGGGCGCAAATCGATCGAATCAAGACGTGGTTCACCAAGTTGACCAATTTGTTCGAGAAACAGGCGTTTTACGATTTCAGATCTTGCGACAAGATTTTCCGAAATTTCTCGAACTACTCTATACAGAATCGTGTCTGAAAACTTGGATTACCATAGGTTCTGTGCCCGTTGGGTCCTAAAACAGCTCACAGATGTCCACAAGACCCAACGTGTCAATTCAGGAAAAACATTTTGTGAACGTTTAGAAATGGAAGGTGAAGAATTTTTACAGCAAATTGTGACTGGAGATGAGACTTGGGTCCAGTATGTAAACTTAGAAAGCAAAGACAAACAAGCCAAAAAAAATTCAAACAAATTTTTTCCTATCGAAAAATGATGGCCACAGTTTTTTGGGACAGTAAAGGCATATTATTGACCGAGTTTATGGAACCTGGAAACACAATAAATGCAGCGGTTTACTGTTGAGAAGAGCAATCCAGAACAAAGGGCGAGGAATTCTTACCAAAGGTGTGGTGCTTTTGCGTGGCAACGCACGACCACACACTTCTGCATGCATAAAAACTTTAGTGGAGGAGTTCAATTGGGATATTTTTGATCACCCTCCCTACAGTGATTTTGCACCAAGTGATTATCACCTTTTCCGAAAGTTGAAATCATCTATTGCATCTCAATATTTTGGAAGAAATGAGGAATTTATGAACGGTGTGAATCAATGCCTCAACGCACTGGCGTTGCCAATTTTTAAGGAGGGTATGCAAAAGCTCATCCCACGTTACCAAAAATGTATAGATTTAAACGGAGACTATCTAGAAAAATAATTTAGATGTTAATAAGACTATTTTGTGCAAAAAATCAATATTTTTGGTTTTTTTAAAAAATATTTTTCACTTCGGAGGTTGCTTTAATGCTTGTTGCAATTTTATTTTGAGCAAATCCAACTATTTCTTCTACGTTTAAAAATGGTACATTTTTTTTCAAAGAGTTCTTTGATTGCATTAATTTTGCTTTTTGACAATACCCTAATGCAAGGCATATTCCACATTAATTATTTCTTCTTCCTTAATAACATCAATCTTATACTTAATATTTTGTAACAAATCAATTTTTTAACACTTCATTTGACTTAAATATTTTCAAAATATTGTTTATAAAGATTTCTCAAAAGATGTTTTGTTTATAATTATTTGTCTTTTTTTCCATTTTTTAATACGCCATTTATTTTAGATCCTAGAACTACGAAGTCGTCATGATCTGGATTTCCAGTTATCCATTACCATGCGCTTCCAACAACCCTCTCAACTCTTGTCTTGGGTTTTAGTAAACTTATTAAAGATTGGATTTTAGCAATTTCAGATGAAAGGAATGAAAAAATGGGATGATTGGTGTCAACATCACGCTGAATTGATACTTCTAGATCCTGAAGATTTTTCCATATGATTCCAAATCGATTACATGGATTAGTTTGAGAGTTCCGATTTACAACTTAGCGTTTCCTGTTGTCAACGCTCTTATGTTTGAGTTAGAGTAGTCTAAAATTTGTACCTCTGCAGAGCAAAAGGTTACAACAAGTCTGGAAAGAGGATATTAACTTTTAATGTTATTTTTGTCAACTAGTCTCCCTGATTGTGTAAGGACGGTTCTAGATTGATCTTGTTTGGCTATTTCTTTTTTGTATTTAGAGGATAATTTAGACCCCAAAAGCTTGTTGATTTTGATAAAAATTGTGTCACTTGGTGTATAAGTTTTTATAGGCTGATTTTTTTTATTTAGATAACTTTGGTTAGCTTCTTGTTTTTCTCTTAGCCTTATTATGTTATCTTGCCTAGCTTGTTCGTAGGTATTGGAATTTGTGCTGACTTTTCAACCAAAAAATACCTCAAGTCGTCTTTTACCCGTAGTTGAATGTACTCAAGAATTATACCCAGAGACTGCTCTGTCCAGGATTTTGGGAAGAATTCTTTGAATGTCATCTGCCTTAAGGCAACGAATTTTTTATGTTAGTGTGGAGTGGAAACGTTCCACCTGCCAATTAACTGAACTAGAGTAAGGCGGCGCTTTGAAGATTTGGATGTTGAGTTAGTTGTTCATTAACCAATTAATTGAAGGGGAATTAAGGGATTTTTCATTACCTATCACTATAATTTTGGGGATTCCAAATGAGAAAAGTAGATCTCGCGGAGGTTTCTTGATGTCCCCAATTGCCTTTGATTTTAGCATTTTTGCTTGCGCATATTTAGAGAATTTATCTAAAGCGGTTAATACAAGAAATGTCTCAGTGGAATAGATGTCTATATGTAAAATCTCACCGGGGTATTGAGGGATTAGGGTCTCTTTAAGTGTGTGTCTATGTTGGGGTGTCTATCATATTTCTGTTCCTTACATGCAGTACATTTAATTGTTTATTTTGGCATTAATTTTTGGGAAGTAAAACTTTTCTGGCAGCTGAATTTTATTTTCCCGTGCATTGCGGTATGCTCTTTTATGTTCTTTTATGATTTCTTAATTTTATCTATTTTCAGGAATTTGCTTCTATATTCACCTTACCTGGTTCGAACTTCAGTTCATAATTGTATTCTTCCAATATCGCCTTTCACCTTTGATGGTTGGTGATCTGTAAATATTTGAACCTTCGCTGTAGCGTACAAATAATTCCTTAATCAATTTAAGGCTCTGGTTTATTTAAAGTTCGGAAGATAAAGGTAATGGGCCTGTCATTCTGTGCCAATATTGCTCCAATCGCGTAATTTGAGGCATCATTCGTTAGTTGAAATTCTTTGCTAAAATCAGGCTAAGTGGGAAGCAAATCGTTCGACACTAGCGATTTTTTTATTTTCTTAAATGCGTTGATTGCTTCATCGTTCAGGGAAATAGAAGTTTTACTTAAAGTATTCTTCGAAATTCGACTTCCTTCCGCCCCTAAGAGGGCTGTAAGGGGTTTCGCAACATTCGCGTATCGTTTGATAAAAACCGAAGATCTTTCAATGTTTTAGGGCAAGGAAATTCTGCTATCGCTTTTACCTTTGCCGGGTTCGTTTTGGTTCCACTTCTTCTTCAAAATATGAGCATTTGTCTAACTGAACCTTTTTCGCATTTTTTAATGTTTGGAAAACCTTCCTTAAATTCTTAGAGTACGTAGGTTCATCTTCGCTGATGACCACAATGTCGTCAATATAGATGTCAATATAGACGAAGCATTTTGCCGATGTGCTCTCTTAAAATCTCGTCTAATGCTTGCTTTTCCTCCGGCAAGCGAGTGATTATCTGCTACGGGCTACTAAGGGGCCCTTGGTGATTTTTGATTAGTTCAATTTTCACCACACTCGCGATGAACACCACAGGAGTTTCTTTTTCGGCATTTTAATAGTTAGTTAAGCGGCGAGAATCACACACACACGCGTAAACGATTTGTTGGTGCTACTTGAGGACTTAGAGCGAGTCTTTTTCGGTGAAACTCAGAACTACTTGAGTTCTTTACCGTACCGTTATTATTTGTTTTTGTTTCACTCCTGTGGGTCTCCGATCGGGCGCCAGTTAAAAAATTATTTATTATTTTTTATAAAAAAAAAATTACAATATTTTTCTGAATCCAGATTAGGACTAAATTATTACAATTCATGAACTTAAAATCTAGCCTCCGTTCAAAGCTACTGCACCACCTAACGGATGTTAGGTGAAATATTACACTTTTGTTTGTTTGCTCAGATGCTGACTTTGCAGAATGGAAAAAGTGTGCCAATTGAAGAAGCGTGTGCGGGGGAAAATTTTAGTTGAATGTTTCATATAAGTGTCGTTAACTTGTATGTGGATAGTTCCTGTTCTATGTCACTTTCACAATTTCTTTGAGAAATATTATCAATTTCAATTTCACTATCCGAATCGCCTGATGGGTCGATCTTAGTTTCCTCAAACAGACACAATTAACTATTTTGTGGTTCCTCAAATGACATACTTGATTTTTAATGGGGAATAATAGTATAAGAACTGAATTAGAAAATAAAATCAAAAGAAAGATTCTTTGTTGAAATTCGAAACACGAAGCGTAAGTTGGGTGTCATTCACCCGCAGACAATCTTCGCTCAGTCTAAACACCTCGCCGAGTGGCGGTCGACTGAGCCGTGACGTCCAATGGCTTTTTCACCTCTCCTCGCGCAGCTACTAAGATGTACAACGTATTTTACTGGACCGTTTTTAAATATCGCTCAATTTACCAAGTGCTGGGTGCATTACACCCAACATTACACTCGCCGGGTTAAAAAAGAAATGATAGATACTAGTACGTACATACCATATACTACGATTAAGTGAGTAAATAAGGGAAGAGATATTTTCATTTTTGCCAAAATTAGATATTTTATTTGAAAGAAAAGCAAAATATCAGACTGCACCATATATTTATTGCATTTCTCCTTATATGAAAAGGTCGTCCGATATTACTCGTAACATGCGTCCGTCAGTAGTATGGAATCTTCACTTGTTGTAACAGATGTTGTTACATTTCGAGTTTCTAACTTTATCCGGCAAGCTCGGTTTCACAAAGTTTCACAGCATGTACTCGTAAGTCAAAGCATTCTACTTATCTAACAGGCGACCCTCTTATTACTCGCTTCGAGCTTACCAAAATTAAATAATTTCGAGTTTCTTTGTCCCATACGTTTTACATGCGCAATCCATGTACTCGTATAAGTGGTTACATAGATTCGTACTCTTGTGACCAACACCAATACAAACGAGATCGAAAATCATTCAAGGTATGAGTATATGTACTTTTCGAAGCTGTCATGTACGTCACTATTCACTTCAGCAACATCGGGTAAGTGAAATCGACTAGGTCGATTGATCTGTTCTGCCTCAAAGCAAAATGTTGGTCATCTCTCATATCTTAACTGATTGCGAAAAGCTATTACGTACCCTTAGTCGATTCTGCAAGCTTTGGGTTTTACAATATTTTATTTCCTTCACCTATTCTCCTAATTTTTCTGGTAAAATTTACGTCTTTGTCGCTTGGGCCGTTTTCCATTTTATTACGTGTTCCTTTGGTTTTTAAAATAGTGTTGAAGATGAAAAGTTATTGAAGAGTCCGATCCGTGGAGATCTTCGTTAAAAAAAAATCAACAGTATGAGATCTGTGTAATACTATTGAAAAGGAAAGCTACTCTCTATTACGAGTAAGAATGTATGGCGCTCGATATTCTTATTGGATCCCTGGGTTTTTAACACTAGACAACCAATTTCGAAAATTATGCGATGTAAGCTGTACAAGGTCCGGCCACCTTTAGCGACTAATAAGACGGACATTCTAAGGGTTGTCATATGTACCTGGACGACTTTTTCGTTATAGACAAGACGTTCTAGAAACATCGTAGAAACATGAAGGAAGTGTTTGGGCCTTGACCTTGGAGAGGTTTAACTGGAAAACTGTGTTTTAGTCCATTTTGAAATAAGATATTTGTTTCACATGTTTTTAGCCGACAAGAAGAGCAAAACCAATTAGAAGATTATTGAGACTTGCAAGGTGTTACTAAAACTTCGTGAAAGTACAACTGAAAATCCGGAGAAAGGAAAATAACTGCAAAAAAACGAGGAATGGACGTACAAGGTGATAAAGTGTACGTGGAGAAATAGAGTGCAGTGTAGGCGTCGCGGTCGAGTTTGTCGCTTCAAAGGAGGAATGAGTCCTAAGATTGTTCAGATAGGAAAACATCGAAAGGGGAGCATTGCTATAATGTATAATACGAGTATCCATTTAGCAGAGAATATCAATGTCACCAATAATAGATCCTTAAAACTGCTGCACTTCAAAGAAAACATGAAAGGACTTGTTAGAGTGGTTCCCGAAATGAATAAACGGTTCACATGTTAAAGCCGAACGCATGACTATCGACTGTAGCAAATTTTTAAATTTGAGCTGCATTTTCCTGTAACAAAATTCTGAGTTACCACCGCACCATGTGTTTACGCTTAGACTACACTTTTTATATGTTTTAAAACTCTTATCACAACTAAATCATTGTCTTCCCCATAAAATTGCTCAAAAATCAGACCCTCCATTACTTTGCTGAATAGGCTAGGCTGGGCCGTGAGCATAATGTACCCCTACACCAAGTAAACGTAAACAAAACTAACTTTGGGAATGCACTGCAGGAACTTTTAATCAAGATCAGAATATCGTGGGAGTTTTTTCAAAGGCAAGGCGAACAAAGCCAAGTAAGAAACATCCATAAAGTTTTAAACCATAACCTTTTGATCTGAACTATTTCGTAA
The DNA here is from genome assembly GCA_963966105.1 of Volucella zonaria. NCBI lineage: Eukaryota > Metazoa > Arthropoda > Insecta > Diptera > Syrphidae > Volucella > Volucella zonaria. Next base: position 1,046,827 of record OZ014531.1, read on the forward strand.
TCGGTACAGTAGTCAAAGCTAGTCGCGAACTACTGCAATTAAATTACTTTGCACATATTGTAGAATTGATGAAAGTGATAAAGGTACACTGTCCAACCATAGAAAAAGGGAAGACGGCATTCATATTTAGCCTGCCCAATACTGAGCTCAATTAGAACATCGTTTTATGGAAAAAAAACACTCTCTCATCGAATGAAGTCCTTCGCGTTCTAAATAGAGAAAACTGGCATACACTGTTTAAGTTTATAGAATCTGCTCTAAAATACCAGTTTTTGGCAAAAATATTGATTAAAATGAATTAAATCTATAATTTCAAAACTCTCTTTTCTCGGCTGACAACAAAAGCCAAAGCTTATCATGGTAAATCTTGTAATAACTGAATTCTTTTTTGCATTAATAAAGTTGCAGTAGGTACTATGTACTTATAACTCCTGGAACACCACTTTGGCATGTCTGGAGTTGATCAGTGAGCTTAGAAAAACGGCAGTACTCGGTCTTTATACAAAGAAAGAAAAAAAAGCGGTCCATCTTCAATACTAATAATTAGGCAACAGGTCGCCTCCATTATTTAATTATATAATGTTTAGTTGAACATAGCTACGCAGCTGTCCCAAATTCTACCCGCAATTCATATCGTTTTTCACAAAAAAAATTTAATTCCTAACTCTGTAAAGTACGAGTACTTATGAATAAATGAAAATATTTTAGGCAAACTCAGATGTGTAAATGACTAGGTACTCGTACATATTCTACGTGTATACTTTCTTGTACACATACTTTTTATACATTATTTTTTCCTCCGTCAATTTATTAACTTTAATTAAGTCGCTCATATAAACATTTTTTTAAGGACAGATCTTATAGCAATCTGTATTATATGAAAAGGATCAACGAATTGGAAAAACATTTAGAAGAAATGTGTTAAAATCAAAGCAGATCTGTTAAGAAATGAAACGATTTTTTTCGAAAAAACAGTTTTTCATTCATAGAATTGATAAGCAGCTTCAAAAATAAGAGAGGAAGTGGAAAATATTGTAAGATTCTTTAAAATACGTGGTGGCCTAGCGCAGTGGTAAGAAATTCTAGGTCTTACGAAGCCGTGAGTGTGATAGACTAGGTCTTGGTCCACCATGTACTGTCCCGCCAACAATTTAATAATCCTTGATCTTTCAAAAACGATTTGCACTTTGTGGCGCTCCCATTATTCCGATTTGAGTTCTGTTTTTTTTTTTGTTAAGTTGGTAAATCTGTTGTTGACATTCCCTCTAAATCTTAGCATCATAGCTTGACATTTGCAAAAGTTACGTAGCCAAGAGAACATCTATCTCTGTGTGTGTTGGCGATTTTTTACAATTTTAAAAATGGATTTAAATTTACAACAACGAACTTGTACGAGTATTAAATTTTGCGTAAAAAACGGATTTAATGGTGCGCGAATGTTGGAAATGTTGGAAAAGTGTTTCGGCAACGATTCTCCAAAGAAAACGGTCGTTTACCAGTGACACGAGCGGTTCAAAAGTGGTCGTGAGTCAATCGAAGATGATGAACGCAGTGGCAGACCATCGACATCGAAAACCGACGAAAACTTCTTTCTGTTCAATCGAGTTAAAAAACCACTACGGGCAACGCGTTTCAGCAGCCGAGAGGAAGTAATGGAAAAATTGCAGGAAGCACTGATGAACATACCGAAAACCGAATATAAAAAATGTTTCCAGGATTGGATCAAGCGATGGCATAAGTGTGCTGCAGTCGATAGGGATTAGTTTGAAGGAACTAATGAACTTGTATTTCTAATTTTCTGAATAAATTTGATCATGGCGGTATTGTAGTGTAATGCCAAATTGAATACGAGTACATTTTTAATCAGGTTTTGTTCTTTTTTTAACATAAGCTACAAATTTTTGGTTCCAAAAATCTGATAAGAGTAACATTTAAAAAATATTTATTTACATTTGAACTATTGTAGAATTACTTTTAATACAATTATGCTAGACATTTGAAGTATTCATAATGGCAAATTCAATTATAACCCATTTGCTATCACATGAGCATACCTAAATAACAAAGGTGACATCCTCAATATATGGCGAAACCTAAGGCATTGCATACATACTCGTATATTTGTCATTACATTTAGCTTATTCTAATACATATCTCTTAATTGTGAAGGCTTTTTGCTCTCTTATGTGTTAGCAAAAATTAATGACGACATTGTCTAACGTTGATTAACAGCAAAATATTGTATATAAATATAAAACAAGAGAGCACGAATAAATTTGAGAATCTACTAGGTATAACTACCATTTTCAAACGATTTGTTTTAACGACGAACGCTATGCAAGTAAATACGCGTATCTCAAACATTAGTATAGTAAACCAAAGTACGTTGTTCACTCTCGACGGATATTTGAAAACAAAAAATACAACCATGCCTTTAACACTTACAAATATTTCGGTGTTTCGCCAAGCTTAGCTTTAGCATCAGATAGGTGTGGAAAATAAAACGGAAGCAAAATCTGCCAATTTTTCCACTTTTTAAGTCAAAATATTGTTTTGTATACTAGGTATAAAAATCATTATTGCATATAAACCGAAATATGTGCATGCATGTTTATTATTTATGAAATATTTTATGATATATATGTGTATATGTACATGTTCGCTTATTATCTTAATTCTGGGAACCTGGTGATGTTAATTCCGATTTTGTATATAGTACAACGTAATGTTTACAGGTAAATTAGCAATCAAAAAGAGAATTAAATAAATTATTATCCAGTTTTTCACGTAATTTTATCATGTGACTAAGCTTCGACTTTAGCTTACGAATGAGTCAGTTTCGGCGATACTTGTATTTTCTTCACCATATACTACTTTTTACGCAACGGCAACACTTATCATGTTATCTGTACTCAATAAATACATGCTGAATTGCAACATATGTAAATACATATACTCATCTTCATTGAGTGTTGCCGCTATTCAAAATTGAAAAGAGTGTATTTTAGAAGGAAATAAATAATCAAATTGCTCTTTTTATAATTGTAAAATAAAATCGAGTATTAATTTATTCGTTGAGAAATATTATACATTAATCTCTATCAACGAACAAGACAAATCGCAGAGTCGGCTTATTTAATGCTTTATATGTATTTCGGATTTTTTTTTTTTTTTTGTCAAGGACTGCGCCCTCTCCATTTGATTATATCTACAAGGTGGGGCAAAAGTAATGTCATACTTTTTGCAAATGGCGTCAAGTGACATTATGCTTTGGCATTTATATTGTAGAAAGAGAGAAAATTAGTTGACAATAAGCAATGGAGCGATATACACCTCCAGAACGCGGAATTATTGTTATTGCTTATTTAACCAGTTTCCCGTTTGTTGTTTTAACCCAGCATGAATTTGTTTGTCGTTTTCCCCGCACAATATGCACGATCAATTAAACGTATGGCTGATCGTCTCGTGCAAACTGGATCCACTAGAGAAGTCGCAAGAAGTGGCTAGCCCCGTATTCCTCGTTCGACCGAGAATATCAAAACTGTGGTCGAGGACGCCCGAGAGAGTCCACAAACATCGAAGAGACAGCGATGCACACAATTTGGCAACAGCATACAATCGTTGCGTCGAATTTTGCTGAAAGACTTGAAGATGTTTCTTTATAAAGTGCAAACCGTTCACCAATTACTGCCTGCTGACCGTCAAGCGAGGTTAACTTACTCCCATGATCTGTTAAACCTTGTGCAAAAAGAGGACCATATTGTATCCAATATCATAATGAGCAACGAAGCTCATTTCCACTTAAGCGGTTATGTGAATAAACAAAATTTGCGTTTCTGGGGCACGGAGAATCCACATGAAATACCACTGCATCCCCTCAAAGTGACTGTTTGCAACGGCACCACCGTAACCGTAACTGGTGAGCGCTACAAACAGATGTTAAACGAGTTTGTTTTTGCTGCAAATTGCTGAATTGGGTTGTGAGCATTTTTGATTCCAGTAAGACGGAGCAACCACTCACAAAGCTTGGGCATGGATGATTTTAAATTACCCATTTCCAGGCCAAGTGATCTCCCTTCTTCGCCAGATCTCACGGTGCTAGACTTCTTCCTTTAGGGCCTTTTGAAATCTCGCGTTTACCACATAAAACCACAAACCTTGTAAGTCTTGAAAGTCAACATTTAAGAAGAAATCGCCAATTTGGAGCCAGATGTTTTGCGAAAAACTTAAGACGAGCAGAATGTGCATCAACTCATGGGGTGGACATTTGACCGATTTTTTCAACCTAATCAACTTAACAGCTTCATATAAACGAGCCCAACTTTTTTCATTTTTCACATTATTCATTTCCACATTACGACATTACTTTTGTACAAGTACTGTTTCAGTTTAGACGAATTGCGGAGCTAACGATCGAAAACAAGAAAAAAAAACAAGCAAGCGAAAAAATTTTCTTTACCACAAATGATAAAAAACTCCGAGTCAAACTTTCAGATTAATGCAACAAATTTATTCCACCTTACTTCTGCGAGTACTGCTCACGAGTGGCGAGGCTAAAAGGATTTTGCAACCATCTAAAGTGGTGCCAGACTGCTGGTATTCATACCATGTGAATATAGTATATAGCACAACTCCTGACAGAGAGAATTTCGTAGTACACGCTGATTTTCGCGCTAAGTAGTATACTTTGACGTTGGTATTGTTTCGCATATGGATAAATTAGCTCTCTTCGAATCCAGTGTAAGAAAACTTTGTTACTGTGATTACTTGTCAAAGAGAATCTACGAAGAATCGCCAACAGAAAGAAAGTGGTGCTGCAATCGGTAGACAGGTGGTATACCGCCAAAAAATTGCGAATCTCAATTCCAGGTATATGACGTGGTATACTAGCCTGTAACGTGGTATTGTAGTGATTTTGGTAACGTTATATTCCAGCTTGAATAATTGCAAATCCATCTATCTATCTATCTACAATCACAGAAACTCTATACATTGACTTACTTGGTTTTTTTTTTTTTTTTTTTTTTGTCTCCATCTGACATCAAAATAAATTGATTATCTTGATAAATTGACGTATGAGAAATATACTTTCCATAAAACTAATCCCACATACCAGGTTTATACGTTTGCCCTTGTTATTTATTAATCGCCATATCGAAACATGATTTAATAGGGAATTGAAATCTGTGAAATGTAAACGGCAAATCAGTAGGAATCATTGGAATCCTAGGTATATGCGCCTTCTGTCCATCTGCAGGTACCGTAAACATAATATTATTACGTAGAGATGTGATCTGCAATCTTATACCATTACACAGGTTCGAATTATTTAAATTACGTAGTAATAATATAGGAGCGAGAATTTCTAATTTGATACAGTATGATGGAAGATCTGATGGATTTAAGGATACTATGCTAGATAATACACTTTACTGGATAATATACTGGGTCTTTTATGTTTACGACATTGTCTATATATATATAAATTCGGAATTCGCCTAGTGGCCTTTGCAAAATCTCATCATTTATTTTGTCAACAGATGAATTCCTTGGAAACACGATCTTTCATCACATATCAAGTTATGGCTTGTTTGGGTTAACCACTTTCTATATTTGGGTTAATATTGTCAACTAATCCTTTAATAGATCTAACAATTTTTCCTAATTTACTATCTACCTGAATCAAGCCGTTCTCATTTGGAACTTTGCCATTACCATCACATACGAGTAATAATTGAGTAGAAACTTGATTATCTCCACTTCCTAACCTAGCTCTCATAAGCATTCTAAAACGTCGAAGATTTTAAACATCCCTGAGTAATATCTGATCTTGTTCCTTTTGAAATAGCTGGCAAAGTTTGGTGAAAATCACCCGCAAAAACTAATTCCTTAAATTTTTCAGCGTTCTAATAATATTTGTGATCGATGATTCACTGTGCATGAGTCCAACATCTTGTAATACTTCGCCTAGTGCTTAATTTTTTACGGATTGAACACTCTGTTTCTTGTTAAAGATAAACCGTTAATGGCAATTGGAATAGAATGTGCTGTTCTACCTCCGCTAAATGAAGTACCTACGATTTCAGAAGAAGCAATCGCTAAGGCCATTTTTCTAGACGATCGTAATTTTGCTAATACAAAATTTGTCTAGAACATTTTTTCTGTTCTATCTGGAGCATCAAGAAAAGAGTTTTTTTCTTTTCTGTTATTGAATCATATACTGGACGCCGGTCAAGTACTACAATACATTTTGGAGATTAGTAGCAATATAGACATTTAGTTGCTAAATGTCATTAAACATTTCTTCCGTAAATGGCAAAGTCATGTCATTATTTCGATGATGAACTCGACTTCATATATCATCACATAGATATATTGGCTGACAAAATAAAGGAATAATTGCAAGTAATTCTCTCAACCTGTAAGGATATTTTCCCAATGCACATAACCTTCTAAAAGACCATATCGTTTGCAAGCTGTTTGATAAGTTTCATTTTCTTTACCATTAGTCGTTAGCAAATACTGAAAAGAAGTAGTCTCACGAACATGCTGTGAAAGCATTCTGAGATAAAATCATTCTAATTGATTTGGGTCAACGTTATGTACTCGTACTCTTTCAAGTGGCCTACACACTATCCGCGAGTCTCGGAGCAGTGAGGAGTAGCAATTACGCTGAAATGGTTTGCGTTGCGATATGCACAGTAATATACAAAATTTCAAGTCGTTACTTGATACTACAATAACAACATGTCAAAATTCTGTCAATATCATTTTTATGGTCATATGGAAAGCGTTTAAAAAACTTTAATGAAAATCGGACCAGTAGATTTCAAGATTAACTCTTGCCTACGAGTATAAACAAATTTTTCTTTTTATTACTTGTATATTAGTATAGAAGTATAGGTAAAACAAGCAATAACTACAAATTCCATATGCACATGTTGATCTAAAGATAATTGCCACAAGCATTCTATTAAGACATCCAAGGTGATTGACGTTCGATACGGACATATGACAGTGAAACATAATACGAGTAGATTGCATCAAAAAAATAGACACTACAGATAGCATCCGCGTTGCAAAAAGGGGCCAATCAGAACGAAGAAAGTGCGCTGGCAACAATGCAATTGCTACGCAGTACCGCACTACTATCCAAATCATAAGCACACTAGGTAACTCTGGCAGCGGAAATACAACTTGTTTTTTTTTTTGGTTACAGTCCGGTTTACTGTTTAGTTTAGTTGTGAACGGCGTCGCTGACAGTTGTTTTTTTGGAAACTTTATTTGTAAGTTTGATCGAAGTGCTCTCTGGACAGATGAAGTGAAAAGTGAACAATTTGAATGTTTTCGGGTGAAGATGCTCTGGATGGAATGTGATGTTTCTTTGTCGTTGCTAATACATACAAAAACGGATTTAATGGCTTATCTTTCGTATTTCATTTTCAAATATTAAAACAAATTTGTAAATAAGACGCCGAGTGACCAATTCAAGTTGTTGACTTAATTCACTTTAAAGAAATTGTGTTGTAATGCAAAAATAGTTTTACTGATGTGTTTAGAAAATAAATGAACGGTTTTTGTTTTTTTTTTTCTAAATTTTAGAGCGAACGAGCGCAAAAGGTTTGCGAGCAAAATAATAACATAAACAATGGATTGCGGGACATCTATGGTGAAATATATTCTATTCCTCTTCAACACATTGTGTTCGGTAAGTGCTCATTGTTTGTATCTAAATGAAATGGTTATTCAGCTACTACGTACTTCCCGTTTGAGCATTTGTGTGATGATGTCATTCTCTACTGAATCTTGATACAGCTTCTCGAAATCCAGACGAGAAAAATGTACCTAACCTTCAAAATACGAGTACAAATAAAGCTCACATCTCACCGTAATTCTGTATATATGTATATATGTATGTATGGTTACAATAAGTGGCGAATATACATATATACACAGACACATGCATACATACATTCGTTATGCATATGTACATACGTATTTCTTTAGTTATTAGGTTCATTTTGCACTCCACATAGAAGTTTTGGACCAAGGGCGAACTCGCCTGGCGCTCATCTCTTATTGAAGGGTAGTTTGGGTTCCTGCTAGTATTTTCGCTTTTCAAATCGTAAATGCGTTGTAGGAACTCCCGCCTAACTGCCCATGCATACTGTACTTGTATGTACTGGAATACTAACCAAATCTTTAACAATGGATTTCTCACATTTGCCTCAAAAAACTGGATTTTTTCAATTGGGCACAAGTAATTACTGTTAATTGTCCAATAGTGAATTGCAGCTGTTTGAATTAGAACTACTGTGGCACTCTGTTGGGGAAAAAAGTGTTTCCATTCAATACTATATACCTATGTATGTATATACGAGTGTGTGCATATGTGCCTACCTGTTGGCAATAATGATTTCAAAAAATGATTTTCTAATTTATTCGCGTTAGGTATTTCTGTGTATAAATGCGAATCTGCTTTCTGTTGTTAGTTTTGAAATGTGTCATTACTTTAAATTAAAAAGGCTGGTGGTGCTTAAAAACACTAGATTAATCTCGATTTACAAAAAATAAGAAAACAAAAATTGTAATTTTGTGTTACTTAGGAACGATTGTTTTGTTGTGCTTAATGCAAAACCATGGAGATAACCTACTTAAAAGTTCTACAAATAGGTATGTTCGTACTCACATGCTAACTTTTTTTGTGTTTGCCCCCGTTGTATAATAAGATGGTTTTTAATTACCCAAAAATAACTATCATATGTATTGCATTGCAATTTTCAAAGTATCCGTACGTATCCGGATTTTTTTTTGTAAATTAAATAAATATAGGTATGCATATTCCTGTTAATATTAAACGAATTATAAAAATGTTTCTAGAGTAAATAAGTTAAGGAATTTATTGGACTATTACGGTTAATGCGGATCCAGCCTAACATAGTACTAATTTCTAATGATATGCACGTATATGTGTATGTACGTCCCCATTACTTGGTAGTTATGTACATGTGTATATGACGTCATAAGATCACAACTATTTTTATTCTTTTAATACTTTAATAATTGAATGCGCTACTTCCCCGGAAAAATGTTTTTGGATTTCAAGAACTGCGCTAAGCGAAAGTAGTTATCTACATACGTACTCGTATGTATGTATGACATTTGGTTCTAAGCTTAAAGTGTCATTTGTTTTTGAATCATATTAAATCAATATTTACCAAAACCTTTCTAAACTCAATAATAGCTTGACGTGATTTATTTGCATTTATATAATATACCTACTTATATGACTTTAAAAAAAAAAAAACAGGAAAGGTGAATCATAATAAACTCTTAGAGCTGATTAAAAATATTACAGACGCTTGTTAATACATTCACAAACTCTATGTAAACATTCTCTACTTAAAGAACATGCACACATATGAGATTTCTATTTCACTACAGCTACTTCACGTTTAAACGAATTTCACGATTACCAATGCCATTGTTTGACTAAGCCAGACGTTCTCGCCAAAAAGGAGTCACACCTATTTATATAAAATAAGTAAAAAAGAGGGGCTTGAAATGTTAAATTCTGAGAAGTTCTCTACTTCCGTATGATTCATTAAATGGCAGAGGTATTGAATAGTCTATGAAATGGTCAATAGGTTGAGCAGTTAAAGATCATCAAGTCAGTTCATGAAACGTATTTCTTAATATACAATACAACGCCTCCAATTTTAGTTTAAAACTTCACTTTTTTTTTTTAAATTAGATTTGATAAATGTAATCGATACATACATAGGTATGATTATGATTATAGGCTCAATTTAACTTTTGCGATTTACTACAATAAGCCTTCCCCGGCCGCTTGACAATATGCTGGCTATTTTTGGAGTGTTTATACCCATGCACTCTATACAGGATGTCCCCTAATTCACTGACGATAATTTGGGAAATGATTACTGGGCATATTCTAAGAAAAATATAGTTCTACAATAAGGCTACACCCAAGTAAGCCTTTTCTTAAATCCTCGATAAATGATGTCAACATTGGAGATAGACCCTTACTGTAGAACGATATTTTTCTTAGAATATACCCAGGAATGATTTCTCAAATTATCGTCAGCGAATTAGGGGACATCATATATGTGACCAGGTGTCTATCAAAAAGATCGGTGTGATGTGTTTCAAGATAGCTTATATTTTACTCGTGCATTACAAGGCTTTTTTCACTTGCTCCTTACATGCAAAATCCATTTACACAACTCGTTGTTGTATGTAGTTGCATAGTTGTGAAAGTCTTTATTAATATTCCGCACAGAACATTTTGTATTGTCAATCGTGGATTTTCCGTATCCTTATACAGTGAGCGACAAAAGTCTACGTACGACCCACCATTCTTGCAACCTAACGAGTTCAAAAGCATTATGAAAAAATCGAATGATGCAGTTTTGTTTCAAATCTCTTTTTATTAATAATACACTATAAAATAAATGAATTTCACAAAAATTTTACAAGTGATTCACAGGTCCACCATTGAAGCAACTAAATTATTTAATTTATTAGCTGTTGCAACTCTTCTTGGGGCTTCTGTTTTATCATTGGGGCACTACTTATGGCATATCTTCTTATCTTGCGTTTTAGAATCTCCCATACATGTTCTATGACGTTTAAGTCCAGGCTTTGTGGTGGTGTGTGTAGTTGCCTTGGGGCGTAGTAAATTAGTCAATCTTTGACAATTTGAGCGGTGTGCTTGGGGTCATTGTCCTGTTGGAAGATCCAACTCGTGCCAAGATGTAGTTCTAAAATAGACTTGTATTGATAGCGATCCATATTACCTTCAATAAAGACTAGATTTCCTACGCCAGAAGCAGCTACAGCACCCCAAAACATCTAGCTGCCACCACCATGCTTTACCGTAGAAACCAAATTTTCTGGATTCATTGCTGTGTTATTTTTTCTCCAAACTCTAGCTTTCCTGTCACTTCCTATACATATTATGTATATTTTGATTCGTCAGTAAATAAAACTTGTTTCCAGAAATCCATTTATTTTTCAATGTGTTTTTGGGCAAATTTTAAGCGCAGTTTTCGGTTTTTTCACTTATTAGGGGTTTTCTGCGTGGAGTTCTGCTGTGGAAACCGTTATTATTGAACTGTGCGTAGATGCACAATTGTATTTGATCTTTCTGCCACCTCTTTAGACAGCATTGTGCATTCGCTCTTGAATTATTGCCTACTTCTCTCATGATAAAGGTTACATCTCGGCGATTCAGCTTTTTTGGGCGACCACAACGCGGTTTGTTTTTCGACGGTACCCGTGTTTTCGAAGTTATTATATATTGTTTGGACTGTTGACTTGCTTAAATCCAGTAGATTTGCAATTTCACCAAACGATTTCTTTTCTTTTTACATTTTATTACTAAATTTCGCACTTCAACCGCAATTTCTGTTTGAGGGGCCATTGTCACAGATGAAACTTATTGAAGCTGACCAAACTACAACTGAGAGCCACAAATCTGATCTTCACAAATGGAAAAATTCAAATACAGTACTTTTCCATTATCCTTCATTGGTGTATAACAAAAAGAAAAAAAACATGGAATGCCGTGCGTATGTAGACTTTTGTCATTATTTATTTTTCGTTTTTTGTGAATTACTTGTTAAGTTTTTGTTAAATTCATTTATTTTATAGCGTATTATAATCATAATAAAAAGAGATTTGAAACAAAACTGCATCATTAGATTTTTTCATAATGTTTTTGAACTCGTTAGGTTACAAGAATGGTGGTCGTACGTAGACTTTTGTCGCTCACTGTACATTTTATCATATGACATCCCGGAATTTTACCATGGAATGATTCTAGTCATATATTCGTACTGCGCTTCGACGTACTACTATGGTTTTTGTTCGTATTTGGTTTTTTTGATTTGCGTGAACATTGACCGCTTCCTAAAATTGTACCGTTTGTACTATACCATATACTGTTTCCCACAAAAGTGAGTAAGTATAATCGATAAATTGTTACTTTGTCGAACAATTTTATACTAGAGGTAATACAAATTTAAAACAATATCGATACCAAATATTATGTTCTCAGCCGGACGTTAATATTATATATTGATACAACACAATACAAAACATTCTGAAAAATGATTCTTCTTAGTTACCTGAAAACTTGTGGGCCATTCGGATCTCGAAAACATTTTACTAGCTTTTCCCCTGGGTTGATTGTTTAAGTTGAGAGTACACTCTGCGTATCCGATATGTTTAAGATATGATGCCACCATCCACTTCACCACCATGTCTACTCTAGACAGTGATGACCGAAGTAAATTACTGATCATAGCAAGGAACAATCAAGTTGGAATTCACAGCTGATTTCGAATTTCTGAAGGGTCAGAGATATGGCATTTTCATAGGTAGCCTTTTTTGTAGGGACGTATTTTTCTGCAAATATCAGCCAATATCAACGCCGTCTCGAAATCAATGAGCATCAAATGTAGGGGATATCGGAAATGGAAACCAGATATGAATTCAGACATTTGTGGTGGGAAACGCTTGCCTGTTTTGGGGATCGTTCCGTTGCTTCCTAGGTAGTTTAGAATTTTTTTCAATCTGACTAGCTATTCCTCACCAGTAGTGAATAAATTGTCATTTTACAATAGCCTTTTACAGTGTGTGATGACTAATAGTTTTATCTGATTATGCATATCATGGCTTACATTAGGCTGCTATTTTTTCTGGTTAATACGGTTCTTCTTTACTTTACTTTACTTTACTACTGTGCGCTCTTCGATCGGTAGGTACGTACCCGCTGTAATTCATATTCTATGACTTTTCTATGTTACCAGGAGCGATTTTGCTGAATGCAACTAAGTTTGTAACAAGGTTGTATGAACATTTTTAGCTCTCCTGGATATCTCGGGATTTTTATCTATTATACGTAGATATCCATAAAAAGTCGGAGCGGTAGCTATTATCTGGTGTAGAAGGTTTAAAGTCGGTCGAGCTGGTAGTCATGGTAGCTAAAGCTCAATAAATTATATTAGCATTGTAACTTATTTGCGTGTTAATGAGGATATAAGTAAATAAATAAATAAATAGATTTAAGGTGATAGTCCAATGTTGGGGCCAAGAAAATTGTTAAGAACAAATTTAGATGCAGTTTCTGTAGACCCCACTTCATATCGTTATATGTTCAATCTGGTTTGATCAATTTATTTGCTTTTGAATTCCCAATCTTATAGCATTGACTCCTATGTTAAAGTTGTCCTTTGTCTTTGCATTGAAATCAACTATCATCGCCATCTTATATAAATTACTCCAAAAGCGTTAAGCAGACTTAGTAATAGCGAAGGAGATCCGCCATTGATAAGAGAGCTACGTTTCTTAAGTATTTTATGTATTTATATTTTGTAAAATTTTAACAGTGCAGGTTTTTAAAGTAAATAAAAAGCAAGTAATAAGACTACCTGTAAACTTAGGGAGACAACAAAAAAATGAGTTAGTCGTAACAGCGTTCATAAAATGAATAAACAAACTCAGATTGTCTATTCAAGTAATAAGTAGTCTGGCTATTTGGAAATTTTGTCATAGTCGAAACAAAATTAAAGTACTATAATTCGTTGCTCATAACAAAGTACGAGTATATATAAACAGAATGCCTCTTCTGTTTGTACTACCATATACAAAGTATAATCAAATAATTTGATTTTTGAGTGTTCTTTAAAAGCAATTGAAGAATTTCAATACTATCAAGTATTGTACTTAAGATTGTGAAAAGTGTAGTTTGTAAACCTACAGAAATACACATTTCATGTCGATGGATAAATATCTGAGTGCTGCCTTCTAGCGCTATCCGTAGATCGTTTTAGTTATGTACATATGCAAGACAAAAGTCTTGCACGAATAGCAAATGGGTGATCAAAATTTTATAGGAAGAATGATTTAAAGTTGGTTATTTCTTATCGTAATAGTGGTTTGAAAAGTTGTCCCGTTATTATTTTTCATATACATATATAAATCTAAATAGCATTGCCTATGATCGTAACAACTAAGCTACTGCTTATTTCATTATAGATAATTATTTTTGTTTCTAAATATAAGTTTGAGTATTAGATAATGTACGTGTAGATGCATTCATATACAGAGCTTAACATATTTACTGCAATAAAAAAGTGCTGTTAAAATTCAAATAACAATATTATTTATAACTGAGTCATATGTATCAGTCTAGCACATTAATGTTCTTTCCAATCGATGTAAAATAGTGATCTTATCTTTGATGAGGTTTTTGGTGCATGTTCCAGTACGAGTAGTTTTAACGAATGTTGAATTTGAAGAAGCTCTATGGTGGTTCTGCAGAAGTTTTTACTACCACACATAAAAAACTCCTTCTCATTGCTTCTGTCGTCCGTTAATGTATTGTCAATTCGCTGCGTACGTTGTGACTTTTTGGCGACTCGCTACTATTTTCTGAATACAGAATAAAACCAATTATGTATGTATGTGCGAAAGATGGTCATTCACCGTGAGAATCTTTAGTCCTCCAAGAATATACTCGTATCTATGCATTTTTTTTCTAATTGTCTAGATGATTTCAACCCCCCTCCATGGAATGAAATAATGAAATATAAAAGCCGGGGATGAAAATAATTTGAAATCTCTGTGGTAGCAAAAGTCTTGCTATTGTTCGCTATCTATTGCATTCTTTCACTAGTGTAAATGTATGATAATTATTATTTAAATGAATTAAAACGTCCATACGTATACATGCATGCATATTTCTTAAAGATAAAGATACAGAAATTTTGATTATTAGGTTGTTAGTTTTTCTTTTGACTTGATATTATTACAAAAAAAAGAATAGTTAATAGTTACAAAAAATATGGTTCTATATTTTCCCCGAATTTGGAAAACATGATTAAACAAACATTCTTGAAATTGCCATATGTTTTATGGTTAATTTTGAGAAAAAGAGTTTTTTTTTTATTTGGGACAAAGATAAAATGCAAACGAGTATAATGTGTTTGTTTATTTGACGATGGTCTACCTTTCACAAAAAATCGCAAAATGCGTAACCCAGAAACGAAGCTGCTAAGCGATCAGGGATTTTGACAGGGTTTAATGGACCGTTTGATGACACTGTCAAACCAAAACGGCAGACTGATTTAAAAAAACAGACTGATTAAAAATCAGAAAAAGCCTTAAGGCGCAACCATAATCAACATATGGAAGCATGAGCTAATGTCATAACTGGACGAAATGCTTCCTTATATTTTGGAAATTTCTACCGATAACCATAATGTTTTTGCCTGCATAGCTATCTGTCAAATAAATTCAAAACACAATTTTGAAAATGTACTTACATGATTTGCCCGTTTCCTTTGATACAACTTCCCATGCCTTTTCCCTTTTTATCCTGTTAAAATAAAATGCATCTCCCTTATCGAAAATGCACCTATTTCTCCTTACACTTTCGATAAGGATATGAACAAAATTGATATTCCGCCATTTTTCCAGCAATGTTTTTACAAAAATATCTCATCTGTCAAATTTGCATATGCAATGAGCGACTGAGTTCGCTCTCACTTACTCGTATGTTTGTAAAAGTGAACGAAAATTGAACAAATTGACTGTGGGCTTATTATGCGTTGTCTCATAAGTTCCTGTATAATCGCATGTTTGCATATGCGTGCATATGCGGGCGAAAGTTGATTATGGTTCTCACTATCTTTTTATTATAAATATAAAAACAAGCCTTACAAGATTGCAGAGCTAATAAAAGCGTTGAAGATTGGAAGCTAATGATTAGTTGTGATAGCACAAAAATGCGGGTGGTCATGACTCAAGTTGTAGTGTATTTTCTTTCCAATCGGACGGTTTGACGTTCGATTCCGCACCGAGCTCGAAACATATTCACTTTTTCATATAAAACAGGTAGTTTCTGGCTAACAATTTGATCTGCCCATTAAATCTCGGAAACAACCACCCATGGACGAAATAAACACTGAGCATCTTTCTATCTCTATCCAATTTTACAAAAAACTTAACATATGAACAGGAATGTTAAGAGTAGTCATACCCTTTTAAGTGTTAAGTTCTTAAAAAAAAGGAATATTAGCTTATTAGAATAAATAAACAAAAGCCCCGAAAAGTACAGGTTTAAGAAGAATCTGCTATAGAAGGTCGAATGCATAATTAAAAAGAATCAGTAGCAGACGGCAACCCATGGCAACCCTCGAAATGTGACAAGCTGTGTGATCTACTACTGTAAGAAGTGTGATATGAAGACATTGAAAAATTTGTGAACAGTATGTCACACAGAACTAAGGCTTTTGCTTAAAACAAAGGATTATAAACTAAACGGCACTAAAAAGTATTATCATATACTAGCAAAAGTAAAAAAAGGCAAAAAATGAGTAAAACTATCGGCTCTATTCTGATAGACGGACAATCGGACGTTCGGCGAAAACACTACCTTGCCGGTACTAATAAGAAATCATTTCGAAAACACTTGGTCTATGAAATTCAAACCTTTGTTTTGAGAAGATTTTGTTTGTAAACAGTGAAATAAATTGATTTTAATTTAAAAGAGTATTTTGAAAATGGATAGTGTATGTTAGTTTTGTATTTTTCGTTTTTAAATCAAACGCCGAACTATACAAACCGAACGTTACGAATATATAATATACGTAAAAAGGCACAGATATAATGGATACGGCAGATGAAACATAAGGAAAACTTATAAAAATTTTAAAATGTGAATACAAATATATTAGATTGGTTTTTAAAGATGTATTAAAAATTTTTGAATA
The DNA here is from genome assembly GCA_963966105.1 of Volucella zonaria. Taxonomy (NCBI): domain Eukaryota; kingdom Metazoa; phylum Arthropoda; class Insecta; order Diptera; family Syrphidae; genus Volucella; species Volucella zonaria. The sequence goes on from OZ014531.1 coordinate 1,063,629, forward strand.
AATCAAAGAGCATTTCAATATGTTCTTCCTTGGTGGATGGGCCTAAGCTATTCAGTTTCCTTCTTAAGTCTACTCACGATTGTTTTGTCTGCCCTTGAGGCCTTTTAGTTATATTTTGTGCTATGTCGATGTTTGCCTTCATGAGCTCAACCATCACACCGAATTGGTTACGAGTTGTTAATTTCTTCCTACAATAAAACAATTTAATAATAATATTTACTTAAACACTCGTTTATTGCATATGTTTTACTTACATTTTCTTTACAAACCTTCGACCATAAAGCACAAACGCAACAAAATAACTCCAGATGCTTCGATGACATTTTCGATTTTCGAGCAATCATTTCCCCCCATGGAGCTGATGTTGCAATAATTATTTTAAATTATTATACAATTATTTCTGAAGAAATTGATCCCTACTTTATTATAAATAGTACTTTTAAAAATACTTTTATGATGAAAGGAAAATAAATTACTGGCTTTTATTTAATTTTTTATCAAATAGGTACACGCCAGTGTGCATACATATGTATCTATGTTAATCACGTTACTTTAAAATAGACAAATTAAAAAATATCAGCCACGTAAATTAGCATTAACAACGACATATTGCAAATCGCAATTAAAATCAATTTATGGGAAAAAAAAACTTGTTTTGCGATTCTGGACATTTTTGATATGAACATAAGTTTTTGATTTTTAGAATGTTCGCTATTGGCTGTACTATATATTTATATACATATGCATGTATATATTTTTTTTCGTCTTTCAGCTAAAATTAAACTATCCCCTTAACCACCTAACTACACCAATCGGCAAGTGTACAAAGTGTTACCACTACTCTTCTCCAATATTAAAAGATATTGTAATACGTCATGAGTTTTTTTTGGCTATTATTTATGTTTGCATGTGTGAATTTAAAAAAAATAAAAAATTCGCTAAGCACTGTCCTAGAACCTGTCTAGTCTATAGTGTTGCTGCTTAAAGGGTTAAGATTCAAAGAATTATTTTTTCCTCTTTATAGTAAATAACGTAACACCCTTTCTAAGTTTCTTTTTTGAAAAAGGAGTAGAAAGAATACAATATTTAATGGAACTAACACTAAATTAGTGTAATTTTACTAGTTGTTGTATTCTAGGTAACCAAAAATCTCACCTGATTTTAGTTGCTTGAAAAAAAAAGTCTCTTTCGGACGCCATGATTTGCCAGGCAATTTTACTTTTTTAACATAATGTTTCGGGTCATAATCTTGCGTTTACACGAGTATGTATTCGGTTCGAATTATTCGCCAACATTTGTTTGAACTTCTTATTTATGATATTATCGACACTGAAAAGGACGTCTAAAGCAAGCAAAAGGTATGTCGTCCTAAGCAAAAAGGGTGTAAGCGCCGAAAGTCGTAATTTACGAGGGGCGTTCAATATATTCTCGGTATCGATATGAAGGAAAATGCGAATTCAATTTAACTTGTTTTTATTTTTCAATATAATCTCGCCTAACATCAATGCATTTGTTACATCTTGAGATAAGCTTTTTTAAACCCTCAAAAAAATTAATTTCCTCCTCCTCCATTTATTGCCGACTTGAGTTCTTCATCATCCGAAAATCTTTTTCCACGAAGACATTTTTTCAAATCCGGTAACAGGAAATAATCACTAGGGGCAAGGTCTGGACTATAGGGTGGGTGTTGGATTTCTTCGAAACCACAATCTCGCGCAGCAGCCTTGGAAACTCGCGCCGTGTGAACAGGAGCGTTGTCATGAAGAAGCAACACACCCGCTGCGAGTTTACCCCGTCTTTTCTTTTTAATTTCCTCCCGCAAATTATGCAAAGTGGAAGCGTAGGATGTGGCGTTGATGGTTTCGCCTTTTTTTTTGTACTCAATGAGCAAGATTCCCTTTGAGTCCCAAAAAACTGTGGCCATGAGCTTTCGGGCAGACGGAGTGACTTTGAACTTCTTCGGGGGGTCTGTTCCTTTTTTATGCCACTGCATGGACTCTTGTTTGCTTTCAGGGTCATAGTGGTGGACCCATGTTTCGTCCCCAGTAACAATTCGATCCATAACACCGTCCACGTTCTCACTACACATCTCCAAAAGCTCTCTACAGCATGCGATTCTCACTTTTTATTTGAGGCGCTGTGAGCATTCGTGGCACCCACCTTGCACTGACCTTTGAAAGGTTAAGATGGTCATGAAGAATGGTGTGAATGGTACCAATTGAAAGCTTGGTGATCTCTGCCATCATTTTCACCTTTATTCGGGCATCCTCAAGAACAAGTTTTTCGACTTCTTTGATGCTTTCTCCCGTACAAGCAGTAGCCGGGGCGCCGGAGCGGGGGTCGTCTTCAATGCTCTCTCTGCCTCTCTTGAACTCACTTGACCACTTTTGCACAGTTGATAATGAAGGTGCAGAACCCTGGTAAACAGCCACCATCTCTTCATGAATAGTTTTTTGACTTTTTCCTTGCTTAGTGAGAAATTTAATTACAGCGCGATGCTCAATTTTCACCATCATCGTCTCAGTTGCCATTATGATTCTGTTTAACTAGAGATAAAACGCGAATTAATAATCACATTTATATGAAATTTTACATGAATGCACTAAAATAATAGTATTACTTGATAAATAAGTCAATTTACATATATACAACCACAGCTTCACCCCGATACCGAGAATAGTTTGAACGCCCCTCGTAAGTTAGAGGCATATTTGTTATCATGAATCAATGCCCTTTTTTTCTATTTACTAAAAATGACGTATTTCCACCTGGAAATAACTCAAGTCAAAGTTACATACCTATATGTTAACACCGGAATGAGACGAAACAAAATGATTTGACCGAAAATTATCAAAACTGAGATACACCTTCGTAAGCGCAGTGTAAAGCATACCCATCTTCTAATCCTTATTATTAGTTTTCTAGTCTTAACTTCGTATTTTGAATGAAATTAAGCTTTTCTGCTTCTTTTCCGGGTTTGGTTGGTTTCGTGAACTCACAAAAATTTATGTCAAAACGTTAAAATTCAGGCTTCGACTTGTTTTGTCCCCCTTAAACAACATTTATTTTATCTTTATCGGTCACATGTAAATATCAAATTTGCAAGATTAACTAACGCCAAACAAATTCGCACCTTTTCAGGTGAGATAGCGAACTTAGTTTTTAATAACAGGATTTGTGAGAATTGTGAGTACTGCACAGGAAGATAGGCGATCGTACATAAGTTATACATAGCCTATATAGACATAAAAATTTTGTTTATTATTTTATTTTATGTGAGGTAAAGTTTAAGACAAACAATGGCAAAAAATCAGCCAGGCAGCCAGCCACGCCATAGACAAAATGGCGCGTTCTTTATAATGAAACATACTCGTATCTATCACAGAAGTATTGCATCGCGATTTTAGGGTATTTTAATCAAAACAAAATTAGAATGTATATCCGTACAATAGGTACTGTACGCGTTGATTTCAAAGGAGATTATTTAAAATGTTTAAACTTTAGATAATGTTTCAAATATTCATCAATAAAGTTCGTAAACAAAAAATTTAGCAGGCTATTATAAATTCTAAGTATAAACAAGTTGTTTAATGTCTTAATTTTCAAATTTGTTCAGAAACAAAACGAACGCTTATAATAATATGCGGTTGTTCTTAAAATACAATTTTGAGAAGAATAAAAAATAAATAAAAAATTTTCGGATCGGTGACTCATGAGATCACCACCTATCTCTGAACATTTTTGTTTAATTTCTAACAATTCAAATAAATCCAAGCACATTTCAGTTTCTCATTACTTGTGGCAAAGGTGACGCGATGCATACCATATTATTTATTTTCATTGATCATATGTTTCGAGAGCAACTGGTTTCCATCAAGAAGCTAAAAATAGTGTATGCATCATTGCTGTGTTTCTTCATCTGAAAATACGAACATACGCACAAATGAAACACACAATACAATGGCAGTAATGTTTTTAATTTAATTGATGCAATACTATACATCTACATATGTACATACTCGTACTTGTACATAGGAATATGTTTGTATTGAAATCAATTTATGAAGCTTAATGAACGCAGATATACAAGTACTAAGTAGATGAACCTCTTGACCTTCTTGAAAAAAAGAGAAAGATTTTTAACAATGTGACAATTAGTTTAAATAACAATGTGTACTATTCTGTTTGCGTACTCTTACTTTGAGTTTGGTTTGCTCAGTTGGCAATTGTATTTTTTTTTCATGATTAGGCTCAGAGTCTGTTTACAGTCACTAGTGACTCATTTCCTTTTTAAAACTCACAAGTAAGTGTGATTATAAATTGTTTACTTGCACAAATTTATAGACGTTACAAGATGAACGATGAATAATATCTGCATATACGAGTACATACTTTATTACTTACGTTGGCGCATTATCAATGCGCCATATTTTGTAAAAAAAACAAATAAATAAATAAAAACTTACATATAAAAAAGTGAACAAAAAATACAAGTTAAGTGTTATCAATGGCAATAAAAAATATAATACAATACAATATAATAATACATCTATATACATACATTTTATATGTGTACATACCTATTATTTAAAAATATATCTTTCTATAAATCAAAATAGTGCCCAATTAAATAAAAATTCATTTGTATCTGAATTTATAAGAAAACAGCCAACAACTTTAAGAACCTGACAATCCTAAAAAGGTTAAAAGACACGTTTGTGTGTATATAAAGTTCATAACATTACGAGTATATTATGTTAAGAAGAACAAATGGGATGATTCAGGCGCTTTAACACGAAAGACCAGCCTCATTTGTAACACAAAATTAAGACTACAAGTTGGGCAAAATAAAGGTGTAGAATAAGACTTCCTCTTATACTAGGTGGCGCAACAGTCTTCACCTTATCGGAAATGGTATAATTCTTGCAAATGGCGGCAAATGTCAATTCTACTTTGACATTTATGCAGTAAACAGATAAAAAAATTCACATCAACAAGACATGCTCCTAAAGAACCCGGAATAATTGTTACGGTTTCTTTGCGGAACAATTTGTCGGTGGTGTCCGCGCAGGGTGAATTTCGGCGCAGATTTCCCGGTCGTCCGACACTAACTGGGCAACCACTACGGCGTTTAGCCGCTCGCCTAGAAGACAATGGAACAACACGAAATGCTGCCAGATCTGGCCGGCCACAGAGCAGCCGTTCTGCTGAGTATATCGCAGCTGTGGTTGAAGATGTCGCAGTGGACCCCGGACTATCGACCAGACGACGTGCCCCGCAATTGGGCATCAATCGGCGGTCTTTGCAGATAACTTTGGTGAAAGACTGTAAGATGTTCCCTTACAAAGTTTAGACAGTGCATCAGCTGTTAGCTGTTGACCGGCGAGCACGTGTAGCCTACGATCAAGCTATCCTGAATCTCGACCACGAGGAAGGCAACTTTTCATCGAAAATCATCATGAGCAACGAGGCCCATTTCCATCTCAGTGGATATGTGAATAAGCAAAATTTTCGCTTTAGGGGCACCGAATATGCGCGTATAAGCCAGGAAAAGTCATACCCGCTCAAAGTAATTGCATGGTGTGCTGTTTACGCTGGAGGTATCATAGGACCTTAATTTTTCGACAGCGCCGCGAGCCAAACGACTACTGTGGACGACGAGCGCTACAGAGTCATGCTCAACGACTTTCTCCTTCCTCAATTAGATGAATTGAGACTGGAGAACAAGTGGTTCCAACCGGATGGAGCAACGGCGCATGCTGCATGAGCCACAACCGAAATTCTGAGGGATGCATTTCCGGGTCGCCTAATCTCTCGTTTTAGCGATTTGCACTGGCCGGCAAGATCGCCTGATCTAACCGTTCCAGACTTCTTTTTGTGGGGTTTTTTGAAGTCACGAGTCTGTCAAAAAACCTCAGACTCTTGAAGCCCTCAAAGAGAATATTCGTCAAGAATGCGAGGACCTATCGCCGGAAGTTCTGGCGAGAGTGATGGAAAATGCCACAAATCATGCCCCAATGGTCATCAATTCTGGCGGCGACCACTTTGCCGATATCATTTTCTCGACTTAATGGAAAAAAATGTAAGACATCAAATTAACATAATCCAAAAGCAGAATCAAAGTTTTTCATTCATAAAAAAATTACACCCAAAGAACATCGGGTGACAACCTTAGCACCACCTTGTACAAGGAATAAACTAATCAAATATATGTACATATATCTTCTACTTTGTTCGACAACGTTCTGTCATCACCATGATTCCGAGCTCATAGAACTTCTGGCTCTTATTAGCTCAAAACCGGACAAAGTCCGATTTCAGGTCATCATCGTTGGAAAGAAAGTTTTGCAGTCAAAGAGTATTGCAAATTTACTAAGAAATCAAAATCTGTTGGTGCAAGATCGGGGATGGATGGTGGATGTTACATACCAAATAAGAGTACGGTCTTACGTTCACATGGTGATAACAAAAATTTCTTACGATTTGCCAATTATGACCTTTTTTTTTTTGATTGTTTCTTCCAGTTTCATAAGTTGTTGGCAATAAACATCTGAATTGACCATTTGATTCCTTGAAAGTAGCTCAAAATTCATGACACCCTTATAATCCCACTAAATAGACAGCACAATATTCTTTTGATGCAGTTTAGCTTTCGATGTGGTTTGTGCTGTCAAAAGGAAAAAAACCATATCGTTTACAAAAGCTAAAATCAACAAATATAACGGAATCCACATACGTGTAAAAACCGAAATTACTTTCTTGCTAATATGACGAATAAATAAAAGTTTGGAATTATTGTAGAAAACGTAAGACGGAAAATCAAAAATCAAAATCGTTAAAAGAAATCAATTCAAATAAATTAAGCTGATGAAACGCGTCTTGCATTGAAATATAAAACGAAGCGGAAAGAACGGTATCTAAAGCGCTAGGTGTTTTCTTAGAATTCTGAAAAATGTTCTTTCAACCGATCATCGGCTATCTAGTGCGTCCGACTTTAATATACAGATTGAGGTACTGGACGATGAGTCAAAAGTATGAAGGAAAGGTGAAAGCAACAGCCATAGCTATAAAAACGTTATGCGTGTCATAAGTAATAATTCGAGGAAGTCTCATCCTATTTGAATTAGTTTCCATCATTAATGTTATTTTCAATTAATATGGAAGGTAGTTCGAAAAGTCCCGAAACTGATACATAGATCTCGACTCTAATAACATATTCATACGATTTTTAGTTAGAACCAACATTCAAACGATACGTGTCAAAATTTGATGACATTTCGACCATTAGCCATTTCAAAACCATGGAAGAAAACGAGTTTCGTACTTTAACAAAACATTGTTTTTTGATGAGAAAAAATACTATTAAAACTCAAGAATGTCTTGAAAAATGTTATAAGGAATCTGCTTCGTCGAACGCAATTATTTGTCGCTGGTTTGCTGAATTCTAACGCGATCGTACCGTTTGAACAGGCCGTAATAAGAAAAATAAATATGTATAAAACTCCAGTATCATACTACTGCTCAGTATCTAAGTCCATAACACATGGGCTGAAAAGTCCTTGCCGTTTTATAGTAAAAACAGAAAATTTTTGAGTATCTAAGTTACATATGTATATCATCTTCCTGTTAATTTTTGATAAAAAGGATTGATTTCGTTCAAAAATAAATGATTCAGCTATGATGTCAATCTTCGCATTTTATAGCGACGAATCATCAGATGGTCATGTGTGAACCGCACTTTAATAGACAGGTGAGAGAGAAACTCTTTTTTTTTTTTGTGGCTCTGTCGATCACTTTCGATGAAAGAGTTAAAACAAACCAGGATGTTATGATATCGCTAAAATTTACTTTTTTATAACATAGGTATTCTATAATCTACACATTCTATATTTGTTCTTTTTCTTTATTTCTTAAAGTATGTACTCATGAAGATATTTGTTTGAAATTAAATTTATGTAAATAGAATATCCATTAAGCTATATAATCAAAAAAGAAAAAGAAACGGCTGGTGCGCGTAAATCACTTGGATTACGGCATAGTGAAACCATGTGATATAACTACGTGCCTTAGAAAAATGATATCGACTCTAAACTTAGTACTAATGGCATATGTATGTACATTTGTACATGTAACATACTCGTACATAAATGTATATATGTGTTAACGCTCACACTGTCGTGATTTGTATATACCATTTCAAATCTGTATCTGGTTTCTATTATTCATAGCTCGGGGCGCATGTTAATGCATTCATATTCATTATTTACAAAGCAGTTTTGCTTAGTTAGTCTTAATTAAGACGGTAGAAACCGAGTTTAGGTTTGACGTAGGTATATGCGTATAGATCCGTTACAGGGATTAATGTTGTTTTTTTTTTTGAATATCCGCTGGCCACTAAAAAATTAATTTGTCTGTAAAATACAACAACAACATAGCGATGTACATTGATTCAATTTATATGTATGTATACGCTATCTATTGTACTTAGCGGATATAAAAATATTATTTTCTACGTTTTCAATGAATCGTTGCAATGAGTTTTCAGAAATGTCAAACATTTGTCAACAACTGACATATTCCGCCAACAAAATTTTTTCAAAATAAATTAAATTTGTTCACCAACCTACAGATGAACTGCCATTTAACGTCCTAGATACACTGGCGATCACTAGGATGATGCCATACATTTTGCAATCGATTTTCACTCTTTATGCCTGTTTGAAATTTTGTACCCGCAAACTTTTACTACCTGTGAACAGATACATATTTTCTCAACAAGAAGTCATAAAATTAAAGGGTAAATAAGAAATGACCGTTGGAATTTCCCAAGATCAAACAATGAACTACTTGAAAAGCGTATAAAAAGATGCGCCACTAGGATGAGGTCATTGCGAATATTTCGTTGCAGAAGTTCACATCAGCGATTTTTTTCAAAGTTTTGTTAAGAATATTTAAAAAAGCGTTGAAAAGACCTGTTTTTATTTAGTTGAGAAAAAAATGTGTTCCGGAAAGACTTTGACAGCGACAGAAAGAGGAAAAATAGATGCTTTCAATGAGTTAGAACTCTCAGGCCGAGAAAATGCAGGGAGGCTTAAAAGAAGTAAGACTGTTGTAAACAGTTATCTTGCGGATCAACAAAACTATGGGAAAGATCAAAAAGGACGCACGGCAGAAGCAACGAAATTGCGAGAAAAGCGGTTAATTCTACGGCGTGCCTCAAATTATACTCTACCAGCGACTAAAATATGGGCCAACAGAGGAGTATGAGCCAGGATAGCAACGGTCTGAAGGATAATACGAAAAAGTGGTACTATACAGAGAAAAAAACTTAAAAAGAAACCTGTTTTGAGGCAAGAACACAAGGAGCATCGAAGGGATTTTGCAGGAGATCATGCCGCTTGGAGCAGTGAATGGAAACGCGTTGTCTTTTCGGATGAAAAAAGGTTTAACCTTGACGGCCCCGATGGTTACAACTTTTATTTCCATGATCTAAGAAAGGAGGAGCTTATTTTGTCAAGACACCACAGCCGTACATAAGATGTAATGGTGTGGGGAGCTATTAGCAACTATGACACAATCGAGTTGGAGTTTTTGTCCACAACAATGAACGGAAACAACTACAAATGTTTGCTGGAACGGTAATTTTTAAAAGTGAAAAATATTTTCGGACCCCTGCCTTCGATATTCCAACAACACAATGCCCACATCCAAACTTCCAGGGTTGTTAGAAGTTGGATTCAATCAGAAGACGTGGAACTTTTGCCATGACCGCCCTATTCACCGGACTTAAACATAATCGAAAATGTTTGGGCATGGTTATCTCGTAAAGTGTATGAAGGCGGCAGACAATCGGAAGACAAGGACACTTTAATCGAAGCTATTCGTGGTGCCTGGGCCCATATTTCTCTTGATTATCTAAAAAAAAAACTGTATGATTCTATTCCAAACCGTCTTATAGAGGTCATATCGAAAAATGGCGGGCATAATCATTATTAATGTAGAAAAACGTAATAAATAAATGTTTTAAAACCATAAAATATAAACATTTTATTCATTTTTTCCTTTCCTTCGAAGATTTTGCATGTGGCCTCATCCTAGTGGCGCATTTTTTATACGCTTTTCAAGTAATTCATTGTTTGATCATGGGAAATTCCAACGGTCGTTTCTTATTTACCCTTTAATTTTATGACTTCTTGTTGAGAAAATATGTACCTGTTCACAGGTAGTAAAAGTTTGCGGGTACAAAATTTCAAACAGGTATAAAGAGTGAAAATCGATTGCAAAATATATGGTCTCATCCTAGTGATCGCCAGTGTATATCTGTGCTACCAAGTTTATCTACATATATAATGAACTCTAAGCAGAGTTGGTGTTTTTTTTTTTTTGTGGCAAGCTCTGACATGCGTGCAAAAGCTAATACATATAGATAAAATATACTTGAATTTTTCTCTTGTAAAAGTATTTTCAACTCATAGGATTATCGGTTCAAAAGTGTGTTTGGTATCATCAAAAAAGCCATATGTGTATGGATATACATATATGTACACACTCTTGTATTCTTATGTACATATCATAGCAATGTAAAGACGTATTTGCATATTTAAAGACCAAGTAGAGAGTTGATAAAATTCCATCCAAGTTCAAATGTTTCGTTGTATAAAATTTGTATGCTCGGAATACCTATTACTTTATAAAATATAATGATAGTTTACAATTTAAACTAATATTAATGTTATATAGTTTAAAACTTTAAGTTCTTAACGAACTTGAAAGTAAAAACAAATTACAATTTTTCACTTGTTTTATTTTTTTTTATTCTGAATCAAATTTTTTATTAATCAAATATTATCAAAAAAACAGTTTCGTTTAAACTTAGTCATTCTATTAAAGAAATTTGTACGCAAAACCTATCCCGATATAAATTAAGGAGAAATTTCCTTTGCTAAGTCAGAAACCTGATTTTGAAAAAAAATACGATCAAATATGAGTTAGCTGCCGTACCAAACACTGCTTTAACTTATTTCGGCATACCACGTTGATCAACAATTTTCCGCAATTTATTCAGAAAATTAAAAATACAAGTTTATTCATCTAAATCTATATTGTCCCCTTCAAAGTAATCCCCATCGACTGTAACACACTTATGCCAGCGCTTGATCCAATCCTTGAAACATTTTTTATATTCGAATTTCGGTATGTCCATCAGTGCTTCCTGTGATTTTTCCATTACTTCCTCTCGGCTGCTGACGCGTTCCCCGTAGTGGTTTTTTAACTCGATTGAACAGAAAGAAGTCACAGGGAGCCAAATCAGGTGAATTCGGTGGCTGTTGGATGGTATTTGTTGCATTTTTCGTCGAAAAATTAAGAATAATGATGGCACTGTGCGACGGTGCGTTATCATGGTGCAAAATTCACGAGTTTTCTGCCCACAATTCTGGTCTCTTTCGGCGAATTGCTTCACGCAAACGTCTCATAACGCCCAAATAACACTCTTTGCTTACTATCTGGCCTTCTGGCAAAAATTCATGATGCACTACACCGCTGTAATCCATGAAAACCGTGAGCATTGCCTTCTTTTTTGACTGAAAACGACTTGGTTTTTTTGGTCTCGGCTCATTTGGTGAACGCCATTCACTTGCCTGATGTCTGGATTGCGTGTCGTACTCATTAACCCACGTCTCGTCCCCAGTAATGATCCTTTTGATGAATGTGGGATCGAATTCAGCCTCGCAAATAATCTCTTTTGTGACGTCAACACGGTTTCGTTTTTGCATGAAATTGAGGTCTTTTGCTACACGACGGAAACCCAAATCATTAACCAAAATGTCTTGGACGGATCCATAGGCAATGTTCAAGTCCTCCGCTATCTCTCTGATGGTTAATTTGCGGTTATTGACCAACATTTCTTTTATTTCATTTTCGTCAGTTTTCGATGTCGATGGTCTGCCACTGCGTTCATCATCTTCGATTGACTCACGACCACTTTTGAACCGCTTGTGCCACTGGTAAACGACCGTTTTCTTTAGAGAATCGTTGCCGAAACATTTTTCCAACATTTCCAACGTTCGCGCACCTTTAAATCAGTTTTTTACGCAAAATTTAATACAAGTTCGTTGTTACAAATTTAAATCCATTTCTAAAATTGTAAAAAAATCGCCAACACACACAGAGATAGATGTACTCTTGGCTACGTAATTTTTGCAAATACGTCAACAACAGATTTACCAACTTAACAAAAAAAACAGAACTCAAATCGGAACAATGGGAGCGCCACACGGTGGTGTCCCCCGGGAACTTTTTGATCAAGGTGGTATATTTAAAGATAGTACATGTAATAGGACAATGTTTTTAGTAAGGTTTCTTCTTTAGTTTCAGGCTTATAATTTTTGACTGTCATTTATCGGATAAGATTTGATTGGCCGATGACAAATTAGCAGCAACAAGTTTCTATGCAATTGAGCAATTTTTTGAATAAAATGTTTAAATAACTTGACCACGCCCTTGTTGTTTTAGTAGATAACAATTATATGCGAATGTTCTATAAATATATTGTAAACGACCTAACGAAGATCAGCTCAATGTCGCCGAAAATTTTATCACGATTGGGATAAAGATATTTACATTACTGGAACGATATATACTATATTTACACTTGTTACTACTTACACATTCCAGCTGTGTCGTTTTTTCACTCGGTTTAAGGCGGGTAAAAGTTTGAAGCTGTCTGGATTTGTCTTATAAAAGACAAAGAGTGCGATACAATTGATAGACCGACCTTCATAAATGTGAAGGGTGGGTGTACTTATATATTTACATATTTCAGTTAATGTAAAATAAGTCAAAATCACACGACAAAAATATTTTATGTTAATTTTTTAATTAAATGCAGGATAAACAATAATATATTTAATAAAAATCTAAAGAATAAAACTACTCTTTTCATTTGTATTTTAGATATGTGGAATTCTGCTTATTGTGTTTGGTGCATTGTTGTTCAGTAATGGCGGTCATGTTAAAAATCTCGAAGATGCTGTGAAAACCCAACAAATTCCAATAGGACTTATAGTTTTGGGATCAATCGTTCTTTTGATTTCATTTTTCGGATGTTGTGGAGCAATCAGGGAATCCTACTGCATGTCGATGACGGTAAACAAGACTTTAAGCTTATACATTTAAATTGTTTTATATAAAATCCTCTATTTTCGCCCTAGTACGCAGTATTGCTTTTGATTTTGCTCATCGTTCAACTAGTTTGTGTTGTCTACTTTTGGGTCGATAAAGAAAACTTTATAAAGTCAACGGAAAAAGTTGTAGACAAGGCATGGGATGAACGCACACGTAAAGCTGATTTCATGGATGCTCTCCAAGTTGGGGTAACTTGTTTATGAATAACATCAAAAAGATAACTTACTTAATGCAACAAATGTAAATTAATTTTAGTTCAAATGCTGCGGAAGGAGTGGACCAACCGATTACCTTACCTCTTTATCACTGCTTCCTTCGACATGTTGCGAAAATAATGATTGCTCAAATCCATTAAATATCTACGCATCTGGTTGCAGATCCAAATTTTCAGAGTTTTGGTCAGGCAAAAGCGATATTATTAAGTTTGCGGGACTAGGGATTGTCGGCATTGAAGTAAGATCCTAATCTATTGATTGTGTTCTTATTTTTTATTTATATAATTTTTTTTTATCTTTTTAGCTTGTTGGCTTCATCTTTGCTTGTTGTTTGGCTAATAACATTCGTAACTACAAGCGTAGGGCGGCCTATTAATTCTGTAAATGAAATATTTTTTGTACAAAATGCCAAAAGCATTCCCTTAAGTTAAAATTTTATACACCCGTAACTCTTCTGGGGCTTTCTTTAAATTGTTTACAGTTTCACCAAATTTTCTCACACTCATGAAAAGATTTTTGATACGTTTTTCTCAAAACTCCGAAGGGTGCTAAAAATTAATTAGCGTCCAATCTGTGCGGTAATTTTTATGATATATTTATAATATTAATATATGAACAAAATACATCCATACAATAAAAACGAACAAATTTTTGTGTTTTTTTTATGGTTACTTTGCTTCTTTTTTTTTTTTTTTTTTTGTTTTTGAAGAACTTAACACTCAAGAGGGTATTACTACTCTTAAAATGCCGAAGTTCGTGTTAAGTTTTTCGGTATATTGGATAGAGAGAGAGAGAGAAAGATGTTTGGGCTCACTGGTTATTTCGCTCCATAGGTGGCATCCAACATTTAATGGGGAGACTAAATTACTAGTGTAAATTGGACTTGATGTTGTATTTAGGCAACTATTCATCTCACAAGATATTAGTTGTTTGAAAAAAAGTCTCGATCACGGCTGGTATTGAACCACGAACCGTCCGATTGGTAAACCAATACACTACCACTTGAGCCACGGCCACCGGCATTAGAAAACAAACGGTTATTAATGTCCATAACTAATCCACTAATTCAGAGAAATTTTGTAAAAATACATATTTTATAAGGGTGTGGCTCTTCGTTCACAGCGATCTAGTGCTAATCGCCATCTAGTTGCGCACACTAAGTTGGTGAAGATCTTTTGTTCACTTAAGCCCACTTATTAAATATTCTAGAGGAAAATAAAATAAAAGCTAATACAACTCCTAAATAGTAATGATGTTAAAATTAATTTGGATAACGAAGAATCCTACAGAAACTTGACAAAAATGCTAAACCAGAAAAAACTTCAATGGTATTCGATTGAAAATAAACAAACAAGACCAATAAAGGTTGTTGCAAAGAAACTACACTACTCATGCACACCTGTATGCATTGCGAATGACCTAAAGAAGAAAAACTTGCAAATACTTGAAGTGTACAAGAGTAAAGCACCGCTCCCAATGTTCATGCTTACTTTTTAGTAAGATGAAGACATCAAGAAAATTTATTAAATTAAAGATATCCTAGGAATGAAAGTACAAACTCATCCTTTGCGGAAATCAAAGCTAGTTCCTCAATGTAAGAACTGTCAAAAGCATGGCACACTCACAAATACTGCAGCTCAAACCCGAAATGCGTTAAATGTGCAGTAGACCACCAAAGACAAAGGACTGCATAAGGGGAAAAAATGCGGTCCCTAAATGCGCCAATTGTAGCGAAAGACACCCAGCTAACTACAGAGGGTGTGTAGTAGCAAAAGTGCTACAGCAGGTAAAAGACAACAAGCAAAAGAAAATGCAAGAGCCTGTTCAAAAAGGCGTAACCAAAAACGGAGAAAAACGAAACAAAAAAGACTTGAAAGCGAAATCTAAGCCCCAAATGAATAAAAAATTGGATGAGCTAAAGGAAATCTACCCTTGTTCGAAAATGAAAACTCAGACCTCATAACCGGTCCAAAGAAAACATATGCATAAGTTGCTTCGAAAAACGTTTTAAAACCCGTCGGAAACCCTAAGCCTCTCAGCAATGTTATGGAGGATATCATGTAAGGAATTCTTAACAGAATAGAAGATGTGGAAAAGAATAATAAGACAATTCTGGAAAGAATAACTTTCTTTGAAAAACAAAACAGTAATAAAAGAACTGTACGTAAAAGGACATAATGGCTAAAAACATACAAATCTTATTATGGTTGTCAATGCCCTCAAGAATCGCAAAGGCGGAATGTAAGCGACCCTCGATATAAACAAAATTGATATATGTATGTGTAGTCTCCGAGACACATTTTAAAATTGGAACTAAATACAAACTTCGCGGATACAATACATACCATACCCCACATCCTCACAATGCAGCAAGAGGAGGGGCCGCAGTTTTAATTAAGGAAGGAGTTAGCCAGCCACGATGAAGATGAAGAATACTAGTGTGAAATACAAGCCTAATCCGTAAACATAAAAACAAGCAGCGGACAGATAACGGTAACAGCGGCATATTGTTCTCCTAGCTACAGGCTGAAACAAAACAATTTTGAAAGCCTCTTCCGTAAATTCGGAAACAAATTCATAATAGGTTGAGATTTCAACGCTAAGAACAAATCTTGGGGATCAAGATTAGCAAATACAAGAGGAAGAGAACTCCTTGAATCTTTTTAAAAAAACAATACTTTTATCATTCAACGGGAAATCCTACTTACTGGCCCACAGATAGAAACAAAATCCCGGATGTTGTTGACTTCTTCTTAACTAAGAATATCTCCTCAAATACTATCCAAGTTAAGGAAGGGCCAGTTCTTGACTCAGATCACTCATCTGTGCTACTTACACTTGGTAATAAAATTAGAATGAAGGAACACAACCCACGTCTAGTAAACAAACAAACTGACTGTATATATTTCAGATATTTAATAGATGAACGCATCGAACTATCCACAACAATTAATACAATAGAGCAATTAGAAAGTGAAGTATAGTCCTTCACCCTAGCTATACAAAAGGCTGCATGGGCTGCAACGCCTGAATTAAAAGCAAAGTAAAAAAGAAACGTGTATCCCAAAGAAGTTTGCGACATTATATCTGAAAAGAGACGAGCTCGCAAACGATGGCAACTGTCGAGCTCCAAGTGATAAAAGTAGACTTAATAGCTTAAACAATAAGCTCAGAAAAAGGATAGCAGAATTTAAAAATGCATCGGTGGAGATGCTAGTACAGAATACTCACTGTGGAAGGCTACAAAAAAAAAATAAAAGACCAATGGCATACATTCCGCCAGTGAAAAACAGCAGTGGCAACTGGACTAAAACAAACAAACAAAAGGCGGATCTATTTGCGGAGCATCTTGAAAACGTCTTTAAGCCATATGACGATAATGATAGTTCCCAACAAACGGAAGAAATGTGCGAAGACGAGAGATCGATTCCAGCAGTAACCTCTAGGGAAATAACCAAGGAAATAAAAGAAAAGATCAACACAAAAAAAAGCCCCGGGATTTGATCTAATAACGGGTGAAATTCTGAAAAAACTGCCTAAAAAAGGTATGAAAAAAATAGCACAGATATCAAATGCAGCGTTCAGACTTAGATATATTCCACGCGTATGGAAGGTCGCGGAAGTTATTATGGTACCTAAGCCGGGAAAATTGCCTAGTGAAATAACGTCATATCGGCCAATATCATTGCTGCCAATCCTGTCTAAGCTATTCCAAAAAATCCTTATAAAACGACTCCATCCGATTCTAGAAGAAAAGACACTGATCTCAAACCATCAGTTTGGATTCAGAAATAAATATTCAACTATAGATCAGATCCACAAAATAACTGATATATAGTAGTAGAAAAAGCTTTAGAAGAAAAACAGATATGCTCTACCATCTTTCTTGATGTAACACAGGCTTTTGATAAAGTCTGGCACAAAGGATTAGTCCACAAGCTACAAAAATATCTTTCAAAACAGTACTATGAAATACTAGAGTCGTATATAATGAAACGATTATTTAGATTATTTAGAATTAAGCAAGAAAATGAGTACTCCGCATTGAAACACATCAAAGCTGGAGTACCGCAAAGTAGTGTGTTGGGACCCGTACTGTTCCCCCTATACACGAACGACCTACCACAAAATGACGAAACTACTGTTGCCACTTTTGCAGACGATGCTGCTGTACTTGCAGTAGGAAAAACCGCACAGGAAGTTACAGAAAAACTGCAAAGGACAGTAAATGATATATCTAATTGGACCAAAAAATGGCAAATAAAATTAAATGAACTGAAGTCGGTTCATGTTAACTTTACAAATAAAAACGTACAACACATACCTGTGTATATAAATAGTAAAGTAGTTTTGCATTCGAACCCAGCTAAATACTTAGGCTTGACGTTGGACGCAAAGATGCAAAGATGTTAAGAAAAAACGCGATGAACTAAATATACGATATAATAAAATGTATTGGCTCATAGGGAGGTATTCATGTCTCTCAATTTACAATAAACTGCTTCTCTACAAGGAAATATTAAAGCCAATTTGGACATATGGCCTCCAGTTATGGGGGTGCACAAGTAAGACAAATCTTCAAAGCATACAATCCTTTCAAAACAAAGTATTACGCAATATTGTTAATGCGCCGTGGTACATACGTAACGCTGATCTACATAGGGATCTAAAAACTGAAATGGTAGAGGACGTGGTTCGGAAGGTCGCAAGAAGACATGAAGTTAGCCCTCGCAACCATGCTAATTTAGAAGTAGTCCAACTACTTAATAATAACAATTTAGTTAGAAGATTACGTAGAGTAAAACCTTTTGAACTAGTTAACTAGGTAAAAAGAAAAGATATATGTATATATGTACCAATATAATCACACTAACAAAGTGATAATGAATTAAAAAACAAAAGGTAACAAACTAAAGTTAGTTCCTTAAAACAGTACATAAGTAGGTACATACTGGAACAAAATTGCTGATTAGTCTGACGACTAGGTGCGATTGTTGGAAGGATGGTAACAGCTCGCAAGCGATGCCTTTCAACGATTTTCACCTAGCTACACGCAAAAAAAAAAAAAAACTTGAGCCCACAGATGAACTCTACTAATGCTTTTGCAAACCCTTAAACTTCGCACAGACACACTGTAAGTGAATTGTCAACACATTGCACAAGCCTGTAAACTGTTAGAATTTCCTAAAATGAGAGCAATTTGCACATAAAGCTTACTACGAGTATGTGTGTGCAATGTGGATGACGTTTTTGTGTACAATGAGAGGAAAGTTGAAATTGACAATTCACACGTATTTACAGGAAGGGTCACACGGGTGGAGGCCATCAGTGGAAAGCGAATTTTTTATTTATTTTTTTTTTATTTTTTTTTTTTTTGACGTGAAAAAATGGACGTTACCTACCTGAGATGGTCCCTTTTTCTCCTTTTAGGGGTCATAAAATGAACCTTCTTTAAAAAAAAATTGTTACTGAATTTACATTGCGCAATAATAAACTTTTAAAGTTGCAGAAAGTGGGGATTAATAATATGATTTTTTGAAAAATTTGATGTTTAAAAAAAGAAAAAATCACTTAATCTTGAATAACTTTTGATACAATAACAGCAATTACAGGACTTATTGTGTTTTGTCTTGGCGGAGCGGAGATGTATTTATTTTCTTCATTAATACTAGGCACGTTTTATCCCTAAGGAATATGAAGTTTACTAACAAAGAAAACGATCGATCGATCTTACACTTTTTTGTGTCCTTTTGAGATATGACATATATAGTACATTTGTTCATCAAATCTGAGCAAGCTGCATATTATATATTTACTATATTTTGTAAAGCGGAAATAAACATAATTAAATTAATTAAATTCTTATGAAATAGTATACAAGGATTAGCGCATTAAACGTCGCATTGACCAAATAAGAAAAACAGATGTTCAAATTAATATAGAACAAGTACATAGCTTCCACGACAGAGTACAAAAACCAAAAATAGAAAAAAGCTACTCTTCAATCCATCCACCCACATCAACTGGAAGTAACGAATCATCAATACTAATCCGTCTTCAGAGGGATGCGACAGTCCAACTAAAGATGATTTGCGGACCCGACCAATTATGGTTCATTCAGATGCCCAGGATTATCATGTATTTCGAGAACCCGAGATAGCAACAACATCGCACCCTCCATCTAGCTAGAGCATTCCAGAAAAATGATCAACAAGATTTGGGCCCAATACGCTATTGCACTCCACCGCGTATGCTTTTACGTAGATCTACACGTTTAAGGAAACAACGCATCATTTATTCCTTTTAAGCATAATTCAGGAAGGGGAAGAAATATTGTGTATTTATGTTGATCGGGCAACTATTGTGAAATTCTATCATTGTATAGTTAGTCTGGCAGCACCTCTGCATGTCAGAAAAAGAAAAGCGTATCATGTAGTTTACTAGTATCACTAAATAAGGTGATAAATAAAACTAATATAAAGGCAGTACTCATACATAACGCTAATACAAAAATCCGGCGTTTGAGAAGTCTGGAACTTGTCTGGACCTCTGCCGCTCTCACCTATAGGTCTTTCCCTGGACACGCTCGTAGTATTCTGCCCATCGGTCATGCATATCGATGTATGGCACTATCACATACCAGGACAACATCGCCAATCATGGTTCTTCTGGAAACTCTAGATCACCTGCTGGGCTTTCCGCCAATGCTTCCTAGTGGCGTGTAACATCACTTGGGGCGGGTGAGGTGTCTGTTCCGAGTTCACTGTACCTTCACACATCACAATAATGCATGTCCAATCACCCTCTTTGCGCTCCGTACAGACGCTCCCGCCTGTATGTGGGTTGAGAGGGCAGTTGAAAACCCACTCGATATTCTTATTCACAAGTATTATACATTTTTGTGTTTATTTCTCGGTGCGCTCTGACAAAATTCGTCTCGTTATCCGATCTAATCCGTACGGAGATTCCTCTTCCGTTCATGAGGTTACGAATACATAATAAACAGGTGTCTGTCGACAGGCTTGTTGTGATTTCTATATGTACCGTACGGATGTCACGCACATAAAGGGCGCAATCCAGCTTTTTTCCGTTCGCCTTCCTAACACAATCGTGAAGGCCCGTGTAGGAGAGAGGTCTCACGTACGGAGACAGTCTGTCCTCATGTAACTGTTCGATGAACGAAAAAGCTAGCCTCACCGCTCTAAACCTGCTTAACTGGCATCCTTTAGCTGCACGTCGTACCGGTACTCTGATGTGCGTCATCCAAAATGTTCAAATATCAGCAATAATCGTGTTCTCTCTCTGGTGTTTCCATTTGCAATGGTATAAGCCAACACCAGACAATTCAGCGATTCTCTGTTTCAGCATTTGGCATGAATAGTTGATATTTTGAATAGTTAAAAATTGCATTTTTGGTGCGCTTCTTTTTTTTATTTATTTAATTTAATAAATTATTGTTTTTTTTGGAATTGTTAACCCTTAAATTAATTTGAATTTACTGAATCATTTTTTTCGTTATTATCACTAAATTAATTTATTTAAATTTTGTATCTGAATTTTGATTGATTTTCTTTTACTTGCACATTTGAAAAAAAGATTTCTATAAAGTATTGTATATGTAAATGTTGCTGTGATTGTAATAAAAATTCCAAAAAAAAGGTTTACGACGAGCTCGGTAGCATGGTGGCCTTTCGGGAGTATAATAGGCCTACGCTTCGTTGATGCGCCCATCCAATTGAATTATTCTCTTCTTACCCATATAAGGCCTTAGCTCTACAGCTTAAACTGCCGAATAAATCTTCATTTGCTCCACACTTCACCACCTCCAATCAGAAATCATCTTGCTATCCAATATTTAATTCGAACATAAGGCTTGTAGCGCCTGTGATAGGATCTTATCCAAGCCAGAACTGTTTTCGAGTCGCTCCACATAATGATTTGTACTGGTGCCACATCATGACTGCGTAATACCAACTCACGGATCTTTGATCCCAATACCGTCGACTGTAGCTCAAAGCTTCGGTCTTCCCGATTACGAATGCCAAGCTACCGGCATCAGTAAATATGTACAGCTCTGGCTGCACCCTTGGCAACGCTGTATTGTAGCATCGCAGTATGCTTACTCTTTTCACCTTCTGCAAGATTTTGAGCTACATCGTCCAGTCCTGTTTACGCCAGGTCAATTGCAGCAACAGTTTAGCGATCAGCGCGCACTACGCTGGGACGAATGGATAATGGACCAACATCATTATCCTTAGTACTTCGGACTTAGTGGGCCTCCTATATCCCTTCTGTGTTCCAACGCATATCAAACACCTTCTAGTTACTCTCAGCATCTCCCGGGTCTAAGCCCAAAACGAACGGAATGATTTTGCATTTGTTGAGTTTCTAGTTAACTATTATTGGGAAGGAAACAAATTTCTTCAGCTCGAAACCACATTGAGCATGGATCCCTGCGCCTTCCCTTGTTACCCATGTTGGTTCGCTTTCACTGGAGAAGCAGTGAACCTAGTCGTCGGCATAGTGATGGTTTACAACTGCGGTCGCGCCCTCCGGATACTTTTCTCGGAAAAGGTCCGCATTTCAGTTCTTAACATACTTGGCAGAGTTAGGTTAGTTACGATCCCAAGATCGACAATGTCATCACATATTCTTCGATCGGCCCTCGCGGTTCAGCTCCATAAAAAGCATTGCGCCATCTGGTCATCCTCCCGAATCTTAATCTGACGAAGTATCTGAATGAATGTTGTCAGCGCAAACGACTATCGGTTTCTGTCTTAACGTCATAAGTATAACCGCTAGTTGCTCCCACAAATCTAGACCGGTAAGAAATGCTTAGTTGAACGAATTATATCCTGCCTTTGCTGGAGCGTCAAACACCAATCGTAATTTCCTCGGTTTATTGGGGCTACACACACCAAATTGGGCTAGATACCACATTCGACCTAATTTAATTGCTGCTTCTTTTCGTTTAGTTTAATCACAAAATCCTTACATAGATATTCCGTCATGGTGCTGACGTACTCTCTGCTCTTGGTGAGTATAACGCCTTCTGATTTTCATAGTAGTCCCGTTTCAATTCGGGACCTTTTAGGCACACTGGTCTCCTCAAGCAACTGCCCTGCTCTATCTATTTCACATGGCTGCGTAGGTTCTTCGACTACGCGTCCCCATAGACTTTCGTTGACAATGTAGTTCTCGACTAGTTAATTCATATCACTATCCTCCATGGTACCAAGTTTCATGAAGAGAAACCGATTACGTCCACCTTCCTTACACTTGTTTCCAGAACCATAAACAACCCAACCGAGCTTCGCCAAGGTACGTTCCTAGCCACACCTAAGAGTGCGTTATGCAATCCAATCAATGACTTTGGATATGGCGGTACTTCATCGGCAACTCGTTCACCTCCAAGGTCTGATTAGGCAACCGAAAATTCTTTACAGTTCTTACCTACACCTCTAAGGGGGAACTTCCTAGAATTTGCGAAGCGATTTCTCCGTTATCATTTTTTCACCGAACCATTGCAATTGTAGAATCTCTGTCTGATCCTTTAACCCAAGTGAATCCGCTAGGCCCTTGTTCATTAATGACACAGCTGACCCTTCGGCAAAAAACCCATAATAAGTCGCCTCCTTACCATTTACGAACAGCTTTACAGGAAGTATTTTGAAAAAAATATTTGTAGTTTGCGGATAGTCAACCGACCTCGTACATGCATGCTGCGGGCATTCCACCGATGGGCTCACGAACTTCCTAGTGCATTCACTTTCATTGCACCCGTGGCGTTATTCACAGCTGCTACTCCGATGGCCCCAGCAGCGCTTCTTCTAGCGATTCCCAAAACACTCGTTACAACCTTAAGTCTTACCGTTATCCTTCGCCATTTCTGCGTAAAAAAAATGCGGATCGTCCTCCAGCCTGGTTACCTGTCGGCGATGACTTTTTATTGGAGTTGCCACAAACCGTATTTACCATGCTCGATAACTCCTGGTAACTGAAGATCCTTATTTTTGGTGCCGAAGCAATTTTTACCACATACAACGTCGGCAAGTTGAAATAATTCCATTCTTCGGGTACATTAATCACGATAAACTAAATGGAAGTGTTTTTTTTTTTGCCGGTCTTCATCTTCGTCTTGTACACGAGGTAGGGCCCCCGGCCAATTATCAAGGCTTCGCCCATCAATGACGTTGTCTAATAAAAAGCGGGGGCAGATTATTCTATACTGGTCTTATCGTAAACATCTTCAGATTACAGCCTCTGAATGGTTGCTACGATTTGACCAGTAATAAGTTGCCGGTCATAGGTCTTGTTGGCGGCTTGACAACCGGTAGTCCATACCAGGACTTAAATCACGGTACCATGGGAGTCAGGAGACCCCCGGATGTCGGTCCGGGCCTGACTTGTTAGAGGTAGGCCCCCTTGTGGAAGCGTCATGGTGGCTGTGGTTTAAACCCAAATCGCGGGTATGGATTTCCTTTTTGGTTTAGCCCATTGTAGAGTTGCAAATGAAGTACTGAGTGCTGCGACCCTAAGAGCAGCAAGAGGTTTTAGGTCGGCCTCGACTCATACCAAGGGTGGAACTTTTGCCTCCAACACAGTTCCGAATTGGTATAATATATAAGCGAAGTATTAATAAATATAAAGCGAGTTATTAGCGATGGCAAGGCGTATCCTTGCTCCCTATGGGTGTATGGGCACCTCGTAAACATAAGGTCTTATGACAGGTGGTTTACGTTAAAAATCCAGGTATGTTCTGGTAGTATTTCCTAAGGGATATGAGTTTATAAACAAAAAAAAGATCGATAAAAAATGATTAATGTGTTCTTCCCGTTCAAGCGTCGCTGTCGTCGAACAAGATCTCGACCAAGTTCCATTGAATCTGAGGCGATCCACTGAACTATGTATATTCGGAGGTAGCGCTGCTATTAACTCGATCATGAGACTTGAAAGTGCAGAACATACAAAGCGCTTACAAAAATGTTACATACGAGTAAGTAGGTACTCATAATTACGAGTTCAACGATATCCCATTTGTTACCCTACGCGCATACATTTGAAAGATGTTATTTTCAATATATCAATAGGAGTTACAACAGGGCAGCATAAGGCTTTGCTTAAAACCTTTGTATGCGATTTTTCAGACCCCTTACCCTTAAAATCTACAACACATTATTCGGAACACCCTGTTTCGGCTTTGAGCACTAGAAACTTTGAAACACAAGGTATGACGACCCTATGTACAGGGTGTGTAATTTTAAACGGTGATTCCTTAACTAATATAAGAACAAAATTACATGAGAAACGACGGGATAAAGAAGTCTAAAATGAAACGGAATGTGTGTAACAGAAGTGGTACTCTTATCATTGAACTTGTAGCCACTAACTCCTTAAATATGTTTTTATGAAATTTCTCAAGTTCAAATATAAATGCAAAACAAATTAGAATCTTGATTTGGCTAATCTTTTTCTTAGAGGAATATGTTGTAGTACAGGATTAAAGTGTGTAGAATATTTTGTTGAAACTTGAAATTTAATTAAGGCTTAGCTTAAATTGGCAAGTCTTGCTTACAATTGGAAAGTAACAGATGTTACAATGATTCCAAAACTAGTACAAAATCCACATGAAACACCATCTTTTAGATGCATGTCTCTTTTGCCCGTTCTGTCAAAAAAATTAACCCATTTATAACTGGTCAAAGTTCGATCCGTTTACATCAAATTAAGTTCAGAGACAGTATATGTTACAAAGGCATTGAATAAAATTTAGAACAAGGGCTCCTTTCAAAAATTGTCCTTAAAATTAGGAATGCTTAGAATTACTGAAATTAGCATCTTCAAATAGTTACTTCTTCTCGATTAAAATAAATTAATGCTGGGGCTCCACAAAAAATGTTCTTAGACCGACTTTCGAATGGAACAAAAGGTACGTTTATTGATGAAGCAGCTATTCTTGCAGTGGCAACAATTTAACCGAATGCACCTATGCACATAAATACTATGTATATAGCTCAAAATCGGTCCATGTTGATTTTACAAAAAAAAAGTCGCCATTTGCCAATATTTATTTCTGAAATGCGAGTTGCTTACTTCAACACTGCGAAATGAAATGTGTCAACAAGAGCGGACAATTTAGATTCTTGAACAACACATACATAGCTTAAAAGAAAATAAAACTGAAATTCGATTTAATCAATTGTGTATATGTACGAGTAGGCAGATGTAAATTAAATATCGAACAAATGGTAGACAATCCTTGTCGCCCAAACAGGAGATTGCACGACCAGGGAATGGGTCGTGCAATATCCACTGTTTCACGAGATGTGCTGAAAGTTACACCTTGTTGGAACCATTCGATATCCATATCATCACAAAAAAACTGGGATATCATTCTCTGAAACCATTTTCCATTGACTGTTTGTGAATTCCTGGTAGCATGTCTAATGATGGTTCCAGTCAGTCAGTATTGGGATTCATTTCTTGCTCCAGCTAAACTTAACTTGTTTACGTAGCCATCAATATCGAAATGAGCTTCATCTTTGAAGATGATTTTGTTGGAAAACTACCTGTTTACTTGTTGTTCAATGATGATGTTTTCGCTGAATGACCTGGACGAACACGTGTCGATTGTCGAACATCTGTAATCAACCCAGTAACTACATAGGTAAATGTTATTGATACAAACGTTTTCAGAGAATTTTGAAATGGATGTATCGGAAGAGCATATTAGGCAAATTTTATTGTTTTTGTTCCCGAGAAACATGAATAGAAATGTAAAATGTGTATGGAAAGCGTGTTCTCAGCGAGTCCAAGTTTCAGCGTTGGGTTACAAAGTTTAGAAATGGAAATCTTGACGTAAGCGATGAACCTCGTTCACGTAGGTCAGAAGAGCTAGACAATGAGCTCCTAGAGTCCACTGTCGAAAGAAATCCTACCGTTACGGTAAGTGAACTCGCAAGGACCTCAACGTAAGCCATATGACTATCCATCGACACCTAACAAATATAAGAAAAGTCATAAAGTTGAGAAAATGCGTACCACAAAATAATCTTCAGCCAAGAATCGATTCTTGCACTGTGCTTCTATCGCGTCACATTTAAGAATGGTTTTTGAACCGAATCGTTACCGGAGATGCACAATGTCATACTTTTGCAACGTGACATAAAATTAAACGATATTATGATGACGGGAAGTTGAAAATCAACTTTCGGAAATTAGAAACCATTTTGTTTAGGGCGCTTTCTTTGGGGCCTCTAGGGATACCAGAAAGAATTGGCGAAAGTTTTCTATCGTTGGACAACACGGACAGCCACCTTCTTGTCGAAATGTAGCCAGATACTTTGGAATCTCATTTCCTTACATTACTCCTTAAAAGTTCTCAGAAAGAGTTATGTTTGGGATTTGAAGGCCTATTTCGTAAATTTAACAAACAAAGATGGTATACTATAAAAGATTAGAAAAAAAAAATAATTCATCAGTTTAATTTTTTACGCTAAGGTTACAGTTGCTTAGAAACGCTATTTGAAACCAGGAATACGCAGACATTATTTATGTTTACGGGCTGTGCAATGGAATATTTCAACTAGTGCGCGACAAAGATACCATGAACTATGTATATCCTAACCGACGACTTCCTAGTAAAGAACTATTTGGAATTACGAGTACGTATCGAAGGCTTCGAGAAACGGAATCAGTTTCAAATACGCGACCGAATGTTGGAGCTCCACAAGTAAAAAAGATTTCGCCTGAAGAAAGAATACTGGAGGCTGTTATAACTGAACCATCAATCAGCATCAGACGCTTAGCTCTGCAATTTAATGTGTCCAGACATAAAATTTCTAATGTACTGCATGAAGAAAATCTTTATCCATAGTTTTAGTTTTATATGCATTTTATTATCTTAATCATTAACCCTTACATACTAACAAAAAATGCTTAAATGCTAGCTTAAAATTACTTAATAATCTTATATCAACTTATTGGCCCCATACCTCCATACACCTGTACAAAAAACTGCTTCCCAATGAATTGGAAAAGAGACTTGATTTTTCTAACCGGTTGCTGGAGCGGAGCTTGGGTGACAACCAGTTTATTAGCAGAATTCTTTGGACGGATGAATCTCAATTTACAAGAGATGGGATCACAAATTTTCAAAATCTTCATACGTGCGCTGCGGATAATCCACATACAATGAGACATAAATCATTTCAATACAAATTCAACGTCAATATGTGGGCAGGTGTACTTGGAAACAAGTTAATCGGTCCCGTCAAACTACCACCTAGCTTAAATTCTACAAACTATCTGGAGTTTTTGCAAAATGATTTACCAGAAGCGCGATAAGTACGTAGGTGGGCATAGTACCCCGGCGTTAAATCCCGGACCCTACAAATTAATTTGTATCGTTCCCTTGAAAATAATAATGATTTACCAGAACTATTGGAGGACATTCCACTGATTTAAGTAGCTTCATCATATTGTCCACAGGACGGTGCTCCAGCCCACTATGGTCGTGAAGTTAAGAATTGGCTAGATGAAGAGTACTGTAACCGTTGGATAGGAAGAAATGGCCAAGTTCACTGGCCCGCAAGATCTCCTGACCTTACAGTATTGGATTTTTTTTGCATGGGGAAGAATGAAATAACTTGCTTATTCAACCGAAATAGCAACTTTAATTAAATTGGAAGATCGTATTCTCGAAGTGTCATCAAAAGTGAGGCAGCAGTTAGCATCAACAAACATTCGCAGTGTATCGCAAAACGGGCTCTGGCATGCATACAAAACCAAGGAGGACATCCTGAGCACCTGTTATAACTGTTTTAGTATTCACATAAAATAAAAGCTACCTAAGACCACACAAAATCATTTTTTATTCATAGCCTTTGGAGCTTAAAGCAAAAAAACCCTTTTTTATAAATTTTAACTGCTTCAGGTTTTTCCAAGTATCATAAAATCTGTGAGTTTTTCTGCAAACTCATTGATGATTTTTTTTTTTGTATTATTGTTACTTTCATAAGAAAAAAATAGTAAAACGTTATGTTAATTAGGCATTTTCTGGAGAAAAGTGACCTCCAAATCGAAAATTAGCATGGGCAATGAAAATGGAACATGCTTAGAAATTGGATATCTGAAGACTCAAATAAGATATCAACTTTATTTAAACGCCGTTATAACGGCTGATATTTCTTCTAAAAATAAAGTTCTACATGAAGTTTTTACCAATAGTACTAACAGAGCAATTTCCGTTAACATGGTTCAGGGTACATCAAAGTAAGCCTTTTGGGAATAG
Organism: Volucella zonaria; assembly: GCA_963966105.1. Lineage (NCBI taxonomy): Eukaryota > Metazoa > Arthropoda > Insecta > Diptera > Syrphidae > Volucella > Volucella zonaria. Next base: position 1,092,321 of record OZ014531.1, read on the forward strand.
ACCCTGACTGTAGCACTAGTTTTTTCTTAGAATATGCCCAGGAATCATTTCCCAAATTATCGTTAACGAATTAGGGGACACCAAGTATATGTGGGTGACTATGGCACATTCGATAGAGAGCCAGTAATAAGTTATAAGAATACCAAATAGATCTGCGGGGAGCAAAGACTGAACACTGTTAAGAGGAACGGTAGAAAAGGAAGCACAAGAATGAGAGTAGAGTCAGTCGACGAATGGATTTTATATTATGTATATGTATATGTATAATATGTATGTATATATTATGTATTAGATGTAAGTAGGTTAAGTAGATTAAGATTTAGTTTTAGGTATCTACATAGTATGTAAGTTTTTAGTTTTAAATTTTATAATAAAATCATAATTAAAAGAGTCCATGTACTCAGTTTTTGCTATTTCAAAATGTTTTCTTAGTTTAAGCTGTATTAACCATAACTATAAGAATAAGAATAATAACTTTCGGAAACGCCGAAAGACATAATTTTAAGTATTATGTTTAACTTAGAGTGCCCGCATGGGCCCAGTAAGTTATTATAAAATAATTTTAAGTTATTTAACCTAATTTTTAAGCATTTGTCTAGCATCTAAGAGTAAATTAATTAATTAAATTAAAATGCATTAAATACGAAACGGAGATGGAAAATGTGTTCTTTACAATAATATAAAACATCGCCAACAATGGCTTAGTCCAGAAACCAGACTAGCACAACATCAGAGAGACGGACTTCAGTCGCTCAACGTGTTACTGTCTGTATGGTGGGATGCTGCGGGAATAATCCATTTTGAACTGTTGCCGCGTAACCAGACTATTACCGCAGAGGTCTACCCTGAACAACTGTACAGATTAAAGTCGGGAATAGAGCAAAAACGGACAGGTCCGCTTAATCGAAGGGGTATCATATTCCTCATACAGCTAGGCCCACCTGCAGAGAGTTACAGGAGTTCGGTTGAGAAAAAATAATGCATCCGCCTTATTTTCCAGATTTAGCACCTTTATATTTCCACTTGTTTCGAAGTCTGTAAAACTTCCTTGATGGGAAAAAACTTAGATCCCGGAATGATGTCCAAGAGGCTCTTGGGGAATTTTTTTCGTCAAAGCCAAACATTTTTTTAGTAAGAGCGTCAAGAAGTTGCTTGAGAGGTGGGCAGAAGTGTTGTCTGATGAGGAAAATTCCATTGACGACTAAGTTTTTGCATTGACACAAATTAATCAACATTAAACAAACATTCAAAAATTGTTGCAACCTAGTGTTTTGCATCATATTATTTCAAATATGCACAATTTGTTTTTACATACAACATTGCAGAAGTATGACTGACTCTTTTATTCATATTTGTTTTCTCTCAATATAATTCTAAAACTAACGTAAAATTTATCCCAGATTAAAGTTCGTTATTGGCAATGGAAATCCAAAGCAAATTGGTACATACACTGATACATCGTACGATATTGCAAAGCTTGCATTCAAAACCGGGTGGGAACATTTGGTCGATTGACATCTAAGATATCATCATTAGAATGAACTTTAGTGGTGTCATCATTTGCATACATAATACCTTCACCGGCAAATTTCGAATTCTCCCGAATTCTTATAATTTTCAATGTTTATTGATATAGATTTTATATTGTATAATAATAAATGTTATTGTATATTAATCCCATTTAGAGCATTTTTCTGGAATCTTAATTCTTCAATCTGTTTTATATTTTCAAGATTTTTGTGATTATTTGCTAGAATGCTATAAATTTTGGTCTGGTTTGATTAGCCTCTACACTTAGATACGAGTAGCAGTAACTAGCCTTAAGAGTGGTCTATCCTGGCAAAGTTATAAGAGCTGATAAAATTATTTCCATCTGATAATATTTATCGATCATCACATTTTGGGAAAGCTTCTCTTTTGTAGCGTTTTTGATTATAAGCATTTCATCATCTAAAGTTTCTACTCTTGTGTGGTTATTAAATTTTAATTTGCATTCATTTTTTAAACACAGTTATTGCTTAATTTAAATCTTTTAAAATTTTATTTTCTTGATAATTATAAAATCTATTTGTTAGGTTTTATTTCCTCTGTAGTAAGTATGCTCGGCAGGAAAATATTATTCTTTTCAGCTGCTATGCTGCCTTGAATCCAATCTACCCTAAATATCTTAGGTTAAGCAGTTGGCCTAAATATAATAAATGTCTTCTAAAGCCAACAGGATGACCGTTGACGTCTTAGAGACGTCGGGAAGCATTCACTTGGTTTGCTTGCAACATACACTTGCGGTCATAAAAACCGCACCACCTAATGAGTTCTCAAAAAATGCCTAATTACATTAGATCGTAAGGGTTTTTCTCATACTAATGAAGGGTATTCCCCATAGCGGAGTTCGGCCTCGTATTTAGTGCAAAAAAAATCAGTTAGAATTGAGTTGTGACGGTGACAAGTAAAAAAAAGTGAAATGTCTGGTAAATATCATCAACTGACTCGGGACGAAAAAGTTCAAATATTGACTTTAGTCGAAGAAGGGCTTGGCTATCGTGAGATTGCGGTTAAAATAGAATGCTGTCATTCAGCTATCGTACAACTGATGAAGAAAAAAGAAAATTTGGATCCACTGGAAAGGAAAAAAGGCTCGGGACGAAAACGTAAAACAGCCCAGAAGACGGACAATGTATTACAACGAATTAGCATGAAAGATCGCTTTAAAAGTGCAGCGCTGAGTGAATTTCATGAAGTTGATCTAAGCGCCGAAACCATACGCCGACGGCTACGGGAGATAAGTTTATATGGAAGACAACCAGCGAAAAAACCTCTCCTAACCACAAAAATGAAAAAAGCTCGCTTGACGTTGGCCAAAAAGGACGAAGATTGGACGCAGGATGATTGGCGATGTGTGATATGGTCCGATGAAAGTAAATTTAATTTGTTGTGTGCCGACAATTTGCCATACGTACGACGGTCAGCAGGTTAAAGCTTCAAGGACGAGTGCATAGTCAAAACAGTGAAGTTTCCTCAAAGCCTCATGGTTTGGGGATGTTTTTCTTTTTACGTTTTGGGCCCTTTGCACTTTGTTAATGGAACTATAAACGCTCAAAAGTATGGAGAAGTAGTAAGGGAGTTTTTGGTACGTTTAATGACCTCGGAAATACTAAACTAGACTGGCCAGCTAATTCGCCCGATTTAAACCCAATCGAACACGTATGGCATGTAATGAAACGTAAGGTCGCTGAACATAAACCAGAGAGTAAAAAAAAGCTAAATGAAGTTCTGGAACATTGATGGAATACTGAAATTTCAAGGGATATTACTGAACTTCTAGTAAACTCGATGCCTCCTAGAATAAAAGCGGTTATAACCGCCAAAGGAGGAGCAACCCGGTATTGATAATTTTTTGGTAAAAGCGGCATATCTAAACATCTTATATACACATACATAAAAAATGTATCGTTTGATTTTGTTAACCAATGACTGTATTAAAATATTTTAAAAAAATAAGAAAATTAACTGGTTTTTCTTTCTTTGTTAATATTTTTTTTCAAACATTCAATAAACAAACTACTGCGGAGTACTCAACAAAAATTGCATTTCATTATAAAAATTATTATCGTAGTTATTAACAATTTTTCAATCATTTTGATATGATGCGGTTTTTATGACCGCAAGTGTATGTAGAGAGTCATGTCCTCTGCAGTTGTGCTTATATGAAACGCAACTGTTAATGAAACTCTTAGCCGAGGATGCAAGCAGACCCACCGTAGGTTCGGGCCCGAAGAACTTTCCTCTGAGCTTTGTCTAGGAAGTTCATCGCCGATGAAAACTCTGTGAGTTTAGCCTTCCGACTGCGTTCAGATAAAATCTTCCATTCCCGAACTAGCTTGGAAATCATAAGGGGGCTTAGCAAGGCTCCAAGAGCATCTTGCCTGTCGCTATTTATTCAAATACTTCGCCCCCTAAATCGATTCTTCACAATGTATAGGGTCATCCAATTCACGATCCGGATTTGGCATCCCTGTTTCGAACACATACATCAAACCCAACTGTCATCCGAAACTGCATATGTTTAGGTTGGCCATTTTACAATATGGATCGTTTAACAATCGCTGAACGTGTTAAAATTTTAAAAACTTACTACAAAAATAGTGATTCTGTAGTAGGTACGTTTCGCGCATTACGAGCAGGTTATAGTCGATATAATCGTCCATCTCTGCGTACTATAGAAAAAACTGTAAACAAAATCGAAGAGACAGGCTCGTTTGCCGATGTCTTAAGGCCTATCGATCATCGAAATCCACGCTCTAAAGAAAATATGGCTGCTGTTAGTGAGAGTGTTGAAGAAGATCCAAATCTATCAATTTCATGGCAAACACAGCACTTGAGCTTGTCTTACGGCACATTATGACGTACTTTTTATTTGGATTTGCATTTACACTCTTATAAAGTTGAACTCACTCAAGAATTACAGCCAGCTAACCACGGAATGTGTAGAACATACGCCGATTGGGTACCTGAACATTAGCGTTTGGATGAGCAATTTTCACCAAACCTTTTTTCTTCCGCGATGATACTCATTTTTCACTCGGTGAATAACAAACAAAATCGTCGCATATGGGGAGGTGAAAATCCACATGTAACTGTTGAAGGACCTTTGCATCCACAAAAAGTAGCTTTATGATCCGCAATATGGTCTGTTGGTGTCATTGGTGTAAGCCATTAATTCGGTAAAAAAAAAGTTAAATTTTGCTTTTGACTAAAAGGAAAACTGTTCAAAACTGTGGTGGAAAAATTACTGTCTCAAATACAATATACTGGATCGGAATAAAACAACTGCTTTGTAACGTTATACAAAATGAGTTTTTTTTTTATTCCTGAATGTTTTCTTATTTATGCAATTATCTGAGGTTTTGGTTAACCTATTTATTGCATGATATAACTTATTCATATGTTCCAATAATTTGTGTTTACTTTAACATTCTTAATACAAGTTTTCGTTAGTTTATATGTCAAGTATTTGCTCAGCTTATTATTTAAAATTTTAAACAATATAAGTAATAATATTAATAATAATGTGAAACTGCTTCTTAAATCACGAAACCGTAACCGTCACCGTCAATTTTCATTGCTATAGCCAAATATGAGGACAGTCCCAGAAGTACCCAACCTGACGTATAGATGGCGGGTATTGTTTAAAAAGAATGACAATTGTAGAAAGTACCAACCTTATAAAGCTTAAATATGAAGTTTGACGACGATACGTTGTTTAGTATTTATTTGGCAGCCATCAATAATGAACGCTCTCAATGAATTTTTAAATATGGAAAAAATTGGTCATCGTTATGTGATACAATATTTTCATTTGAAAGGCCTCAATCCAACCAACATCAAAACGGAACGGTCGCAGTGGCCGACCAAATGAGGTGAGTTCACCAGAAATGTTGAAAAAAATCCACAAAATGGTATTGGATAACCGTCGATTGAAAATGCGTGGACTAGCAGATATGGTAGTCATTTCAAGAAGCACTGTACATCTCAAGTTGACTGGAAAATTGGACATGAGAAAGCTGTACGCAAGATGGGTGCCGCGATAACTCACAATGGAACAAAAACAGCGTCGTGAGGTTGTTTCAATAGAGTGCTTGGCGAAGTTTCACAGCAACAAAGCCGAGTTTTTGCGTCGATTTATAACCATGGATGAAACATGGGTCCATCACTTCACACCCGAGATGAAGGAACTGTCAAAGCAATGGACTCAGAGGGAAGAATCGGCTCCAAAGAAGGCGAAGAGAGTTCCATCTGCAGGCAAGATCATGGCGTCACTTTTTTGGGATGCGTATGGGATAATTTTCATTGATTATCTTCAGAAATGAAAAATAGTGAACGGCGTGTATAGTATTATGCGAACTTATTGCAGCGTTTGAAAGATGAAATCAAGAAAAAACGGCCGCCTTTGGCGAAGAAAAAAGTTTTGTTTCATCAAGACCATGCACCAGGGGCCCTAGTTTGTATTCCGTTTCTATAGCAAATGAATTCGAAATTCGAAAGCTGGCATTTTCTATTTCTATAGAAAAGACCTCTGTCCGAATTCGGAAAGTAAAAGTGATACCAACTCTTATTCGAAAATGTGGTATTTTATATTTCGAAAGTGCTTGTCAAAGTCATCTGGGACCTTATTTTGTATTCCGTTTCTATAGCAAATGAATTCGAAATTCAAAAATTGGCATTTTCTCTTTCTATAGAAAAGACCTCTATCCGAATTCGGAAAGTAAAAGTGATATCAACAGTTTTTCGAAAATGTGGTACAATATTTTATATTTCGAAAGTGCTTGTCAAAGTCATTTGCTTTTGCGTATATTTATTCGAAAGCTTTCTTCCTATCGTATGTGTGCTCTTTAGAAGAATTTGATAGATAAAATGTAAGTATTTCGCAATTGAATTTATATTTAAAAATAAGAATTCTGTTTTGTTTGATTATCTACAGGGAGGCGGCAAAAAATGCACACACAAAACCTACACAATTCCAAGTCTGGGTGCAATTTATGGAGACACACACAGATCCAGCGAAGGGATTTGTTTTGTCTTCAGATGGAAAACAAAAATCAAATCAACTTTAGACAAAGCTAATAGAAACCGGTGGAAGGCCAAGTAAATGTGTACCATTTACGCCATTAGAGGAGAAGGTGGTAGAAATATTACACCTCGAAATGGCTGTAAGTGGCACACCATGAACAAAATCTTTTGGCGCTCCGTCCCTGCATCAGCCACTCGAGAAAGCCAAGAAGTGGAGGAGTACGATGTGAAAAACATAATACCAGAGTCGTTTCCTGTGGATGCGCTAGTACCTTCTTGCTCCTCGCAGAAAGTGGTTTCTGCCAGAGTAAAAAATAAACGCTCTCTTTTGGAAAGGCAAGTGGCCAATCAAGCCATATATCAAAAAGAGGTGGTAAATATTTTAAAAGAAATAAATAACAATACTAAGAATAGTGCCCGCTATGATAGGAAAAGATTTCAGCTGGAAGAAAAAAACTGGAAATTTTTTCTGAAAATGGAATCGGCAGAGCATGAAGTGAGGTTAAAGAAATTGGAAATCAAAGAAAAAATGTTAAGCTTAAGAGAGCAATAGAGCGTTGTCTTAAGTTTAGTATTTTTCATTTGATTTCCAATTTCTTTAACCTCGTTTCCTGGCTTTGCCAATTTCTACATATAATTATATTAACCAGGAATGACTGAACGAAGTGAAGTGCAATTGCAGTATTAAATGTATTAAATGAATTTTTGTTTTTTTTTTTTTGTACAATATTAGTAATGAAGTACCTGTTTTTAAGTTTTAAGTTTTTTTATTAGTGAATAAGTATGTACATATGTTTTTAAGTTTTGAGTTCACTGATGTTTATGTTTCTTAACTTTAATATTTTTAATTCAATAATAATAAAATAACGTATACTCTCAGACTGAAATTCAAACCAAGCTATCTTTTATTTCATTTCTTGTTCTAGTAGCAAAACCTTGTAAGTCATTGCCTGTGATACTATGGCTTTCCTCGAAATGAAAAGAATCGTCAGTGGTTATTGGTTCTACGGTAGGCAAATCCACTTTAAATTCCAAACAGATATTGTGAAGAGCACAACAATAATTAAGAATTTGTGTTGCTTTCTTCGAGTAGTAAAAGAGTTCTCGCGCTGCCAGCAACCACTTAAACCTGCCTTTTAAAAGGCCGAAAGTCCACTCAATTAAACTTCTGGCTGGGAGTCGTTCATTAAATTTGCATTCCGGTGAATTTTCAGCAGCTACACAGTATGGTGTTAAAAGCCAAGGTTCTCGCGGATATCCGGAATCACCTCTAATGTAAATAAAAAATTATTAGAAATGTTCGTGAGTTTTCAATTGGTGTTCTTACCTAAAAGCCAAGAAGATATGTCTCCGTTTAGAAAACTTCTTTGGAGATAGGCTTTCTCAGCTCTTACGCCCCATACATGTGAATCATGTGACGCACCTCCATACTTTCCATCCACAGCCAATATTTTCATATTGTGATCGCTAATCTAAAACAAAAACCCTAAGTTTTGATTTTTAATATTTCGCATTACTTATTATCATGGCATTGATGCTATTTTTTAGCTTCCTATTTAGGTATAAATGTTCCGTCAGTCGGAGCCTAATTATTTGAATATGAGTTCCATCAATTAATCCAATCACTCCTGGTATGCCTGACTTCCTATAAAAATGTTGCTTGGCCTGATTTTTGTTCTCAGATAAGACAAAGGAAATATGCTTCGGACAAAGAACATCTTCTATTGCCTTGCAAGTCTCAAATATGCACACAGACAACCTGGACTGGCTAAGATTCGCAAATCTATTCTGCCCAATTTGATGCTGATAGCCTCCTTGTGCTAAGAACTTCAATGTGGCTGCGAGTTTTATCATTCCTGGTACTGCGGTTTGCCTTCTGGGAATCGGAAGCTGATTCTCTATTGCTTCCAACGTGTACAAGAAGGCTTCCTTCGACAGCCGAAAGTTTCTTACAAAGCTGAAAGGTACATATAATATTTGCATGAAGTATTTACTTAAATAATAATTCAAATGTCTCACCTCTCATGGCTCAGTTCCATAATGTTCAATGTTTTCCACTCATCCTTCGTCATCCTCCAACCAAGTAGCAACACTGTCCATTATTTTCTGTGCGTTGATACTTATGTAAATTATCACTTTTCTTTATTTTCACTTTCATTCTCTTAAGGAACACCTTTTCAAATATCAAAAATCTCCAAATTAATTTAACTGACACTTGACATTTGTTTTGACAATCCATCTATCGGAAATGTTTGGTTTTGATTTGGAACCACTTGCACCCAATCCGAAAACCATACAAAATACCAATTCATTTTAGAATCGGATTTCTTTTTCGAATGGAAATCCGAATCCGAAACCAATACAAAATAAGGCCCCAGTTCACACATCCCTTATCGCCATGGCCAAAATTAATGAGTTAAAGTTCGAATTGCTTCCTCATGCCCCCTATTCGACAGATTTAGCCCCCTCGGATTATCTTCTTTTTCCGAATTTGAAAAAAATGGCTCAGTGGTAAAAGATGTCCCAACAGTAAAGAGGTGGAGTCTTCGGTTGATGGCTAATTTAAGGAGCTATAGAACATTGCTGGGAAAAGTGTATTGAACTAAAATGAGACTACGTAGAGAAATACACATATTTTTCCCCAAGTTTTTTATGTTTTATTTGTTAGGTTGGGTACTTCTGTGACTACCCTCGTAAATTGCATGTGTATCCGCCATTGATACTTTCTGAATTTTGTAACAAGACCAGAGTTCCCGGTATTAATTTTAGCAAATATTGTTTTTTCATTTATATTTTCACAAACTACGAGTATTTTGGTTTTTGTTGCTTTTAAAATGTGATTTTAATGGAAATTCGCGGTAGGTGTTACCATATGTGAATATACCCTTTTATTTGGTTAAAATTGTTTATATGGATGTCCAAATGCGCGGTATATATTAATAAGCAAACACGAATCTTGTAATTATTGGTACGACTACTTATTCTACAGAATTGGTTTACCTAAGGTACACTCGTATAATGTTGGAAAGCCCTTTTTATGTAGATAACTGCAATGTTTAATATTTTTAGAACAGGCAAATTTGTTTGGCTTAAGTTACATTTAAGATACAGTCAACCAAAGAAAACGTGGGAGAGCGCTGACTGATATACCATATCTCAACAACTTGTACAGATATTAAAATGAAATAAATTGCATATAATCTTACAGTTTTAAAATGATTTAATCGCTTAATTTACTTATTCTAATTCATTTTGCTTAGAAAAAAAAAAAACAAAAATGGTAGTATTTCAATCTCCAAAATAAAACTGGGACAGTAACATTTAAAACGTATACAAAAATAAATTGTAATTTTATGTAGTATGTTTAAAACTAAAAAAACGTACGTGTGTTAAGAGCTTAGTAAACGAAGTTCTACATTAGTTGCATTACTGAGCCTTAAAGGGTCGATTTTACATAAGTTGTAAGTATTTAGTTTCCGAACAATAAAGTGCGATTAACTGGAACACTTTTATGATGCTATATATGTAGGTAATCACAATAAAACAAATTTATGACACGGTCATATAATGAAAGAAAGCGTTTTTGTTTTCATTTATATATTTTTATATATTTTTATAGTGACTAGGAAATACAGAGCTGGGCAGGGCATTTCATAAGCGAGTTTTACGGCTTAGGAACGGATCACCATATTTCAACGTATATCCGAAAATGGGCTTGAGGGTATACTGATGAGCATTCATAGGGAGACGGGTGCTACGGTTAAAAATTTGAAGGGGCGGAATGCTACTGGCGATTTCTATGGAGCACTGATGGTGGAAATAGCGACAAAACAGAGTGAGACACGAGGCATTACTTCGGTGTTCGAGGTGTTCATTGTCTGAGTGATATTAGTATCACCTATGAGTTTTATCGCACGATTTTGAATCCTATTTAGCAGGTGCAGATATGTTTTGGGCCTGGTGTGGGCATTGTACTCTAATTTCGATCGGATAAATGTCTTATATATTGCGGCCAGATAAGAGGGAGTGAAGTATTTCTTACACCGCTTGCGGAAACCTAGACATTTCGCAGCACTTTTGACGCTTTAACGACAGTAGACAGCATTGTGTTTTGAAACCATTAAATTTCACTCTGTTGATAGTTCCCCAATTGGTTATGCTGCTAATATCGGAATTAAATGAGCTTAACATACGCCGCCGTTCCCGTTCTACAGCCGAAGAGCAGGGACGTGAGTTCGGAAACGAATATGAGAAGCAGACAGTACTGTCGTCAGCAAAGCAATATATTGGATTACAAGTAGCAGACAAGAGAACTTTGATGAAAATTGAAAAGAGTGTCGGAGACAGAACGGAGCCCTGGGGCACACCAGCATTTATTTTGTGAACTTCCGACTTGAAACCATTCAAGACAACTTTAATTAAACGTTCCGAAAGGTAGTTTCTAATCCATTGAAGAAGAAAATGCACGCATTCTCGACAAAATAGCCTGATGCCAAACTCTGTCAAATGCCTTAGAAATATCAAGTGCAACTACAATATATTGCTTTCGCCAGATTTATGTAGACTTTTGTTCCACTTTTCGGTCAGACATGCCATCATACCACCAGTGTACCTGTTTCTACGAAAACCGTACTTCTAGCCATTGAAAAGTTTTCGTGTTTCAAGATATTTCGTGAGCTAACGGTTTATCAGCGTTTCCATGACCTTGGAAAGAAGGGACGTAAGTGCAATGGGTCTGTAGGAGGAGATAGAAGAAGATTGACAACTGAAAAGTCATTGTAAATGAGCGTTGGGATGGAGGATGGGGCAGGATTTCTAATATTTTTGACGAACGAACAAAAATGTTTACTACCCTTGGGGCATTGTAGTATTTTTTGCCTCAATTCCACGCGCTTGAGAAAGGCGTTGTAGTCATTCCTGGGTCGTTTGAACTTTTGTTTTGGGAATTTTTTCTCTAACTATGTGGTCAGCATACGAGAAATTAGTATAACAGAATGGTTTTGCTTACTTTACTTTTAAATTCATTTTTATTATTTCTTTCTATATGCTAACTTACATACTAGACAAAAATGATTAAATCTAATTTGACAGCGACCGTTTCTGAATTTAACTTACTGGCTCTTACCGAGCGCTTAAATCTTAAATCTATCCTAGGACTTAGCTTATATAACAAACTTATTTACATATATGATTCTCTAAGAAAATTATTGCCCAAAAAACTTAAATGTTTTATCTTTTTTTAAATTTTTTATAAAACTTAAGCTACCTATCTACTTAACCTACCTATGCTTCTTAATGTAACTTAACTATAATCCAGATGGCGAGCACTCGTTTTCTTTTGCTCCGAGTGGTCACCATCTCGATTGCGTTTTCGGACGCCTGGCAGTCGTCATCACGGTGCACATGCTCCTCCGAAACTTGATCGAGACCGTGTAGCGTCGGTCAACTCTCGGAGGTACAGCTACGTGACAACAAGCCTCTGCACGAAAACCCCCTAGCTAACCCTAATCTACTTATACCTAGGAGAAGCTACACAAGTAACACACCGGACTAGAAGAGCGTATCGCCTCTCTCCCCTTCTTTAAGCCACCAGTATTCGGTTTACTGCTTTTCGGCATCGATCCTATCCCTGTCCGCGATTGCAGGGTTAAAACAGAAGAGCTCCTGCGCACTGGCGACGTACCCGTCGTAGTTGAGCCGCTTTTCCCTCGCACCGCGGTGGCGGTGGTATAATACCGGAATACCATCCCTACTTTGCACTAACCCTTTAGCGTCAATATGGAGAAATGCTTCAGGCGGGATATAGCCAGATTGAAGTGTACTCTCGTGGTACATTATATTGGGGTAATATGCCCCAACGATCAGGCTATTATCGCTCGTCATTGCTCTTGCGATGTGCCTTCGAATCACCTTAATTAGAAAATTGTCAATCCTATTTAGTCCAGGTCCCATGTAAAGGACTTTGTTGGGATAATATTTAATGTACTCAGACTCTGGTGTTCGGTACAATCGAAGACAGGTTCTAAGACACTGTCTCTCAAACACACGAATCATTTCCATGTAAGACGGCGCTACATTAAACCACACCGGACAACCGTAAGCGATGATTTTCACCCTGGAATCAAGTTGACTGCTTTGAAACAGTTTTCTTGTCAAAGCTAAAGCCTTCTTGGCCCGCGCTTCTCACCGCTAGTGGTAGTCCATGCTGTCCAATGATGGCCAAATTTCGCCAGTTATTTCTGGTATCCGAAGAGGCCCTTCTCAATGGAGTTCTAAATAAAATTGTTTCTGACTTTTAGAAATTAATTTTCAATTTCCAATCATCGCAATACTCCTTAATATGATCGAAGTCACGTTGCAAAAGGGTGTTAATGGTTTCGATTTTTGGTCCTGATCTGTACGCCACTAAATCATCTGCATATGCTATAGCGTGATTGAGGGTACCTATTAGATCACTTGTGTAAATATTGAACAGTATCGGAGAAATAACCGACCCCTGTTGTAAGCCATTTTTAATGTTGAAAACTGTACTCGAAATCACGTTGCCACATTTGACAACGAACTTCTTTTCCATAAGCATGTTGTAAATCATATATAGCAAAGGTTTCCTCATGCCCATTCTGGTTAGCTTGTAGAAAAGCCCCTCTAACCATACGGTGTCAAAAGCCTTCTCCAAGTCAATCAGACAAGCACCCGTACATTGCTCTCCTGTGGGTCTTCGACCACAAAGATGCCGTCTCCTGAGTCGACACTTTCTGGACTTATACCCGCGGTCAGTAATAACTGTCTGTTTTCTGTCGTCTGTGTGATTCGAACACATTGGATGTCATTGTGATCTTTCCGCCTGAATAATTTATTTATCTGCGGAAACATATTCGGACTACTGGATTTTATAGCCCGGATTTTATTGCCCCAATACAGACTTATGGATTTACTGAAATTTTCTTTTATTAATTGTTTCAGGTTTTTTATCATTAACTTTAGTGTTCTTATTTCAGTATCGTTCCTGTCAGTAAACCGTCTGTATAGCTGTTTCAGTCTCGAGAGCAATCTACTTTTGTATGCGTATAGTGCGTCGATTGTGGGATTTCCGTATTTGTTAGTCTGATTGTCTTCGGAGTGTTGTAACCGAGGGATAGTTTGCTCCATAGTTTGTTTAATTACAATGTCCACTTCTGTTAAATGTCGGTCAATCTCGTCGTTTGTCAGATTTCTGTTATTCGGAGGATCGATCCCGCTCGAACAAATTGCGCTTTAAAGTTTTGGCGAAGCGCGACCACCGAACTCTACGGTAATCATATGAGAACACATGATCGTATTGTTCCAGCAGTATTTGCTCGTTCTGGATTCGTACTGTGGCGGCGAGTCCATAGTGATCGCTATCGTACTCAAACGCTCGTAAACAGTTCCTAGTGGGTCGGTCTATGTTCGTTAGCTCTATCCTATTGTGCAAGGTCCAGAAAGGAACCGGCAGATGGGAAAGATGGGATATCCGTCGCGTACAACTCGAGTTTGTATTCTATCCTATGTGAACCCCACCAGTTAAATAACTGGTTACACCTGGTGTTTGCTAGATTATTTCCCCATGCAGCATGTCTAGCGTTAAGATCTCCGGCCAAAAAGTAAAAATTTTCTTCCGACTGTAGCTGCAGACAGCGAAAAAGTTTTTCGAATTCTATTACAAATAACAGAATGGTTCGACGTGCCTAGAGGGGAGAGCACATCACCTGTGTACTTATCAGAGTGAGAAGTTAAAAAAAAAGTCCGGAGTGTTGGCGGTATGTCTATTAACGTCTGCTATTCGCGTGGGATCATTTACAAGCTACATTAAGATGTTTTCCGCAGCGAAGATCTCAACACACTGGCCTTCGGGTGTGGGCCCCCGCCCAATTATCAAGGCTTCGCGCATCAATGACGTTGTCTAATAAAAAGCGGAGGCAGAGCATATTACTGGTATTATCGTAAACATTTTCAGATGATGCCACCGAAGGTTGCTACGATTTGATCAGTTACAAGTTGCCGGTCATAGGGCTTGTTGGCGGCAGGACCACCGGTAGTCCCTACCAGGACTTAAATCGCGGTACCATGGGAGTCAAGAGCCCCGCGGATTTCGGCCCGGGCCTGACTTGTTGAGGTAGGCCCCCTTGTGAGAGCGTTATGGTGGCTTTTTTTTAAACCCAAAGTCGCGGGAGGGGTTTTCCTGTTGGTTTGACCCAATGTAGAGTTGCAATAAGTACTGAGTGCTGTGACACTAAGAGCAGTAAGAGGTTTTAGGTCGACCTCGAAACTTGTACATCCAACACAGTTCCGAATTGGTATCAAAGTTATTGTCGGAGCGAGCGATGGCTAGGCGTATTCTTGCTCCGATAGATGTACGGGTATCCCGTAAACTTAAGTCTACACGACAGGTGTTTACATTAAAAACCAGAGACTATCTATCTGTCCTTCGGGTGTTGTCTGTCCAAAATGTCGAAGCCACCCAGAATTACGTATACTGAAATCGCCCGTAATAACGATCTCAGTATGGGAATACAGGGATACAATTCCTTGAATGGATTTACGAGTAGACAGCGCATTAAACTTGTTAAAAATCGAATTGGTGTCCAGTTTGTGGCTTTTGTAAAAAATGCAGTCGTGGATAATTATTTGCTTATGGAGATGGAATTTTAGCCGCATGAAATTGAATTCCGGATTGGAACAGGGGCTATGTACATTGTGGTGGAATTTGATAAGCTACATCAATACGCACGTAAATGGCGACACCGCGAAGTTAAAGAATGGTGGCACTAGTTCGTAGCCAGGTAGCTTCAGATCAGAGGGATCTGAGAGGTGTGGGGGGGATTTAAAAAAGTACTAAAAAACCTGGTCTGAATTTACAGACGTGGATGTACGCAGAAAAGTAATTACTTTTGCGTATATTTGCTATGTCCACTCTAAATTCACGAGTCATTGCAAATTAACAAACACAAAAGACACAAACACCAATGAGGCTAAGCAAGGCTGAAACGTGAAAATTCTGACGTTGGTTTACCAAATCAAATTGTCGTAAGTGTTATGCCCTTACATTAAAATGGAACAGTGCACCAACAGAATTCGCACTCGCAACCTGCTATTCATCAGTTGTTAAATGCACTTAGTCACTGCTTCTGCAGTTATACAGTAACAGCAGTGGCCGAGTGCAAACAACAGCACTATGATCAGAAGCAGGAGATGTAGGAGTGCTTGCACTATGACCCCCCCCCCCCCCCTCCGATTTGCAGAACCATGCCACTATTGTTTTTATTTTTTTTTGTGCACAATTTTTTTTTATATATTTTTGCTTTCGCGCGCGTGGTTGGAATATGGTCTGATATTCTTTTTATTATTTGTTGTTGTTTGTTTGCACAAATCCAAATCGAGAGTACGAGTGCACTATGTCTCGTTTGTACTCGTCGGAGGTCAACTCCAGCAAAATTGTGAATGGATGAATTCTGAGTAAAGTCATCGTCTTGCTTAGGAGTTTTTAATTTTAAATCATAGCTTTCGAAGAAAACATGGTGAAAGCTGAGTTGTTGGATATTGTTAAACGACACAAAGCCAAACCTGTGGTTCACGCGGTAGATGACAGGACACAAAGTACTACAATTGCCACCTTACTGCTGTGAGCTTCATCCCATAGAGTCGATATGAGCCCAAGTAAAAGGATTCGTATCAAGTCAAAACAAAACTTTCAAAATGAAAGACGTTAAGCTACTATTAACAGAAGCACATGTTGAACTAAAACTTGAGCCTAAGATGTGGGCTGTACATAGATGTTTCGGCCGAAACCGCAATGGCTAAAATCGATTATTCCCGCAGCAGTCCACCATACAAACAGTAACACCTTGAGGGGTGAAGTCCATCTCTGGGATGTGGTGCTAATCTGTTTGAGGGACTAAGCCATTGGTGGCGACGTTTAATGTTATTGTAAAGAATCCATTCTTCATCTCCGGTGAGAATCCGGTTCAAAAACCGCTCATGATTATGACTTAAAAGAGGCGCAGTGCAAGCTTCGATTCTTTGCTGAAGATTGTTTTGCGATAGGTTGTGTGGATACTCACTTTCCCAACTTTATAAATTTTCCCATATTTGTTAGGTGTTGATGGATGTTCATATGGCTTACGTTGAGTCCCCTTACCGTAACAGTGAGATTTCTTTCGACGGTGGACATCAGGAGCTCATCGTCTAGGTCTTCTGGCCTACCCGAATGAGGTTCATATTTTAGGTAAAAATTGCCTTTCACAAACTTTGTAAGCCAATGCCGACACTTGACTCGTTGAGAACACCCACTCCATACGCATTTTGAATTTCTCTAGTGGCTTCACTTCCATTCTGGTTTTTCTGTAACGAAAACAATAAAATATGCCAATTATGTTCTTCCTATACATAAAGGGTGGTTTTTTAGAGGCACGAGTATAGAAATTCAATATACAATAAAATAAAGCACTCGAAGCTAATGTAATGTCTATGATATTAGCTCCATTTAATAGATACATACTGTCATTAGTGTTTAAATATGATATCGGGCATATGCGCGCCATGGCTAGCTCGAATAAAGCGCAATCGTGAAGTCCAATTTTCGACGACTTTATTGAGCAACTGGGGCCGTATATCAGAAATAACACGACGAATGTTGACTTCCAAATCGTCCAACGTCACTGGTTTATCGGCATAGACTAGTGACTTCACATAGCCCAAAAGAATCTAATCTAAAGGTGTGAGATCAAAGGATCTCAGGCCACAGAACAGGAGGCCAGTTCACAACTCCATTACGCGCGATTATGCGCTCAGCAAATGTTTCCCGCAATACATTGATGGTGTCGCGCGATTTATCTATTTTTATTAACTTTTGGTTTCTTTGGAAATCCAGAAAAACACAAATACTTTCTTTGAAAATATATATTATCAACAAAAACACAAATAATTTATTATTACTTATTACCAACGGGAGAAGTCTCTTCCGTCCGAAGCTTGAAGTAAAACTCTTTTTTGATTCTCTTTATTTTTTCTTTGACAAAGTGGAAATAGTAATTGCTTACTCAGGTGTTTCCCACACTGAGTTAATTTCGTCGATCAGACTGAGTCGAGATCGGCTTAGATTTTAAACGAAATTGATGACTTCAGCTCTGGGGAAGGTTTTCTGATGTATCGAATGAATATGATTTCCTTCAAGCTTCGGTTTTGTGAAGTGTGGGAACGTAACTCGCGCCGTGTGGTATGTTGCGCCATCTTGTTGAAACCAAAGCTTTGTCACTTCAATGCTATTCAACTAATAAACGAAGAAGTCAGAAATCATGTTTCTATAGCGCTCTCCATTGACAGTAATATTTGGCCGGCATCGTACTTAAAGAAATATGGGCCAATGATTCCACCAGTCCATAAAGCACACCAAACAGTGAGTTTAATTGGTTGTAAGGGTGTCTCGATAAAGGCTTCTGGGTTTTCTCCACTCCAAATGTGGCAATTTTGCTTGTTTACATATCCATTTAATCAAAAATGGGCCTCATCGGAGAACAAAAGTTTGCGTTGAAAATGAGGATCAAGCTGAATCATGCTTTCGGCCCGAAACCGAACTTACGACGAGTATAATGGTCACGCGGTTTCAACTCTGGCACAAGCTGAATCTTATAAGCTTTTAAGCCAAGATCTTTCCGTAAAATCTTCCACAAAGTGGATGGGCATAGCTCCAAATGCTGCGCACGATGGCGAATCGACTCATTCGGATTCTCTTCAACACTGTACTCCACAACGGCAATAACTTCTTCTGTTCGTGCTGTTTGTCGTCTTTGGATATGCGAATTATCCAATAGAGTGTACGTGGTGCGAAAACGATTCATCGTGTTCCGAATAACTTGCTCAGATAGACGATTGTGTCGACCGTAAAATGGATGTAGCGCACGATTAGTTTGACGAACCGAACCATGGTTTTCAAAATAAGTTTGCACAAAATTTGCAAGCGTTGTTCTGGCGTTAATATATTAATAGTTTAAAAACCAAGCCTCTAAAAAAAGCACCTTTTACATTTCAAAATTAAATTAAAAATGCTTACAGTGATATTAAATTTGTAGACTTATATACATATATATATTATATGTTATATCGCAAATACTAATTTCAATAACTGTTTCAGTATTAAATTGGTTTGGTGCATTTTATAGCAATTGGAAAATAACCAACGAAAAAACGCGCAATACTTATGTTACAACCTATTAAATAAAAAATGTAACTTATGCATATAATTTTTTTTTGTTCTCAAAAAGGTAGATGGCAACCCTATGACAAATTCCTGTCGACTAATAAGCATATCATAGTATCCCTGTGAGAGACAATATTTCCATCTTCACTGTGCTAGTGACCAATAACACTTAGTACTTTAAAACATTTAACTCTCAACAAGTCCCGTTTTCCATATCGTAGTCGGGTTTCGTCTCCTTTGGGTTTCGGGGTCTTCCGGCGACATCCAAGTTCCGTCCAACTGAACTGGTTTTGTGTTTGTCAACGACACATCGCTAATGCTAATTTTGAAGTTTTTAGAGAATGTAAAATCAGTCTTAAGACAAATTCTAACATAAACGGCCATGGAAAATTTGAAAGTTTTTCCTTTACTTTAAAAAAAAAACCATAAGCAAAACTTTTAACCGCTTCATGCGATTTCCGTCCACTGGAACTGGAGGCTTTATCGCCTCAGTGGGTTTCATTTCCGCCGAGCTGTTCCTCTTCTCCGCCGCTGCTAGGGGAGTGCTACCTTTAGCACTCGTGTCTTCGACAGCCGTCTCTTTGCGCTGTCTCTCTATCCCACGTCTTCGTTTCCTCTTTACCGGCCCCTTAGACGGAATTCCTTCAAAGTATACTTGTGCTGGAGCCCGGTTTCCCAAGGTAAGCCGCTTTCCCATGGCCACTCGTCAAAAACAGCACTCTGACCAGCCATTTGTCTATTCTGATGGAGTTTAACCGTAACAGGTTAGGCCTCTATACATTATTCCAGCGAAATCTACCGAACGTGTTATAGAAAGAGCCGCAGGAGTCATCGGAATCAAGTCATCCAGCAGGTCCTGGGTTAGCGACTAAGTTTTCTTTGTATGTGTGTATGTATGTATGTATGTATGTATGTATGTATGTATGTATGTATGTATGTACAGTATAGTATAAACAACGAGTGGATTGTCGCTATTGCGAGTACAACCTGATGTATAGTATAATTCCTTGGGGTTACCTCCATACTTTCAACAGTTTAACGTCTAGCTTGAACGTCTTTGGCACTTAGTTCGACGTCTCACCTGGGTTCTTTTCAAACTTTAGGATCTTTGACTCTTAAGCCTTCCTGCCACGAAAAGGCATCCAAAAAAGAAAGGATGGTTGAAATTTGAAGTAGCAGAATTCTATTGACAATTTCGTTGAAGAACTACCATATTTTGGAAGTGAAATATGTCAAGCTGATTAATTTCATTCTTTTCGGTTGAAGTTTTAGTTGGTTCAAATTTGGGCTTATTAAGTTTTCGAACATGCCTTTCCTCTCTTCTTTATTCAAAGTCACAATTTATAATTCATTTCAAATCAAATCAAATATACATCCATGTCAATACTACTATTAATTAACTTCTCAAATTCCACTTTAGAACTAGTTTCACACCTGCTCGACGCCGGCATTTATGCTCCCTGCTAACTTTCCAAAACTTTCTAAAATATATAGGTATCCATACAGATTAGTATTCTGTTCTTCATTTATGGATGGCGCTGTTCACAATGAGAGGTTATAACATTCCAATTTCCAATGCATGAGTCTTCTGTTCTTCGTTTACAGATGGCGCTGTTCACAATAAGAGGTTATAACGATTGCGATTTTGAACAAAGTGATTGAGTTCAAAGCCATAAGTAAAATCTTTCAAGCCCACACAAACATTTTACAATATTTGATCTTTAAGGCTATAATAGTAACAGTCATTTATACCAATATGAATAGATTACTTAGGGTGGTATATTGATAGCTGTTTATGAAATTCTTCTTCTGTCTTGATCTCCTGTGCCCTCTTAGAACATTGTACAAATATTATAATTGTGTCTGAACACCGGCTTTGCCTCTCGAATGTACTTTTTCGATATGGTAATCTTTATATATATAATTCTACTGTACGTGTGTATGTCATTGAACTCCTCCTAAACGGCTGGACCGATTTGAATGAATTTTTTTGTATGCGTTTGGGTGGCGCACTGGATGGTTTAAATTCACAAAGCAGCCCGGTAAATGGCGCTGCAGTCGGTATCTAGGTTATTTAAAATGGCCGACCGGCATATTTCGGGGAGCGCAATGAAAGGGCTGCAACGTTGGCTTGGGTAAAAAATATCGCTATATCAAAATATTGATATTTCTCAAAACATATATACACTTGCGGTCATAAAAACCGCACCATATCAAAATGATTGAACAATTGTTAATAACTACGATAATAATTTTTATAATGAAATGAAATTTTTGTTGAGTACTCCGCAGTAGTTTGTAAGTATTTCTATCTAATTTCCATCTGTTTATTGAATGTTTGAAAAAAGATATTAACAAAGAAAGAAAAACCAGTTAATTTTCTTATTTTTTTAAAATATTTTAATACAGTCATTGGTTAACAAAATCAAACGATACATTTTTTATGTACATATGTGTATCCACTTTTACCAAAAAATTATCAATACCGAGTTGCTCCTCCTTTGGCGGTTATAACCGCTTTTATTCTAGAAGGCATCGAGTTTACTAGAAGTTCAGTAATATCCCTTGAAATTTCAGTATTTCATACATGTTCCATATAAACCTATCTCCCGTAGCCGTCGGCGTATGGTTTCGGCGCTTAGATCAACTTGATGAAATTCACTCAGCTTTGCTCTCATACAGACAGCACTTTTAAAGCGATCTTTCATGCTAATTCGTTGTAATACATTGTCCGTCTTCTGGGCTGTTTTACGTCTTCGTCCCGAGCCTTTTTTCCTTTCCAGTGGATCCAAATTTTCTTTTTTCTTCATCAGTCGTACGATAGCTGAATGACAGCATTCTATTTTAACCGCAATCTCACGATAGCCAAGCCCTTCTTCGACTAAAGTCAATATGTGAACATTGACATTTCACTTTTTTTTACTTGTCACCGTCACAACTCAATTCAAACTGATTTTTTTTGCACTGAATACGAGGCCGAACTCCGCTATGGGGATTAGCCTTCATTAGTATGGGAAAAACCCTTACGATCTGATGTAATTAGACATTTTTTGGGAACTCATTAGGTGGTGCCGTTTTTATGACCGCAAGTGTAAATATCTTTATATATATAATTCTACAGTACGTGTGTATGTCACTGAACTCCTCCTAAATGGCTGGATCCACTTGAATGAATTTTTGTGTATGCATTCATTCAATGCATTTAATTTTTTTGTACGCTGTGTTTTGATATTATATGTATCGCATTTACGTAAATATTGAGCGTATTATATTCAGATATATTTATTTTTCGACATTTTAATTTGAGTGTATTATATTGTGTTTCGTTATTTTGTATTATGCCACGTCTTCGTGGACGAAGAGGAAATATTGGTCGACGGACTCGGAATTCACAATTAGTCCAGAACCGTCGGTTTAATAGATCGGCAGAAGATCAATTGACGGACAATGAAAATTTAAGAAACCAAGCTGCAATCACACGTGCTAATGAAAGTCAAGAGCAACGCAATGAATGCCTTCAAGCTACTGCATTGAGACAAAAACTCCTCATCAAATTCGCCAATTATTTGCCATATTATTGACGACAAGTTTTCCATTTCAAGCTTCTGTCCTCTGGGACAAATATAAAGATTCCATGAGCGACGACATTCTGCATCGCATTCGGATCACTAATCAATATCCCAATATCGATTTTTCGCAGGAAATATATAACGAAGCGCTAATAAAGATTGAAGATATTTGCAGTCTGATTTCGAATATGTCACTCATTCATTTTGGTATGCCCTCACCTAACCGCTCAGCAACAGACATCATTAACAGCGAGATTAATTTTGTCAATTGCAGCAGAACGCACCAGGTGGCACTGGAAAAACGTTTCTCATCCCACTAATACTTGCGCGCATTCGATCACAAAATCATATTGCGTTAGCAATTGCTTCATCAGGTATTGCAGCCACTTTGCTTGATGGCGGACGGACTGCACATTCAGCACTTAAGTTGCCGTTGAACATTCACATTCAACATTATGGGCCACAAGCATTCACTTGAAGCTCTCGATAGAATGATGAAAGATCTAAATAATAACACCAGTACAGCACACTGCTGCTGTCCGGTGATTTTAGACAGACATTGCCGGTCATTCTACGCGCTACATATGCGGATGAAAGTAACGCATATATAAAACAATCATATCTATGGCGAAATGTCAGTACATTACGTCTTAACACAAATATACATGTTCAACTGCAAAACGATCCATTGGCACTATCATTCTCCGAGCAATTGTTCAACATTGGCAATGGAACAATACCATTGCATGGAGACACACAATGCATCAAGTTGCCAGACAATTTCTGCAACATGGTAAATACGAAAGATGCTTTGATAGAAAGCATATTTCCAGATTTACAAGCTAATTATATTAATCGTGCGTGACTTCGTGAACGAGCTATTTTAGCTGCAAAAAATATCGATGTTGACGCTATTAACTTCAAAATACAACAGTCATTGCCCAGCAATGAGATATTGTACAAATCGATCGACACTGTTATCGATCCTGATGAAGCAGTCAACTATCCTGTTGAATTTTTGAATTCGCTGGATTTACCAGGAATGCCACCACATAACTTGCGATTAAAAATTGGCTCACCTATCATTTTGCTTCGGAATTTAAATGCATCTAAGCTATGCAACGGTACAAGATTAGTCATAAAAAAAATTATGGGCAATGTTCTTGAAGCTACAATTTTGAACGGCAAATTTGAAGGTGAAGTTGTTCCCAATGATCCCTTCAAACTCACCCATTCCATTCAGACGTCAGCAATTTCCAATTCGCATGGCATTTGCCATGACTATTAATAAGTCACAAGGTCCAACAATGTTGATTTGTGGGTTGGATCTAGAAAATCCGGTCTTTTCACATGGCCAATTATATGTGGCGTGTTCTCGCGTTGGAAAACCGTCAAGTTTATTCATTTATACTCCTCAGGAATTGACTAAAAATATTGTTCATCAACTCGCATTAAGATAAAATTAAACAAACATTATTGATTATAACGAATTGTTTTTAGAAAAATTGATGTTATTTCAAAATAAAGAATAATGAAATTATTATATTATTTGTCTTTCATTTCATACTTTGTTTAATCTACCCTAATCGCCTGAAATATCATGCAGGACAACGTCTGTCGTTTCCGCTAGTATAATTATATATCATGTAATGTCACGTGGTAGGGCCGTTATATCTCTTTTGTAACTGGTGCGCCCTCAGCGGCCAATTTGTATACTCGAAAAAGCGGCGATGACAGCTGGAGAAACCGGAAGGAGCAATCGGGCATGTTTTTTTTATCGGTTTTTTTTGGTGACAACGAGAGAAAGAGGAAGCAGTGTTAAGAAATCTTCACAAATAAAGAAAATCCGTTTTTTGTAGTTTAAAACTCAGGTGTGGGGTTTAACCCAAAAAAAAAATATAAAAGTGGAAAATACTAAGTATTTTAGTGAAAAATTAAAATAATTAAAAAGGTAAATATAATGGCAACTACGAAGATCACGTGGCAGCTGATGATTAAACGCCGCCGGCATTCCATCCCTCTCCAGCGCAACAATTGCGCAGTTGCGACCCTTGTATGGCGAACTGATGGACGATGGAGAATCTTTGGGAAATCGCCAGCAGTAGCCATCAACAGCAGCGGACAGCATCGCAGACACTTTAGGCGCGCATAGACCAACACGAGAGGCAGACGTCGCCCACCGAAGCGCGGTACAACACCACAACCAGATCAAGACGATATTCTTATTGCGCAAGAGCAGGCGCGCCAGCTGGAAGCTCGGTTGAAGATGCTATAGATGAAACACGAGGTGTTACTGCTACAGCAATAGATCCAGGTAATGCAGTCCGACGAAACCCTCAGCATGTTCACTGTGCAGCAAATTTTGCTCATCTTGAGAACGCTTTAAATACATTCAGTGGGAAAAATCGCTGAATCATATACGGAAGTGGCTTGAGGAGTACGAGCAGTACACATCAACACACTTCTTCACACTCGATGATATGTGTCTTGGGGTACGCGGTCTGTTGAAAGAGACAGCCAAGGAATTCCTCGGCACATTTGGTGTTGTCAACTACCTACAGCAAAAAAACTCCTTGATTGAGACGTTTGGACAGCAAGTCACCTATCGGAACGTTTATCGACAGATGGGGAAGCCCTAGAGTATGTCATCGCCATGAAGGCTATAGAATCGAAAATTGATGTCCCAGAACCAGAACTGATTACGTTCATCATCGATGGTTTCAACGACGATGGCAGCAAGAACATATTGATCAAAGATTTGCCGAACGTTGGTATGTTCCAAAACAACCGCTGTAAAACCCATCTCTGTCACAGGTGTTAACAAACTGAAGTCCTATGCCGCTATCCAACCGACTGAACTCTCCGCCGTAAGATGTTACAACTGCAGTAAATTTGGGCATTACAAAAGCAACAACCCAAAACCACCGAGACCAGCTAATTCCTGTTTTATCTGTGGTGAGATTGGCCACTTCCACCTCAGTTGTCCGAAGCCGCAGAAGAAGCACTAGACGATTGTCGCCGCTGTTTCAAAGATATTAGACTCTGAAAGAGATGAAACTGCAGGAGCCATCAGCCCCGTGCAGACGGTAAGTGGGCAACACACAACAGTAGACACACGAGATTTATCAATTGTTATTCTTTATTCGCTACCGGTAGCGCCATTAACCTTATTCGGCGGTCAGCCGTCCCGAGCACCGTTAGCGGGGCAGATTCCTTTGAAGCCAATTAAGTATATTGGGGTTGGATGAACCAAATTATACGCATACGGTAGGTTATAATTTTTCCTAAAATTTAGATTTTGTTGATTTTGATTCCGCACAGAATGAGATAGATATTTGTCAAGCTTCAGGCAGATGCCTTGAAGAACGTTATTGATCGTGCTTTTTCAAATCCAACTGATGTAGAGCATAGACACACCATTCCATTGATCTCCTAGACCCCTGGCCGTGTTTGATGGATCTGAGGTACGAAAGAAGGTTAATGATTTATTACATGCTTCAGTGATCGTTCTAGTAAAGAAAAAGAACGGCGAATTACGTATATGTGTTGACTATCGGGCGTTGAATAAGAAGACGATCCGAGAAAAGTTTCCCCTGCCGTTAATCGAGGACTGTATTGAGTTCATGGAAGGGAAACGCTGGTTTACGTTGATTGACTTGAAGGATGGGTGCAACCAGATAGATCCTGATTCAGTACAATTTACGTCCTTTGCGACCCCGGATGGCCAATATGAATATTTGCAAATGCTATTTGGTTTAAAGAAGCTGGAAAAATTGTCATTTACCTTGATGATATTTTAATCGCTACGTCCTATTTCGAATTCCACTTAAGAATCCTTGATGAGGAAGTTTTACGACGCCTCTGCGAGAAGGGGCTTGAAACGAGTTTAAATAAGTGTAAATTTTGCTATGACGAAATAGAATACTTGGGTAACTTGGTCAATACGCCAGGTATTCGACCAACAAATGCACATATTCGTTCTATCGAACAGTACCCGATGCCGAAAAACCAAAAAGAACTACATACCTGCATTGGCTTATTCTCATACTTCTGACGGTTCGTACCATTGCTCTCCAGGATCGCAAAACCGCTATTAGAACTCTTGCGCAAAGAAGCGAAATTCAATTTGTGTGATGGATGCGTTAAAGCATTCGAAGAATTACGCGACAAACTAGTGTCAGCGCCCGTGTTAGTCCTTTACAGCCCGAATAAGGAAACTGAATTGCACTGTGATGCCAGCAGTCTTGGATTTGATGCTGCACTCATGCAACCGCCGAAGCCAAATACCATAGCTTCGAACTGGAAACATTAGCAATTATCTATTCGTTGCGACGTTTTAGAGTGTATTTAGAAGGCATACATTTTAAGATCATTACAGATCATAATTCCCTTACACTTACCTTAAGTAAGAAGCAGGTCAATTCGAGGATTGCAAGATGGGCATTAAAGCTAGAGAATTACGATTACTCGATTCAACATCGGAGTGGAGCATCCATGTCCCTTGTAGATGCACTAAGTCGGTGTTATGTAATAGCAGCTATTAGTGGGGATGAACTTGACTTCTAAATCCAAGTGGTTCAGAATTGGGATTTGGATATACAAGAACTCCGTAAGAAACTAGAAGTAACCCTACTTCTTGGAGCGCTATGAAATGCAGTATGGTTTGATTTTTTATAAGGCTGAACCTAATATTTTATTACTTCGCGTACCAACCGAAATGGAAAACAACGTGATACGAACGATAAGTGTTATAGTCGAATACGGAAAAATTATTGGTTCCCAGGTATGAAAAATAAAATAGACCGATTTACCAAAAACTGCCTTAATGTATTATATATTCTGCGCCAGCGCGATCAAACGATCATAACATGCATAGTATTCCGAAGAAACCAATCCCATTTGATACGATCCATGTGGACCATTTCGGCCCCCTGCCAAGTTTAACTTCAAAACGCAAGCATATCCTGGTTGTCATTGAAGTCTTTACAAAATTTCTGCGTTTATATTCGGTCAATTCGACAAGTACGAAGGAAGTCTGTGCGTCAATGGATAAATATTTCAGTTATTGTAGCCGTCCCAGGCGCATTATAACAAACTGAGGTACTTACTTTACGTCGTTTGAGTTCAGTAGGTATCTACTAAAACAAAATGTCGATCATATTAAAGTTGCCGTGGCGTCATTGCAAGCTAACGGACAGGTTGAACGAGTTAATCGCGTAATTAAAGCAATGTTAGGTAAGATGAGTGAACCAGTGAATCATGCAGATTGGTCCAACAAATTATCACAGCAACAACAATACCACGCACGGATCTACTGGAGACTCGCCTAGTAAACTACTTTTTGGTGTTGACCAACATGGTAGCATAATCGACGAATTAACAGAGTACCTGGACGATAGGCTTAATTGTGGTATGGAACGAAATTTAGAAAAGGCCTTGCAGTGCTATTAAGAAATCACAGGAATACAACGAACGGTACTTTTTTAAGTACGGTGTTTCGGCTAAATCGTATTCAGTAGGTGACTTCACAGTTATTAAGCATACTGACACCACAATTTGTTCAAAAATATAGAAGTCCATACATCTTCCATAAAGTCTTGCCTAATGACGGATGAAGGAATAAACACTACAGTGGCTGACGGCATTATAAGGTAGCACACTGTCAGTTAAAACACTATAACGTGATCGAGGTCGATCATAAAGTCAATTATATGTCATGTAATGTAATGTAATGTAATTTGCAATTGTAACTGGTGCGCCCTCAGTGGCCAATTTGTATACTCGAAACAGCGGCGATGACAGCTGGAGAAACCCGGAAGGAGCGATCGCGCATATTTTGTTTGCCTGTTTTTTTGGTGGCAACGAGAGAAGGAGGAAAAAGTGCAAAGAAATCTTTAACAATAAAGTAAATCCGTTTTTTGTAATATAAAATACTCTTTTATATTGTTTTCATGCTCTAATGGGTTGACTTTGATGATCGTTGTTTTATGAAGTGTCTGGAACTCCTATTCCGTACTGTTACTCAACAGAATTTGAGATCGGAACTTATTCATGATTTCCTCTTTTATGCTTCTTTGCCTTTGTCCTTGTTCATAGACAGAATGCTGAGTTGAGCCACAGGAAATATCTAAATTGGATTCTTTATCATTATGCTCATTTATTTTTTCTGATTTTTTAACCTGCTTAAATAATTTGTTAGTTTTTTCTATTTTCCTTGCAGATGTTCAATCTCATAGTTAAAGTCCTGAAGATTCTACAACCACCTTAGATGATTTGTTCTGGTACCTAACCGATGAATGATCCGTTACGATTTTAAATTTACTTCCAGATAAATATGAGCGCAAATAACTAACAGCATAAAATAATTGCTGAAAACTCCTTACCCTCTTATGGTTGTTAAGCGTTCTGGAAATCAATCATACCGGGTGACCTTCCTGTGACAACATAATTCTATACCAACTTGATCAAAAAGTTCCCGCACCACACCACTGTGTGGCGCTCCCTTTGCATTGTTCCGATTTGAATTCTGTTTTTTTTTTGTTAATTTGGTAAATCTGTTGTTGACATTCCCTCTAAATCTTAGCGTCATAGCTTGACATTTGCAAAAGTTACGTAGCCAAGAGTACATCTAACTTTGTGTGTATTGGCGATTTTTTACGATTTTAGAAATGGACTTAAATTTGCAACAACGAACTTGTATTAAATTTTTCGTAAAAAACAGATTTAATGGTGCGCGAAGGTTGGAAATGTTGGAAAAGTGCTTCGGCAACCATTCTCTAAAGAAAACGGTTTAAATCCATTTCTAAAATTGTAAAAAATCACCAACACACTCAGAGGGATAGATGTACTCTTGGCTACGTAACTTTTGCAAATGTCAAGCTATACGCTAAGATTTAGAGGAAATGTCATCAACAGATTTACCAAATTAACAAAAAAACAGAACTCAAATCGTAACAATGGGAGCAGTTTTTCTATTTCCCCTTCTGGTGGCATTATCTGATGATAGACTTTTGCTAGGTCTATCGTTCTAAAATTCTGCGTTTTTTCCAGCTTGTCTAAAATGCTTTCAATGTTGGATGTCGGGTACTAGTCGTCAATAGTAAATTGATTTAATCTTCTTTAGTCCACAACAATCCTGAACTTCTGGACTCCTGAGTTGTCTTCTTTCTTGGGCACTACATCAGTGAGCTATATTTGCTTTTGCTTCTCCCAATGATTGCCTGTTGTTCCACACCTTCCATTTGTCTTCTCACTCCAGCTTCGTGGATGGATCGGTAAAGTCTGCAGTTTATTTGCTCATTGATTGTTGCACGTATCTCATGTATAAAAGTATTAGTTTTAGTAAGAATATCTCCTTCCCTATACAGCAGTTTACTAAATTCTTTAATGACAACTTGTAGTTCTTTTTGCATTGCTCGTTTAAATGATCCAACTGGATACATTGCACTTCACTTACTTCAAGTATCATACTTCAACTACGTTTTGAGTCTTGGTCGAGAATCTCGCGCGCACTCAATTAGTCTCAAAAACTATAAAAAATATTTAGCCTTGATTCTCGAATTCATCGGGAGAAAATCCATAATAAAAGTCACCTCTCATCAAATGTACGAGTAGATGAAAAAAATTTGATTTTGTAAACTAGTGTTATTTATCAGTTAATGCATACTTGTGACTATCACATATTGCCTTTATAGAGATAGCATCATCTGCACCTCTCTGTAAGCCTCTTTTGTAGAAGCTTTATTTGGTACTCCACTGCTAAATATATTTGGCTAATACCGAAGCGTCTATTTGTTCAGCTGACCTCAAGCATATTTGGATGGTTAGGTAGAACTTGTTCTAAATAGCTAACGCATTTTATAAAATTTATTTTCCTAATCCTTTTGAACTAAAAATACAGTAACAACAATAGTGTATGTTGCACGTTCATAAACAAATTTTGTAAAGTTATCGCAACTTGAATCCATTAGAAAATTCATTTTGATGCTTATCCCCTGATTCTGTTTTTCAATTAATGACAAAATACATACGATTCGGTGCCTAAAAAAAAAAAACATGTAAATTAATTCTGCTAAAATATATGCTTACTTTGGGAGAGTACCTCTTGTAACGAAGCTCTTTAATTCTGTCCCTAATCTCGGATGCTAAATTTTCAGCCAAATGAACAGCTCGCCACGAATCATAAGTTCGGCTTAATCTGTCCCAAAGAAGACGTTCCTCGATTATTGCTTCTACCAATTTATAAATTCGTTCCATTGAAAAGTTTCGCTGAAGAAACTGTATATCCAGCTTTGGTTGACATTCTTGATTAGCATCACCTTCTGCAGAGTCATCATTAATATTTTTAAAAATGGCTTTTCTTCTATTTGCCATCGTTTCATTCAACAACGCATTCATGCGATTTGTTGTTCGCACGGATGCGGTTATTCTGCAATTTAAAAAGCAAAAGTTAGCGGACGTTAGCTTGAGCAATTTGTAAACTTAAGAATTATTATGTAAGTCTAATATCTTGACTACCTATACAGGGTGTTCCGGATAATCGAAAACTTTAATGGGAGATTCCTTGACATATTTTGAGAAAGAAATCGTATGGGTGGGAGGGATTCGTAAATGCATCCCCACCGAGATACAAAGGTTTTAAGCAAAGTCTTACGCTGCCTGCATGCAATTGATATGATACATGGTCTGACAAAAAACAAAAAAACAAATGTGCAATCAATATTTGTATTTTTTTTTTCTAAAATTGTTATCAATTTTTAATTTAACGTTTTAACTGTTTCAATAAGTTGTCGTATTTTGAAAACTACTGAGATGAAATGACCTGATTTTTGTTGTGGGGGTTATTAAGTTATTTTTCCGAAAAAAATGATGACAAAGTCAAAACATCAAGTTAAAAAAAATCACTTCGATCTTCAATAACTTTTGGCAACATTTACTTTAAAACAATTAAAGTGCTCATAATTTTGCCTAAACAGGGCAGAGCAATGCTTTGCTGAAAACCTTTGTTCCCCGGTGGGGATGCATTTCCGAGTCCCGCCTCCAGCCAGACGATTTCTTATTCAAAATATGTCAAGGACTCATCTTAAGGATTTCGACACATTATACGGAATACACTGTATACAAGTGTATTGTACAGGGTCTTCCAAAAGGGACTTTTAAACTTTGACAGTTGATAGCGGCCATATTGTCGAAGCTGCATCTGCCAAGTTGGCTGTCATTTATTCAGTCTGGTTTGCCAAATCACTATGGATGAACAGAGCGTTCAACAGCACGTGCAAATGATAAAATTGTTCTGTTCGGGCAAATTTCCGCGCGTTTCGCCCATTTTAAGGTCGCCATAATCATCCTACCGAGAGGACTATTCGTAGTGTGGTGGATAAATTTGAGTCCACTGGTTCAGTAAATGATTAAACAACACTCGTACGTCGACGAAACGCAAGATCTGCCGAAAACATTGCCGCAGTCCGTGAGAGCGTGCAGGAGAATCTGAGGCCCACAAGAATTCGGGCCCACCCGCACAAAATTCAACTGACCCAGGAGCTGAAGGTTAACGACCATAGACAATGACGTGTGTTCGGTGAATGGGCTCTGGAGCAGTTGGAAACTGACCCTAATTTTCATCGAAAAATCATCTTCAGTGATGAGGCCCATTTTTGGATGAATGGGTACATCAACAAATTGTCGAATTTGGGACCACACCAATCCACATAAGATTCAAGAGCGTCCAATGCATCCCGAAAAAGTCACTGTTTGGTGTGGATTTTGAGCAGGCGACGTCATTGGTCCATATTTCTGCGCCACATGCCACACAGCTCACATCACATTGGAAATTCTGGACGAGCGATTAGAGGGCATGATCATCTTACGTGGAGGTAATGTGAAGTGGCCACCGAGATCGTGCGATTTGATCCCGTTAGACTTTTTCTTGTAGGGTTTTCCGAACTTGCCTTTATAGAGATAGCATCAGGTCTATACGAATAAGCCACAAACCGCAGCGGGCCTCAAAGCCAACATAACTCATGCCATTGGTCAAATTCAGCCAGATTTATGCCCCAGAGTCATGGAAAATTGGATATTTCGGATGCACGCCACCCAGAGAAGCCGCGGCGGACGTGTGAACGATATTATGCTAACAATATGACGCTTTTCAAAAATAAACTACGTATAGCAAGCTTAAACGTTGGCACAATGATTAGAAGACAAATCACAGCAACATACAATTGATGTATTATAATATGTGCTCAAGAAACCCAGTGGCGAAATATTGGAAATAGCGTCCCCCACTTGAACTTGCAAACGAATGCTTACAAAATGTACTATTTCGGAATGGAGCAATATAAGAACTGAGCTGTCATCATCTTATTAGCCGAATCCGTAGGCATATCAAAAATTACCGACCGCCTAAAAGCAATAAACTGAACACGAAACTTGAAATATTTTTAGCGCGATTTGGATGATCTTTAAAATGGAATATCAAGGTAGGAAATTCTGTTATGGGTGCAGATTTAAACGACCACGTTAGAGATCGATTCTCGAACTTGCATTCTTAGTTCGATACTAAGAATGCAAATACTGTCAAGAAGGAAGCAGTTTCGGAACAAGTGTATCAGCGAGAGAAAATGTACAAAAGATATACAAAATCAAATACTTAATACGCTATTTATGTATTAAGCAAGATTGGCACTTGATTACAAACTGCAGCGGTGCAAACCAAATATGACAGATTAAATTAATTCTGAAATAACGCGAAACGTCGATAAAAGCCTTAAGTGATCTACTAGGAAGTCAGCACTTAAGGGAGCCAGACTTGTGCGCTAAATTTGCAAGAAGGCTCTAAAATATTTATTTATTCATTTATTAACGATAATTTGGGATATGATTCCTGGGCATATTCTAAGAAAAAAATCGTTCTACAGTAAAGGTTTATCTCCAATATTGACATCACTTGTCGAGGATTTAAGAACTCTGCTAGTACTAATAAAGTAGAAACTTTATTTTCAGAAGAAATGCTAGCCTTGTAACAGCGTTTAAATAAAGTTGATATCTTATTTGAGTCTTTAGGTATCTAATTTCTAAGCCGGTTCCATTTTCATTGCCGATGCTAATTTTTGACTTTGAGATCACTTTTCTCCAGAAAACGCCCAATTAACATAACGTTTTAAATTTTTTTTTATGAAAGTAAGAATAGTAAAAAAAAATCATCATCAAGTTTGCACAAAAACCCATACATTTTATTATACTTGGGAAAACCTGCAGCAGGTAAAAAAAGGAATTTATGTATGATTTTTTACCAAAGTTTCTAACAACGGGTGACAATACTCGTAAGAGTGGTTTTCCAAGAATTACTAATTTTTCAAAACAGAAATGGTACAAAAGATTAGAAAAAAAAAATAATTCATCAGTTTAATTTTTAACGCTAAGGGTACAGTTGCTTAGAAACGCTATTTGAAATGTCTGCATTTACAGAGCGCGATAAAGATACCATGAACTTTATCCTAACCGACGACTTCTTAGTGAAGGAGTATTTGGAAATACAATAGGTATCGAAGGCTCCGAGAAACGGGAGGAGGTTCAAATACACGACCTAACACGGGAGGTCTAGAAGTAAGAAGAATTTCGGCTGATGAAAGAACACTGAAAGCTGTTACAACTGCATCAATCAGAATCACACGCTTAGCTTTGCAATTTAATGTTTAAAGACATAGGATTTCTAACGTACTGCATGAAGAAACTCTTTATCCATACCACCATATAATTGTGCAAGAACTGCTCCCCGTTCATTTGGAAAAGAGACTTGAGTTTTCTAACTGGTTGCTGAAGCGGAGCTTGGGTTACAACGAGTTTATTAGCAGAATTCTTTTGACGAAAGAATCTCAATTTATAAGAGATAGGATCACAAACTTTCAAAATCTTCATACGTGGGCTGCGGACAATCCACATACAAGGAGACATAAATTATTTCAACACAAATTCAGCGTCAATATGTGGGCAGATGAACTTGGAAACAAGTTAATCGTTCCTTCAAACTACCACCTAGGCTGAATTTTACGAGCTATCTGATTTACCAGAACTATTGGAGGGCATTCCACTGATTCAACCAACTTCACCATATTTACAACAGGACGGTGCACCAGCCCACTATGGTCGTGAGGTTAACAATTGGCTAGATGAAGAGTACAGTAATTGTTAGATAGGAAGAAATGGACCAGTTCACTGGCCTGCAAGATCTCCTGACCTTACAGTACTGAATTTTTGTGTACTTGGAAGAATGAAAGAACTTGTTTATTCAACCGAAATAGCAACTTTAATTGAATTGGAAGAGCATATTCTCGACGCGTCACCAAAAGTGAGGCACCAGTTAGCATCAATAAACATTCGCATTAAAATCCAAAAACGGGCTCTAGCATGCATACAAAACCAGGGAGGATTCTTTGAGCACCTGTTATAATTGTTTTAGTACACACATAAAATAAAAATTATCCAAAACCACATAAAATCATTTTTTATTCATAGCCTTTGGAGCTTAAAGCAAAAAAACCGTTTTTCTTTTTAATTTTACCTGCTACAGGTTTTTCCAATTATCATAAAGTCTATGGGTTTTTGGGCAAACTTGATGATGATTTTTTTTTACTATTCTTACTTTCATAAAAAAAAAATTTAAAACGTTATGTTAATTGGGCGTTTTCTGGAGAAAAGTGATCTCAAAGTCAAAAATTAGCATCGGCAATGAAAATGGAACCGGCTTAGAAATTAGATATCTAAAGACTCAAACAAGATATCAACTTTATTTAGACGCGGTTACAAAGGCTAGTATTTCTTCTAAAAATAAAGTCCTACATGAAGTTTCTACCATTAGTACTAACACAGAAATTTCCGTTAACATGGGTCAGGGTACACCGAAATGAGCGTTTTCTTACATCCTCGATAAATGATGTCAACATTGGAAATAGACCCTTACTGTAGAACGATTTGTATGTACACCCAGGAATCATTTCCCAAATTATCGTTGACGAATTAGGGGAACCATGTATTCGCCAAACCCCGCTCATCCAATTCCGGCAGTAAGAAATCGTTTATCATGGCCGTGTAGCGTTCGCCAGTAACAGTGACCGTATTGCCGAAAACGTCCTCAAAAAAATACCGCCCAATCACTCCTCCCGCGTGAACGCCGCACCACACAGTGGTTTTGAGTGGATGTAATGGCTCTTCGTGCACCACATGCGAATTTTCAGTACCCCAGGGTACTGAACGAAGATTTTGCTTAATGACGTAAGCGCTTAAGTGAAAATGCGCCTCGTTGCTCAGGATGATTTTCCACACAAAATCGTCCTCTTCGTTGTTGAGATTGAGGATGGCTTTACAGTAATCCACGCGCGACTGATGGTCAGGAGGCATTAACTGATGCACTACTTGCACTTTGTACGGGAACATGTGTAGGTCTTTCACTAAAATTCGTTGTATGCTCCGTCTGGTGATGCCCAATTACGTGGTCCGTCGTCTGGTTGATGTTTCTTCGTTCTCAGCCGCGATATTCTCGACCGAACGACTAGTCCGGTGGCGGTCTCGCCCTGCATGGTCACCTGTGGTTTCACTCTTTTCGAGTCGAGTAGCTAAGCGTCGGAATGTTTTCTCAGTTGGCGCGACACGATTAGGAAATCGACGCCAAAAATCACTCTGCGCTAACACCACCGACCGATTATTGGTCAAAAACATCGGCACAATTATTCCACGCTCTTGCGGAATACAGCGCTCCATTGCTTGTCTGTTTGTATACTGCAGTTGTCTAGTTCAAATATGATTGACGTACGACTCCATTTGCAAAAATTATAGCATCTTCCGATAGGATGATTAATTATTAACTTATATGCTATTCTCTGTACATTTTTCTAGTATTATATTCAGGTGAGTTAGAAAGGATATTGCTTAAGCTATAGTTAAGGAATGACATTTTTGCTATGGATTTGATTGTAGCACAGTCTTTAATGAAAAGTCTAGAAAAGTTGTTGCAAACAAAAGTGTCAAAACGGCAGGCTATTTTTTGTGATCGTGAGTAATTTGAGTGTGTCCAAGACGTAAATGTAAGAAGCATTTGATCATATTGATTGAATATTATTTAGGCATATACTCGTAACTCTCGATTTTTTTGCGGTTTTTGAATATAGTTTTGAATTGTTTTTCAACAACTTTCTTATTGCTGAAGTAAACCATCAAAAGGGGTTCGTTTGCAGTTCGTCTTACTGAATATGGCTAGGGATCCACATAAATGTTAATGCATTTTTCTTTACTATTAATTTGTCCCGTACTTGGTCGATTAGTGTGTTTTTGTTGTCCATGTTTAAATGTTTTAAAGATTATAGTTTCTCTATTGCGAACAATCTTCACAATAGAAGTCACTTATATAAAACGTTGTTTGATCTGTCAGTAAATGTACCACTTTTTGTGATTGTATAAAATTTCGTTGAACATTTGCTGGTAAACTATTTATATGCCTTGTTGAGCGTTTTGGAAATGTAAGAAGGGTAGTGATGATTGAAGTTTGTGAAGAAATTTACAAATCTGAAGAATTTAGCTTTTTTCAGCTCCAATTTTGGCACCCGAAAAAGTACCCCATGACCCAAGGTCAACAAGTGCTTTTGAAAGAGAATTAACTACTTTCTTATATCTATGCACTTAGTAAAAATAATGGATCGTCAGCGCAAAGACAATACTAAACAATTTTGTATGTTCACAGAATACTACTAACCCGATTGTCCACTTAGTTTTCAAATGAATGCAGATAAGAGATGACAACCCGAGTACTTATCTATTTTATGTACTGAGATCAGCCGTCAACATTGCAAGTCTGCTATATGGAGGCTTTCCGTGTTGAATACAAAACCTCAGATAATATTCACACAGGAATCATATGTGGTTTCGAATGTTTAAGTGGTTTCACACCACAATATGACGGCCGATCAGAAAGCCCGACAACTTGATTTTATGTGCCGAACTCCATCTTTTCTTGCCCAATTTTGCAATCAAGATTCAATTTCTGCAGACATAAACTACGGAACGAACGCAGAATAGCACAAATTCGTCGTTGCGTCTGCTTGCATTATTGCTACCACCACCGAAGGCGGTAGTCGTACTCATTAATACTGTAATTCCAGGAAGACGGGACTTATCATATGCTATGATGCTAATGCTCAGAATATTTTCTGGGGCAGCAGCAAATGCAACGTAAGAGGTAATCTTCTCTTGGATTTTATACCATCGTCTGACCTGGTTGTCAACAAGATTGGCGCTGAGCCAACTTTTGTTACGAGAATAAAACAGCAACTAATCGACAACTTATTAACACGTATGCTAAGGAGATTACCGGTTGGAAAGTACTATGGGATATCTTCATGTCAGACCATAGGTACATCGAATTGAGTGTCGGACGCGATGTCTCGACCTTGTTGAAGATGAGGAGGAGGAAACCAGAAAACTTATAAAAAGTTACTTAAGACTAATTTGGAGGAACATTAGAGTCTTTACAGATCAAAGCCAAAAGAATATAATGAGTTATTCGAATATCAAAGAGTGCATTCTATAAAGACTTTTGCGAAAAGATCGAAACTGCAGGCTGGTCAATGTCCTCGAAGGGGAAGATCAACCAGGCTGAAGTCACTCAGAAAATCTGATGGCACCT
Organism: Volucella zonaria; assembly: GCA_963966105.1. Taxonomy (NCBI): domain Eukaryota; kingdom Metazoa; phylum Arthropoda; class Insecta; order Diptera; family Syrphidae; genus Volucella; species Volucella zonaria. Next base: position 1,130,344 of record OZ014531.1, read on the forward strand.
ACACTGAGTCTCTGCCTGAGGCTCACTTCCTATGTAATTAGTGAGCTGAATAACACAACACGTCGTATTGTTTCCTTTGATGGCTTTAAGTCGCCTTACATCGATAGCATATACCCAACTATGTTGCAAAAAGATATAAATGAGCTGCTGGTAACTCAAAAGGGAATCTTCACTGCTAGCCTGGTACTAGCATACATACCGTAACTCTGACGAACAGTGAGAGTAGTCTTTATACCGAAAGTCGGAAAAGAGGACTACATGCTCGCGAAAGCTTCAGACCTATAAGTCTGGCTTCTTTGATGTTGAAAATCATGGAAAGAATGGTGAAGATCCATGCGCGCAAAACTGCTTTGCGAATTCACACCCCTCCCAACGCGAAAGATCTTCAAAATCTGGTAGGCAGAATTGAAGGCGCACTAGACAAGCAGGAATACGCGATGGACATTTTCATCGACATTGAGGGTGCTTTCGACAACGCAGCTTTTGATGGCAACTCGGCTAGACAACACGGCGTCACTAGGATGCGGTTTGTGAATGCTGACGGTGGCCAATATGTAATCTCGGAAATAAGCAGGAGTTGCCAGCAAGGCGGCGTTCTGTTTCCACTGCTATGGGGTGTGTTGGTCGACTCACTGGTCAAGAATACGCGAATGATGTAAATATGCAGTCTGTCGGATCGTGTTTAGCAACTTTCTGTTCTAAAGCGCAGACAGCCCTAGACATGATCGACGATTGGTACACTAGAAAGGTCCTTCAGTCAATCCTCACAAAACCGAGGTTGTTCTCTTTACGAGAACCAGCTTCTCCAAAGAAGCTAAGTATTTGGATGTTATCCTGGATAACTGAACATGTTACGTCGAAATCTTCTAAAGCGTTGTCGGTCTCCTGGCAGCGCAAAAGGCTGGGCATGGGCAAAACATGGGGCCTGTCACCGAGAAGGATCTATTGGATCTACACGGCTATGATAAGGTCAGTTATGTCCTATACATCCGACGTCGGTAGTCTAGTGGAATAAGCTTTCACGAAAATAGCCATTGCTGCCTTTATCAGACTCTAAAGAACGGCCTGACTCGGCTGAATGAGGGCTATCGCTAGCACGCATGGCTCTGCTCTAGACGCATTTGAGTGCTGCACTCTCAAGGCATTTTCCGTTTAAAAGTAAGTGGTCTTTGGCACAACACGCACTGTTGGTCTTATGGACGTGCCGTCTTATATAATAACACCTGAACACCACTTCTACCTACCTACCTATGCCCAGCACATTTAAGTACTTAATAAAAGTGTAGTGCCCCACCACGACGCCAGTAAGCAACCAACCTCTTAGAGGCGTCGGGAAGAATGGATTTGTCTGCCGGCAACCTGGAGAGTCATGACATTTGCAATTGCGCTCATATGAAACTCAACTGTTAATGGAAGCCTTAATCGAGGACGCAGGGAGACTTAACTTAGATTCGGGTCCTGAAAAACTGTCCTCTGAGCATTGCCTAGCAAGTTCATCGGCGATTTGATTTCCCGTGATCCCATCTTGACCTGGAACCTAGACAAGACGCTTTGAATTTAGCCTTCCGACTGTTTTCAGTGATGACTTCCGTCTTCGAACTAGTTTGGAAGTCGTAAGCGGGCGTAGTATGTAAGGCTCTAAGCGCAGTTTGGCTGTCGCCACAAATGCAAATGCATCGCCCCTCCATCAGTTCTTCACAATATAGTTCGTTGCCATCAGCATTTCGTGTATCTCTGCTTCTAAGGCAGACGCAAGTTTTCCTAACGAGGAGTGAAATCTAACGTTTTCGTCCTCCAGAAAGACACTGGAGAACTCGTCTCCAGCTCGAGGGGATGTGGTTGAGTCGAAGTGGCCGTTAACCTATTCAGAACATATAATCCCTAAAATCTCATCATGGCCTGGTGACTTGTAGGGGGAGAAACTGTTGATGGCCCAAGAAATCTTTTCCTCAATTATTAATGAATTGATTTCACTGCAGGTTCGCCGCTATCTTTGCATCTCAAGAAATGGATGTTCATTACGAGTTCCAATGATTCTTCAGTGGATTCAGCCCATGTTCCATCAAGTCGGATTAGAGTGTTATTTGGACAGAATTTTGCTAAGTCTATTTGAATCCTGGGCTGCAGGTACTTATCACTTACTCGTCTTTCTCCGAAAGACTAAGAAATTGCATTAAAAGGAACCTTAAAGGAGTGCTCTGTTCCGACAGAAAACAAAAAAAGAATATCTCAATGAAAGCGATTATAAATTGTTTTGCTGTAAGCGGCGATCCCTGTGGAATGAAATCATTATTTTGAGAAAATGAATTGATGAATTGTTAACTTTCACTCATTTCTATTGCTCAAAAAAGATGGAATGAGTTTAAATAAAGTTGGTCCAACTGGATTCCAATACGATCGAATGCCTTTTCAAAATCGATTGGAAGAATTGATATACAAGACATTGCTGAATATTGAAGAAGTAACATACAATATATAGTCTTCAATATGAAACAGAGCGTCGATTGTTCTCTAAAATTTTGCTTAGAAAAGGTAATAATATCCATTTGTTTCTGTAGTCGGTTTTGATATACTCGTAGGTATGGCAATTTTCCATGTTTGTGGAATAATATGTTACATACGTTTACTCAAGATATAATTATACGAGTATGTTTAATTGAAGTAGCCGGCTATCAGGCATGAAGGGGAATTTTTTAACGAGGTATTGAATTTAAATTGAATTGAAATTAAATTATGATCGGTTGGCTGTCTTTTGAAAGTCTGCCAAGCTGCTTGCTTTTGCCTATTTAATTTGCTTAGCATATTAGGGAACGATAGTTTTGTCTTTGGTATTCTTAGTTTGGGGTATGGAATTATTTTCTGCTGCACGGATCGTCTTTGTTGTTACAGCTGCTCCTTTGTTAGAATTAAGTGAATAATTTTGTGAATCTAGGTATTCAGCCCAATTGGCTCTGCCGAATTAGAATTTTAGGTAGGATTTTGTTTTTCCCTTTCATTAAATTTGCAACAACGAACTTGTATTAAATATTGCGTAAAAAACGGATTTAATGGTGCGCGAACGTTGGAAATGTTGGAAAAGGTTTTCGGCAATGATTCTCTAAAGAAAACGGTCATTTACCAGTGGCACGAGCGGTTCAAAAGTGGTCGTGAATCCATCGAAGATGATGAACGCAGTGGCAGACCATCGACATCGAAAACTGACGAAAACATTGATGAAGTAAAAGAAATGTTGCCCAATAACCGCAAATTAACCATCAGAGAGATAGCGGAGGACTTGAACATTGCCTATGGATCCGTCCAAGACATTTTGGTTAATGATTTGGATTTTTGTCGTGTAGCAGCAAAGTTGGTGCCAAAAGACCTCAATTTCATGCAAAAAAGAGACCGTGTTGACGTCGCAAAAGAGAGGATTTGCGAGCCTGAATTCGATCCCACATTCATCAAAAGGATTATTACTGGAGACAAGACGTGGGTTTATGAGTACGACATGCAATCCAGACATCAGGCAAGTGAATGGCGTTCATCAAATGAGCCGAGACCAAAAAAACCACGTCGTTTTCAGTCAAAAAAGAAGGCAATGCTCACGGTTTTCATGGATTACAACGGTGTAGTGCATCATGAATTTTTGCCAGAAGAACAGACAGTAAACAAAGAGTACAAGTATTATTTGGGCGTTATGAGACGTTTTCGTGAAGCAATTCGCCGAAAGAGACCAGAATTGTGGGCTGAAAACTCGTGGATTTTGCACCATGATAACGCATCATTATTCGTAATTTTTTGACGAAAAATGCAATAAATACCATCCAACAGCCACCGAATTCACCTGATTTGGCTCCCTGTGACTTTTTTCTATTCAATCGAGTTAAAAAACCACTACGGGGAACGCATTTCAACAGCCGAGAGGAAGTATAGTAATGGAAAAATCGCTGGAAGCACTGATAGACGTACCGAAAACCGAATATAAAAAATGTTTCGAGGATTGGATCAAGCGCTGGCATAAGTGTGTTGCAGTCGATTGCAAGGGATTACTTTGAAGGGGACAATATAGAATTAGGTGAATAAGCTTGTATTTTTAATTTTCTGAATAAATTCCGGGGATTTTTGATATACGAGTATAAATATAAATTTTTTTGTGATTTTTCCTCATCCATTCAGAGATATTTTGTTTAAGTTTAAGTTTAAGTTCTACAGCAATAGCTAATATTGGGATGCGATGATGGGGAATGCAATTATGTATCAGCAGTTCGATACCACTTTTTGCTGAAATGTTTGATACAAGATTACGGAAATAGGGAGTATACTGTCTTGGACAGAAAAGATTTTTTTATAAGAGATATGCGTTTTTTGAAGGGAGAAGATGGATGGATTTGTATCTTTAATTAATATTTGCGTGTTATAAAGGTTATTTAACATCATGTTGGCGACTGGTACCGAATGGCAAAATAACTTCCCCCTCTTCGTTGGCTCTACATTTCCTTTGGACAAATTTGACATTTTTTCATGATCAATTTTATTTTTTTAGTGCCACTTCATTGTTTTGTTTGTTAAACAAATTAAAATTTCAAAAAGCATTTATTACTAGTTTTAACAAATAGAACAGAAAAGCGTTGCCGTGTAGAACTGAACAGTGTCTTAACCTTCTGTTAATTCACATGCAAAATTGCAGCTTCAACCTATTGCAACTTTCGGAGATAAAGGAGTTTCTTAAAAAATATGCACTTACGACTATTTCTGATACTAACATTTTAATTTAAAACGCATCTTTCGTTTAACGCCTTTCTCTTAGGAGTAGATAATCGGAGATTTTGCACGTAGATTAGTTAGGAAGATGCTTTTGTCTATTGTTCTTTAAATATAGTGAAATTACATTATGTATGTATGTATCTAATGCGAACATGTTATTGTCATTCTCAATTCCCCTTCATTTAAAAGTTGAATTTACATAACATTGGAAAAATCGAAGGTCAATCTGCAAATCTAAGGCGAATCTGCGCATTTTTGCAGATTGACTTTTCAAATACGCAAAAAAATCTCCGGAACTAATTCAAACAACGATCGGTTACATTAAGAACTAAATGAAAAACCTAAGTCCTACACTGGTTACTATGAACGACAATAAAAGTGTAATAGTTAGGCATGAATTCTTTCTGACAATGACAGACAGAAAAAGTGTTAAATGAAATTACAAACATATGTTAAAATCAGTACTCGTATTATCATGCCCAAGTTGCAAAAGGACACAGAAAAACAAGGAGACGGTTTCACATATGATCGAAATTACACGCTAGAATAAAATGTATGGAGTTAATTTTAAGACCAGCTAGAAGTCAAAAAAAATTTAAAGCGGATATATTGTACAAAATGAATTTCGGAACAACTTCGGTTAATTGTTGATATGCCAAAACAAGGATTTGGTAATATAAAAGATGGAAGCAGTTATCGAATATTTTTCGAAAAACCAGAACTGACCTCACCTACAACCCTAGAAGATTTTTTATTTTTTTATAATTTGCGAGCGCTAAAGGTTTTAAGGATTTAAGTAAGTACCCTTAAAATGCTTGCACACATCCGCCCAAAACTGGAGTACAATGCCCACATCTGGTCAGGTGCTCCTAAAACATCTCTGCACCTGCTAGATAGGATTCAAAACCGTGCGATAAAACTAATTGGTGATACTAATATCAGTCAATCAATTGACACCCTCGAACACCGACGTAAAGTCTCCTGTCTCACTTTGTTTTATCGCTATTTCCACCACCAGTGCTCCATTGAAATTACCAGTAGCATTCCGCCCATTCAAACTTTCAACCGTAACACCCGTCTCGCTATGAATGCTCATCAGTATACCCTCAAGCCCATTTTCGGACGTACTCTTAAATATCGTGATTCTTTCCTAAGCCGTACAACTCGCTTATGGAATGCCCTGCCGACCTCTGTGTTTCCTGGTCGTTATAACTTGCAAACATTTAAAAACAATGTACATCGGTACCTGTCTTTTCTTCCTCCCTAAATTTCCTTCGCCCGCGCTGTGTACGAACATTTTAAGGCTACAAAACCCCTTGAGCGCGCGCCGATTATAAAAAAAAAAAAAAAAACACAGCGCGTGCGAAGGAAAATCAGGGAGCATGAAAAGAGACGTATCGGCGAATGTTGGTTTTTAATGTTTGAAGGCTATAATGACCAGTAAATAAAGAGCTAGTCAGGGCATTCCATAAGCGAGTTGTACGGCTAAGGGACGGATCACGACATTTTAGAGTACGTCCGAAAGTGGGCTGAAGAGCATTCATAGCGAGACGGGTGTTACGGTTAAAAGTTTGAAGGGGCGGAATGCTACTGGCGATTTCTATGGAGCATTGGTGATGGAAATAGCGATAAATCAGAGTGAGATACGAGACATTTCGTCGGTGTTCGAGGGTGTCCATTGTCTGAGTGATATTAGTATCACCTATGAGTTTTGGAACCTTATCTAGCAGGTGCAGAGATGTTTTGTGCGCACCCGACCAGATGTGGGCATTGTACTCCAATTTCGGACAGATAAATGCCTTATATATTGCGGTCTGATCAGAGGGGTGAAGTATTTCTTACATCGCTTGAGGAAACCTAGACATTTCGTAACATTTTTCACGACACCGAATATATGGTCATTCCAACGTGAGTTGTAATTGACACACATACCGAGAATAGAAAGTTTATCGGTTTCGATGATGCAAGTGCCATTCATGGATAATTGCGGGGTGTTTAAATTTCGCTTTAACGACAGCGGACAGCATTGCGTTTTGGCAACATTAAATTCTACTCTGTTAGTGGTTCCCCAATTAGTTACGCTGTTAATATCAGAGTTTAATGAGCTTAACATACGCTGCCGCTCACGGCCATTTTACAGTCGAAGAGCAGGAACGTGAGCCCGGGAACGGATATGAAAAGCAGAGAGTACTGGCGTCAGCAAATGAATATATTGGATTAGAAGCAGCAGACAAGAGATTGTTGATGAAAAGAGTGTCGGAGACAGAACCCAGCTCTGGGGCACACCAGCATTTATTTTGTGAATATCAGACTTAAAACATCCCCAAACAACTTGAATTGAACATTCCGAAATGTAATTTCTAATCTATTAAAGAAGGAAGTCATAGACTCCTGAAGCACACATTTTCGGCAAAAGAGACTGAGGCTAAACTCTGTAAAATGCCTTAGAAATATCAAGTGCAACTATCTTATTTTCGCCCAATTGATGTATAAAGCGTACATCACTTTTCGGTGAGACATGCCATCAAATCACCAGTGGACCTGTGGCTACGGAAACCGTGCTGCCGGTCATTGAGATGTTTTCGTGTTTCAAGATATTTCATGAGCTGACGGTTTATCAGCGTTTCCATGACCTTGGAAAGGAGGGATGTAAGTGCAAAGGGTCTGTAGGAGGAATGAAAGGAAGATAGGCACGGGCTGGACAAATGCTGTTTTCCATCTGCTCGGAAGAGTCCTAAAGAGTAGGATTGATGGAAAAGCCTACGCAGTAGTTTTGCCAGCGAGGAAGAATACACCTTCAGAAGGAGGGGAGATATACCACCAGCGTACTTGTGAATATTAAGATCTTTAAGAACTCTAGCTTCTACACGAATGAGAAAGTGGATTTGTCCCATTGAAGATTCGACGCACTCAAGTGTAGGCAGAGACAATCTGGGAGTGTTGAGCTGGCCGCAAAGTGTGCAGCAATCAGATTTGCCTTGTCCAAAGAGCCGACAGCTGCAATGTCATTATAAATTAGCGTTGGGATGGAGGATGAGGCAGAATTTCTAATACTTTTGACGAATGGCCAACAATTTTTACTACCTTTCGGACATTGTAGTATTTTTTTCCTCAGTTTTTGGTCATATTAGAATTTCACACTCTTAAGAAAGACGTTGCAGTCTTTCCTGACTCGTGTAAACTTTTTTCGGTTCTCCTCTGTCGAGTTGGTCTTGAAGAACCGAAAAAACGTTTCTCTAATCTTGACAGCCTCCTTACAGCTCGAGTCGCACCATACCTTTTTCTTTAATTTGATACTCTTCATCTGAGGAGGGGTAAAGGTTCACTTTCCAAAGAGAATAGTGTATGTGATCATATCAGCAGCGGCATACACGTCGTTATCGAGGAAACATAAGGTGGAGAAATAATTAAGACACTGCAAGGGGTTTTTAATTGGCATCGAGGGATAAATTCGACGAGTATGCTACAAAAAAACCTTCCTATCTTGTAGAAGTACACTACAGTCATAACCTCCTGACATCAGCTCTTCACAAAATTATGGTCTATGGTGGACAACTCAAAGAAGCACATGAATGAAGGAATAACAACTACAAGCGATATCGATTCTAAAAAAGGTTTTACGGAAAATAAATTTTTTCTCGTTTCATCTTTAAAAACCTTCAGTGGCATTAACCTTATGTCAAAACCGAACGAAAAGCCGTTAATATACCCATCATATTTTAAGAGGAGACACTTGGTGTATAATTTTAAAAATTTAAACAAAAAGTTCCCGGGGGACACCAACGTGTGGCGCTCCCATTGTTCCGATTTGAGTTCTGTTTTTTTTTTGTTAAGTTGGTAAATCTGTTGTTGACGTATTTGCAAAAATTACGTAGCCAAGAGTACATCTATCTCTAAGTGTGTTGGCGATTTTTTACAATTTTAGAAATGGATTTAAATTTGCAACAACGAACTTGGATTAAATTTTGTGTAAAAAACGGATTTAATGGTGCGCGAACGTTAGAAATGTTGGAAAAGTGTTTCGGCAATGATTCTCTAAAGAAAACGGTCGTTTACCAGTGGCACGAGCGGTTCAAAAGTGGTCGTGAGTCAATCGAAGATGATGAACGCAGTGGCAGACCATCGACATCGAAAACCGACGAAAACATTGATAAAAGAAATGTTGGTCAATAACCGCAAATTAACCATCAGAGAGATAGCGGAGGACTTGAACATTGCCTATGGATCCATCCAAGACATTTTGGTTAATGATTTGGATTTCTGTCGTGTAGCAGCAAAGTTGGTGCCAAAAGACCTCAATTTCATGCAAAAAAGAGACCGTGTTGACGTCGCAAAGGAGATGATTTGCGAGCCTGAATTCGATCCCACATTCATCAAAAGGATCATTACTGGAGACAAGACTTGGGTTTATGAGTACGACAAGCAATCCAGACATCAGGCAAGTGAATGGCGTTCATCAAATGAGCCGAGACCAAAAAAACCACGTCGTTTTCAGTCAAAAAAGAAGGCAATGCTCACGGTTTTCATGGATTACAACGGTGTAGTGCATCATGAATTTTGCCAGAAGGCCAGACAGTAAACAAAGAGTATTATTTGGGCATTATGAGGCGTTTGCGTGAAGCAAGTCGCAGAAAGCGACCAGAATTGTGGGCAGAAAACTCGTGGATTTTGCACCATGATAACGCACCGCCGCACAGTGCCATCATTATTCGTAATTTTTCGACGAAAACTGCAACAAATACCATCCAACAGCCGAATTCACCTGATTTGGCTCCTTGTGACTTCTTTCTATTCAATCGAGTTAAAAAATCACTACGGGGAACGCGTTTCTGCAGCCGAGAGGTAGTAATGGAAAAATCGCAGGAAGCACTGATGGACATACCGAAAACCGAATATAAAAAATGTTTCGAGGATTGGATCAAGCGCTGGCATAAGTGTGTTGCAGTCGATTGCAAGGGATTACTTTGAAGGGGACAATATGTACATAGATTTAGATGAATAAACTTGTATTTTTAATTTTCTGAAAACATTCCGGGATCAAGGTATTAGTAAAAGTACTCGTGTTGTTAATCTATGTGGTTATTAGAATTGTATATAAAATACGCATAACGGTATTGGGTGATGTATGAAAAATCTGGTGAAAAAGATAGTGATACGATTGTCAGTTACATAGAGAAAAGGTGTTTGTGCAAATCTATATATGCATATATAAATTGATATTGTCAGCTACAAAGGCAATGATTAGAAAATTCCGTCCGAGACGCAATTAAAACACGAGTTCTATCCAAATTTCGTTAAAGAAGCAGAACAATATGATACATAAAAACTAAAGACACACAACTGCCATATGTAATGTATTTATCATTATTATTATATATGTATGTATAACGACTCGTAAGTCATTATAAATCATAAAAAAACTGATTTTGGTTAATGGTTTCTGGCTTGATTTTTTTGTTTAATAAAACTTTCATTATTCATACATACCGGGATTTCCAGTTGTCCCATGAAGCCATCAATTCTTTGAAAATATCTTTTTAATCAATTATTAAGAAATATAACACCAAACCAATCAGATAAAAAAAGACACAACCTTAAGATACCTGAAGTGAAATAACAATGTTCGGTTAGGAAAGTTTTCAAGCCACACATGCAATGAAATCAACTTCCTCCATTCAAGTAGATCTCGTGTTGCATGCATTTAAAATAGTAATATGCAATCAAAATAACTTTGTTTAGAAATCGATTTCTGAGAAGGATTCCATGTACCTAATCATATGCAGGCACCAACAAACACGACCCCAGACAATAAGTTTAGTTCAATAGCATTGATGCACTATTGAAGTTGCGGATGTGCTATGATATTGATGAGCTATTGCTTCCTGTCTTAAAGTTCACAATTCACTTACGTTCTGTTCCAGTTCATGGTCTTCGATAAGCTAAACAGTTGGGATACCTCTGATGGTGGAAATCACAAAACTAAGTTACCTTTGATAAAGAATTCACATGTGTAGTAAGTTAATTTGTAAAACGATTTGCAGAATGTGCGTGACTATTCTCATTTTGACAAGGTTTTCTAAAAATAGGCGGTGCCAAATCTATTGTGGGTAGTCCTTATTAGCACGTTAGGTGAGCTTTTGGATAGGGATTTGATTGAGTTAATAAAATAATTTGTGAATAAATCCTTGCATTTAGGTGAATCGACCTTAATATACGTATATGTATATGGTCCTATATTAAAAAAAACTTATTATAGGGAATGGACTTATACTTGTAGATATGTAATTAACAATACACATACACATATATATGTGTAACTACGTGTATATTTGCATCGTAAGTTTTGTGAAATTTGTTAGGTGCTTTTTGTTAGGTGTATGTACAGATATTAAAGGCTTTATAATTTACGAGCAATAATTCAAACCAATAACAGCTACGAGTAAGAGAAGAGTCACGCAAAAATACAACAGAAGAATAATTTCAGACAAAATAGAATATGACACAAAGTACTTTCCTTAATAACTTATGAGTTCGCCAGATAGGTCGTTGGTTCTTCTGCAAAAATTATGATCATTATCTTCGCAAATGACATAATTTGGAACGCTGCACTAAAGAGACTGGACAATCGATTTCGAACAATACGATATTCTCGCAGTGAGTTTTGCTTTGTTGAATAAAAATCGCATTTTATACTCTTATTCCATCATGCTACCCACCATGTTGCTTTGCTAGGCAAAATAAGTTGAGATTAGTGTATTCGCAAGCTGATATACTGCTTGGTCATTTTAGCTTGCTATACATGGGTTACATCAAAGCTTATTTTCTTGGACTACGATATTTACTCAAAGACTCTTTTCTTTGTTTGCCTGGTCAAACTGTCTCAGCTGACTTCATATAAGATGTCTAATGTGGTATGTTTATGATCACTGATCAGATACTAATAACTTATTTAGAATGCAGCAATCTACAAATAAAGGCTTTGTAGTATTTATTTAGAATGTGAAGATCGCTAGTCGAACAGTAAGATTTTTGTTATAAAAAGTATCCCAATTTTGGGAATTATTTTTTTTTGGTTTTGTAATATCATCTAAATGTAATCCTTCACGTCCACCAACAGCAAAATGTCTTAGGATCACTCGGCACGTAGTCTCTATATGGCGTCCATTTCCTTCCGGGTGTTTTCTTTTAACTGAACCAAAGAATCCGGTTTATTAGTGTACACTTTTGATATAGTATATTCTTCTAAGACAAAGTTCATGGGGAATCAAACCGGATCTGCGTTAAGGCAAATTAATGTCTCCTCTTCTGGATATTAATTCTTGAAGGAAAATTTCAACAACAGGTGGTAGAGACAATGTTGGAAATGTATGACGTTGCTTGGTCCTGCTGAAACTATTTATGTTCTATGGTTAAAACCAGAAAAGTTATGCAGACGCTGTCCAAGATCTCCACATAATGTTCAGGATCGACCATTTCAAATTCCACTTTTCCACATTTCCACTTTAGAAGTGACTTGCATATCTTTGGGGATGCTGATATTTATACTCCCCTGACATCTTTCGAGAGAATTCCTGGAGCACTTGGCTGACTCTGGATCATGGTACAATTATTGTAGCTGCATACGAGATGTTGATCCATCTGCACTTTCCCATTTTCTCTTCAGCAAATCATTTCTCCAACAAAGCGAGTCCCACTGTGCTACTATGCCTTTAGAGTTTGGCTCCGGTGTGATATCTGCTGCCAGCTTCGTCTTTCTTCGTATTCCTTTCAAGCCAATATTGGTCCGGTATCATTATCTGCATGTTGTGAGAAACTGATTTCGACTGCACTCCAACCATCCATTGGCTCATTCCTCATCATTTGGATAATGGTCTGTTCTTTCGCTTTTTTATGGTGGTAGTATTCACATTTAACTCTCACGATCGACGAGAGAGGGCATCACCGTTTAAGTGGAGTATTCCCTTGAGGTGTTGCACTTCAAAATCGTAACCCTGCAACTGTTCAATCCATCCCGTAACTTGGCCTCCAGGGGTCTTAAATTGTAGTAGCCATTTCAGAGCTGCGCAGTCTGTCCGAATAAGTTGTAGTAGCCATTTCAGAGCTGCGTGGTCTGTCCAAAGAATGAACTTTTGTCCATGAAGTTACTTATGGGAATGCTTCGTAGCCAGAATTAAAGTAGTTTTTTTTTCAGGTCTGGAAAGTACCTTGCAGTAATATACAACCACTTTCTCTTGACCATCATGAACTTGAGAGATCGCTGCTCCAACCCCAACATTATTAGCGTCTGCGTCCACGATTTTTCCGGGTGTGGGGTAACCCAAATGGGACATTGCACACACTCCAGACCACTTGCGCCGTCGGCCGTTTTCCGTAAGTTCGTGCAGGCTCTTCGCATTACCAGCAAAATTCTTTACGAATCTTTTGTAATACGTGGCAGGTCCCAAGAAGCTTCTCGGTTGGAGTTTATCTTTGGGGGCAGGTCATCTTTTCACCCTTGGGTTCAGCTTCGCATTTCGCACTTCGCAACCCCTCAAACACTTCTTTTAGATGCTCGCGATGCTTTTCGAACGTCTTGCGTATGACGATAACGTCGTACAAATACACTAAGCAGGTTTTCCACGTGAGTCCTTGTAATGTTTATTGCATTAGTCGTTTGAAGGTAGCCGAGGTGTTGCACAGTCCAAACGGCATCACTGTAAACTGCCAAAGACCGCTTCCCGTAGTGAAAGCCGTTTTCTCACGATCTTTTCGATCAATCTCCACCTGCCAATAACCACTCTTCAGGTCTCGTGTTTAGAACCATTTCGCTAAAGAAAGTGTATCCAAAGTGTCGTCAATTCTTGGTAGCTGATAGCTTAGCTATTTAGTGACATCGTTGAGACGTCGGTAATCTACACAAAACCTTGTGCTGCGGTTTTTCTTCTTCACAACTACCACTAGAGACCCCCACTGACTCAGCGATTCTTCAACCAGCCCCTCAATTAAAATAGGACATCTTGAAAGGCAGTGTAAAGAACCGGTGCTACCCTTATTGCGGTAACAAGCAAATAGAGGAAGAAACCGGCAGAAACGGGTATCAACAACCCGGTCAACCTTCCTGAAGCCATCGGTCGGGAGATGCTTACGCACCAACTTCGCGGGGCAGAACTAGGGGAGATATTGGGAAAATATGTACCTGTTGAGGCTATATCCACCACAAATCGAGTAACACCGGCGCGGTGGCAACAGTTCAGAGTATAAAAACCAAGAATAAAATTCTGTGCCTCTGTAATTCGGATCAAGAGCAACGGACCCTGGCAGATAAAATAAATTGACACCGGAGACGCCCGACCAATCCGTCAACTAGAAGTTGCCGAAATGGTGTCGAAAATGAAAGTTGATGGGCTGATTGAAGAATCGCTGAGTCCGTGGGCTTCTCCAGTGGTCCTCGTGAAGAAGAAAGATGGCAGTACGAGCTTTTTGTGTAGACTACCGACGACTCAGCGACGCGCACATTGGGGTATTTGTAGCGAAAACCCGGCCAAAATAATTTTTTTGGTTTAATGAAACAGTATTTATTTAAAACAAGTTTTTTTAAAGTTTAGACGCTATTTGGACCTTGGTTAAAAGCATAAAAAGTGGTTTCGTATGCAAACCCAGCCAGCTTCGAAGTATTTATTGATACTACTTCCAGTATGACTTTGATTCGCAAAATTAATTGCACGTCAACACCTGTTATTTCGGCAACTTCTTCTGGATTCATAAAAAATCTTCGGCTAGTATTGCCATCATTCGAATTGCTGAAACCAGGTTTTGGAACATCCACAATGAGGGCTAGTTTGGTTCAGCTTTCTTCTGTTTTACAAAATCTTTATCTTCCTGTGTTCGAAGCTGCCATTTTTGTAATGGAAGTTTGTATGCAAGTTGAAGAATGCTTTCAAATAAACGTATGCTTTCATGTAATATTGATAAACCACATTTTCTTTCGATTTGGTTAAATCATTAAAAATGTTTGATATAGCTCTACTGATATAACATTTTAGAGTTGAAATTGTATAAGTAGCTGCATTACAAACTTTGCCATCAACCATTGTAAAGGTCAACATGTGCTTAACTTCGATGCATCTACCTTCTATTCGCGTTTTTGTTAGTGAATTGGTCTTGGATTCAATATGGATTATTTCCCTTTGCGTATAATCTATACATAGATTCCGAAGAAGGTGTTGGGTTTTGCCAAATAATTGTTTTTGTTGAAGTGCAAAGTAATCTTAATGGTACGAGTGAAACTTGGAATATATATGCATCGGAATCAGTGCTATTTTCAAAATTTTGTTTATATTGAGTTTGAGTTCGGAACCGTCATATCCCCATTTAGAACTACAATCGCTTTCACTTAAAGTTTTTAGCACTTCCTCCAAATACAGAATTAATCGTTCAGCAGTATGATTTAATAAGGCCTGCAAGTTAACTTCCACCGACGTTTCTATGACAGCATATGACTCCGGGACTGGGTAGCATTGTTTCTTTTCTTTTGTAATATGGTATACTGTAGCAAAGAAAGAAGTTTTATGTCGCTGGACCTTATTATTTCATAAGCGTAGGAATTAGATAATTTTTTTCTTTTTTTTTCTCCTCCCAGGAGATTAAACACTTTCGAAGCATCTATACGAGGGTTGTCTGAAAAGTTTCCGACCGCAACGTAAAGATAGCGGCGCTAATCAATAAAAGCTGGTGAATGCTAGTTGTGCATCTTTTGACCGAAGTTTCAGTCATTTTGGACACGCAGTTTTTATTTGACAGTCGTTTGAGTGAGTCGATGTGAGCGTTTTTTGCGAAAATGGAAAAAATTGAGTATCAAGCTGTTATTAAATTCTTGTTTTTGAAGTGCAATACGCCTACGCAAACCAAAAATGAGTTGGACTCTGTTTATGGGACTCTGTACCATCATTTACCACAGTGAAATTTTGGGCAACTGAATTTAAACGTGGCCGTAAGAGCTCGCGAGATGATGAACGTTCGGAACGTCCAAAAACTGCAACCTCTGACGATAACATTGCTAACGTTCACCAAATGGTGTTAGACGACCGCCGAATTAAAGTGAGAGAGATAGTAGAGGTTATGAAAATGTCCAAAGAACGTGTTTGTTACATATTCAATCAAGATTTTGGCATGAGAAAGCTGTCCGCGCGTTGGGTGCCGCGTTTGCTTACGTTAGACCAAATACATGTTCGAATGAACATTTCCAACGCTCGGTTGGCGCAGTTTAGGCGCAATAAATCCGAGTTTTGGCGCCGAATCGAAACTTGGATACACCATTATACGCCCGAAACAAAAATTCAGTCAAAACAGTGGACTGCAAAGGGCGACTATTTTTTGGGATAGTAAAGGAGTTATCTTAATCGATTATCTTCAAAAAGGAAAAACCATTACAGAAGCATACTACGCATCATTACTTGCCAAGCTGAATGCAGAAATTGCGGAAAAACGGCCACATTTGCAGAAAAAGAAAATCTGGTTTCACCAAGACAACGCGCCGTCTCGCGCCTCAGCGGTTGCCATAGCGAAAATCCATTAATTACGCTTTGAACTGATTGACCATCCGCCTTATTTCCCAGATCTAGCCCCAAGCGACTTCTTTTTGTTCCCTTATCTAAAAACTGCGCTCGGAGGACAGAGATTTTCGTCAAATGAGGAGGCAATCACCTTCGTGAACAATTATTTTGCAGAGAAAAACTCCAAGCACTATTTGGACGGGTTAGAGAGATGGGAGCATCGCTGGGAGAAGTGTGTAGAGTTACAAGGAGACTATGTAGAAAAATAAAAAAAAAATTTGAGAAAAAATGTCTTGTATCATCGTTCGGTTGGAAACTTTAGACAACCCTCGTATTTCCATCCACACTCTACTTCATCTGAGTGGCGTGCGTAAGCTCTTCCGCATCAATATTCGGACGTAGAACTTCCGTTCTTCTTCTTTTGCTGCGCACGCTAAGCTCTTCGAAAGATTTTCTTGGCCGACCTCGTCTAACTGTAGCTATTATTGGTATTTCAAAAACTCCCTCAAGCCAAATCTAATTTTTTTCTAAATATTGCATCTGTCTTTCTTGCATTTAACCACCTAACCTTAAATTCTTAATTTTATGTAGAAAATTATAAGTTTAGTTTAGTATTAAAATACCGTAAATATGTAATTTCAATCTTAAAATCTTTAAGTCTATCTTCCGTACAAAAAATTGATTTTCGTATTATTATAATAATTAAAATTTCTATATAAAAAACTTTTACGGACCATCAATATATGTTTGTAATAAAGTACATACCTACCGGGTACTGAATTATCCATAATAAAATTTATCACACGCTTATCACAAAACAGAAAACTTTGGTGAATTCACGGACAACTTTTGTTTTTCTTATTAACCTTTTGATTGACGACTTTCAACTGATGCTGCGTTCAAGTATGTACCCAAACACCTAAAATGATTACAGTGCATTGTTTAATGGGTTTTTAGCTGCCGCTAGGGAAAAAATTGCTTCCTAACTTTACATATTAAAAAATGTGCGACGTCACCAAAAAGACAGAGAATCCGAGAATCAATGACACTTTGGATACGCTTTCTAGAGCAAAATCAACTACAGGAAGCTGTCTCTGGCAGTTTACAGTGATGCTGTTTGAACTGTGCAACGCTCCGGCCAGACGACGTTATGGTCATGGGTAAGACGTTCGACTAGCATCGAGAAAACCCTAAAAGAAGTGTTTGAGAGGCTGCGAAGCTTTTATTTGAAGCTGAACCCAGTAAAGTGTGCCTCGTTCCGTCCGGAAGTAAAATATCTGGGTCACATTATATCAGCGGAAGGAGTAAGGACGAATCCTGACAAAATCGAAACTGTGAAAAGTTGACCTGCCCCGAAAAATAAACACCAACTGAAGCTTCTTGGGACTAGCCACGTACTACAGGAGGTTCATAAGGAGCTTTGATGGTATTGCAAAGAGACTGCACCAACTTACGGAAAAGGCCGACAGTTCAGGTGGTCTGGAGAGTGTGAAAAAGTATTTTAAAAACTCAAGCAGCAGTATTTTAAAAACTCAACACCCGGAAAAATGTTCATTGTGGACACAGACGCTGGCAATGTTGGGGTCGGAGCTGTGATCTCTCAAGTTCATGACGGTCAAGAGAAAGTTGCATTGCATCTTACAGCAGGGTACTCTCCAGACCTGAGTGGAACTACTGCGTAACTCGGCGCGAACTTCTGGCTACAAAGCATTTCCATACATACCTCTTTGGACAAAAGTCCATTCTTCGGACAGACCCAGACCACGCAGCCTTGAAATGGCTACTACAATTTAAGAACCCTGAAGGCCAAGTTGCGAGATGGATTCAACAGTTGCAGGGCTACGACTTTGAAGTGCAAGGGAAAACTCCACTCAAAAGCTGATGCCCTCTCTTGTCGACCATACGAGTTAAATGTGAACACTGCAACCAAAAAAAGCTAAAGAACAGACCACTATCCAAATGATCAGAACTGAACGAATAGAGGGTTGGAGTACAGACGAAATCCGTTCCTCCTAACAGATAATGACATCGAACCAATATTGGCCTGGAAGGAACACGAAGAAAGATATCGAACCGGAGACAAACTCTGAAGGCATACTGGGGCACTGGGCACAGTGGGACTCGTTTTGTGTGCAAGATGGTTTGCTGAAGAGAAAATGAGAGAGTGCAGATGGAACAACAACTCGAATACATCTAACCGTGCCACGGTCCAGAGTCAGCCACGTACTCCAGGAAATACATGACGGAATATCTGGAAGCCATTTGGGAATAAACAAAACTTTGGAAAAGATAAGGGAACGTTTCTATTGGCTAAGCGCTAAACTAGATGTCGAGAATTGGTGCAAAAAGTGCATAAGGTGTGCGGCTACCAAGAGCTCAAGGGTAAATTCACAGGGACGAATGCAACAATACAATGAGCAGATTTGGGGTCCCAATGGATGGAACTCGTACATTCTGATCAAGGGCAAAATTTTAAATCAAAAGTCTTCGAGGAAGTGTGCCAATATCTGGGAATAAGGAAGACAAGGACAACGCCACTACGCCCTCAATCTGATTCAATACGACCTTGAATGCGCATCTGTCTAAAATTGTCGGCAACTGCCAGCGGAACTGGGATTGACACACACCCCTCTTCTTAATGGCCTACCGAGATGCGGTCCATAGTTCAACAGGGCATATGCCATCCAAGATCGTACAGTTCAGTTGCCAAGTGAAATGAAATTCAGATCTCCATCTATGGAGCCCAGGGAGGTGAACGACTATGTGGATGACTTGCGCAGCTTGGATCCTTAAATTGCATGACAACACCAGAGAAAAGAGCAACCGCATGAAGACTAGCGAAATCTTCCGGCTTCATGGAAGAAATCTGGTGTGGTTGTATAATCATCTGCGTAAGAAAGGTAAATCACCAAAATTGCAACAGGATTGGGAAGGTCTATACAAGGTGATAACCCGCATTTATGACGTTGTCTACGGAAATGGAAAAATGAATGTGTCACGGATCGATGAATAGCGAAGATGTTGGCACGAACAACTTTACGGTGGGAGCAGTGTGATAACCACCTAAAATCCGAACAGCGTTATCTATTGTATATTTGAATAGCAGAAGATTTCCATAATGAATAGCAGCAGACTCAACTTTCAGCGAATATTCTGGCAAAATAGAAAGATGTATGGAACATTGGGTAGTGCAAAACGTTCTCTAAAGTTGTCTGGGGAGAATAAATATCAGCATCCCACAAGAAGTAAATTTTTTGCTAAAAAAAACAAAATTTCGCTACTGAAAATTGGTTGAAAGTGCATAAAACTATTAATTCACAAGTGTTTCATTATTGTATAAACCGTAAATAGTGAATCCACCAAATGCCTGACTATTCAGAACTTTTTTCATATCCCAAATGGTACATATGTGTACCAGTGGTACTTTATGGTGGTACTTATATGTACCAATAGTGCTTTATGGCAGTTTATGGGTAGACCATTTCTAATTAGTGTTTTTTGTTTTTTTTTTCGCAAAAGTAAAATGCCCAAGCAGATGCCGAAACGCAAGAATGTAAAAACACTTGAGGAGCCATTAGTCGATTCTTTGAATGCGGGTGAGAGTTCAGGAAGCGGTTTTTCGGACGACAGTAGCAGCGATTACGAGCCAGAAGACGATGCCCACTCTGAGGATGTAGAATCTTCAGAAGAGGAAGCAACAAGACCTCAAGTGAGGCCCAACAAGAGGCTACGCATTCTGAAGATGAAGGTTATGTAGCAGAGAATTTTTCTCGAATTTGGAATGATCCTGAGGACAGTTTTATGCCACGAATGACAACTCCAAGTTCGCGAGAATGTACGGTAGATTCAAGCATATCGGATATCTGTAGTGTAGGCGTTTTTAGTACTGCTGGTACACCTATGTACCATTTATAAAGTACTGGTTGTATCATGGTGTACCGGCTCCAAATAACCCCACCCCCCCTTTTTATTTTTTTTAAGGTGATAATATAATAACCAATTGTAACATCTTCAAAAGTTAAAAAGTAATGTATTTGAATTCTGGTTCGAAAGGGTTAAGTAAAAGAGTAAGAACTGTAAAACTGGTTGAGAAAAGCGATTGAATCTGCGGAAAGAGATATAATGTGACCCAGATATCTTGCTTCCAGGCGGAACAAGGCACACTTTTCTGCGCTCAGCTTCAAATGAGCGCTTTGAAGTCTCTCAAACACTTCTTTGAGATTTTGGTGATGCCGATACACCAGGCATGCTTTCCACGTGAAATCTTGCAATGTTCGTCCCATTATTTGTTCGAAGGTGGCCGGACGGTTGCACAGACCAAACGCCATCACCGTAAACTGCCAAAGACCGCTTTCTGTAGCGAAAACCGTTTTCCCAAGATCTTTTCGATCAATCTCCACCTGACCGTAACCGCTTTTCAGGTCTAGTGTTAAGAGCCGTTTCGCTCCAAAAAACGTATCCTAAGTGTCGCCTTGGTAGTTGGTAGCTGCCCTTTTTAGTGATACTACCACTGGAGATGCACACGGACTCTGCAATTATTCAATCAGCCCCTCAACTTTCATCTTCGACACCGTTTCGGCAACTTCTGTTTGCTTTGCCAATGGAAGACGCCCAACAGGTTGACGGATTGGTCGGTCGTCCCCGGTGTCAATTTGGTGTTGAACAAGTTGCGTACGCCCATATTCCCTGTCTTGTGTACCAAATATATCAGCGTACCCACGAATTAGTTTGTCTGCCAGTATACGCTGATCCTGATCCAAATTACAGAGGCTGAGGGTTTTGTTTTGATTTTCACACTCTGAACACTTGCGATCGGTGTTGTAAATTTGTTTTCCGTTGTGGTCGATATAGTGTCAATACGTGCACATTTTCCCACTATCTCTTCCTCTTTAACCTTTACACTGAACGCCTTTGGATTTTGGAATCCTTACAGGAACCATGTTGTTCTTTAGTTCCAGTAAGGTCTTTCCCACCATGAAGTCTTTCCTATTTTATGGCTATTTTATGGATCCATCAAATAGCATCGGTGGATGCCAGCACCACCTTCCACTTTTGCGCAAACAATTGCTTCCGACGAAGGATCTGATTTGTGTAGATGGCGACTTTTAAGATGGAAGTCTTGGCGTTTCCGTATATCATAGGTATCTCCATATTTCCGTATTTCAGGGCTTTGCCCAAAAGTCCGATACTAGTTCAAATTCTTTCATGAAATCTGTACCGATGCTACACTCGTCGTATATGTCAGCCACTAAAGAAACGTGAGAGAAGGCTATTCCAGCCAGGTGGATTTTTATGCGAACTTCACCATATATCTTAGCCGTTTCACCTGTAGTTGTTCTCAAGCTGTAACTGCTGGTATTATGTAACCAGGATTTCTGCACCAGAACCTTCTTGATGATTGAGGCCGTGACACTGGTGTCTATTGTTGCCATCCATTTTTCCTTTCCACCGAATACTTCTACTAGAAGGCTTTCATTTCATCGTTTTGCTGGCGAGACTTGGATGGTAGTCCTATGGTCGTTGACTCCCGTTACCAAGTTCTGCCCTGCGAAGTTGGTGCTTAAGCATTTCTCGACTGGTGGCATCGAGAAGGTTGACCGCCTTCTTGATAGCCGCTTCTGCCGGTTTCTCCCCCTATTTACTTTTTAACACAGTTAGGGCAGCCTTTTCGTAGCACCAGTTCTTTACACTGCCTTTGAAAATATCCTATTTTATCGTAGTTCCAGCAGCGCATTCTTTGTCTATCAAGTGGAGTGTCTCGTTCATCAACAATAAGTCTTGCGCAGGAGCATTCAACAGATACTACTTCCCTGACGAAATTTGTTCCTTTGGAAGTCTGATTGGCGGCCTCCATCGCCAGAGCGAAGGCAAGCATTGGGTTGTACCACATGAAATGTCCGATTTTATACTAAAAATTTAATAGCCAATATATATTATTTTTCCGTAATTTTTTTTAATCAAAATAGGATCCGTTGGCATCTACGGCATTCTTCCAACGCAATACAGGGTCAAGTATTCCTTTTTCGTAGAAGTGCTGACTTTTTGAGGCAATGAAATCTTCAAAGACTTTAATGACATCTACTCGGTTCCAGAAGACCTTCACCCGGCCAAATGAATCCATATTACGGAAAAGATTGTAATCCGCTGGGGAAATATCAGGAGAGTACTTACGGTGGATGGCGAAGAATTTCAAATCCCAACTGCAACAGTTTTTGCACCGTTATTTGTGAACTATTGGGCTTAGCATTGTCATGCAAAAGGATCAGGCGGTGCCTATTGGCCAACGCAGGTTGCTTTTCAGCCAATTTGGCATGCAATATGTCGATTTCCTCACAATATTTCATAGCGTTTATTGTTTCTCCTGGTTGAAGAAATGAAAAGTGGATTTGTGGTTTCGATGTCCACCAAATTGTCACCATAACCTTTTTTGTGTGCAGATCGGGCTTGGGGGTGTGTTTTGGTTTTTCATCTGCATCCAACCACTGCCCAGATCTTTTACGATTATCATACAGTATCCACCTTCCATCACAGGTAACTACCCGGTGCAAAAACGATTCAGTTTGGTTTCTTAATGTAAGCGATGCGCACATTTCCAGGCCCCGTAGTTTTTGAGATTCGTTCAGTATATGGGGTACCCACTTATCGAGTTTCTTTACCTTTCCTATGAGAGAAAGGTGTCGACTTATTGTCATTGGGGATACTCCCATACTTTGTGCAATCTCCCGCACCGATTTCGTTGTGTCCGTATCCACCGTTGTTCTTAAAACATCGTCAACAGCTAACGTTTCCGGCTTATCACGTGGTTCATTTTCGAGGCTGAAATCTTCCGAACGGTACTTTCCACACCAACGTTTACCGCTACATCCTCAAATGCGTCATTAACGTTTTTCATTGCCAATGACGCATTATGATCAATTTTAAATTCGTAAAGGAAGAGGGTTCGAATTTGAAAAAAAAATAACGGTACTTGTAAGGAACCTTAAAATTCTCACACGTCAAGCACACGTACCACTTTATTTTATAAAAGAAGAAAACTTAAGGTTCTGGCACAGATGTTCACTCGAGAACTTCTTATTTCCAACCATAGATAAACTAGCCTAGATGTCAAACTCTACTAATACTTTTGTAAACCCTTAACTTTCGCACTGACACACTGTAAGTGAATTCCAACACTTTTGCAACTCTATAACTTTCTCAAAATTTGCTAGAATGAGAGCAATTTACAAGTAAAATTGCTAGAATGAGAGGGATTTGCACGAGTGTGTGTAATGTGGATGACGTTTTTTTGTTTAAAATGGGTGTGGTTTGTATAAAATGAAAGGGAAATTGCCATTGATGACAATTCACACGTATTCGCAGACAGGGTCACACGGATAGGGGCGATCAGTAGAAAACCAGTTTTGATTTTCCAATATCTGGAATATTTGATATCTAGGTATAGTTAGTCTATGTTTCCAACTGAGCGATCACATTTCATGTGGTACAACCCAATACTTCAGCAAGTGTTCTTTTCCAGACCGTTCTTACTGCTGAATGTAGCTTTGAATCTGCGCCTGCCCTGATGAATGCGTCCTTTGCCATTTCGTCGATAATTTCCCGGCTTGTGGTGCGTTATGACAAATGTGCCAGTCTACTCACTTCTGCTTGAAGCTACTGCAGTGTTTTCCCTAGTAGCTGCATTCGGCTTTGCAATTGGATCTTATTAATCTCCTGTATGTGGCTATCCCCAAACCGTTTCTCAATAGCTTGTACTAAAGTCAAATTATCTTTATGCTTTGCGATGTCTATTCTGCTACAGGACCGTGCAAGGCAATTGCTAGGGTAAGGTACTTCTCCTCATCACGTCTCACCACCCAGTCGTTCGCACAGGCAGCCATGTCAAACTGATTCTTATAAGTAGACCATGAGGTCAGCACATCGAATAAGGGAAGCTGCAACTCTTTTCTCCTTGGACGGCTTAAAGAACATAGTCGGAGTTTTTGCTTTTGCACTGGCTTTTTTGCCAGTTGCTCAACTTTCCTGTCCATTTGTTCGAATTTTTCATCAACATTCTTCTCTATTCTATCAAATTTTCGAACGGTGCTATCACCTGACTTACCTTGATTGAGTGATTACATTTCAGCTAACAATGTGAAAGGTCGCCGAGTTGCAACCAAGGAATTAACCTTCGAAACTTTTGTTCTTCTGAAATTGGAAAACGGTTGAGTAAGGCTTGTTTAACGGAAAGGTACTTGTCTCTTTCTAGTGGGTGAAGCAATATGTCTTCTACCACCGACAAAATGTCTTGGTCAAGTTTGCTGATCACGCTGTGGAATTTGGACGAGTCAGAGCTAATGCGGTGAAACTGAAACTGAGATTCTAACGATGCAAACCAGACCTCAAGTTTTTTGGCCCAGAACATTGGTATGTTGATACGCTCCAGACTGTTTAACGTTGATGAAGCTGTGTGATTTTCGTGCACTTCCGGTGTGCTTCTACTGATGGAAACTTCATACTCAGGAGGTGGGATTGCACTTTCACCGCGTAATGGCAAATTATTTTATGGTTACGATTTTTTAATGCGCTTAGATTACGTCGGGGTCACCATTTATGTGGGGAAGGTGACCCCACAATGTAA
Source organism: Volucella zonaria (assembly GCA_963966105.1). Classification (NCBI taxonomy): domain Eukaryota; kingdom Metazoa; phylum Arthropoda; class Insecta; order Diptera; family Syrphidae; genus Volucella; species Volucella zonaria. The sequence goes on from OZ014531.1 coordinate 1,155,235, forward strand.
GTTTTAAGTTTAAGTGTTAAGTTTTTTGGAAAATGGAGCAGCGAGGTCTATGATATATGGCAGTAAGTTTGCCATTAAATTCTTTGCTGATTCTGTTAATACCGCGGTGAATGTGTTACATCCAAACATGAACAGTGCCATTCGAACTATGGTTTGATAAAAGACTTGAAAATTTAGAATATACATAGATTGTTTGGTTGTGTATGTTTGGTGTGTAGCGAATGAGAGGAGAAGAAAATGGGATCGAAAATGAAAGCAAGGATTTTGAGTGGGGTTTGCTGCCAATACAAAAGGTCATCGAGTTTTTAAAACAGAAATTGGAAGGGTTGAAATATCCCTCGACATATTGTTTAATGAAGAATCAATATTAAAATGTGAGGATAAGGACAATGCAAATGAAAATGAAACTCTGGCGAATAGCAAAAGCCATACTGATGCGTTTATCGAGTAAGATGAGGGTACATATCCATCTTCTTTTTTTTATAATTTGCGTGCGCTCAAGGTATTTAAGTACCCTTAAAATGTTTGCACACAGCGCAGGCGAAGGAAAGTCAGGGAGGATAGAAATTGAGGTACCGGTGAACTTTGGTTTTAAATGTTTGAAGGTTATAATGACTAGGAAATAAGGAGCTAGGCAGGGTATTCCATAAGCGAGTTGTACGGCTTAAAAACGAATCGCGATATTTTAGAGTACGTCCGAAAATGGGCTTCAGGGTATACTGATGAGCATTCATAGCGAGACGGGTGTTACGGTTAAAGGTTTATTGAATGTTACTGGCGATTTCTATGGAGCACTGGTGGTGGAAATAGCGATAAAACAGAGTGAAACACAAGACCTTACGTCGGTGTTCAAGGGTGTCCCTTGTTTGAGTGATATTAGTATCACATATGAGTTTTATCGCACGGTTTTGGATCCTATCTAGCAGGTGCAGAGATGTTTTCACCCGACCAGATGTGGGCATTGTACTCCAATTTCGGGCGGATAAACGCCTTATATATTGAGGCCAGATCAGAGGGGGTAAAATATTTCTTACATCGCTTAAGGAAACCTAGACATTTCGCAGCATTTTTGACGACACCGAATGTGTGGTCATTCCAACGTAAGTTTTAATTGACACACACATACCGAGAATGGAAAGTTTATCGGTTTCGATGATGCAAGTGCCATTCATGGATGTTGGGTGTTCAAATTTCGCAACGACAGCAGACACCATTGTGTTTTGGTAGCATTAAATTCTGCTCTGTTAATGTTTCCCCAATTGGTTATGCTGCTAATATCGGAATTAAATGAGCTTAACATACGCTGCCGTTCCCGTTCTACAGCCGAAGAACAGGGACGTGTGTCCGGGAACGAATATGAAAAGCAGAGAGTACTGTCCTCAGCAAAGGAATATATTGGATTAGAAGTAGCAGACAAGAGACCGTTAATGAAAATTAAAAAGAGTGTCGAAGACAGAACGGAGCCCTGGGGCACACTAGCATTTATTTTGTGAATATCAGACTTGAAGCCATCCAAGACAACTTGAATTGAACGTTCCGAAAGGTAATTTCTAATCCACTGAAGAAGAGAGTCGTCAATCCCAAAAGCACGCATTTTCGACAAAAGAGCCTGATGCCAAACCCTGTCAAATGTCTTAGAAATATCAAGTGCAACAATCTGCTTTCGCCAGATTGATATACGCTTTGGGTCCACTTGTGAGACATACCAACAAGTCACCAGTGGACTTGTTGCTACGAAACCGTATTGCCCATCATTGAGAAGTTTTCGTGTTTCGAGATATTTCATGAGCTGACGGTTTATCAGCGTTTCCATGACCTTGGAGGGAAGGGACGTAAGTGCAATGGGTCTGTAGGAGGAGAGAGAAGAACATTCGCTTTTTTTAGGGACGGGTTGGATAAATGCTGTTTTCCATCTGCTCGGAAAGTGTCCTAAAGAGTAGAATTGATAAAAAAGCTTACGCAGTGGTTTTGCCAGCGAGGATGAACACCTCTTCAGAAGAAGGGGAGATATACCATCTGGACCACTGGATTTATGTATGTTGAGATCTTTAAGTACTCTTGCTATTACACGAGTGCGAAAGTAGATTTGTCCCATTGAAGATTCGATGCACTCAAGTGTAGGCGGAGACAAAGCACAATCTGGGAGTGTTGAGCTGGCCGCAAAGTGAGCAGCAAGCAGATTGGCCTTATCAAAAGAACTGACAGCTGGAATGTCATGGTAAATGAGCGTTGGGATGGAGGATGAAGCAGAATTTTCAATATTTTTGACGAACGACCAAAAATTTTTACTACCTTTGGGACATTGTAGTATTTTTTGCTTCAGTTTTTGGTCGTATTGGAATTTTACACGTTTAAGAAAGACGTTACAGTCATTCCTGGCTCGTTTAAACTTTTTTCGGTTTTCCTCTGTTGGGTTGGTCTTAAAGGACCGAAAAAACATTTCTCTAACCCTAGCAGCCTCTTTATAACTCGAGTCGTACCACGCCTTTTCTTTTGGTTTGATACTGTTCATCCGATGAGGGATAAAGTTTCTCATCCCAAAGTGATCATATCAGCAGCGTCATCCACGTCGTTATCGAGGAAACATAACGACCAGATAAAATCCCTAAAGAAGTAGTTAAGTCCGCTCTGATTGGCTTTCTCGTATTGCCATACGGTTCTTTTAGGGACCTTTTCTCTAACTGTGTGGTCGGTGTACGAGAAATTAGCTGATATAACACAATGGTCCGACGAGCCTAGAGGGGATAGCACATTGACCTTGTATTTGTCAGGGTGAGAGGTTAAAAATAAGTCCAGGTTGTTGGCGGTATGACTATCAACGTCTGGTATTATTGTGGCTCATTTACAAGCTGGGTTATGTTATTTTCCGCAGCGAAGATCTCAACACACCGTCCTTCAGGTGTTGTCTGTCCAGAAAATCGAAGCCACCCAAAATTGTGTATATTGAAATCGCCCGTAATAACGATTTCAGTATGAGGATACAGGGATACAATTCGTTGAATGGAGTCAGACAGCGCATCAAACTCGTGAAAGGTCGACTTGCTATCTAGTTTGGGGCTTCTGTAAATAAAGCATTAGTGGATAATTTGCTTATGGAGATGGAATTTTAACCACATGAAATTGAATTCCGGATTGGAACAGGGACTACATTGTAGTGGAGTTTGGTAAGCTACATCACTACGCACGTAAATGGCGAGACCGCGGTGAGAGAAGAATAATGGCACTAGTTCGTAGCCAGGTAGCTTCAGATCAGAATGATCTGAGAAGTGTGGGCGGGGATCTACCTGTGTTTCACTAAGTGCCAAAATGGCTGGTCTGTATTTACAGACGTGGACGTACCCAGAAAAGTGATTACTTTTTAGCCCGCGTATACTCGCAATATCCACTCTGAATTCCCGAGTTATTATAACAAACACAAAAAACGCAAACATCGCAAATTCAGAATTACAACAGGAAACAGCACACCAACAAAATTCATACCTACAGCCCGCTATCCATCGGTTGTTACATACACTCAGCAACTGCACGCGCTGTATGACAATGTAATACAGCAACGGCAGTTCGAGTGCAAGCAACAGTAAGACCAGGGGCGGGAAAGTTGGGATGCCCGCACTGTGAATGTTGATAGGGGTTTCCCTGCACTCACGCGTTGTGGTTTTTTTTTTCTTTTCACTCGCTCGAGTTACATGTTGCTGACCTCATCATACCATATATCAACACCCAGTACATTTTATTCTAAATTATAAATTTAGCTTACCATGCACTTTTGTTACACATGCACTTATACTTTTGCTTACCTTAAAATTCTTAGAAAAATATTATTTGCAACCTTGCACTTGATACCTGTACCTTAAATTCTAAGATATAATGTATAAATAGTAAATGTAAAGAGAAAAACATTGTCATTCATTTGGTTGCTGTCAAAATAAAATAACAATAACAACAAGCTAATCGACAACAAATGGGTGTATAAGGTAAAACTTAAGGGCGATGGAGAAGTTGAGAGATTTAACGCCCAGTTGGTCGTCAAATGCAATAACCGAAGATATGGACTATTTTGAAATTTTCAGTCCAGTAGAAATTTTTTTTTTATTTGGACTATCCTAGTTATTGCAGCGTCTGAAAATTTAAATTTGTTCCAGTTCGATATCAAAACGGCATCAGAGGGGGTTCGATAACAACACTGGAAAGTATATAAATTACGAAAAGCGTTCATGGGCAAAAAACAATAATCACGGTGCTCGAACAAAGACCCTCGGATCCTTGTATATTTTTTAACTGCTCGAATAGAAGAAATTCTATGCGGTGATGTCTTCTTGGGATATCTAAAGCAACATTTCGAGGTTACCTACTCTGATGCTCATTGGATTTGAGATAGCACGCAGAAGAGATGCCGCGGTGTATGATCAAAGGTTGTTACTGAAGTTTAACATGAGTGATTCAAAACCAATATCCACCCCATCTGAGAGAAAACTTGAGGAAGAAAAAGAGGATGCTGCAATAACATAATTTCCCCTCTGAGAAGCTATATATACGTATATAGATATGGATATAGATATATGTTTTGCAGTTGCAGTGATCAGCATACAATTCGAAAATCCTGGCAAATAAGATGTCATCGCATTAAAGCGAATTTTTCGCTACATAAAGGGCACCATTAGACAATAATAATAAAAATATTTCTCTGCCTTCTTAGTGATACCAATTACGCGGGGAGATATAAAATCCAGAAGATCAACCAGTGGAACAATTATAATGATTGGTGGAGGTGGTTTTTAGTTAATTTCCATACAATTCTCGCAATTCACAAAAATTTAAACTTTTACGAGTTTAACAGTTCTTTTAAAATTTAATTGATTTGATATTATTTTTACCTCGATAGAAAATTCTAATAATTACCCTCAAAATCGTTCTCTCTTACAATAATTTACTTGCGGGAACAGATTTTTGTACAAACTTGGAGTCCTGGAACAGACCTACTATTTACTTGCAATCACATAACTTTCTATGTATAGTTTCTTTCTTATATATGTATATCTTACTGAAATAAACTGTCAGTCGTTATCAGCCGTTTAATCCGAAAATAGAAAACGTCTTAAATGTACGATATAATATATGTGTCAGTAATGAGATCCCGTATTTAAATTGTAATACCTTCTCAAACTCAACTGAACGTTGAAACTAATATCATTTTTCGATCTATCTTTGATTGATGTGAGTTTTGTTACCCCTCAGTATTGAAATTTTTACCTTCTACATATGTATAACAAAAAAAAAAAACTCATCTTACGCTCAAAATGCTCTTTAATATCAAGGAAGTCAGAGTACTTGGTCTAGAGCTCTTTGGTGATCTTTTCCGAGTTTTAGCTAATCTTACTGTTCGCTGGTGTTTGAGTATGTATGCAATGCGGCATTATTTGGAACATATATATGTATGCCATTGGTTTAATCTGTCACTATAACCGATGACAGGTAAAGTTTCAGCGGGTTGTGTTACATAGCTCATCGGCAGTCTCGCTGATAGGATCTGACTGTGAGCCGGTTCTGATCAGGTTAATTGAGAAGTAAGCCTCGAGTATGTTACCAGAGAGTTTTTACTTATGACTTCAAATTTTCTGAGTGGTTTCCTAACGTCGGAGCAATCTTAAATTCTGCGACTCGTACTCTACATTCCTAAATATGTAGCATCAAGTTACCGTATAAAACCAAGTTGATACCACCAAAAATCTATTTACATATTCGAGTTCATACCCGGCGAGGTTCTTATGAAAGGTGTTTTTAAATTGGTTTCTCTAATTCACCAATTAATTACGTTAATTGTGATTGTCAAATAAATTAACAAATTATAAATAAAGTTATAGATATATTTTATTTATCATCGACCGTGCAACTATTTTGAGTAACTTTTCAGGAATCATAGATTACAACCTTTTCATGAATCATAGATGACAACATACCCTGGTAACTGGTCAAGAAAATATTTGGGTCACTTTTCCTTTGAGGTAATTTTGTGAAGAAAATGGATTTTTGAATGAAGAATCGATCCATAATACATGGACAAGTCAAAGACTAAGCGTGGAGTAGGTAAAGATATTTTCTCAGACAGGGTAAATCTCGGTCTCTCCTTCGGTATTCTTGATGAGCACACTATGTATAACGTGTTCCAGGCGGAAATAATGGTGCAAAAAGATGTCTTACTTTAGCTAAAGAAAAACGTGATATAATCTTAGGTATCGGTGTCATTTTGGACAACCAAGCTACAATCAAAATTAGCCCAAGATTGCAGTTAATTTTTTAGAAGATGAAGCAGTTCAGTATATTGTCAATATATGCAATTGACACCATAAAAAATATAAGCAACAAATCTCCAGTCATAGAAGCTATCAGAGAGATTTTATAAAAGAAATAGAAGACTACTTTATCTCCTAGTATATGGAAATTTACATGCAAGCACCTCATTTATTTTAGAACTCGAGACACTCCGATTCTTGAGGCTGGAATCTGAGGAGCATTATTTCGTAATCGTTGAATATTTTAACAACAAAAACAGAGATTGGTAGCAAATGCAACCTACTACTCCACTGGTGAGGTCAGTACAGTATTATGTATTGTATTGGCTACGAATATACCATCATTTACTAAACACTATCTAAAGGTGTATGTCGACGAAAAAATTGCCGCTATCCTCATGTAGTATCATCAGATTTTATGGTTTTATGTCATGGTTACCAGAAGGCAGAAAGGCAGCATCAGGGCAAATTGCAAATTTTTATATTATAGAGTATAGGTAGAACAATACTGCAGGGTTAATAGCGAATTCCCGCTGGGAATGTGTGAGGATAATAATCAATTGCGTTCCAAATATTATGCAACGTTTGGACGTCGTCATAAAGACGCCGACCAGGTATTCCCGTGAATGGATACAAAACTGATTGCGAGGACTTTCTTCACGAACTTATGATGATATCGATCGCAATGATATTTAAGCCTTAATACGTGGCTTTCAAGAGCAGCAAGTAATACTCAAGGTAATGTTTAATGTTCTACAGTACTGCAGTAGTGAACCCTGTTACGGTGGTAATTGACTTTCTTAGTGTATAAATGAATTCATTTAATTCAAACATACTGCATCATTATTGACAATTTTTCGCGTAATCATGGTGGCATAAATGAAGAAATTGTTGGTTGAAAAATAAATCAAGTTAATCCAATTAAGAGAGTTCTACAGAGACAAATGATATGTGTGGACTACACTGTGGGTTCATAAAAACTTTGCTAGCAAGCTCTCACAATTTCTGATGGGTAGTCAAAAGGACGTTGTTCACATTTGAATTGAAAATTAACTGTTTCATTAGTTGGAAGTTGGCAATTCTGAAGGTTCTTTCTGCGATGTAAATCCTGGCTTCGCAAAATTCGGCTCAATATTTTTTTACCCACGATCTTTGACGCTTCCGATTATCATGCGTGACCAATTTTTTTGTTCCCCCAGTTATGACTCAGCAGCGTATCGCAGATGTTAATTCCGTGCAACTTGTTTTTCGCGCTCAATTCATGAGGAACTCATACACTGTAAATCCATAGATAGACCGTAGCTCCATACATATATCGACAGTATTGATATGCCTGTCTTGCTCGACTTTTTCAAGAATTTCATCAACTTTTTGGGTGACGACCAGAACGTGGCTTATCTTTGACACCAAAATTGCCTGACCGAAAGTGGGCGAACCTTTCCGCACTGTGGATTATGACAAAATTCCTTCCCCGTATACGACACACATTTTTTTACAAGCAAGAGCAGCGTTTTTGATCTCGTCGTAGTAGTATTGCAAAATGTAGCGATATTTCTCATCATTTTCTCCATTTTCAAATGAAAATAAATTTGGAACCATTTGGGATGCACGTAAATTTCGAAAACCATTTAGATTAAACTCTTTTTTTTATCTACACACCTATGTACGAGTATACGTAATATATATATTTTTTTAAACCGTATGAAGATTTATTAATAACAAAAAATAAAAACAAAAAACCAAAAGAAAAACTGATTGCTTAAAAAGTTGCGAAAAAATGGTATGTGTTCATTGGAATACTGATTGCAAATATAATACTATTCTAAAAACATTTAAAACTAAAATAAATATATTTTTATATGAGAGTATGTAAAAGATCGGTTAAGAGTCAAGCACACTTGTTATGAGATTATGACAAAGTGGACATGTCCGATGTCGAGTTATCTCCATTGGCGATGCACAATGGTGACACCTGGAGCACACCCAAATATTTGAAGGCTGAGTTATTGGCTTTCCAGATGAGATGCAAGCTGGGAAATGAGCACCGCAATTAGAACAAGATGGTAAGCTAAAATAAAACGTTTCTATTTGAATGAATTTAAATGTAAAAGCCATAGAAAATGACTTACCAATCGGGTACAGCAGTTTCACATGAATAACATTGTATCAAATCTAGTTGGTGATCGATTGGATCATTTTTAGAAAAGATATTTACCGCAAGCTCTTCATATTCTTGTTTACATTTTTCAGAAGCCAAATCCAGCGACTCCAATTTAATAAATGCAATGGAGCATGTAGCTTTAAAAGATTAAATATGTTTCATATTCTGGTAAACTTTTCTGTAAACATACCAAAAGAACGATCAGCGCAACTCGCTAGGGCTAATAAACTGTAAATGTCCTCAATATTAAGTACATCCTCATATTCACGTAGTCTTAAAGTAGTAATAACTGCACTGTGGACAATCCCAAATCGCAGTTGTCGCTGAGCAAGCAGCATTAAATGATATGCTTCAGCACAATGCCATATGCGTATAATTAAATTAGCTTCTTCATTTGGCATACTCCCCAAAATATTTGTGCGGTCATATCGCAGATTTGAACGTGAATTTAATGTTTTTAAATGCTCTTCTGCAAGTAGTCCAGCTAACACATATAATTTTTTAATTCGAAGTAAATTCGCTTTCTTATTGTCTTCACGCTCTGCAAGTTTAGTTAAAAGATGGGCTGCATCTAAAAATCTTGCAGCTTTTTTTTGTAGTTCAACTGCTTCCGGTAAACGCCCTTCCTGCAAAAGTTGCGCCGCATGATTTGAGAGTAGAACGCCAATCTGTGGCATTTTGTACTGTTGAGCTAAATCGACTGCTTGACCCCATTGTCGTAGATTCACACATATATTAACGGCTGATTTGTAATCTCCAAGTTTTAAATATGCTATGACCGCTTCATTGCACATTCCTGAATTGAATGTAGAATTAGATATATATCTACCGGTATACGTAAGTACAATATATGTGGACATATAAATAATGAGTTAAACTTACCAACAGAAGCCATCATTTCAGCAATTTTGGACAATAAGGGGCTCCTGTCTGGCAATTTGTCAATGCAAAGTTTTAATTCATCGAATTGTTCAAGATGGTACAAAGAATCCATTAGGCCTTCAATATGATGCGCTTTTTCAAAATACTCCTTTGCGCTTTCCCTAAATATGAAAATAATGCACTGACACCAATAAAGAAAAATTAAACATACCAAGAGCGCAAATTCGCAAAATGATTGCCAATTTCTTTCCAAGCTGTCTCCATTTGTTGATCCGATATTCCAGGGCCCATTCTATAGATCTGTACAACTCTAAACCAATCGCAGAGCGTAGTCCGTAAGTCAATAGCCAGATCTCTAAAAAGCAATATATATATATATATATAGTTTCAAAACCATAGCCATTTACTTAAAAAAATTAATTAGTGTAATTTTTTAAGACCAAGCCGGAAAGGAATAAGAAAAAGAAAAGTTTTACGATTAGGATGTTGCTGATCTCTCAATTTCAAATGCGAACGAGTGCGGGTAATGAGTCATCTTACATACCATATACCAAAAATAATGTGATATACATATGTAAACGCCAGACCATTACAATCAATCTTTCGGATTTGATTCCCTATTGAGATATCGTTTGTCGACAAGAAACATCGCAGACGGGGCAAATCTTTGTTCCCATCTCTAAAATTCTTGAACTTCACGAAAAGAAAAAAGGTACAATTATTTTTAAATAGTTTATATTATTATTTTTCTGCAACAGCAGTAAAAGCCCTTACAATGATTTTTAAGCCGAAAAAGGTAGACATCAGATTAATTTTTTTTGTAATAACAATGTAACATCACAATAAGTGAAAGCTTCTTGTAAATACTGCCCAAGCGTACGGTGTTTTAAAACACGTTACAAAAAAAAAAATAGAACGCATATATATATGTATGTAGGAATTATGTATCTATTTCCTTTTCACTGTACTATTTTTAAATATTTTATTATATTTGGAACTGCAATTGTGTTTTTATAATTACTCATGCCACGTTTTTCTTAGATGGGCATCGATAATTTGGGACATATTTTAATAATTTTCACAAAAGATGAAAGTCTAAACCTGAATTTCTATGTAACGAAAACCATAATCTGTATTAGTACAATATAAGGCGACAGAGAAATGTAGCATATAAATATATTTAAAAAACGAATGTACAAAAAGATAAGATTATTACCTTCTATCTGCGTCCATATACAATTTTTCAGCTTCTTCAAATTCTCCATAGAATGCGGCGACTTCTGCTTTCTGCAATATATCCGATGGAATATTTTTTAGCCGTTTAATCAGTTGAATACCAGGATAATTCGCACAACGGACAAATGCATTTTCTCCAGTATCCATGTCGAGTTTTTTCAAAGCTGCCTCTGCCAGCAGACGCCAAAGTCGAGGATGGGGATTATCCTCTATAAATTGTTTAGCATCCCCAATTCCAACGTGTGTAAGAAGATCGTCAGTATCTCGCAAAGATTTTACACGAAGTTGAACGATGTGATTAGTTGGATTCTGGGTCTCACCACCACTCATTATATCATCAAGCAGAACGCTTGTTATTTCAAGATCTTCGAAACAACAAATGTAGCCCGAACATAAAATAGGCTCCTCCGGGTCATTCCCTCGAAATACATACATTCTTGTTTTTTCCATTAACGCTAACAGTAATGGGTTGTCTTTTGCCCAGCATATTGCCCACACATCCTTACGTTCAACTCGACAAAAGTTCAATTGTGTTTCTTTATTATCATCGAGATCAAGCAATGTCATAATGCCTGAGTGATCTATCATAGCAGCACGGCTAAAATTTTAACGTTATTAGTTGTCAAATTTTAAATGTAGTAACTTACGTAGAGTTACAATTTATTGCCATCTTATAAACAAGACTTGCCGTTTTATGTCTTGCTCGTAATGCAACATTTGGTACGCTATACTCGTTAATTACTCCAGAATTCCTTGAAACTAGCAAAAGTTTCTCTGAAAGGGCAATGGCGCCGATAGGGTCAATAGTTTTATTTGCTGCTTTTGTGCCAATATCCTTATTGTCCACACCTAATGGTGTTTCATCGATATGAAAACGTTTTTCTTTTCTATTTTTAACTCCTTGGATATTTGTAGAACTCTATAATTTAACATATGTACATACACATTTACTATGCTCTTAGAGGACAAGAATGCTAAAGTACCTTCGGAGTATGATACTGCCATAATAGTACCTCATCGTTAGAGGCGATTACGACATAGAGAGAATTAATTGCGATATAAATAGGCTTTACGTCCGTATATTTAGCTTTAATGCAAATTAAATTTAAAATTAAAATATATTCGGAGAATTAAGGAAGAGACGCCTAGTTATAATTTGAAAAAGAAACAATCCCTTTTGGGCTGGAAAAATATTAAAACAGCTTCGATCAAGGAAGAATTTAGAAGATGTGAAAAAATATTGAAACCAAATCGATTTGAAAATTTGTGAAAAGTTGTATATACAGTGTTGGCCAAAACTAAAGCACGAAATAATCTCGTTTTGGGAAAAACTAAAAAATTCAAAAAACGTATAATAATTTTCTAATTTTTATTTTGTAAAATATATTAGTCTTTATTTCACAGCTAACAATATTATTATTACGCTTCAATTATTTAAAAAATATCAAAATAAAGCAAAACTCATTAAAAAAATACGTGGACAAAACTAAGGAATATTATCGAATTAGCAAATTAAAAAAAAAATGTTTTGTTGCTAATATTTGTTAGCGTAGCCTTTATTTTGAATTACTGAGGCAAATCTTCTAGACTGGCTCTATGCCTGAGTTCTGAATTATGTGCGTAGAAATGTTATTCCAGGTAATTTGAGTCTGTTGAAGCAGGGAGTCTAAATTGTGGCATTTCGTGCGATCGATTCTCTGATCTACAATTCCATAGATTTTCTATCAGGCAATTGTGCTGGCCACTTCATAACAGTCATATTGTCTTCGTTAAGCCAATTCCTCACGAGTTTAGCAGTATGTTGCCGTAGCTCAAGTGGCAGTGGACTGGCTTCCAAATCGGAAGGTTCAGTGTTCGAATCACAGCCTCGCCCGAAACACATTCATTTTTTCGGTTAACAAAAATCAAATAAGATGAGTAGTTGATTAGAAATCAACAACAAGCCAACTTCCACTAAGAATTTAGTCTCCCCATTAAATGTTGGATGCCACCCATGGAGCGAAATAACCACTGAGCGCAAACATATTTTTTCTCTCTCTATCCCATTTTTCATTTTTCAAAAAAAAAACTTAATACATGCTGAGGCATTATAAATGTATTCATACCCACTTGAGTGTTAAGTTCTTTAAAAAAAAAAAAAATGTTTAGGATCGTTCTCATGTTGGAATATCCACTAAAGGTCTGCATGGATACATTCATTTGTTCTCACCAAATGAGTGCAGTACTTCAGTGTACTCTATTCACTGTAATTATTCAACTAAGTGTACAGTGAATTAGAGTACCCACACCATAAGAAGCAGTTACTGTATATCAAAATGAGTGCACTGTTTTCATTCTTTCCCACGCTTGGGTACTTGAATTGGCTTGATGTGAGCAGATCGGGTGCAATGTTTAATGGGAAAAATACACTGAGTACACTGAGTGAACTGAATAAAATAATTACAAAGTCTAGTTGGTTTCTAGCTTTGGACTTGTAGGCGCAATCATCTTACAGTGCAAAAAAGGCAAACGAAATAAATTTATCATGAAGATTTTGATGTTTTGCAGTGGTGGCACTTGCACCAAGTTGAATTGCCAATTTTGTTTAGAGTTAGTTGCAAAATATTAGTTACGACAGCAAGTCGTGCTGCTTCCGAACGCGTATTCTCTTCAGCGAGAGACTTAATTTCCGAGAAACGTTCTCTACTTGGATCCGACCCAGATTTGGTTAACCAAATTATGTTTTTGCACTCGAACTTAAACACAATTGAATTTAGAAGAGCATTTTTAAAAAAAAAAAATTAATAAAATAGTTTTATAAACAAATTTTATTGAATTTATTTATTTTATTACTAGCAATCACATGTGGCATCACTAAATTTTTTTTTTGTTGCCTCATTCTACCATCATATCATCGTGGATTATTACTTACTTAGGAGGCACTACATTCAGAGGTGGAACTGACTATCAACCAATATTCCTCTCTAGTGATCTTTAATTAACTGCCTCCAGAGATCTTCTTCCCCTTGTGTACGCCACCTTAGGCGAGGTAGCGGCCAGGGATGCAAAAAAAAAAACAAATACTTGGCGCGGCAGCACAGTGTGGGTTAAGGCGTAGCTTCTCGCGCTCATTTGTGTTGCTCACGTTATAATTTTTGCATTCCTGGGGCCTACGATTTATTGCCAGTTCCGAACGGCACTCTTGAGAAGCTTTTTCATAGGCGGCGGTTTTACTTTCGGAGTCCAATGAACTAACCATCAAGCCATCATCAACACCAGTGGCCAAGGATAGTTGTTATTAATTTCCCTTCCCTGTGTTCGACCTCGAGTTTCTACTTTAACTTTGTGTGTCACATCTCATGCAAATGCGCAAACGATAGACAGCACAATAATTGTGCGTGTTTTAAATGTGAGCACCCACGTTCAAGAACAATAGTTTTTGATAGTTGTGTTGTCTGAAAACTCTACCAAGCTTTTTTTGAATTGATAGACATTATGAAAATATTGGAAAGTTAAAGAAAGCAAAGTCAAACGAAAAAAAAAATATTTACATCCTCCGTTCGGGAGCCCCCTAAAACAGTATTGAAACCGGAAATAGGTATCTAATCTAATTGCCTATTACTACGCGATATTTCACATCGCTATGTTAAGCAAGTAGGAAGTAAAAGACCTTAAGAAAGCAGTATACTTTAAGCATTTTACTACTTTAAAGGGTGCAGGAAGAAGGGGGGGGGGGGGGTATCTTTAAAAATGGTGAAGCAACATTTGTCTATGTAATTACTTTTTTTTACACCAACGTGTTTAGTTTTAATCAATAAAATAAATTATTCGTCATTTTTATCATTTTTTTAAAAATTAATATTACAAATTCCCCCCACCCCCTTTCCCTTTCCCTTTCCCTTTTCCATATTTTCCATATTACCGTTTCCAAATATTTTATCACTTAACAAGCTCGCCTTTGGCTTTCTTACCCACAAAAAGATGTATGTATTCACGTCACAGTAAGTACATGAGTATTCAGTGTACTCATTGTACCCAGAATAGTGTACACCATTTTTATGAATACCCAATCATCATGGGTACAGTTCACTTTGAGTTTCTCTTAAAATGGGTGATTGATTCATTTAAGTTTTCAAGATGTGAGTGCAATGAATTAAGTACTCGAAAAAATACTTGCAGATGTTTAGTATCCACCGCAACGGCATATTCTCTTCAGCATGAGCAAGCATGACATTTTGAAGAATTTCCCGCTACATGAAACGATCCATTATTCCATTAGTAATGGATTGGCCCGACTCCTTGACTGGAAAAACATTCCCAGACAATAATATTGCCTCAACTGTGCTTAATTGTGCTCTTTGTGAAACGGGGATTTAATCGTTCACCCTTTGGCCGCCGTACCGTCCGAATTCCGTCAGATCCATTTAAATTAAATTTGAACTCATCGGATAAAAGCACCATTTTCCATTTTGCCACTCCAGTCTTGCATGTCGATTTCTTTGAGAAATAAGTGGTTTTTTTCTTGCCCGGTATGATGAAAAGCCACTATCAACCGCTCTTTGCCGCATCGTCCTGCTTTACGATATAAATACTTTTCGACGATATAAAGGGGTCCTTCTTGATTAGCCTGACGACTGGTGGTTTTTCGCCACTATGAAACGTTTGGACATTTCCCCGAACGCGGAATCGGGATATTATTCGAGAAATCACAGTATAGCGTAGACGAAATTTATTGGCAATAAACGTAAATCATTTTAGATCCGTGGAATACTTAGTGCACGCCATATTATAACTTATAACGCCGATTGCTCACAAGTACTTGTTTTTCTCATTACTAAGTTCTTGGTTGAAAAAACACAAAACAGTGAAATTATTGTGTATTGGAAGGAAACGGTAAAATTAACTAAACATAGCGTACATGTGCTTTAGTATTGTCCACCTATTTTTTAATCAGTTTTGCTTTGTTTTGTTATTTTAAATAATTGAAGAGTAATAATAATGTTGTTAGCTGTGAACTGAAGACTAATATATTTTGATTAGAAAAAAATAAAAATTAGAAAGTTATCATAGGTTTTTTGAATTTTCTTTAGTTTTTCCCAAAGTGAGATCATTCTGTGCTTTAGTTTTGGCCAACACTGTATATAAAAAATTGTATGTATACTTGAGAGTCTTACAACTTTGTAAATTTTAATCGAATAGCCTCCAAATTGCCAAATTTTGTTTTTGTTTCAGTTATAACTAGACAACTGCCTCTTAACTTACAATCTACGGTTGTCCCTATAGAATTGCACAGTAGCAACTGATAACATTTTTCATCAGTTTTCCGTTCAGATCCTACAAGTGAAACATCTCGAATATTAGCATTCAAGCACTCAATTGCTATGACACAATGCTCATTACAAGCAGCCATGCACAATGCAGGTTCCACTTCTTTCAAAAAACTCTAAATAAACTAATTATCTTACTAAAATAGTTTTTGAAATAAAGTTATTCACATTCACCTGATTCGAGCTAGTGTTCCAAAACGTTATGACATTCATTGCAGATTCGTGAGTTGTATTCAGAAATACTACTGTCTTTTCAAAATAACACCAAGTATAATCCGGTCGAATATTTGCAAAATAAATAAATGAATCCACTGCCATTGCAATTCGAAGCGATTGACCTTCCCAGGCCATCGAAGTAATTTGATTTCCAGGAACTTTAAGTGTTCTGAACATCTTTCCAAAGCAGGAATAAAAAGACACCTGATTCCCTTCCTTGGCGCTCGTCTCAATTTTTATTCCACAAATGGCTAGAACGGTACCATCATGATTCCATTGCGCATCAACATTTTTCATATCTGTGTCAAAAATTACGGGGACTGGCAAAAAAAGATTATAAATACATATGCATTGATTAAGATATATATTGTTCAACAACTAAAAAATGCTGATCTTACCATCGTCATTTTCATTCTTCATTATTTGTACCTTTCCCATTTCATAGCAAATTGCAAGGACGGGCCGATTAGGTGATACTTTGCCGTTAAACCAGCACATATTAGCAATTTTGTAATTGCGATTGGAACTTAAGGACACGCACTGAATATGTACTTTAATCTTAAAAGTTTAGTAAACATTAATTTAGACTGACTATCAAAATGTACGTATGTATATTTTTAAAGTTTAAAGTCTATGAAAGGGCTATTCATATTATACTCGTATTATAATAATTGAGAATTGCGTAGGCGACCAAGTCATATGCTTCCAGATCCGCCGGTTTTAAGCAAAACTTTGTCTGTTTTACCCGGTTTTATGTAAACAGAAATAAATAAATAAATAAACATTGAACATGCTATCTCGTTAAGATATCTTCAATTACCACTTACTTAAAATGCCTGGATGAAACCTTTTGCCTTAACATAATTGTATCAAAAGTTAACTTAAATAATTTTTTTTAAAAACTTGAAATTTTAATTTTATTACTCCTTTCATCGGAAAACCAATAATTAATCCTTTTATTTTGCAACGCCAAATTGTTAACCAGGTACTTATAGAGAAAAAATGTACGAGATACGAAATAAAACTACAAATTTTGACTTTATTATTATTTATTTATTTATCTTTTTTAGTTTTATTAAAAGTAACTATAGTGCTCCGCTTATATAATAAAAAATTCAGATGAAGGAAAAAATAATTTCATTATATATTATATTTGTATATATTAATTGTATATTAATATTGTCTATGAAATGCTCCTACAACTAACTGATTATTTTCATTTATTTTTCATAGCCGATTGAAAATCATTTTAGGAAATGATTGACAGGTGGATACGTTTTCAAAATCCTTTTTTTTCTTTGCAGCAAGAGCTATGGAGAAGTTCCAAAGGTAGTAAAAACTTTTGGTGATTCGTCAAAAACATCAGAAATTTTGGTATCCCTTCATCCCAACACTCATTTATAATGACATTCCAGCTGCCGGCTCATTGGACAAGGCCAATCTGCTCGCTGCGCACTAAAAAAAAGCCAATCTTCTTCTCGCGCCTCCTGCAGACCCATTGCACTTACGTCACTTTTCTTTCCAAGGTAATGGAAATGCTGATAAGCCGTCAGCCCATGAAAAATCTCGGAACACGAAAACTTCTCAATGACCGGCAGTACAGTTTTCGTAGCAACAGATGCACTGGTGATTTGATAGCATGTCTCATCGAAAAGTGGAATCAAAGCGTACATCAATCTGACGAAAACAAGATAGTTACACTTGATACTTCTAAGGCATTCGATAGAGTTGGGCTCACGCCCTTTTGTCGAAAATGCATGCATTTGAGTTCAATGAATCGTTTCTTCTATCGATTAGAAAATATCCACAAAATAAATGCTGGTGCGCCCCAAGGCTCCGTTCTGTCTCTTACTCTTTTTAATTTTCATCAATGGTTTCTTGTCTGCTAGTTCTAATTCAATACCAAAGGAATGGTGAAGACAGTACTCTCTGCTTATCATATTCTTTTCGGCTATAGAACGGGAACGGCAGCGTATGCTAAACAGCATTATTACTCGTAAATGGGAAACCACGGTATGTTAACTGTAAATTAGGACATTTGCGTTTACAAATGATCTTTTAAGCAACTTCGAACTTGGTTCAACTTTGGCATTGGACGACACAGCAATTTTTGTAAAACACAAATTGGTTGCCTCACAAGTCAAAGTGATTCCATCGAAATTCTAAATAACATATAGTCATAACATGTAGTCAAAATCATCATCATATGGTCAAATTATAGTCGAAATTCAAGGAAAGTGATACATAAATCGTTTAAAATCCCAAAAGCAGATGTATTACACACACATACATATTGTAATTTCATAAGATTCTAATGTCGATTAATAAAGATAATAAATAAAAATTATGCTTATTTCACTGTCCTAGACTTCAACGATGTATTTAGAACAACAATCTTGAAATACATACTATGAAAATTTACATTTTCAGCAACCAATGCTTCAATCTTTGAATGCCAAAAAGCTACACTTTGATCATTTAGATATGTTAAGCACGCTTATCTGCATGGCGATTGATCGTGAAACTGCTGACTGCCCATTTCTCGGATTGGGACAGCAGCATGGTCGGCCAGTAGCCTAATAATGGAGTACGCAATCGTAGGGCTCACAACGCTATACGGAAAAGATTACAAAGATGTGACGAACCAAAATGGACACACGACTGATGACACCAGCAAACGTTTAAAGGACAACGACCTTCGGATCTGCACGTGGAATGTTCGGACCCTTAACAGCCACGCCATGCGCAGCCGAACAATTAGCAGAAGCCCTTCACTGCTATCACGCAGACACCACCGCCATCCAGCAAGTGTGATGGGATGGGCCAGACGTAAGAAGGATTAAAAACTGTGATATGGTGTTTGCTATAGGGGAGAGAAACAGCGCTTATTCGGATGCGGATTTGTCATATACGGCAGACTTATGCAAAAGGCTTGAGCTTCCAACACGTGAACGAACGTCTTATGACAATCCACATCAAAGCTAAATCCGATAACATGAGCCTAATATACGGATATGCCAATACGGAAGTCAAGGACGACGCCACCAAAGAATGTTTCTACGAGCTCCTTGATAAGATTTATGAGCAATGTTCTAAGGCATGACATTAAATCGCCTAGTACGCTTTTAATGCCAGAATAGGAAAGGATTACATCTTTGGTAGGACAGTTAGTAAGCAAAGCCTACACGACAGCACTATTATTACTATAGCAAGCACACGGTTTTCTCATTTCAATTAAAAAGGTGATTCGAGACTGACACATATATAGATGGCGACTCTAATAACATATCCATACGATTTTTAGTTAGGACTAACCTTCAAACGGTACGTGTCAAAATTTAATAACATTTCGACCATTAATCATCGAGATATTGAAGTTTTAGTGACGCACCTTTTGATACTTTCAAAACCATTGGGGAAAAAAAAACGAGTTCCGTACGTTGATAAAACACTTATTAGATGAGAAAAAATACCACTAAAACTCCAGAATGGCTTGAAAAGTGTTATAAGGGATCTGCCCCGTCGAAAGCAACTATTTATCGCTAGTTTTCAAACGCGGTCGTACAGACGAAAATGATGTTAAACGCTGTTGAGGCTATTACGCCGGAAAATATCAAGAAAATCCACAAAATCGTTTTCAACGCGTGAGATAACTAATATCATAAAGATATCAATTGGGTATGAGGAAGCTCTATTCGAAGTGGGTACCATGCTTGCTCACAGTTAACGCAAAACAACAACGTGTTGATGATCCAGAGCGCAGTTTGGAGCTATTTAAACGAAATAAAAATATTTTTTTCATGCGGTATGTGACAACAGAGGAAACATGGATCTTATTTCCTGTTAACAAACCTCAAAAAATGCTCGCCGGAAAGAGATATGGCCCCAATGCAGGGATGTTGGCTGAAGCTGAACGTATTTTAAAGGGTTGAACATATCGTGCTATAAGAAAGACACAGAAATGTTATCGCTACGCTGGGATGATTGTATCATTCTAGAAGCAGACTATGTTAATGAATAAAGTCGAATTTCGTCAAAAAATACGTAAGACATACCGCCAGTATTCTGAACGTTTGAATCTTCCTGCCAGTCAATATTAATTCGGATCCCCACCTTGTTGCGGAATCGCTCAACAGTTTCTAGGTCGCCAACACCAAGAACCAAGGACCAGTGGTAGCGCTGTCAATGTGCCATCAGAGACGCCGCAACTGATGTGCTGAGTTTCACCCGACCACCGCCAAGACACCACTGGTTTGATGAAGAATGCCGGCGAGCACATACAGCTAAACAAAAAGCGTACAAAGGGGCGCTGTAACGAAGGCCGCGAGGCGCGCATGATCTCTATGAGCAGATGAGACGGGAAGAACATCGGCTTTTCCAGAAGAAGAAAAAAGAGCACAATATTGAAAGTTTGTACTCCAGGAATAACATATGGAAGTTTTATCAACGGTGTCAAGGCAACCAGACCCGTATGGAAAAATATCCTATCAGGCAGAATAGACTATTCAACCTACACGATATAGCAAAAACTACCGGTCACCTGACCAAAACGAAGTAAGAATAGTAATATCTAAGCTGAAATCCAACAAAGCAGCTGGGCCTCACGGCTTACTGGCTTACCGACCGATTTATTCAAAATTGGTGGAATTGACTTTGAGGAGAGCATACACCAACTCATTTCTCAGATCTGCAGATCTGGTCAGAAGACTGTATACCTGATGAATGGAATCTCAACATCGTTTGCCCGATCCAAAAAAAAAGGAGATACCTCCAACTACACCAACGCTAAAGGTATAAATCTCCTCAACATAGCGTACAAGATCTTATCTGTCGAATAGTGTGACTTCAGACCGGGAGAGTCCAAAATCGACCAAATCTTCAAACTCCGCTAGGTGCTCAAGAAGTCCAATTAAGGCTGCATATGGCAGCCTTTCTAGAGACGAGCTATATAGAGCCATGTCTAGTTTTGTCATCCCTGCCAATCTGGCCGGTTATGCAGAATGACGATTGAGAGCTCTCGCTCGTTCAATGTCAGTAACGACTTAACGAGACCTTTGATGTCAAAAAAGGTTTAGACATCATGTACTAGTGTACACCAATGATATTGACATAATTTGCAGAACTTAGCGGGCGGTCGCCGGTGCTTTCGCTAGTATTGAAACGGAAACTGCCAAAATGGTTTAGCGAAGGGACACACAACATCGGCGAATTGGACAGAATGACACATTTGGCAGCTATAATTTTGAGGTAGTAATGGGCTTCGTCTACCTTGGCCTTGTTCAAAATTTTGCCAACACCTTAGCAGAAATGAAACGAAAAATCACTCTTGACAATTGCTGTTTCTTTGGGCTAAGAAAGCAACTGCGTAGTAAGGCTCTATTCCTAACAACTAAAGATAATCTATATAAGACCCCAGTAACAATTTATGGCGCTGAAGCATGGAATGAAGCACAAAATACATTTTCAGACTGCAGAAACTGAAACATGTGTAGTAAGTATCTACCGGACTTCGTATCGTCAAATTCTTTTTTTTTTTTTTACCATAACACCTGGTTAACGCTTTTCAAAAAAAAATTATAATAATAATAATAAAATCAAACATACATACATGTATGTATGTATATATGTACATTGGATTGCTCCGTATTTTGAAAATTTTTTAATTTGTATGCTCCCAGGGGGTCATTGGATTCGAAATAAATATAAAAAAAATATTTTCCAATTGTCAAGTCTCAACCTTAATATTAACCCGTGCCGCCCTGCAATGCAAGTTTCTTATTCCAGCCAAAATAACTGTTCAAAAAAATGTAAACTTGGCAGATTTCAACCTGATAATAGTAGCTATTATCCTTAGAATTTTTACAGATTATTAGTCATTATAATTTCTGCACTTATTTTAGAGTAATCTTTTAGTAATAATAAAAAATACTCATCTTGACTATTAATTTATTTAATTTTATACCTGGAAAACTGTAAGCCTCCGGTAAAACTTTGTATAGTGAATTTGTAGCTAACATTATGGCGCACCAAAATAATGAATTTATTACCTACAAAAAATTAAAAAAAATTGTGTTTGAAGACCAATATCTCTAAAATGAAAGAATGTATGGTAATAGTGTTTAAATATGAATTAACCACTAATCAATTGGCTATCAAACGAGCCCAGCTTGGTTGTTGAAGGTTTACCACACTAGAAGTTATAACTAAATAAATTTTGGTACCTACTTCTCTGAAGGAACTTTTTTAAATACCCTGTAACTCAATGGGTGTTGTTGTTTTTTCCCGTGAAATAGCTTATTATTGCGAAATGGAAATCCAATTTGTTTTTTAAAAGATTCATTTTGTGGACCGTAAAAGGGGAAAAAGGGATCAGCTCGGGTAAATAACGCTCATTTTGTCATGTCGAAAAAAAAATGACAGGTCCTTTTTCTGAAAAAGAAAATTAAGCATGTCTTGCGAAATAAGAAAAAGAATGCAGAATTATTTGCATAACCAGTTTGTAATTTTAACCGTTGACGTTTGAAAGCTATGAGTTACTTTCAATTTAATTTCAGCACAAAATTACGCAGACATCGTTTACGTCTATGGTTTCTGAAACAGCAATGGTCTACAAACGAGATTGGAACATCTGAGATTATACTCTGATAGAGTTGGCAGGACACTTATTAGAACATTTTCCAGGTTGATGGAGACGGGAACAGCGCGGAAATCGTCAAGAGACCCACTTCTTGCTTTAGTAGAGAGCGTTCACAGCTACGAAGACGTTTTACATTACGTCAGAAACCATGCGGAGGATACCATTAAAAACATGATGGCAGTATTAAGACTTATCCTGATAAATTTAGAAACTTCAGAAGTATGCAGATTGAAACATTCGTTTATTTGCTTGCATTAATTGGAAATGCAATTGCTAATCAAAGTACGAACTATCGGAAAAGCATAACTCCTGGTGAGAGATTATTTATTACACTACGATAAGTAAAAATAAAGAAAAATAAATAAACGCCGCACAGTGTCCGATTTCATACATCAGTAGCTGGACAAAAGTCAAAAATGCACATATTTTTTTTTAACTTTTTTACCCCTTTAAATATAAAAAATAACTAGTTCAAAACAACAAAAGAGGCTAGCACTCAAATTTGCAACTGTACTTACACTGCAATGATGCAGTTTCAGATCACTTTGTTATTATGTGTTCCAGTTGAGAATTTGCATTGTCACTGTAAGTACAAGTTTTTATCGACTAAAGAACAACAACCAAAAAAGCAAATATGTCACAAGTAAGTAATTCGCAAAAAATTAATTTCGTATATATGTACATATATTATAAAAATTAAGGTGTGAAAGTGGTGTTTATGTATATGCAGTAATTTAATGATTTCTAAATTAATATTTTTTTTTTTTGTATAAAGAACGATTAAAAAAAAGTCCGACATACGTAGTCTGATTACAAAAGTAATTTTATAATTAAGTTTCAATCTTTCACTTTAATTAACAATAAACATTACATGCCAGGAACCACCACAAAATATATTTTTTCCTTTATAAAGGTAGCAATGCTCTTCCAACAGAGAGGCCGTCACTTACAAGAAATGAAATATTTTTACTTATACGCGAGAAAGGACTTTTCAAATCGTCTGTTTCTGATTGTGCGGATGAAGTGGTAAAGTTTCTTTATACTTTCCATATTGGGCGTAAATGAGGACCAACATAAAAAATGTTTCAGTTACACCAAAAAGTTTGTGTCATTGATTTTTCAAAAGTGGGTTGCAAAGAAACGTATGCTTCATGTGTTCTTAAGTTCAGAAGAGAGTTGGCTATTCAAGGAATTTCAAATGCCTATAGAAATAAAAGAGAATAAGCAAAAATCTTAACTTGGAAGCCCAGAGAAAACATTTCAAGAAAGTGGATTAAAGTTTAAAAAAAGAAAAATTCGATAACTCGTGAATAAGTCTTCAGAAGAACTTCAGAAGCTGCAGCTCACCCAAAAGTCTAAAGAAACTTCAAGTACCTCAAATAACGAAATCAGCAAACCCATATACACCTGAAGAAGTCTTACATCTAATGACTGAATTAAAATTAATGCAGCATCAGTATAAAAATCTTCAAAAAAAAATGCTAAAGAACGAAATGCGAACATATGGTATACCCTAGCTATGACTCTATACTGGAAGCAAAAAAAGATGTTATCCACCTATTATATCAATTACGATTACAGAAACCTTATCTAAAATCAAGCTACAGTCCTTACTGGATTTTACTGTGGAGCGTCTTTCAGAAGCACAGCGTGAAGTATTTGATTTTGATGTGAAAATGTCGATACTTTTGAATGTACTTGGAAGTGGGGAGTTGGCGGTAGTGGGGGACACTCCCTCTATAAGCAAAACTTTTTAGTTAATCCTACCATAAGTGATTCAGACATATTGTTAACATGCATTGTGTCTTTAGAAATCAAGAAGAAATCTGAAAATGGATGTATAAAATTATGGATAAATTCAAGAACTTCATCACCAAGATACTGCCGGCCAGTAAGGTTTGAATTTGCTAAGGAAAGTTCAGATACCACTATAAGAGGTTACTCTTTCATCTGCATTGAAAATTGACACAACCAAATTCCGAAAGTATTGCAGCCAAACTATTTTTCAGCAAATATAATTGATATGATATGCCTATTAGCGTCCATAAAATACTTATTCATGGTGCTGATGTTATTGAGAACTTCGCTATTTCTATTCCCCAACTGTCGGAAGACGTTTTAGAAGCCCGTTAAAAAAACTACAAGCTGTACTGTGAAAGCTTCTCAAGAAAGATGTCACGGCTCGCAACCAATGAGGATGTTCTTCATAATTTGCTAATTTCGTCCGATCTTATTATAAGTGATATAAGGCACCTTGCAAAAAAAAATAATTAATCTTTGCCTCCTGAGGCATTAGATATGTTAATAGAATCGTAAATAAATAAAGTCTGCATTACAAAAATTAAAAAACTTTCATTTAACATAAATCGACCCGTGTGCGCCGGTGCAAAAAAAGTTACAACGAAATTTTGATTCTCAAAACAACTTGCCAGCTATCGAGTATCGACCACGAAAGATATTTTTCTGTCTCGTGTTGTTCTTTTGTTTTGTCGTGTGCGGTGTGTGCTGCGCTGTAAGCAAGAGTGCAATAATCGACAGACGCTGGTTTAAAACATACTTGTTGCATTCGGTGATGATGGCCGTATGCAAATCTATGTATTTTCGGCAAGAACACATTAAGTACATCGAATCAAGAACATGTGTCACGTTTCGACTGAGTTAGTGAGTTAGTATTGGCTCATAAGAATCAATGCATTGCTTATTCATTAGTCAAAATCATAGACGAACTAACATAGATTGCAAACGTTCCAGATATTGGAAATCCAAAACTCGCTTACTCGCTTTCCACTAATCGCCTCTATCCATGTGACCCAGTCTGTGAAAACGTGTGAATTGTCATCAATGCAATTTCCCTCCCATTTTACACAAAAACAACATCCACATTACGCACACATAGTGAACTGCAAATTTCTCTTATTCTTATACTGGCTTATACAATGCGTTCGTAATTCACTCACAGTGTGTCTCCGCGAAGTTTAAGAGTTTGCAAAAGTATTATAGAGTCTGGCATCTACGTTAGTTCATCTATGGTCAAAATTAAACGTTTTGAATGATCCGGTGTGCTTTCAGCCTTAAGCACATAGATAAACTCACCTAGATGGCAAACTTTTCAGATATTGGAAAGCCAAAACCGGTTTCCTACAGTCACTATCCGTGTGACCCTGTCTGTGAATACGTGTGAATTGTCATCAATGGTAATTTCACTCCCATTCTACACAAAACCCGCCCATTTTACTCAAAAAACGTCGTCCACATTGCTCTCATTCCAGCAACTTTACTTGTAAATTGCTCTCCTTCTAGCAAATTTTGACAAAGTTATAGAGATGCAGAAGTGTTGGAATTCACTTACAGTGTGTCAGTGCGAAAGTTAAGGGTTTGCAAAAGTATTAGTAGAGTTTGACATCTAGTTAGTTTATCTATGATCTATGCTTATGCAACTAAGCAGACATTTTAGTCTATGCGGGACTTATATCTGGAGAATTCTACATTCAGAAGGTCTGCATACATTTTATCCTAATCCAGTACAGAAACTAGAACCAGAGGACTTAGAGAAGCGTTTGGAATTCTATAATTGCATTCTGGAAACATTTTGACGAAGACAATTTTATTGGCCGAATTCTATAGACGGAGGCATAATTCAAAACTAATTTCTACAACTACGTATCCAGGCAAAAAGCCACCTCCACTCCATGAAACACAAAGCTTTTCAGCATAAGTTCAACGTCATTGTGTTGGCAGGCATATTGAATAACAAGCCGATCGGATTCTTCCAAGGCTTAATACGAATCTCTACGTGAAATTGTCGCGAAACAAATTACCAGAACTCTTAAGTTATATACCACTGCAACAAGGAACGACTTATGTACCAGCAGGATGGCACCCGCGCACAATATGGCCATTCTGTTAGAGAGTGGTTAGATTACGTGTATTAAAATTCGCGGATAGGGTGGGATGAACCCATTCTGTGGCTCCCTAGGTCTTCGGAATTGGCTCCAATGCACTTTTATTTATGGAGACGGATGAACGACATTGTTTACTCAGAAGAAATAACTACTTTGGATGACTTGAATCATAGGATTGACGAAGCAGAAGTCCGAGAAGAATTCAAAAGAATGGACATTCAAAGACGAGCGCTGGTGTGCATACAAAGAAATGGGTTGCACTTTGAACAATTGATATGATGCAAGGTTTAATGAAAAAATAAAAATAAAAATGTACAATCAATATTAAATAAGTTGGGTCGTATCTTGAAATCTACTGACTTGAAATGAAATGATATGAAGTTTTTGTTTTGTAAATACTAGGTACACGTTCCAAAGTTTCAAAAAGTGGTAAACAACGACTCTCGCAGCTTAGTATAAGGTGGTATATTAAAGTCTTACCGCAAAGTTACCCTGATTATCATAAAGATGACACTCTCCATTCGCCAGGCTAAAAAGTATAAGTCGATTATCTGGGCTCCACTGCACGCCGGTTAAATGATTATTTTTAAGTTCTTTCCCCCATATACGGTTGCCATCAACAGAACCTTACAAAAACTATATCGTTAAATTGGAAACAATTGGAATTACTTTATTTGATTTCTTACCGACAATGATTGCACCATCCTCGTATGCAATGCAAATTTTAGTCCCATCAGATGTCCAGGCCATTCCAGTAACTGTGGACTTCTTACGATCGTTTGTCATTTCTTCATACCAGGACCCCTTATATAGCATCCAAACCATAATAACTCCGTCCACATCGGATGATGTAAGTTTCTGTTGAGAATCATTCCAAGTAACTACCTTTACTTCTGCTTTGTGGCCATCAAGTGTTTGATTCATTGACAAATTGCTTACAGCTGCCAGCCCTCCTTTGCTGTGGCCATTGCTAGTAGCTATTTGATTTAATTGTAAGTTAATTACATTGCATTTCACATACCTTACATACCACAATACATACCTTGTTCAAGTTTAAGAACTTTAAGCAAGCCATCAGAACCAGCTACTGCAATGTAGCCCTGCTCCTTGTTCCAAGCAATGCTATTGAGCTGTACATTGTTGGGAATCGCAATCTTAAAATCAACAAAATTATTTATTTATATTACACATTTATCTGCTAACGTAAATGAAAAGATTACTTTTTTACTTAAATAAACAAACATCAGTGTGAATGTTTTTTTTTTTCTTATTAACTAAACTGCTGTTACTTTTATTTGCAAGCTGAAAATGTAACTCAAATTGGAATGATCCTTCTGCCGTGTTTTCTTTTTGTTTATGTTATTCGTTGCCCTGGTAACTGACAGGTGCAAACAATTTGAAACTAATAGATATTCGCTTGTGGTTTAGGTATAAGAAATCAGAAAATCAGCGCCTTTCAAACTTTTTGTTAAATTTGTTTTTCATTTAGAAAGCACAGCAAAACAATTTTATATTCACCAACTGAATCTATTGGTTGCAATAAAAATAAATACGAGTATCATAGTTAGAGTATTCAAATGTGTTTTCAATTCCATCTTGCTCAGCGGGGATCGGGGGTAGACAGACCACCTACCATACAATTTTTGTCTTATCTCATCAAAATGGTGTCCAAAATTTTCACGCAAGAAAAATGTTCATTACTGTGTTTTACATAAACGTACAGCGCCGAATTTGCTACTTCAAGGCGTGGATGGTCGTGGACTTGTTGGGGTAAACCTTCGACTTCAAAAAACCACAAAGAAAAAAGTCCAACGGTGTTAAATTGCATGATCTGGGTATCCAATTCTTTTCACCAAAACGGGAAATTAGATGACAAGGAAATGACTCATGCAGCAATTAAGTTGTTCCTTGGGCTGTATAGCATGTGGCAACATTGTGATTAAATCACATGTCGTCCATATCCGTATCTTACAATTTAGACACACAAAACTGTATTATCATATAGCGGTAACGAGCATCATTAACTGTTATTGCCTGACCTGCCACATTTTCAAAGAATCCGATGATGCCCGCAGCCCAAAATCGGCAGCAAACACTGGATGCATTTTGTTTCTCAAAAATACAAAAATTAACAAATCCATAATGATGAAATGGAGCCTCATCGTTGAAGTCGATTTTATTTGAAAAATCACCATCCACTTGTTGTGGTTCCATAACCCATTTAATGAACTCTTTTCGCTGTGCGTGGTCAGAAGGCTTCAGTTCTTGAGTCCATTACACTTTTATATGCATAAAGATTCAAAACTTTTGTGAGAATACGTTGTAGACAACTTCTCGAAATGTCTAATTCTTGACCACAGTGCCGAATTGATGTTCGTGGACTCTGAACAAGACTCTCACTAACTGCTTCGATGATTTTTGTTGGACGAGTTGTTTAAGGACGGCCAGAGTGTCTAAGATCACTAATTGATTTAATCTTCCTGAATTTTTCAATTAATCCCTTCACTTACTTACCAGTTGATAAAATTCAATCACTATTCCGATCATATTTTGTACCAAAATTGCGAACTGTAATTATCAAGCCTTCATTATTTTTGAAATTTTGCTCAGCATCGAAAACGCGTTGTTCTTTGGTATAGCGCTCCATTTTTAATTACCCTGAACTGTCAGCAGCTATGCATTAATTTTTTTTTCGTTGACAGCATTTTGCCGTACAAGTAGCGCAGAGATTAAATCTTGTTTGACTTTTGGGACATCCTTTACAAAGAGTCTGCACGAGACATCGCTGGTGTTAAGAAAATTTTCATGAAATCAAAATGCCGAGTGGAGATGGGTAGTTTGCGGACAAGACATACTTCAAGTCAAAAATGTCTGGGTTTTGTTCAAGACATCTCCGTAGACATCAACCCTGAAAGTTTTTTGACAGCGCTTGTCAGTTTGACTTCGGGATGTGAAAAAAACAAAGATGACTGAGTGGCGTACGTCGTAGAACGAAGTTCACATCTACTCAGCCAACTTACACTCGCAGAATGAAATGTTATGTAGTAATTTACCCACCTAAGTCAAAAGAAAAAATGTCAGACGAAATTTCTGAAATTTAGTCTGACATATTTATGTCTCATGGAGACGCGGTGTAATGTTTGTTCAAACCCCTTATTCCAAATTGTATCCAGTTTACATTGGCGTGGGCAGAAACAATGTCCGAAAGAGAGAGATATTTTATATAAGTGGGTTACCTGTATTTGCACTTAGAAATGGATTTTCGGGTAAGGCATGACTTTTTTTCCATATCTTTCCATTGTTGATACGTTTTTTTCATTTTAGTTGATGAGAAAGGAAGTGTATAGAAGAGGAAAAAAGGTATATTTCAGTCCATCTGCTCAAATTTAAAAATTAAAAATGCTGCGATTCAAGTGTTCCGCTTGTCAAAAAGTTGTTCATCTCCAAGAAAATGTGAATATGACATTCATTGGCAGGACTTTCATGCCTATGCCAATGTGAACAGGGACAAAAATTAAAATACAAGGTGGAAACATTTGCAACGGTATGTACTTTCCATTGGAGACACTATGCAAATATATCAACAAATCTGGAATTACAATTGAATAAGGTCAAGTCAGTTATGTTTACTTAACAGTGTACAATAAATTACAGTGAATAAGTACTAGGTGGAGTGAAAAGTAACCTCCTTGGCAGCCAGAATGCGCTGCTACTGCAAAACAGGTTATGGTGCCTTGAAGTCCGTTCATATTTAGGCAGACATGCCAAATTTTAGTGCGATACTGTCTTTAGTTTTGTTTTGACAGCTGACTGTTGTTGACGTGTTTGGCATCAGGTTGAGTATGGACAAAAACGATTTTCGTTCTCTCGTAAATCATTATTTTTTGAGAGGCAAAACGGTGAGGGAAACAAAAGAAAAGTTGGATAAATACGTTGGGGCTGATGCTTCGTCAGATTATGCCGTCAAATATTGATTTCGAGAGTTTCGTGGTGGCCGCAACTCCACTACCGATCAAGTCCGCAGCGGCAGGCCCTCCGATGTGGTTACAGAGGACAATGTCAAAAAAATACAAGAAATGGTGTTGGCTGGCCGGAAAGTGAAGATGCGCGAGCTAGCAGATACCACAAAGATTAGTACTGAGCGCAGACGCCATATTTTGGGCAATATTCTGCATATGAAAAAGTTATCCTGCCTCGGGGTGCAGCGAATGCTCACTTTTGACCAAAAACACGAACGCGAGAGCACTTCGAGAGAGTGTTTGGACTTGCTGATGCGGAATCGGGCGGACTTTTGGTCGATTGGTAACTGAATTTGAATCCCTCGGACCATTATCTCTTCCCAAACCTCAAAAGATGGTTCATCAATAAAAAATTCAGCTCATGCGAGGAAATCATCGACGCCACGGAGGAGTATTTTGCAGACCTTCCGAAAAATTACTTTTCGGACGGGATCAAGAAGTTGGAAAATCGCTAGAATAAGTGTATCAAACTAAAAGAGGACTATATTGAATAATATAAAAAAACATTTAAAAAAAAAATTTTTTTAATTCCCAAGGAGGTCACTTTCCACTCCATCTAGTATAAACAAGAGCGAGGTTTTGTACTCAAACTCAGCTAAATACTTAGTCATTATGGATTAAGAAATAAAAGATGATGACATAAATTTAGAAATAGCAAGAAATCGCTTGGTGTCAGAGGAACGTATCGTGGCTTCTCTTTCGGCTTAGGCCCAAAAACTAGTTTATAAACCATATATTCAAATGCAACTTATTACTTGTATTTAAAGGGGAATTACTCCTGCACAAAAGTTTTTACTTTAGTTTAGTTTAATTTTGTAATCACATTAAGACATAAATCATCTTATAAACTAGTGAAGCTTTAATATGTTCAATACAAATTCAGATTCTGATTCAAGCTAATAAAAAAGATTAAGGTAATATTATTACTAAGAAATAATGATTATTTATACATACATTATTATAGTCTCAGTTACGTACATGCATGTACGAGACGGGTTAATTCGTGACTTTTGGATTAAAACACAGATTTTTTGATAAAAAAATAATTTTATTTTTCAACGTAGTCTCCCTTGAGCTCTATACACTTTGTCCAACGCTTCTCCAATATTTTTATCCCTTCAAAAAAATGATTTGTCTAGGTCCTCAAAATAGGCCTTTGTTTGCGAGATGACTTCATCATTGGAGTCAAATCTTTTCCCACCAAGCCATTTCTTCAGGTTTGGGAACAAGAAGTAGTCGCTCGGAGCCAAATCTGGAGAATAGGGTGGATGAGGGAGCAATTCATAGCCCAATTCATGGATTTTTGCCATGGCAACTGCACATGTGTGCACCCTTGCATTGTCTTGGTGGAAAAGAACTTTTTTCTTGGCTAAATGAGGTCGTTTTTTTTTCAAATCGTCATTGAATCGGTCCAATAAGTTGGCATAATATTCCCCATTGATTGTTCTTCCCTTTTGAAGGTAGTCAATGTGGATTATCCCGCGTGCATCCCAAAAAACAGTCGCCATAACTTTATTGGCTGACAAACCCACCTTGGCCTTCTTTGGCGCCGATTCACCCTTAGAAACCCACTGTTTTGACTGTTGTTTGTTCTCTGGTGTGTTGTGATGGATCCATGTTTCGTCCACGGTTACAAAACGGCGCAAAAACTCCTCCATATTGCGATTAAACAACGCCAAACCTTCCTGTGAAGTTGTTACACGATTGCGTTTGTGGTCGACTGTGAGCAAACGCGGCACCCATCTTGCGGAAAGCTTTCTCATGCCCAAGTGATCATTCAAAATTGAAACCACTGAGCCATGCGAGATCCCTACGGCTTCCACAATCTCTCGCACTTTCAATCTTCGGTCAGCCAACACCATATCGTGAATTTTTTCGATTGTTTCGGGTGTAGAGACCTCAACTGGGCGTCCAGGACGTTCGGCATCTTCAGTGCTTGTACGGTCACAACGAAATTCAGTAAACCACTTTTTTACCGTTGAAATCGATGGTGCAGAGTCCCCATAGCATTTATCAAGTTTAGCCTTGGTCTCGGTAATGGTTTTTTTTCGCAAGAAATAATGCTTAATAAGCACACGAAATTCACTTTTTTCCATTTTCTCCTCAAATTAGTGAGTAGTCTGATAAAAATAGCTGTCAAACACAATCTAACTGACGCAGCAAGTTTAAATCTTATCTTATTAGAAAGGTAACAAGTCTGATTGGTTTGGCTCAGATTGGAAAGCAATATAAGGGATCGATAGCACATGTCAAGTGACAGTAACAGAATATTTCGCATAGACTAACTATACCTAGATATCAAACTTTCCAGATATTGGAAAATCAACACTGGTTTTCTACTGATCGCCCCTATTCGTGTGATCCTGTCTGTGAATACGTGTAAATTGTCATCAATGGCAATTTCCCTCTTCTTTTATACAAACCACGCCCATTTTAATCGAAAAAATGTCGTCTCCGTTATACACACTTGTGCAAATCGCTCTCATTTTAGCAATTTTACTTGTAAATTGCTCTCCTTCTAGCAAATTTTGAAAAATCCTTAGAGATGCAGAAGTGTTGGAATTCACTTACAGTGTGTCTGTGCAAAAGTTAAGCGTTTGCAAAAGTATTAGTAGAGTTTGACATCTAGTTAGTTTATCTATGATATTTCGCACCCATAACAGAGAGTCAAATTTCAAAAAAAGTGAAAATCAGGCTGTATGTATGTATATTTATTGGGGCTTTCTTTTTCACTTACATTATAATATAGATACATTTGTCTTTTACTACATCGAGATGTGGTATATTATAAGTGGCTGTAATGTATGGTCTACCTTTTCCTTTAGAGGTTAAAGTATTTTAACAATATGAATGCCAACATGGCGTCTCTTTTCATGATAATATATCGATTAGCTCTTGCTCATGGAGCTTATTGTGAACATTTCTTTTGATGTTAGTCTTTGTCTATCCTTAAACTAACTTAACCTACGAGGGGCGTTCAAACTATTCTCGGTATCGGGGTGAAGCTGTGGTTGTATATATAAATTGACTTATTTATCAAGTAATACTATTATTTTAGTGCATTCATGTAAAATTTCATATAAATGTGATTATTAATTCGCGTTTTATCTCTAGTTAAACAGAATCATAATGGCAACTGAGACGATGATGGTGAAAATTGAGCATCCCGCTGTAATTAAATTTCTCACTAAGCAAGGAAAAAGTCAAAAAACTATTCATGAAGAGATGGTGGCTGTTTACCAGGGTTCTGCACCTTCATTATCAACTGTGCAAAAGTGGTCAAGTGAGTTCAAGAGAGGCAGAGAGAGCATTGAAGACGACCCCCGCTCCGGCGCCCCGGCTACTGCTTGTACGGGAGAAAGCATCAAAGAAGTCGAAAAACTTGTTCTTGAGGATGCCCGAATAAAGGTGAAAATGATGGCAGAGATCACCAAGCTTTCAATTGGTACGATTCACACCATTCTTCATGACCATCTTAACCTTTCAAAGGTCAGTGCAAAGTGGGTGCCACGAATGCTCACAGCGCCTCAAAAAAAAGTGAGAATCGCATGATGTAGAGAGCTTTTGGAGATGTGTAGTGAGAACGCGGACGGTGTTATGGATCGAATTGTTACTGGGGACGAAACATGGGTCCACCACTATGACCCTGAAAGCAAACAAGAGTCCATGCAGTGGCATAAAAAAGGAACAGACCCCCCGAAGAAGTTCAAAGTCACTCCGTCTGCCGGGAAGCTCACGGCCACAGTTTTTTGGGACTCAAAGGGAATCTTGCTCATTGAGTACAAAAAAAAAAGGTGAAACCATCAACGCCACATCCTACGCTTCCACTTTGCATAATTTGCGGGAGGAAATTAAAAAGAAAAGACGGGGTAAACTCGCAGCTGGTGTGTTGCTTCTTCATGACAACGCTCCTGTTCACACGGCGCGAGTTTCCAAGGCTGCTGCGCGAGATTGTGGTTTCGAAGAAATCCAACACCCACCCTATAGTTCAGACCTTGCCCCTAGTGATTATTTCCTGTTTCCGGATTTGAAAAAATGTCTTCGTGGAAAAAGATTTTCGGATGATGAAGAACTCAAGTCGGTATTTTGCAGAGAAAGAGGAAATTTATTTTTTTGAGGGTTTAAAAAAGCTTATCTCAAGATGTAACAAGTGCATTGATGTTAGGGAAGATTATATTGAAAAATAAAAACAATTTAAATTGAATTCGCATTTTACTTCATATCGATACCGAGAATATATTGAACGCCCCTCGTAACTTAAATATTTACAACATGAAACGATTGAAAAGGATGACTATAGCGCGACATTTTGTATGAATTCGAATGATTAATTTGCTGTCAGCTATTTTTCCCTTTCGACGAAACATCCACGAGATGTTTTTTCTTTTTCTGTTTTTTTTTTCTTTTTATTTATTTATTTATGCTTTCATGTTTCCTTTTACTTTTCAATTGCTTCATGTCGATGCAAATAGTTAATTTGACATTTCGAGTTTCAGTCTCTTGTTTACATTATTATTTTCAGTCTTTTTTTTTTTTTTGATTTTGTTTCTTTTTGTAATATACATGTATATATAAATACTTTTATTTCTTTAACTTTGTTTTTTTTTTTTTTTATTATGACTTTGTAGAAGAGAAGCTTAGTTTTTCGTTCTAGCATATCGTTTCTTAAAAGAGACATTAACTTGAGGGATACCGTTCTGGCCTTGGCTTTTACTAGCCTCGCGTGTGGGTTAAATTTAAGAAGGTTATTAAAGTTGACTCCTAAGTATTTTATATTTTTTTTAAACGTAATATTTATGTTATCCAACGTGAGTGACAGGAATTTACTTTCGCTAACTACACCGGGGATACCCTTTTGACTGGAGTTTCTGAAGCAAATGGCTTCTGACTTATCTTTATTGACTTTAATACCCCATTTTTTGTAGTAATCATTTATTATTTCTAAGTGTGTCTTAAGATGTTGTAGTGCCTTTAGCGGGTAGTTGTCATGAGAGTACACCATAGTGTCGTCAGCGAATAAAATGGCCTTAGAGACAGTTCGATTATTTGTAAAAAGTGTGTGTGGAAAGTCATAAAGGAAGATGTTATAAAGATTTGGACCTAAGACTGAGCCTTGGGGGACTCCTCTTTCAGTTAGGCATTTCTCTGATTTTATTTGCATTATTTGAGTAAAAAAGGTTCTATTTGTGAGGAAGCTGTGAATGATATTGACGAGATGGGGTGGGTATTCCAGTTGGTGCAATTTATAAATTAGTCCCTCTCTCCACACGCTATCAAATGCCCTTTCGACATCTAACGAGCAGGCTGTAGTGCATTTTTTTCTTCTCAAGTTTATTACTATATCATTGTGGAGTTTTAGTAAAGCGTGCACAGTAGAATGTTTTTTTGCGGAATCCGAATTGATATTCCGGTATGAATTCGATATTTACTTCTGTATGCATCTCTATTTTGTGCAGGATAACTCTTTCTAATATTTTTCCGACGTTTGACAGTAGTGAAATTGGTCTGAAGTTGTTAATGTTATAATTTCGTGGCTTCTTAATTATCGGAAGAATTTTAGCTATCTTCCATGCGTCTGGGAAATATGCGTTATTTATACAATTATTGTATATTATTGTTAAGTATTTCACCGCTTCTGGAGATATTTTTTTAAGTATAAAATATGAGATGTTATCAGGTCCAGATGACTTTTTTCCATTTAAGCTATTAATGATTTCTTTTATTTCATTGGTGGAGGTATAGAAGTAGTCTGCACTTTGACTAAGGGCCGAATTTTCATGGCTGAAATTGAAGATTCGAGGAGGTCTTAAACTCTGTGCTCTTTGAAAGGTTTCGTTTACTTTCTGAATAAGTATGGGATCACTAGCTTGAGGTCCCCCTCTAAAGGTTTCTGAATAAAATTCTTTAAATGCCTACACTTTTTCAGTTTCATCATCAACTACCATATCTCCTATTGTTATTTTTCGCAAAGGAATTGTTTTTTTTTATTTAAAAGTTTACCTACTTCTTTAAATGCAAATGGGCCTGGTTTTATTCGAGAGAGTTTTTAACCTATTTGGCTGTCTACCCATGTTTTTATTTTATCTTTGATTATTTTTTTTAGCAGTCAGATTCTGTTCGATAATCTTTTATAACCTTCATCGACTCTGTTGAGTGCTCGGTGAAATATGGCTTTTAATTGTTTTTGCCATTGATGCTTGACTGCAAAGAGGGATTTAATGTCATCTGGGATTTGGTCATATTTTTTGTATCTTCTTTCTATTTTACATGTATGGCTGTCGATGGTGTCGGAGAGAATATTAATGAAGGAGGATA
This sequence comes from Volucella zonaria, assembly GCA_963966105.1. Classification (NCBI taxonomy): domain Eukaryota; kingdom Metazoa; phylum Arthropoda; class Insecta; order Diptera; family Syrphidae; genus Volucella; species Volucella zonaria. The sequence continues at coordinate 1,192,199 of OZ014531.1, forward strand.
TAGTGTTATCTATTTCTGAATTTGTCAATGAATTTGTGGGAGGGTTGTGTTTGAGCTAGGGCTACGTCTAAGTCAAATCTAAAATTTTCCCAATTTGTGTTTTTAAATGAAGTTGAGTAGTATGGTTCTATTAGGGTTATTGTTGCGTCCAATAGGTCAATTGTAAGCTCAACTGGAAAGTGGTCTGAGAAGGTTTGCAGTGTCCTTATAGCATAGTTGCTATTGTTCGTCAGGTTAAGAATGTTTGGAGAAACTAAGGATTGGTCCAGGTAGGCTGAGCTATGTGGAAATGACGGTGTCTGGGAGATCAAATTCATGAGGAGAGGTGAGTTGATTTCTAGCCACTTGGCAAGGGTTCGTCCATTTTGGTTCGTTATTGCATCGCCCCAATTTGTATTTTTCGCGTTAAAATCACCCCCTATTACTGTTCCGTCAAATGTCTCTGCTAGTCTGTATATTTTTTGTAATTCCTCTAACATAATTTGTGATCGGATTCCTGTGGGGAAGTATATTGAACCTAGCAACAGATATTTTGGCTCTTGTCCGGCAGTCCATTTTATTTTAATAAATTTACATGGAAATTTAGGGTTGGGGATGTCAACTTTTTAGAAATTAATGTTGTCTTTTATAACAATTGCTACCCCTTGATTGTGGTTGTTTGGTATAAAGTTATAGGAATCTAATCTTACCCTGTGATTTCTAGAGAGGTGTGTCTCTTGGCAAATGCCGCTGAGCAGTTATTCGTGAGAAGGATTTTATTTAATTCCACACTTCTGCTCTGCTCTACCAGTGATTGTGTGTTAAAGGTTATACATTTTACTTTCATTATTTAATCGAGGTTAGTTGGTTGAGAAGGATAAGGTAATCCAGCCTTTTTTTTTTTGAATGTTCTTTGAATTGTGAATATTTTTAACGAACGTTTCAATTTTTTGGAAGAGTTCGTCCACCCCCATTCCGAAAAGTTCGTTTGCTAACCCCAGAATCTGCCCCACATAGTTCTGTTTGTGATCTGTAAGGGATGGATTTTTCGCCGTCAGAGAGGCTGGTTGATTAATATTTGGTGTTTTGAGTATGCTAGCATAGCTGACGTTTGCGTCCACTGACATAGCCTTATTAAAGGTTTTAGGGAACGGGTTAAAAGATTCTCTTTTTTCCCTTACCTCCCTTATTATTTTTTTTCTTGATTCTGCATACTTTTTGAAGGCAGGACAGCCTCTCCAGCTTGCTGGGTGTTGTCCCTCGCAATTTGTGCAACTCGCCTTAGAGTTTTCAATTTGCTTGGTTTGGCATTGCCCCGGTAGATGTTCCTCTAAACATTTGACACATCTATAGTTCTTTGCGCAGTTTTTAGCAAGGTGCCCAAAACTTTGGCATCTCTTGCATTGTATTAACCCGTCACCCCCTTGGGTTTTTCCTATTTGATTTTTGTATGAAATAAGTATATAAGCCTAACTATTTCGCTGGGTAGTCTACCCGGGAACAGTGTCACAAGGAAAAGGTTGTAGATTATATTTGGGTCTCTTTTGGATCGTGGGGTTTCGAACTTAATCACTTTTTCAACTACGCCCGGTATTATCCATTCTAGCTCCTCTTTAATCTCATCCCCAGTAAACTCCGCTGTGAGCCCTCTGAGCAAGATGCTGTGGGATTTATTTTCTTTGAGAGTAAAAGAATATCCCCGGATCTGGCTCTCCCTTATTAATCTTAAAAGTTCCTTGTGGACTTCGGGGTTGTCCACGAAAACTTTTGATTTATGTGAATATGTATTTGTTTTTTTGTCAAAATGACCCCCAACATTTATAATTTTAAATTTACAATTAAGCTGATTTTTTTTCAAACTAATAATCAGTTCTCTTATATTTGTGTCAAAAATAATAATAGGTGGGCAAAACTTACCTGCTTTATTGGACCTAGAATCTTGTTGCTTGGTGGTGTTTGCATCGTCTTTATTGACTGCTGTGCTGATACTTCCTTCTGCGTTGTTTGTTGAAGTGTTGCTGTTTGCTTTATTTCCTTGAGATGTTGCATCGGTTTCTTGAAAAGGGGTGATGTTCTTTGTCGTCTTTTTGTTGTTGCTTCTTTTAAGTAGCGTTACTTGCCCCAGAATGGCATATTTGTTACTGTTTTTCCTTTCAATTTGTTGTTGTACATCTTTTATATGTACCCCGTTGTTACGGTTTTTAACCAGAGTCCATTCGTTGGACTCCCTCGTCCGTTAGCTGTTCGTTGGTACCGTTAGCACTTGTTGCTGCTTTTCCTGTGTGCATGTTGCAGTTGTCATCCGCCGTTTGGATATTGGCTTGGTTTTTTGTTGCTGTTTTAATGTTGAGTATATTATTCCTTCTCATATCCGCTAGAAGTTGCGCTGCCCTAATGCTCCTTGGGCTGATCGCCTTATTTGCGTTTATAATTTTTCTTTTCGACGATTTAAATGTTCCATCTTTTTTGTTAGCGGAATTTAGCTTCATATGTGCATGTACATATGTACTGGCGTTATTTGTATTTACCGCTAGTAGGATTGGCGGCGAATACCTCGCCACCCGCTATATTTTTTGCGTTGAACTCACACACTTTTTTTTTCATTTTATTTTATTTATTTATTTATTTTTTTTATGTATATATATATGTACTATCACTGTTAGAATCAATGTTGCTGTTAGAATGTCTTCCAGTATGTCTGCTCACTTCAAGCGCCAAAATCAGAAAAAGTGAAAATCAGGCTGATTCAACTCAAAACACATATGTATAACATCATATATCACTTCGTACTTATCCAATAGGATCTATTTTAAATCCAAAGCGAATATTCCACCATAACTCCCTAAGCATTTATTCACTAATTCTTTGAAGTTGTAAGACGTTATTACGTCAAAATAAAATATATGTACTCGTAATTTCTTTTTTTCCAAATTTCTTTTATTTTTATTTGTTATAATATAAAAAAGAAATTTTACTTGAGTATTTATAGAAACGACTATAAAAATAATAAGCAAAACGAAAAATAAAACGGATTTCAATTGAAAACAAAACAAGAAACAGAAATCTTAGCTTGTTTAAATTTAGAAATACAATTGAAACTAGCCGAAACGGATGCATGCGACCGATTGGTCACGCCAAGAAAACTTGTGGTATTCTATAATGGTTTTTGATAGTTCATATCTTATTAGAATTAAGGAAACCCAACGGCCATAAAAGTTTGACCGGTCAGATATGAGATTCCATGTATTAAGGAAATCGTAGTTGGTAATGGGATTTTTTTAAAACTTTCGTCAAATGTGTGCTATTTTAATAGTATTGCAAACATTTCGAAAGAGTCCTCTATTTTAAATAAAAAATTAATTGTATTTTGTGTATGTGTTTTTTTTTCTAACTTCAAAAGTCATCAGCAGATTTCAGTCAACATCGAACGGCCTCGATTCGACATGTTGCTGAGAAGAATCCAAATCAATAGCACTATTTGGTTGGCGGGTTATCGTAGGTCAAAAAAAATTACTCATACCAGCATACGACACACATATGCATGAACAGACATTTTCTTAAAACTAGTTCAAAAACATTATAGACACCTTAAAACGTAAAGCTTTTGGTAGCGAGATCGGAATACCATATGTAGGAGTTTCCCCTCTTTAAATTAGGCTCATCAAAACATTTCAAGCTTAACTGGTCAGGCCTAACCCGTTTTTTGACCATTTTCGGATTAAATTTTCCTAAATTCTAATAAATATGATATGGAATATCAAAGACCAAAAAAAAAAAAAACAATTGTCAATGTAGTACTACGATTTCATTAATACAGTCAGCTTTTTCTTGCCGTCTGAAAGGTGGGATACAATTATTTTTTCTTATCTTTACCGAAACCTTTTAAGTTTAACCGATCAGATTTTTTAACCATTTTCTGATTAACCTGTCCAAATTCTAACAGGATATGAAATATCAAAAAACAGGTTAAGCCTGACCGGTTTAGCTTGAAAGGGGTTGGTAAAGCCAAGAAAAAGAGCCTAATGTGGTTTCCGTTTGGGTGTTTCTCCGCGTTCCGAAGAAGAAAAGTGACGTAAATTCATTTCCTCTCATTTTTTCACAATCAAAATCTCGCCTCTTGTTTTCATTTGAGTATCGAAATTTCTCTCCTCGACTTTATGTCAAAATGTATGTATAAACGTCAAATAGTATGGTGTGTTAAACTATATTTCTGTTTTCGTGCAATCGGCTGTGTTTGGCCAATTTATTATTCTGAGTGTTCAAATTGATTCGCAAGCAAATATATTTAAAATATAAAAATCCGAAAAAGTTCTTAGTGTTCCATTTAAAAAAAAAAAAATCGGAGTACAAAAAAAAATCTTCTGATAGCCCAAATGAAAACGACATAATTTAAAGAAGAGAAACTCCACATCAACATCAATAGTTGATGTTCAGGTAGGAGGTAATCTTGTGTTCCTGGTAGACCCAAAAGGATCTGATGTACTGTGACCAGATTAATCAAAATAAAACGGTACTGTGCTTGATTTATTGAATTAAATAAATTTCTGACTACCTACCTATTTTAAAAAAAAAAATGAAAAAAATACATATTGTTTTCTTTAAAAAAAAAACTACTAATTTTGAGAGCGTTTCGTACACAGAGGGGAGTACCACCCTGTCTGGCAATTTCTTATTTGTGTCTTAACAAAACTTATCAGCCATACAAGTTTGATCGATCATGATTTAAATGTTTACTATTCCTTGAGTAACTCAGATAATTCTGGCCCGATTTTTTTCAAATTTTCGTTAAATGTGTGCTATGTTAGTAGATTTCGATTAGTGTTGCAAAAAATTTCGAAAGAGTCCACTATTTTTTAAAAAAAAGTAATTGTATTTTTTGGATGTTTTTTTTTTACTAGATTGGATTGCCTCGATTCGGCATAAAGGCCTCATCTGACAGAAATTCAAACGGATAACGCTATTCGTTTGCGAACTATCGTGGCCCAACAAAATTTACACAACGGGCACACATACTCTCTCTCACACACGCACACATACATTTTCTTAAAACCCATCTAAAATCATTATAGACACCTTAAAACGAAAGTTTATCACAAAATTTCCATCGTCGGTTTTCGATGTGAAAGTAAAAACTTCTCTAGTAGGAAGTTAAAAATTAAAAAAAAAATAAGAAAACCGCGATCAACTTAGCGCGCGAAACTTAGCACGAGTCTCAAAGAATTAAAGTTCAAAATAGAAAGAGTCGTGACTCAAGACTAATCGTGTAATAGTAGAATACGATACTGATTTAAGATTTGTTTTTTTGTAAATCGTCCATGTAAACTCGGAAAATGTCTTTCAACCAACTGTCAAATCCACTGTGTGAAGTGCGAGCGTCATGAAAATTGTCAGGCTTTTATAATTTTGACTCAAATAAAATAACCCATTAAGTTAAAATGAACTTGAAAGTAAGGAACCAATGAAGATTAGTTAATGCTATTAAAATACACTATGATTTATTAATGCAGAAAATAAATGAGAAGAAGTTGGAAGCGTTCACACTGGGCGCGATGGGAAAAAGGCCGCTATCGAGGAAGGAATTGGAAGATCAGAAAAAACGCGAAGAAGAAGCGGCTGCTGCCCATGTAATATTGATCTAAAAATTATAAAAAATCTTTTTGCATTAAGTAAAAAATATGATATCTTATAGGCATTTAAAGAGTTCGTAGAAACTTTTCAAGAGCCACCTTCCTCTTCAAAAATTTGGATCAAAGCTGGTACCTATGATGCCGGTTCAAGACGTAAATGGCTAATAATTTGGAAAGTCTATAGTTACTAATGAATATTTTCTTTTAGGCGAAGACAAAAGAGAAAAAGGAAAAATTTACATACCCGGAAAAGGAAATGATGAGAAAACGACTGCAGAACGAGCTCAAGAATATGCAAAATTGCTGGCATCTGAAACGAAGAAAGATTCGCCGACATTAAAGAAAAAATCCCAAGAAAAAAAGAAAAGCAATTTGGAACTTTTTAAGGAGGAATTAAGACAGTAAGTCAATTCTGCTAATTTCATTCAGCTTATTACATTTGTGAATTTAATGGACCTCATCGGATTAGATCTAATAACACTTAAGTATTATCGTACGTAGTTTGCGTACATTTTTAATAACCCTACAATAAAAAAGCGGCCGAACCTTAGATAGTAAAGTTAGATTAAAAGAATAATACTTTATTTAGGAAAGTGAGCAGCAATGATGGTGCACTTAATATTTAGGATTCCGATGCTCTAAAACTCTGCCTGCGAATGTAGCCTACCATTTACAACATTCCTGGTCGTCTAAAACCAAGATTCGAATAATCTTTGACATTACATTCGTTTTCTGTGTCCAAACCAATTTTTCGCCGTGTCTTTTTATCTGCCATTATAAAGGTAAACCTCAATAAGCATAGATAGTCAATTAAACAGCAGTAGCTGAATTAGAAAAGGACCTTAGAATATGAGAAGGGAAAGATATGGTGGCAAAACCTGCCCATACAGAAAAATATCACTGGTGTGAGAGTGTTTATCCCACAGTAGAATTGGGGATAGGCAACAGAGTATCTGTAAAATATTTCATCGACGACCTTTGACCATGTGAATACGAGATTTCCCAGAATTTTCGTTGGATTCTTAATATGCAGATTTTTGCGATAACGCATACTTCTAAATCATATTTTATTACACCCGCTTACATTCATAATATTTTCTTCTTAGTCGCTGCCAATAACCAAGGTTATTGCCAGTCCGAAGCTGTAAGCTACCACATCAGCAAATCTTTCTGTCCGAAAATATGCTTGATAAAGACAGTAAAATTAGCTATAAGTTCATTTAAACTATTCAAGCAAATCGAAGCCAATTAAGTCTTTACAATTTTCATTCACAATGGTATAATTTACACCTTACCACAATGATGCCATTACACGAATCATCGGAAGATCATGTAGTTTGTATTCCAAGATTAACTAATGCGCAAAATTGAAACAAAAAACCGGAGAAGAATACACCGTCTACCGTCGAGCTTGGTCGGCTACAAGGATTTATATAATTTGGATTCGGAGGCTACATTCCATGCATCATGAAAGCAAACCCATTTGTGCATGACCAGCGAGTCACAATATACTCGTATTTCTGTGTTTATTTTTAATTTACAAGGTTTTACATTTTACAAAGTAAATTTAAATTGGAACCATTTGTAATTCAGCTGCTTGTAAGGATTAAAATGGTTTAAAACTATGTAGTACCATTGTATATGATACTTATAGTACTATCATCAAGCGATATTTTTTCTTTTTCACTTTGACCGCCTAGATGGCGAGCTCTCATTTCTCTAAAGCAAAGAAAATGTTATTACTCTCTGAGAATGGAGTTATAATGACTTTGGACTGAATGACTTTGCCTAGAAAATGAGTGAAGAAACTGATTAAACGACAAGCATTGAGCATGTTATTACTGAGTACTTCTTATTCCTTGTTGAATAAAAAGATGTAAGTTTTTCTGACCAGGTAGTGGTTTGGTAGATGCATAAAAAAGTTTTATACGATATGCGTCAGGTTTTTAGCTCGATTGGTGGTCTGGTTGAGGGATGGAAAAGTATATTTCCAGGGGGATGGAAGTGTGATTATGTGGTGGATGGGCCAAGGGAGTGTATCATGGCTATGGATAGATTTGTTTTTGTTTGAATTTTATTACTCCAGATGTTGAGAATCTTCCATTCGGAGAAGTACTAGATGGAGTGAATAGTGACCTCCTTGACCGCCAGAATGCGCTGCTATGGCAAAAAAGATTATGGTGCCTTGAAGTCCGTTCATATTTAGGCAGACATGCCAAATTTCAGTGCGATACTTTCTTTAGTTTTGTTTTGACAGCTGATTGTTGTTGACGTGTTTGGCATCATATTGAGTATGGACAAAAACAATTTTCGTTCTCTCATAAAACATTATTTTTTGAGAGGCAAAACGGCGAAAGAAATAAAAGAAAAGTTGGATAAATATTATGGGGCTAATGCTCCGTCAAATTACACCGTGAAATATTGGTTTCGAGAGTTTCGTGGTGGCCGCAACTCCACTACCGACCAAGTCCGCAGCGGTTACAGAGGACAATGTCAAAAAAATACATGAAGTGGTGTTGGCTAACCGGAAAGTGAAGGTGCGCCAGCTAGCAGATACCACAAAGATTAGTACTGAGCGCACACGCCATATTTTGGGCAATATTCTGCATATGAAAAAGTTATCCTGCTGCTGGGTGCCTCGAATTCTCACAAAAGAAATAAAACATAAAAGCAAGAAAACGTTAAAGGTACACTTTTTGCTTAGACAAAACAAAGCTTATTGTATGATCAATCAATTGAGGTGATAACTAAACGGCTTTAGTGAAAAACTATGGCGGGAAACAAATAAGGCGAAGAGTTTAAAAACCGGGTTATTTTAGACATTTTAAATGGAATGTCACAAAATTGCGTTGCGAAAAAATACAGAATTAACCAGTCTATGGTCTGTCGGCTTTTAAAAAAATCTAGACAAACGGGGTACTCTAAAGTGGTGCATTTAGGTGTTCGAACACGAAAAAGAACAATTAAAACCGATGAACGGATTAGCAGCTTGATTAAGAAGGAACCGTTTATCACTTCAAGACAAATTGTGAACAATCTTAGTTTAAATATTCATCTAAGCATAGTCAGGAAACGTGCTTTGGAAAATAATTTAAAAAGTTATAGGCTAATAAAAAAAAACAATGTTAAAAAAAATTCACTTCCGTCGAAGGTATTTTTAAAAAGCCTAAATTTTGATTGAATATTTAATTAATTATTGGATTTTTCGATTATTAGGTTGGATTTTGCAAAAAAAATATGGAAGTTGGTCTATCGAGAAATGGAAAACCGTCCTTTTCAGTGTCGAATCAAAATTCAATTTGGAATGCTCAGATGGTATGGCTACAGTTAGGCGTACCAAAGGACAGCGTCTAAATCCCCGTTGCTGCAAACAAACAGCAAAACAACACGGCGTTGGAGGGGTAATGATTTGGATATTCTTTTTGGCTCACGGCGTTGGCGATTTTTATGAATTTAAAGGCATTATGGACCGCTTTGCTTACAAAGATATTTTGGAGACGCATATGATGCCTTACGCAGAGTGGAATATGCCGCTTCGATGGGTGATTCAGTACGACAACGACCCGAAGTACACATTGGAGCTCGTAAAGGACTATTTAAACGACAATGGGGTTCAAGTTCTTGATTAGCCAGCACAATCACCGGAGTTAAACCCCATTGAGAACCTTTTCGGGATTCTTAAGCGAGGTGTTGGGCCCAAACAATTCAGGAATAAAAGAGAGTTTTAAAACAATTTGCTGGCATTGCGTTGATGACTGCAGCAGCAACACTAGCATTGCATTGTTGTCATTCATTAAGTTCAGACGTGCTTAATTTCGTTCCGCTTATTTATTTTCGTTTAATTTGTTCCTGCCTAATTTGCAATAATTCGCACAAGCTATTTCTCGGTCATCGCCTTTGTTGTTTATTGTGTAAAAGTGCTTAATAACCCAATTCTCATTCACCGCCCTTTGTGTACATTTTCAACTATTTTGCTGACTCGATATGTTTGCCTAATATTATTAAAGTTAACCCAATTTTCATTCACCGCCTTTTGCGTAAATTTTCAACTGACCTACCCTAACTTCATCGTCATCATGTCCGAATTATGTGGAAGTGCAAATTGCTCTTTAACAAGTGATCCAAATGCTGTTATGGTGATCTGCAGTGGTCTTTGCTGCAAGTCGTTCCACGCCCTATGCATTGGGTTGAGTAAGAGATCCGTCGCGTATTTAAGGGACTTTAAAAACAACATTTTTATTCTATTGTGATGAGTGCAAGGACATCACTCCGTCCCACATCTTGCTTGCTATTAAGTGTCTCAGTGATTCGGTCAACAATTTTGCGGCGGAAAACAACCATGCATTGAAATCGATTCAAAGTCAATTCACGAAATATGATGACATTTTAAAAACATTTGAAGACTTATCAATTTCCCTCGAACAATCTGCAAGCTATAATAAGAGTCAATTTAGAAACTTATCTATGCAGTTGGCTCAAATTAGTGATTTAATTAAACGAAACGATAAACACGAAATTAGTGAAGATTTAAAAAATTGTATATCACACAGTGTTAAATCCATAATTAAATCGTACATCCCCACAATAACAGACAATTAAGTTCTCTACGGTCTTCCCTCGATTTTTATCTCCAAAGTACGTCCCGAAGTAGCGTTCCCTCTCCGCCAAATAATGATCAGTTGCTCATAAATATCATGTGTCAAATGAGTGATTTGAGCAACGAGATAACCGAATCACGCGCGCTTTTAAACGAAATTACTGATCACATCCGGATAGCTTCCAGTAAAATCGACGATATACCGGTGCAATCCCAAGCTCTACCGACTGCATCATACAACACCTCGATTCTGACTGAGATGCTTGAATCAATTCAATTCAATTCAATTCAAATTTCTTTATTCATATGTACATACAAATCTGCAATAATGGAACCACCAATAACTCCTGGGTCATCATCTCCTCCACCACAACCCGTTCCGGAAATTGATCCAAATACACCAACACCTGAACCCACAATCTCACGACTTGGCACCTTATGGACACTTTCGGACTGGAACAAGAGAATCAAAAAGTTGAACAATTCCAACAAAGCCGAATCGGTTGCGTTTTAATAAGAGGTACACATCTCGATCGAGCCAGGCTAACTAGTCTCTTCAAATCTAAATTTAAAATTGATTTCATCAACTGCCGTAAGATCTCCACCAACACCCTCAAGGTAAGCATCCCATTAAAATATGAATGGATGTTCATCAACCCTGCTTCCGACGTCATCAATCTGGGTGGAATAACCATGGAAAGATTAAAACCAAATAGAGGAAACAACAAACATCGCAAGGATACTACCTTTAATTCAAATCCCACTAAACCTAGAAAACAGCAGTCTAACCCTTTACCAAAGCCCAACTCTCACAAAAAAAAATCCAAAGCCTAACAATCAAGCTCCTGATCCAAACTGGAGTTTTAAAGTTGGGACATTCCCTTTCTTCACTCCTTCTACACTTCATACTGCTAATCGCGTATACACAAAACGTTCTTCCACACCGTCTAACCCAATTCCCAAACGTGTATCTTTTAATCTTGATCCTCCTCTCAATCATTTAAAAAACCCAACAACTTCTCATCCCACTCAAACTAAAACGACATACCCTAACTTTATTCGCTCCCATATTTTAAATCCCTCCCCATCTTCTAAGCTAGAGTCCCACCCTAATACCACACCACCTTCTTTTTTAGACCCCATACTTCCTCCAAAGGCAAAGTTAACCAAGCACCTTATCGATTCAGGGGAAGATGGCCGGTATGTTCTCTCTCGACTACGAGACCGCAGACTATACGATAATGTTCGTTTATATCTCGCATAACTACATGATAAGCCAGATTCTGTCTGTATAGACGGTATAACGAAAACCAATGCAATGGTTTCCATTCTGCAACAAGGCCTTCCCACTAATCACAATGATCTGCGGCAACTTTTTATACGTTTTCATGAGCAATTAGATATGACTCCTGATGATGTGGCTAATGATCTCTCTTCTTTTGCGTCTCACGTAAGTTCCAAACGCATAATACACCTCCAGCGAACACGGTCTAGTGTCAAAAACTACCATCGCTCCTAACCCACCACTCAATTCTTTGCCGAAGCCTCCCAAATATCTGTCCCTGTATTATCAAAATGTAAGAGGATTACGAACTAAGATTTCTGCTATATATCTTAATTCGCAGATTCTGCCCTACGACATTTTTGCACTCACAGAAACCAATCTCACCCCTAATATTAAGAATAATGAATTATTTTCCCAAGACTTTGATTTACACCGTGACGACGGTCTAGATAAAGAGGAAAATTTATATGGCCGTGGGGTACTTCTAGCTATACACTCTCGTCTTGAGTCTAAACCCTTTAAAAAATCGTCCACTGCATTCTTTGAATTTGTATGCGCTAGAATTCCTATTTGCAAGCGCAACCTATATATTTGCTGCTGCTATATTCGCCCCTCTCAACCAATTCAAGGTTACCAGCTAGCTGTTGATGCAATCGACAGCATTTTTAATGCTGCTTTTTAGGTGATTTCAATCTACCTAAGCTTGTATGGGCTCAGACTGACCAGTCCTACTTTACTGCAACAAATCCCACCTCTGATAAAGAAAACCTTTTCATCGATTGCCTTACTGACTCTGGTCTGTATCAATTAAGTGGTGTCACCAATAACATTGGCAGACAACTCGACCTAGTCTTCGCCACTGATACAGATAACTGCATCATTTTAGAAAGCAGACATCTTCTTTCTAAGTTGGATAGTTACCACCCTCCCCTTTCTCTTACGTTAGCGTATGACAATGGTCTTAATCGCGTTTCTTATGAGTATTCTTACAGTTTTAATTTTCATAAGGCTAACTACGCCAAACTGAATAACCTCCTCAGTATGGCCAATTTTGAATTTCTTTACGATAATCCCAACCTCACGGTTAACGATGCTCTCGCATCCTTTTATACCGAAATTTTCAAATGTCTCCCAATCTGTACCTTTTTTACCTAAAAAGAATCCCTCTACATCACCACCCTGGTATAATAAAGAGCTGAGATCTCTTCGTAATAAGAGAAATAAGCTCTGGCGTACTTACTTAATATCGCGTTCCGACATCGATTTCTTTTACTACCAGTCTGCCCTAATAAATTTCTCTGTACTTTGTCAAACTCTATATGACCACTATTTAAACCAAATGGACCGCACACTCATTTCCGACCCCAAGCGATTCTTTCAGTTCATCAAAACTAAAAGTAAATCGGATAACTATCCATCACCTCTGAATTTTCTAGATAAGTCCTCGGGCGATCCCCAAATTATAGCAAATCTCTTCGCAACTTTTTTTAGCCAAGCGTTCGCCACCCATTCCCAAGAGCCAGACCACTCTTACTTTTGCTACTTAAATAGCTGCCCACAAACAACTTTGGAATATGTGTCTATAACTTTAGAGCAAGTCAAAGATAAAATAATAAACCTCAAAGATGATTATTCCGCCGGGACTGATGATCTTCCCCCTATATTTTTAAAGAAATGTGAAATGCACCTAGCCGAACCTCTTACAACTCTCTTTCAGCTTTCTATCACCCAGGGATTATTTCCCTCGACCTGGAAAAGGTCATTTATTATTCCCCTACATAAAAAAGGCCGAAAAGATGATATTTCCAACTATCGACCAATTGCTAAGCTGTCCTGCATACCTAAGCTTTTCGAGAGCATTATTTATGACATAATGCTTTTCCATTGTAAACCTATTGTTTCCCAAAACCAGCACGGATTTCTCAAAGGTAGATCTACGACCACCAACTTAACGGAATTTGTATCAAGCACTTTATGTGCACTGGAATCTGGAAATGAAGTTGATGTGATTGCCACCGATTTCAGCAAAGCCTTTGATAGGATTTCACACGATATAATCCTTCTGAAATTAAAAGCTCTTGGTTTCCAAATAAACTTTATAACATGGGTTCAATCATATTTAAATGAAAGACAGTACTATGTTTTATTTAGGTCCATGATTTCTGACCCAATTAAAGCCTCCTCTGGTGTCCCTCAAGGCAGCCACCTTGGCCCCTTACTATTTATTCTGGCCATTAATGATGTTGATTGCATCATTAAAAATTCATACATATCTATTTACGCAGACGATATGAAAATCTTTAGATATATATCCTCTTCCTCAGACAGCCTACCACTGCAGGTAGGCTTGACAGATTTTGTACTTGGTGTCAGAAGAATTTTCTTTTCTTCCCGTAAGCGGCCCCTACTGCTATCCAATCTTTAATCTGCCTGTTCCCTTAGTGAATGAGTTACGTGATTTAGGTGTTATCTGTGATAAGGAACTCAATTTCCGTTCTCACATTGATAATATAATAAAGAAAGCCAACTCTGCCCTTGGCTTCATCAAGCGCTGGTCTAAGGAGTTTTCCAATCCTTATGTTACCAAATCTCTTTACATAACCTTTGTTAGGCCTCTTCTTGAATATGCAAGCCAAGTTTGGTCACCCTACTACAGAACACACATACTCCGGATAGAAACTGTTCAACGCAGGTTTTTACGATTCGCTTTACGTGGTCTTCCCTGGGATGATAGCCAAAACTTACCACCTTATACCGACCGGCTGAAACTTATAAATTTACAACCCCTTTCTATACGTCGAAAAGTTGCCGAATACAGAGAAATTCATCAAATTTTAGTTGGGAATATCGATTGTCCTTCTTTACTTCGACTTATTTCTTTTAATACCAACCCACGCAATCTTAGGTCTGTGCCACTTTTCCGGCTCAATCTTCAGCGAACGAATTACGGACACTTGGAGCCAATGTCTAGAATGCTTCGTGAAGTTAACGATATTCTGCCTCTCTTCGACTACCATCTCACCAAACTCTCTCTTAAAAACACTCTTATTTCCACCTATGCCTCACATCCTAACTTTTTTTAACCGCTCCCACCCTTTAGTTTTTATCTTTAGTTTTAAGTGAAAATTGTTAGTTCTAAGAATAAGCTTGCAATAAGCAATAATAAATCTGTCCGGGGTTGACCCGGGCCGCAAATCAAAAATTTGGGTAGCCAATTTAACTGACAATTTTTCAAAGTTGTTCGGATTTATATGACTCTTGGTTAGCTTAATGCACACTTGAAAGATGTTCTTGGGATCCTCTTCAGAAAGTTTGACAAGGATACCCCATGAAACAATATCTAAAGATATTATAATTGGATTCTTAAGCAAACAATTTCGCACACTTGGAGCTATGCCCATCCACTTTGTGGAAGATTTTACGGAAAGATCTTGGCTAAAAAACTTATAAGATCCAGATTGTGCAAGAGTTGAAACCGAGTGACCAATATACGCGTCGTAGGTTCGGTGAATGGGCCGAAAGCATGATTCAGCTTCAACGCAAAATTTTGTTCTCAGATGAGGCCCATTTTTGGATAAATGCACATGTAAACACGAAAAATTGCCGGATCTGGAGTGGATAAAACCCAGAAGCCTTTGTCGAGACGCCCTTACAACCATTAAAACTCACTGTTTGGTGTGCTTTATGGGCTGGTGAAATCATCGGCCCATATTTCTTTAAGGACGATGCGGACCAGAATGTTACCGTCAATGGAGAGCGCTATAGAAACATGATTTCTGACTTCTTCGTTCCACAGTTGAATGGCAATGACGTGAAAGAGCTTTGGTTTCAACAAGATGGCGGAACATGCCACACCGCGCGCGACATCATCAATTTATTGCGGGAAACATTTGCTGAGCGCATAATTTCGTGTAATGGACCTTTGAACTGGACTCCACGATCCTGTGATCTCACACCTTTAGATTACTTTCTTTAGGGGTATGAGAAGTCACTAGTCTATGCCGATAAACAAGAAACGTTGGACGATTACGCAGTCAACATTCCCTGTGTTATTGCTGATATACGGCCCCAGTTGCTCAATAAAGTTGTCGGAAATTGGACTTCACGATTGCGCTTCATTCGAGCTATCCGTGGCTTCCATATGCCCGATATTATATTGAAACACTAATGGCATAAAATTATCTGTTAAATAAATATCATAGACATTAACATTAGCTTCAATTGCTTTATTTCATATTTGAAAATGACTGAGAAGTAGTTGAAAACATGTTAGATAATTTTAAAACTATGGGTTGCAGAATGTTTCTAAAAGTAAATATGCTGCATGCTCACTTAGATAAATTTGAAAACAGCATAGGGGCGTACCCAGAAGAACAAGGAGAACGTTTTCATCAAGTAATCATGGACTTCGAACAACGTTTTCAGAGTCAATGCAATAAAAATATGATTTGGGACTACATTTGGGACTGAGAGAAAGCACTTACAAACATAAAAAAAAGTAATAAGGTTGACTTTTAAACTTTTTTCCACTATTTTGTAATTTGATTTGATATTAAAAGTTGATAAAAATTATATATAAATATATCTGTTTCGATTTATCAATAAATAGAAATTTAAACTATGGATTTTCTAAAATATTGGTCAACCGTTCTCCTGAATACAAAAGCAAACTTTTTCAGGCCATATATTTTTATTTCGTCTGACTATCGATAAATCTATCGAAATTTCACACCCTCTTGTCAAAGTCAAAATTCGTGTTGACTTGTGTTATTCGCAATGAAATAAACACACACACTCCCCCCAGACCCCACATAGCGGTCATAGGTGAAAAAGAAATATATCTTATTTTTGTGTAAAATAAGCAAAAAGGAATGTGATATATGTGTGCGTATTTTTTTTAAGCACATTCCTTTCGCTTCATTTTCATCATCACTCAATTTGCGTGCAGAAGATCGTACACCCATCAAGGCAACTGACAGTGTAGCACTACTCGACACAGCATGATGTTTGAGTGGAGTGGGTTTGTGCATAGAGAGTTACTGGCATGGGGTTGGTTAGATTACAGTGGAAATGTCTTACGCCTTATGAGTGCTTATGGTAATTGTTGGGGCAAAAGAGCGTAATATTTTTGTGGTACTCAGCGATGGATGTTTACTTTGGCCGCTAGAGGCACCACCATCGATTTCCTCAAGTGATAGTACTATAAGTTTCATATACAATGGTAGTACCCAAAGTAGATTATTATTATTATTATAAATTATTAACATAATTAAAATTAGATATACTAACAGTATATGAGCGCTAGCTGCGGCTCTATTGTAGCTTAACTTATATTTTTATTGCTACATTAGTACTGTTCGCTGATATTGCTTGAACTTAAAGGGAATGTGATCGATGTTTCATTAGAGAAAAAGTAGCGTGGTTGCCATAGAAAAAAAAAACACGAGGCACCTTGGCTAATGGTTGAAATGCGAATGCCTTTTTTTATTCCTTTCTGTTTCCTCTTCTTTTCTTTTCTTTTTATTGTAGTACAAAACAATTGAACTAGTACATTAAGTTATGATTGCAATAGTAATTTAAGTTTGACATAAAGATGGCGTAAACAAGTACTTACAGCTACAATAGATAATATATTTTTATTATTATTATAATTATAATTTATCGTATTTCATTAAAATACATATATTAACAGCGAGAGAACTATCTGCAGATACTTACGGCTCCATAGCATTTTAGATTAGTATTAGTTTAATATGTATATGATATTAGTAACGGCTATAAATATTTAGTTACATTGCCAAATTAGACCTTTTAATGAAGTTGTGCATTTTACGAATATTTTCTTAATTAAGGTTTCTTAATAATTCGTAGGCTGATGATTTTAGGTTAAGCAGTTGGTTTGTTTGTATACAGGATTGACATTGTCCTATTCCTAAGATATTTTTTATGCCAATTTGAGTGTTGTGTGTGTGTGTGTCCTAAGCGTATACTCACAAAGGTCGTGGTCATTTGTTTTGAAGCTCTGGTGAGGTAAATTGGCTAGGATCTGACTTTGTTGATGACCACTATTTGGTGGTGATAGTTTTGCCAATCCGAGAGTTGTCTGGATTTAATCTTGTAGCTGATAGTTCGTATCATGTCTAGTTCAGTCCATATCGCGAAATTATGTACTGGAGCGCGGTGTGTGACTGGGGACCCACATTAGTTTCAGCTTATTGGGGGTTTTTATAAGACAGTTTCTGATTTTGTCAACAATCACTGTATTGTAATTAGAATTTTCTATTGATTCGACTATTATTGCTATAGTTTTTTTTGAATAACTCAGGTTTCAGCGGCAAAAACATATGCGCTAGTATGTAACAGCTAAACAGAGAACGTAGGTAGCTCCGAAAGATGTACTCTCATTGGTTTTGAAGAATTCTGCAAATAATAAATTCCAACCGCTAGAGTTAAGTTGCGATATGATGCTGAGGAATATTGCGTGGAATATGGTATGTCCTTGTTGGTATTGGTTTTGTTGTATTTTGCCAAGTCCATGATGAATGAAGTGTATTATATACACCACGATCTATGTACACAAATCTTTTTTATCGGTGATTCAATTTCATCGGCTCAGATTAGTGCGAGGGTATAGCGGATGTAAGGCGTTTTGTAGTTGTCATATTAATAGCAAAAGTGATGTGATTGGACCGTTTGAAGAGACCGCTTTCTCTGATAAGAACAGGTACGCTATTTTTTTGGTTCTAACTAGTATGAGAAGGCTGCCGTTGTATGATTTGCTTATAGGCTGTGATTATGCCGTCAATTGCTTTTTTAAGCAGGAAAATGCTAAAGCATGTGAGAGACTTTTCAGTGTTAGTCGATGTGACCCAAAAAGGTTGCAGCTTTGTTCTGCGGCTGTCTCAGTTGACGACATTAGTGAGTGAGTATTTTATAAGGCTTCTTCTCACTAGTATATAAGATTGAGCGTTATCTTTCCCTGACATATACAATGCGTAGTGTGCAAAAGTCGTGTGTTCGAAAATTAATTTGTTGGCAACCACGGGTTCTCGAATCAAAACAGTGTCTTTCCTGTCTTTAGAAAGGGGAAGTGATAGGGCGACCGAAAATTTTTAAAGAGTTTTGAAAATTTATCTGTAGTAATTTTACTTAAACCGGCAGATGAACCTCTACCACGGTGTCATTTAGGTCATCCGATTGCAAAGAGTAAAAAAAAACTGATGCTTCGGAATCTGGAAATGTAAGTTGTGAGTCTAAAATATAGAGATTACCCTTCTTTAAACTCTAAAGTTAATGTAATACACGCAAACTCGAATCTTGAGTATACCAATTAATGACAATAAGAGACCGCATCTATAAAGACCCTTTGATCTTCTAGCTTTACGATGTTTATGTTGTGAGTCGGAGCGAAGGGTTGCTTGATATAATAATAAATCAATTATAACGCGATTACACTTTCATAATTCTTTTTTTTTCTTTAGAATACAAGAAGAGCGGGAAGAACGTCACAAGTACAAACATATTGCTCGGCAAGCATTTGTGAACACTGAATCTGATAATCCCAAGGAATCGAATGAATCAGGATCGTTTGACAATGGAGACCCGAATACAACAAACCTATATTTGGGAAATTTAAGTCCAAAGGTTTTAACGTATTGACTGCAAACGGTTACGTTTATCTATAATTGTTCTTTTTTCAGATTTCAGAGCAACAACTCATGGAGCTTTTTGGACGTTACGGTCCGTTGGCGAGCATAAAAATCATGTGGCCCCGATCAGAAGAGGAGAAGTCTCGTGGAAGAAATTGTGGCTTTGTTGCATACATGAGTCGTAAGGATGCAGAACGCGCACTTAAAACACTCCATGGGCGTGATGTTATGGGTTACGAGATGCGGTTAGGTTGGGGAAAGGCTGTTCCCATCATGAATCAACCAATATTCATTCCTCCTCCTATGCTTGAACTAACTCTTCCTCCACCTCCTTCAGGTTTGCCGTTTAATGCACAGCCTGCACTAAACGAAACTCTGGCTACCCCTGAAGGAAACTATAAAGAGTATGGCAACGATTCGGAGAAAACAGAAACCATGAAAAAGGTTTTTCCAAAAGAAAATTCTATTTTGTTTGCAAATTTGTTTTAATTGTATTGTTGATTGCATTTATTTCAGATTTTATATAACGCAGTGGTTAAAGTTTTTATACCAACTGAAAAGTATGTTAGAATTTCGAATCTTCTGTGCCTTTTCTGGTATTCATTTCCATACTTTCAGAACTGTTTTATGCGTTATTCATCGTATGATAGAGTTTGTCATAAGGGAAGGTCCTATGTTTGAGGCGCTTGTAATGAGTAGGGAAATGGAAAATCCGTTATTTGCATTTCTGTTTGATAACGAAAGTCCAGCCCACATTTACTATAGGTGGAAGTTGTTTTCCCTTCTTCAAGGAGATACGCCGAACGAATGGCGAGAAAAAGAATTTCGTATGTTCAAGGGAGGTCCAATATGGAAACCGCCTTTAGCTAATTTCTACACCCAAGGGATGCCAGACGAACTAGTTGTTGACGATGATGCTCCAGAGCCTCATAAGGGTGCACTCTCAAATGCGTATGTGATAAGAAAATATTTGAAAATTCTTCGAACTATAATGTATCTTTTAATAGGCAACGTGATCGGTTGGAGGATTTAATTCGCCACTTGTCACCAGAGCGATCACGAATTGGTGACGTTATGATATTTTGCATTGAGCATGCAGAAGCAGCTGACGAAATTTGTGAGTGCATTGCAGAGTCTCTCTCCAGCCCAGATACTTTATGCTCTAAAAAAATTGCCAGACTTTATTTGTTCTCGGATTTGCTACATAATTGTACAGTTAAGGTGTCAAATGCCAGTTTCTTTAGGAAAGCGTGAGTATTTTTCTTTTTAAAAAATAAATTTGTTATTTAGTCTGAGTCGTTAAAGAACCTTCTTGCAGTATTTTCATCAATTGTGGATCCATAGCCCGGTTTGGGCTTATCCACTAAGAACCCCAAAACCAATTTTCAAAGGGCTTGCATTTTTTTTTATTTTGCGTGAATGTAGTCTAATTTTCAGCTCCTCTTACTTGCCACATTTTTAGCGGCAAACGATAAGAAATGTGAAGAAGGCATTCAAAACACCTTATTCACGTGTGCAGAGTCGATAGCCAAAACGGTAATGATCGGTATTAGGATGTCTTTCAGAAGCTACAGTCAAATTCATTTCTTTTTTATGGACGCTCCATATATATAGCATTTAGCAGAACAATTAGTGTCTGATAAAATGTTACATATACTTTCATCTAGCATTGTAAAATGTAATTCGTACTTAGGTAGCACAGAACTACCATCGAAATTAATTTGATACGCAGATAATTGGAGTATAGAATTTTTCATTAAGGACTCTTGCTCCCTTACTAAATGCTGATTCTCCTTCATAAGAATGAACTTAATAGGTCTGCAAAATAATGTGGAGGAGGAACGTAGGTGGATCCATAACTCAGTTTTATTGTCATCTACTAATTTGATAGGAACAAGAGCTATCCAGAACATAAATTCACCAGTTTGAGATGTATTTTCCGTGAATTTCTGTCTGCACTGCCATCAAATCTCCACTTGCAAATTAGCTTTAAATCTGAGATCGATGTCAATGATTTTTAAAATGCTTTGTAGGGTAATGTCTAGTAGTTCCTGTAGGTTAACCTCTGCAGATATTTCACTTACAGATACATTTGGTAAAAAAAGTTTTCTAGCTTGCCTCAGAGTCTTGACGGAGGAAGAATAGTTCTTAGATTGCTTATTCATAAAACTGCGGAGAATATTATACTTTCTATCAGAAAGGTCAATGTCGAAATATAAAGCAAGAACTTGATAAGGACTTATAGTCGGCTGATGTTAAGTCAACATGATGTTGATCGTCTTGAAATATCGCATGCAAAATTAAGTTCTTCAACGGAGCGTGTATTTATCAGATCTTGAACTCTAAATTTTTTTGTCTTTGTAGATGCTTCCTTAAATCTTACTAAAGGTCTCCCGCGACGAGTTTCTTCCTGCGGCTCTCCAGTGGATCTTGATGGTGTTGGTTGCAGATCGCTTTCTGTCTCAGTTGGTATCAATAGTTCCTTTTGTAACCACTTTGAATGTCGCTTATATTTGCGGTTTCTAGAGCAATCTTTCCACTTTCTGCTCACCGCTAAACAATAAGCTACACCTGCGTGTCTAATTTTGGCATTTAAACTATCAGAACAGTCACTTAAATTTAAAAGCGATTTCAGTTTATGGATAACTTTATACAGTTTTTCTGAATTTGGATTTGAAAATCGTTGGCTATTGTATTTGGGAAAAAAATTCCCGGTTATAAGGGTAGCAATTTGTAGCAAAAAAAAAATAACACAAGAACAAAGTCTGATATATGACTTATGCATAGCAATTAAATGCACAGAATCTTTTGCGCCGATTTTTTTTAAAGCTTATTTAAAATGAAGAAATAATTCACTTTATCCCGCTATATATTTTAATATATCTAAAAAAATGTTGGTACTAATACTAGAATAACAAACCTTCTTCCAAATTCGACATGATTTTAGTTCGAAATTTTACACGCAGTAGAACAAAGTAACATTTCTTCACAGCAAGCAAAATTGAAACTAATGAAATTGCAACATGATCGTTCTACTCAATGCTGTGTTACTGCAAGTACCGTTATGTTTTAAGAGAAAACATTTTTGTTTTTGTTTGATTGAGTCATTTTTCTACAATAATTAAGTTAAAAGCGAACATACCATCTTGATCAAAAAGTTCCCAGGGGACAGCACCGTGTTGCGCTACCATTGTTCCGGATTTGAGTTCTGTTTGTTAAGTTGATAAATCTGTTGTTGACATTCCCTCTAAATCTTAGCATCATAGCTCGACATTTGCAAAAGTTACGTAGCCTATTACATCTATTTTTGTGTGTGTTGGCAATTTTTTTTTGCAATTTTAGAAATGGATTTAAATTTGCAACAACGAACTTGTATTAAATTTTGCGTAAAAAACGGATTTAATGGTGCGCGAATGTTAGAAATGTTGGAAAAGTGTTTCGGCAAATTTTCTAAAGAAAACGGTCGTTTACCAGTGTCACGAGCGGTTCAAAAGTGTTCGTGAGTCGAAGATGATGAACGCAGTGGCAGACCATCGACATCGAAAACCGACGAAAACATTGAAAAGAAATGTTAGTCAATAACCGCAAATTAACCATCAGAGAGATAGCGGAGGACTTGAACATTGCCTATGGATCCGTCCAAGACATTTTGGTTAATGACTTGGGTTTCCGTCGTGTAGCAGCAAAGTTGGTGCCAAAAGACCTCAATTTCATGCGAAAAAGAGACCGTGTTGACGTCGCAAAAGAGATAATTTGCGTGGCTGAATCCAATATCATATTCATCAAAAGGATCATTACTAGAGACGAGACGTGGGATTACTAGATGGAGTGAAAAGTGACCTCCTTGGGAATTAAAAATTTGTTTTTTTTAAATGTTTTTTTATATTATTCAATATAGTCCTCTTTTAGTTTGATAGACTTATTCCAGCGATTTTCCAACTTCTTGATCCCGTCCGATAAGTAATTTTTCGGAAGATCTGCAAAATACTCCTCCGTGGCGTCGATGATTTCCTCGCATGAGCTGAATTTTTTTATTGATGAGCCATCTTTTGAGGTTTGGGAAGAGATAATAGTCCAAGGGATGCAAATTCAGTTACCAATCGACGCCAAAAGCCCGCCCGATTCCGCATCAGCAAGTCCAAACACTCTTTCGAAGTGCTCTCGCGTTCGTGTTTTTGGTCAAAAGTGAGCATTCGCGGCACCCAGCGGCAGGATAACTTTTTCATATGCAGAATATTGCCCAAAATATGGCGTGTGCGCTCAGTACTAATCTTTGTGGTATCTGCTAGCTCGCGCACCTTCACTTTCCGGTCAGCCAAGACCATTGCATGTATTTTTTTGACATTGTCCGCTGCGGACTCTCGAAACCAATATTTGACGGTATAATCTGACGGAACATTAGCCCCATAACATTTATTCAACTTTTCTTTTGTTTCCTTCGCCGTTTTGCCTCTCAAAAAATAATGTTTTATGAGAGAACGAAAATCGTTTTTGACCATACTCAACATGATGCCAAACACGTTAACAAAACTAAAGGCAGTATCGCACTGAAATTTGGCATGTCTGCCTAAATATGAATGGACTTCAAGGCACCATAACCTTTTTTGCAGTAGTAGCGCATTCTGTTGACCGCCAGAATCCGCGGAGGTCACTTTTCACTCCATCTAGTATGAGTACGACACGCAATCCAGACATCAGGCAAGTGAATGGCATTCACCAAATGAGCCGAGACCAAAAAAACCACGTCGTTTTCAGTCAAAAAAGAAGGCAATGCTCACGGTTTTCATGGATTACAACTGTGTAGTGCATCATGAATTTTTGTCAGAAGGCCAGACAGTAAACAAAGAGTATTATTCGGGCGTTTGCGTGAAGCAATTCGCCGAAAGAGACCAGAATTGTGGGCAGAAAACTCGTGGATTTTGCACCATGATAAGGCGCCGTCGTGCAGTACCATCATTATTCGCAATTTTTTGACGAAAAATGCAACAAATACCATCCAACAGCCACCGAATTCACCAGATTTGGCTTCCTCTGACTTCTTTCTGTTCCATCGAGTTAAAAAAGCACTATGGGGAACGCGTTTCAGGAGCCGAGAGGAAGTAATGGAAAAATCGCAGGAAGCACTGATGGACATACCGAAAACCGAATATAAAAAATGTTTCGAGGATTGGAAGTGTGCAAGTGTGTTGCAGTCAATAGCGATTACTTTGAATTGGAGAATATAGATTTAGATGAACAAACTTGTATTTCTAATTTTCTGAATACAGAACTTTTTGATCAAGGTAGTATTTTTTTTTATTTTCGTCCAAGGGTTGCCGCACTGTGCGTCGAGGTGATTCGCAAGTGATGTAGATAAATTGTTAAAATATATATAAATAAATCCTAATGGGCCAGCGCACACTGTATGAATTTTTCCCCGGGGTATCTTTTACTTCAACCGCACACTGGATGAATAATGCGGAGCTGAATTGTGTATACATGAACCGATTTTGAATGTAGTGGTATTTCTGATAATTTTTCTTACTCTTTAAAATTGACAACTTTTGTGTGTATTGGTTTTCCCCCGATGTTCAACCGCTTCAACACTGGTTGAATATTTACACCGTTTCTTACTTTACACTTCATCTCCCTCTTCTATAAAACTAGTTTTACTCGGGGATAATTAGTCCAGTATGCTCTGGCCCAATGACTGACACTACAGAATAAAACACGAACCGCGTATTGTGTTTTTGAGGTGTATGGTCACCTCGATAAGTATTGTAATTCAAGCCATGTAGTTGTGTACAGAAAATTTAAGTGATATACATATAAGATTGACTTTGATTTTTTTTTTTTTAAAGGACTTAACACTTAAGTGGGTATGAATATTCTTATAATGCCTCAGCATGTGTTATAGTCCGCTTCAAATCACCGTGCAATTGGGAAGCTGCGCAAAGAGAGCCTGGAAGCGCATCATCTGGTCACTGGAAAATGATATTTACGAAACGGCTGAACCATGTTTTGTCAACAGCACGCGGAATACTGAGTTCCCATGTGGTCACCCACCTATTTTTTGCGAATTTAAATGCGCAAAAATGTAATTTTTAGTCTAGTTTTAAAAAACCTATGCAAGGAGTAGAAGTAAGAAAAAAGTAAATTTATATACAATGGACTGCTTTAAGCCAGGAAAGCATTTAACACGCCAAGCAAAAGTGCTTACGCTGAAAATTCACAACGAAAACTTGGATTATGAAAAAAACCATGCAAATGAAGCTATTACGAGAGTAGCTGTAAGGAAAACAGCTGCATTTTTTGGAGTTTCGCATATGACAATATACATACAAAATATTAAAAGAACAAGACCAAACTGGAACAGTACACCCAACAAGAAAATTCCTCATCGGCACTGGATCACTGGATTGGATGACTTCGGCTTTGAATCTATCAAAAGGATGATCTACTCTTTCCACCAATTTGACTAGAAAGTCGTAGCATTGACCGCGCGCAGCTCAGCATTCACTAAGACTCGGCGAATCGTTCTGGCACTCACTTCAATTTGTTCATTTGTTCATTTATGTTCACTTGTATACATGGACGAATCGACCAAAACATGTATAAGTATATAATGGTTACGTTCGCTTTCCAGCAAGATAACGATCCTAAACACACTTCACGCCTTCTGAAGCAATGGCTTATGGACACGAAAACGACGGTTTTAGATTGGCCAGCACAAAGCCCGGACCTTAACCCAATTTATAATTTGTGGGCTGAGGTTAAAATGGGTTTAAAAAGCAAAAAGCGAAAAATCGATAATGAACTTTTTAATAATATTAAGGAAATTTGGGAAGGAATCCCATTATCAAAGTGCCGACCCTTAGTGGCCACTATGTCAAAACGACTAACTGAAATAATCAAAAATAAAGGATATTTTTTTTATAAGTTTTGAAAAAAACGTTGAATTTAATTTACGTTTCTAATTATATGACCAGCCAAAATTGCAGCTTTTAACTAAATGTTGTAAAAAAGAGGGACTGAGCAAACGCTAACGTATGGTAACGGTTGTTTTAAACTGATTAACAATTAATGACAAGTGTTTATGCCCAAGCCATTCATCCGGGGTCGGAGAAATGCATATACCTTCAAAATACACGTCGCATTACATCGTTTCTAATTATATGACCACCACTGTTAGTGCAGAATCTCAAATTGAAGTAATTACTCCCCGTTGTCAGAAATAGCAATGTGACAGAAAGTCTGCAATTAAATCAGATACCACTTCTCAAAACCACATTTTATTGTCGAATGTACTCATTAACTTTTGTTAACAATATCAACAAATTCTGATGATCAACTAACGAATTCTGTAAGCAAATGAGTATAAACGCTCTTTTATCCATTCATGCACCCAAATTCCTTTCCTTATTTCCTTTGTTTCCTTTCTTCGATTCCTTCCTGGTAAATTGTATCTATCATAAATGCCATAGTAGAATTAGACTTCAAATAATTCAATAAATGAAGTCTGGTGACAATTTCCGCCAAAACCATGCAAAGAAACATGCCAGTTATGTTGTACAGAGTGAAGCTCTATCTTAACATCAGACCGCTGATCCATTGAAAAACAGTGGTAAATTTGATCTGACATCCGTTACATGTGGCATCAGTCAAATACTTATAGTTTGTTCCAGCTGTGCCATTTTAAAATATGGATCCTTTAACCATCGCTTAACATATTAAAATTGTTTTCAAATTTTCTATTTTTGAACAAAACCTTGGTCTTTCTCGGTGGCTACGTCAAAAGCAGAATTTGGTTCTGTTAGTCCAAATGTGAAATCGACTAACTTTAATAATCGGCCCTACTTTAATAATGAATTTTATACGGAATGGCTCAACACTGCATGAAAAGTTCTCTGACCTTTAAATTTCGAGATTTGGCGACATCAATTGAGGGCCAAGATCATGTGATCCGATTCCATTGGATTTCTTGTGAAAGAAAATTATCAACTCATTCTAATTTTAGACAGGCTCTTCAACCCAGGCAAAAATTAATTTGGGCAACGTATTGATTTAAAACACCTACACACATGGCAATTTGGGACAAAATTTTCGATTACAATTGCTACCAGCAGGAAAATTTCCTCGGGTGTAGGGCAATTTCAAGCGGCGACACACACGCCAATTTGTACACACAATTTCTAGGACTCTTGAGTGGAGAGAAATTGTGTTGCAGTCTACATGCATCCCCAGTTGCCTGTACAATTTAGGATTTCGTTCGAGAAGTCATCCTGTCGCTGTTAATATCGAAGAAACAAAAAGTTGGAATTGCACCAGCATTATAGACTTTTAAAAGCGCCCAAAGTATAGGCGCTTCTGCACTTCGTCATTATTCATTCAATATCAATGCGATTCATCTAATATTCGTATGTTTAAAATATAATATGTATATAGTTCAATATGTATGTAAGTAAGATATAAAAAATCTTTCCTTTAATTTATGTTTTCAGTGTAGAAAAGCAACTTCTGGAAGTTTTTGAGAATCTACATTCTTATTATATGTCAATGGAAAGCCGATTAAAGGGAGAAGGTTTTAAAGCGCGTGTACTTAAAGTATTACGGGCATGGGAAGAGTGGACTATTTATCCAAAAGAGTTTTTGGGTAAACTAAAAGCAATTTTCTTAGGGTTACCTCAAGTAAAATTAATCGTAATTAATTGTAAAACTTTTATAAATTGAATCGAATATCTTAAGGTAACTGAGGAAAAAAAAGAAGAAGATGATCAAGATATAGATGGTGCTCCAATCTCAGGGGACGAAAAAGACGATGAAGACCTTAATGGAGTGCCGTTGGATGGAGCAGCTTTATTAAAGGGCGCATTAATGCGTGCTTTGCCCGAATCTATTCCAATACAAAAAGATACGCCAATA
This sequence comes from Volucella zonaria, assembly GCA_963966105.1. Taxonomy (NCBI): domain Eukaryota; kingdom Metazoa; phylum Arthropoda; class Insecta; order Diptera; family Syrphidae; genus Volucella; species Volucella zonaria. The sequence goes on from OZ014531.1 coordinate 1,220,237, forward strand.
ATGAAGCGGGATGAAAATTGTGATGACGAATACGATGATGATATTGATGGCGTTCCATGTAAGTAATAAATGCGTAATATGTATTACAAACAGGTACGTAATTTATGAAAATGTTGTATAGTGGATGATGATATAGATGGAATACCAATCGATCGAATTGGAGATTCCCCAAAAAAGGGTGGCGCGTTTATACCATCCAAGTGGGAAACCGTGGATCCAGAACAAGTAGAGGCGCAAGCAATTACAACAAGCAAATGGGATACATTAGATCCAATTGCTCCCGAACCGCCAAAATTCTATGATAGCAATAGCAGTAATAGTTCAGATGGCGATAATACAGATCAGTCGCGAGATTATAGCGAAGAGAAAAGAAGTAAACTTCGAGAAATCGAAATGAAATCCATGCAGTATCAAGATGAATTAGAATCCGGCAAGCGAGAGTTGCGATCTGGATGGACGATTGGGCAACAAGTAGAACATTATCGAAAGAAATTATTAAGAAAGGTAAAACTTATAACACAAATTAAGTTCGAATATATGTACTTATTTAAAAATAAAATGTTTAAGGATTTGCAAAAGGAAGAAGTTGACTCTCCGTTATATGTAAGAAAGGATTTACGGCGAAGCCCGAGTCCAACTGGATCGTAAGTGATTACTATTTTTGTAATCTTCAATCAAATGTTGAATTTAAAATATTTCTTTATTAGAGCTCAATCTAAAAAGTCACGACATACAAAACGTTCACCATCTCCATCCTATTCTTTGCGATCGAGTCCATCCAGAAATAAAAGACGTTCAAGATCACCGCACAGTAAACGTGATACTTCGCCTGTTACACGATATTCAAAGCAATTAAAGCGTAATCGTTCGCGTAGCTTATCTGATTCACCAAAACGGTACCCTGAAAAATCTCTATTTACTTCAAAATCATCGAAATACGATGACAGTCCTCCGACAAGATCAAGAAGGTAGTAGACCTCACATTAAATACTTTTTACTAATTTATCATTTCAATTTTAGATCCCCATCTGGTAGCCGCTTTTCCCCGCCAGCGAGGTCAAGACGTAGCCCTGAAAAAACTTCTAAGCTTGATATATCTCCAAAATACAGCAGCAGATCATCGCCCACTCGCCATCGTAGTGACAAGCATAAACACAAGCATAAACATTGAAACGAATTTCTCATTATAACATCTTTCTCGTAGAATTTTTAATATTATAATATTCTTTACATATTTGCGTTAAATAGTTTGTGTAAAAAATTCATAGAAATTAGTTCTTCACTTACTTCATTTAAGTGCGGGGTTTATTTCGGATATATCTTTTTTTTAACAGAAAAAAAAGCTTGTTTTATAAGAAAATTATTTCTTTATGTGTATCTATAAAATGATACGAGTACAATAGAGAGTTCACAAAAGAGAAAAGTGTATCAAAATTATTTATTGACTTGCAATATGAAGAACTGTTATAAAGTACAAAGTAAAGTAAGTAAAGTAAAAAGCATAGACTGGACCTACGTTGTTATTCCCTCTAAGTAACTTTTATTTATTAAAATTTTTGAAAAATTAAGAAACAAAATATTAAAAAACTCTCACTATCTTTTCCAGTACAAGATGATAAACATAAGTACGTTACGTTGCTAGTCTTTGAATTTGGATGCGAAAAAAATTAGTGTTAAACATTACCTTGGTAATTTTCAGCTGCTCAGTAATGATTCGTTTACATTAAAACCTGCTCGTAACTCGCAACTAATTCATTCTAGCCAAAGCAAATGTCATGACGTTTTTGGTTTCTTTCTAGAATTTACTAATTTCGGTTTAGTATCACTAGGAAAGATGAGGGACTTTTATAGACACATTAATACTATGAGGTTCGTAAATTCGTGCTTATAGTAGTATGTGATTCTTACTCACTAAAAGCACATTCCTTCTAAATCAATACGCTGCTACGAAGTTTCGATTTCTCAAGCAATTTTTGTTGACAGGTGTGTTTTTAAAATAAAGTTCTGCGTGTTTCAGTTTCGCTCTTTTATCGCACTAACTGAAAAGGTTTGGTATTTTAAAGACAGAGCAATAGATTTCTTTCGTCTAAAATTTGAAGAACTGTATTGTAATATTAATGTATACATTTAGTCGAATTTTGTGCTTTCTCGCAAAGTTGAAAATGAAAACGGTATGAGAACTTGTCACTCGGTAGTTGTCCTAGTTTTGATAACATGACTTCAGCAACTTTCCATTGACTTATATATTCTAATTTTAGTGTCGGTTTAAGAATATGGAGAAGCTAGATTAATGATCCTCTCTGCTGAATTTTAAGGACTTCTAGGGTTATTAGGTCTTAACTTGGAACCTTGTTGGGTTTTAATTTCTTTTTCTTTTTTGAGTTCTGTTAACATTGGATGTGTTATTGTGCAATTGTCAGGTGCTGTTCCCGATGCTTTGATATTATAAATGAGCACTTGACTATCCAAAGGCCTAAAGGTTTCTTCCAGATGGCCAACGACGATACCCACTTTCTGATTATCTTTGCCTATGCCCATTAGTTATTATTTTTTTTATTGGCAGCGCTAAGTCTATAGGTCTCTAGTGCCATTTATTGCTTTCCAAGAGGAGTTTTTGCATTTTTTTTTCCTGCTGTCAAGCTCTTAAGGTAAGTACTCACTGCACGGTTTTTAAAGTTTCTAATAGGTCTACAGGAGCACGACTTTATTGCCATTTCTTACGGGCTTTTCTTTTTTCCTCGTACCATTTCTTTTATTTCTGGTGGATAATGAAAACCGTAGTTTTCTTGTTTCTTCCCTTGATAGGATTTGTTATTTCACGGGCCAATTGCACGATTTTAACAAAGTAATCAATCCTGAGTAACTGCTTGAGTAAACCCTTACTCATGCAGGCTAAAATGGCAAGGGCATGCCCGGCCAGTAGCATTATACTGGCCCATGCCGTCATAGGGCTCACAACCCTATTTTTTTGGTTGTTTTGTAAAGAAAACACACAGCGTGTTAAATTTTTTGGAAAATGTGATAGAGAAAGAAAGAAAGATTTTCATTAATTGAAAAAATGGATGATATGTCTTTCGGGCGAAGCTGGGATTCGAACACCGAACCTTCCGATTTGGAAGCCAGTCCACTACAACGGCCACGGAACAAATTAAAATATGTAATGAATCAGCTTTTGGCCTCGGATAAAAATGAGCTCATTCACATAAATATATTTTTATTTGACTATACTGTCACTTCTAAACATTTTTACATATAACTTTTTTACAATTCAAAAAATATTAAGAGCATTAGGAAGGCTAATTTATATTACCTAGTCCTGCCATAAGTTCTGTTACACAATTTACGAGAATAGAACCGTTAACTTTTTTTTCAAAACACTTGCACTAGTCAGTTTGGTTTCAGTTTGGAGCGGGTCGTTAAAGAGAATCGAGGCGAGGTAATAGCGTTGCATACGTGCGGAAAAGTGTTGGGAAAAATTTTGAAATGCTAAAACCACTCAGAATATCGAGATTATTCGTTTATCGGACTACTGCTCGATTCGCCGATTTGTCTGGAGTAGAGGACAGGCGAAGAAGTGGCCCCCTGCGCGTCGCCGTATGAATGCGGTAGTAAAGGTAGTGTGTGAACGAATTCGGAGAAATCCCCTTAGAAAGCAGAAGATCATGTCCAAGGAATTGGATATATGAACCAGATCCATGTCTAGGCTGATTCGGGATGATCTGCATACGAAAGCCTATTGTCGGTCCACGGGTCATCTTCTAACTCCTCAACTAAAAAAAATTAGGCTGGAAAGATGCATGCGACTTCTGCAGTGGCATGAAAACATTCTGTATACGGATGAGAAAACTTTTACCGTGGAAGAAGTTTTCAACAAACAAAATGACAAATTTTATGCCACTTCATCTAAGGAAGCGAAAAAAGTTGTTCCAAGGGTTCAACGTGGACATCATCCCGCTTCCGTAATGGTTTGGTTGGGGTCTCTCACTATGGTGTCACATCCCTCCATTCCTGTGGAAAAGGCGTATAAACTGGTGCAAAGGTTTACAAAAAAGATGTGTTAGAGGGTGTTATGAAGGGATTGACCAATACCCTCTTAAGTGGATACAGGTGGATCTTCAAACAGGACTCTGCTCCCGCGCACAATGCCAAAACTACGGAGGAGTGGCTCATAGTCAATATTCCTGGCTTTATAGCAGCAGAAGATTGGCCGTCGAGGAGTCCAAATCTGAATCCACTGGATTATGGTTTGTGGTCAGAGTTGGAGAACATGGCCTGCAGGAAACCCCACCAGAAATTTGGAAAGCCTTAAAACAGCATTAAGCAGAGCATCGTCCACAATCTCCATGGAAACCGTACGTGCCGCTATAGCCCAATAGCCACACCGTTTGGAAGCTTGTGTTAAAGCAAAAGGCAGTCATTTCAAGTTAATCCAAATTTTTTAAATCAATATTGTGGTCTAATAAATAAAACAATTTCGAATGCAATATGTGTACTGTTTTTTTTCTATTGGCGTTTTATATTTGTAACAGAACCTATGACAGGACTAGGTACATTATTTTTTGTATATCGAGAAACAGCTGTTTTGAAATTTGCTAAACTAGTTAAGATTCTGATGGATGAAGATAGGCTATTGAACGATTAAAGGCCCACATACATATGTTCATTAGGCCTGTGCTTGTGATGTTCTCGTTGCCAGAATGTTAAAGTATTGCTCGTTGCGTAGACCGTATAGGACAATTCTTCGCTCAGGAACGTATATATTGCGGGCTCATACCATATTTGATTTTGTATATGATACATAAATCATTTTCAACGTGAAAAGTTGTTATGTTGACCCTAGCAAAGGTTTAAAGGACAACGACCTTCGGGTTTGCACGTGGAATGTTCGGACCCTTAACAGGTTAAGTGTAGCCGAATAATTAGTAGAGGCCATTGACTGCTATCACCCCGACATCACCGTCCTCCAGGAAGTGTGATCGGATGGGCCGGACATAAGGAGGATGAAAATTTAAATTTAATTTTAATTTTGGTGGTGGCTGAGGCTCCCATTTATTTGACTTAATACAAGCTTAATCTAACTTAAAAACTAACAGAAAGATTTAAGAGGTATCAACCAAGGGAATGCGGGAGGAGATCTTGTTTGAGACGGGGAGTGCTCAGGTTGAAATCAAAAACGAAGAGGTTTGAGTTGACCTTTCGGAGAATACGGGTGATTGATTCGTTCGAGCCATATGATGCATGGTGGACCGGTAGATAGGAGAGACGAGGACAACGTAGATTACGTGGGTTGGTGTTGAAGGAAATAGAGTTGAAAAGGCATGCGCAGTCGATGAATGAAAAGCATGTCAGCAATATTGCTACGTTCTTCTAACGAATTCATATTGAGAAGTTTGAGGCGGTCCTGATAGCAAGATTAAAGGGTCGTTCTAGGGCAGACCACGGAGAGCAAATCGGAGGAATCACCGTTGGATACCCCGATTCGGGAAACATAAAGTCGCTAGGGGGACAAAGCTCGTTTGGCATACTTAAGCAAGGGGCGAGCAATGGTAATATAAAGAGATCTGATTACATACGGGTTGGAAAATTCCTTTGACCACCGTTTAATAAAGCCAAGTGATGAATTGGCTTTAAGGATCATCTTATCGATATGCGAACAGAAATTAAGCTCACTGTTGAATAATATACCAAGGTCTTGAAAAGACTGAACCAGAAAAAAAAATTCTGGGAGGAGACGGGTTGCATTTACGTGAGAAGATTATAGATTGACATTTGGCTATATAAGTTCTAGACAGTTTTTGAGAGACCAGATTGAACACCGATCAAGCTCTTCTTTAAGAAGGGCAGAGTCATGGGGAGAAGAAATAGTTTTAAAAAATTTTGTGTCGTCAGCGTAAAGGGAGAGGAAGGAGTGTTTAATGACCCTCTCAAAATCGTTAATAGTAAGAATGAAGAGAAGAGGACCAAGATTGCTGCCTTGTGGAACTCCATATGAGGCCAGGAAAGGAACAGAAAGGGCGGATCTAAACCGAACACTATAATAACGGTTTATCAGGTAAGCATAAAACCATTTTAATAAAAGGCTCAAAGCCGACAGGAGACAATTTGAAGAAGATCAATTGATGAGGTATCTTCTTAAACGCTTTAGTGAAATCAGTTGTGATAACATCTATATCTTTGCCATTTTCTAGGGCTGCGAGAGCAAAAGACACGAAGCCAATTAGGTTTGTAGTTGATCTGCTTTTTAGAAAACCATGTTGTCGGGGCAAAATAAAAGGCTTATATTTGAAGCTTAAAGCTTCGTATAAAATTCTTTTCTGAGTTTGGGTATACGATAGAGTTTATCAATGGGACGATAATTGGTAACTTCATGCTTAGATCCCTTTTTGTGAATATTGATTATAGTAAAAAAGTGAAATTGGTAGGTACTGAACTACAGGCCCATCTCGACTTTATCAGCGGTAGATAAAGTACTAGAAGTTCTATCCGGCTAACTCAATATATAGAAAGATCCAATATACTAGAAAAGAATCAATATAGCTTCCGGAAAAGTAGTAGCATCATCCAACTGTTAGAAGACTTCGCTATCCACATAAATAAGATATTAAAAAGGAACCACAATATTATGATATTATTCACAGTTTTTAAAAAGCATTCGACACCCTCTGTAAAACCCCAGAAAAGTATAAATCATTCTACGTACAAAACATGCCATATTATTTTAAACATTTATGAATAATAAATTACAAGCAAAATTTTTTTGACAATTACTAATCTTGTCTGTTCATATGAAGTTGAAGAAAGAATTCATTGTAAAGCCAATGGTGAAAATAAATTCCGTTAAATAAAAAAAGTTATACATAGAGAATTTTATGTCTATTTTATTTATCAAAATATTCGTTTTTTTTTCCAAAAACTAGGTGCTTACATAGAAAATACAAAAGTAATAAGAAATTTAAAGAACAAAATACAAATTGCATTGTACATTACTAGAAATTAAAAGCAAGAAAAAAAATTTAAGAAAATTGCAGAGGGAAGCTCTTGTTTATTCAGTACTGATAGCAAACTCCACAAATTATCACAAAACATCGCATTTGATATTATCAAAAATGCTAGCAAATTAAGTTCAATTAGCATCGATTTCTGCGTCATGATTATAAACTTCCATGATCTCTTCTATTATTTCCCAGTGTTTTTCTTTTGTTAAACCGCTCACAAACACCTTAAATTAATACACACATGATGTAGCAATTTGTTTTACAACCAGTTTATTATTAAAACTTACATTATACCAAGCAGAGTTATCATCCGACTCGCCGGTAAGCGGAACTTGCACCCCATAGGTTTGCAATGCTAATGACAGGCAGCATACAGCAATATGTGATGGATTGTGGTTTAAAATTTTAGGATTGTGATGGAAATCCTTTAAACATACATAAAATTAAAAGTATAAAACGAATCGTATATGGATGAAAATATAACATTACTTGCAAAAACGCGGCGGCCGTCTTGGCTATTGGAATTGAGCCCCAAGTATTTGGTCCCAACCAGTCTTTAAGAGATTTCATATAGTATAATAAAAACTAAAACAAAAAATTAGTTTGATATATTAAACGATGGATATAATATTATCCAATTATACATACCTTATGGGGATGTTCAACATTTAAATCAAATTTAAGAGTACGAGCAATCAACAGTTCTGCTTGCACAATGGCATCTCTCATGGACCAATATTCGTCGCCTAAATCAAGGGGTGCAGTGCCTCTATTCAACGTGCTGTAAGACACATTAATAACATCGCGAATCTTAACTGGATCATCCTTAATCTTTCCTGCTAAATAGAGGCAGCTTGATGCAATTAACTGCCAAAAAGAAGTAACACATAATACCTATTGACCCAAATTGCTACTTAACTTACATATTGATCGTAGTCACTTCTTTGAACTTCATTGAAAAAACGGTGAAAAATTACGGCGGCTGTTGCCGACGTCAACGGCTTCATTGACAACTTAATAGAGCATTCGAAAAGAAATCGTGGCACAACACCTGACGCATCTTTTTTTCTAAAACAGTTAATTTGTTTACAAAAATGTTACCTGAAATCATAATACATCTACTCTTTTAGATTTACCTGTAGTCCGTTTGTGAAATTTTTGGTGCATTTGGAACATTCTCTGATCTCTGTTGGATCGTCATCACATCAACGATAGTTTTCATTTTCAATTTGCTTTAAACAGAAAAAAAAAAAACAATAATGAGAAAAACGTCTGCTTTCCAGTATTCCAGCACTAGCAAAAGCAGTTAAATATTAGAAAGTTGCGACAACGCAATTTATAACAAAACTTGTAACGCTAATCATAAAACCACAAACCGCATTGGTTATTCCAATGTGTACAAAAAACGAAGAAATAAGACAAGCACGATGACATTTCAAGCGAATTTGGAGAAAGTTTTGTAAATTATGTTGGATATTTAAACAAAATATATGAGAAACTAATCTATATTATACAAAAATTGCTTTTTGTTATGATTTACAAAAAAAAAATTAAAAAAACTAAAAAAAATATTTACAAGATATACAAGCTGGACAACACGCTTCTTTTCGCACATGTAATGAAGGCAATGCAGTTTCCACCTATGGAAAGTTGACAGCAAAGACAGTGATGCCAAGTTACCTAATTCAAATATCAAATCCAACTGTTTACATATTAGGCCTGTTCGCGTACGTTTAGAGCAAAATAAATTAAAAAATATCTATTTCGATGGAACGAGGCTAAAATTCTCTTTGCTTTCAATAAAGGGTGCACGAAACCTTATTGAAGCGTTAACACCGAATACCTAGATACTGGGTTTTGTCTGACCATTGTATCAGCCGTGAAATTTTTGTGTATGCAAGCATTTGTAATTTCATCTTTTTTCTTATGTATTTTTTTCCTCCATATTCTGTTAAAAAAATCATTTTATTTGACATTGAATTATTTATTAATAAAAGCATAGATAACTTACCAAGAACGACGATCAATATTTATTCAAATTTGAAATTTTGCCATTTTGTTTTGCCTACTCTATCAGCTGATTTTCTAAATGTGCTGGATGTTTCAAAAGGTGTGTCTGCTTTAACAACCTCAGTATTGCGAGTAGGTCTTGAGGAGTTTTAATCAAAAACTTGCTTTACTAACGGGTCTCAAAAACTGAAAGATGTATGGGAAAATTTCTGGTTTTGATTAAAGAGGCCTCCTTATTCCCAGATATTGGCACTCCTCCTGGTCTTTGATTCAAAGCTTCGCCCTTCTTCAAGGGCAGTGTAAAGAACTGGTGCGACGAAAAGGTTGCCCTCAATGCGACAAGAAGCAAATAGAGGAAGAAACAGGTACCAAGAAGCCTCCCCGAAGCCATCAGTCGGGATACCTCGCGAAGTTAGGAACAGGCGTTGACGGCCCCAAGACCATCATCTAAATGTCGCTGGCAAAACGATGCAATAAGAGTCATTTGGTAGACGTAGTCAGCAGGAAGGAGAAATGGATGGCAACAATATACACTGTTGCCAATCATCAGGCAGGATCTAGTGCAGAAGTCTTGGTTAGATAACACCAGCAGTTGCAGCTTGCGAGCAGCTACGCCAGCAAAGGTTAAGGTATATAGTGAAGACCGCATAAAAATCCACCTGGCCGGAATAACATCCACTCACGTGTTTCTGGTGGCTGACGTATGCGATGAGTTCATCATTGGTACAGACTTCATGAGACAACATGGACTACTAGCCGACTTGGGGGCACAAACCCTCAAATACGGAAGTGCAAACACTTTCCTTTTAAAAGATTCCATCCCTAGAAATCAGAAGCAATTGTTTAAGCAAAAGTGTAAGATGGTACTGATAGCCACCAATTCTATTTCATGAAGCCAGAAAATAGCGAAGACCTTACCAGCGGCGTATCCTGGCTGAAAAACTAATCGGTGAGTACGCTGTACCAAATATACACAAGACGGAGAATATGGACGTACCCAACTTGTTCAACACCACATTAACACCGGAGACGTCCGCCCAATCCGTCAACCTGCAAGGCGTCTTCCATTGGCAAAACAAACAGATGTTGCTGAAATTGTGTCGAGGATGAAAGCTGAAGGGCTGATTGAAGAATCGCAGAGTCCATGGGCATCTCCAGTGGTCCTTATGAAAAAGAAAGGCAGCAGCACGAAGTTTTGTGTAGACTACCGGCATCTCAACGATGTCACCAAAAAGGACAGCTATCCACTACCAAGAATTGACGACACTTTGGTAAGATTTCTGGAGAGAAATGATTCTCAACACCAGACCTGGGGAGCCGTTACTGGCAGGTGAATATTGATCGAAAAGATCGTGAGCAAAAGGCTTTCACCACAGGAATCGAGTTTACGGTGATGCCGTTTGGACTGTCCAACGCTCCGGCTACCTTCAAACGACTAATGGAACGAACATTGCAAGGACTCACGTGGAGAATCGGTCTAGTGTATTGGGGCGACGTTATCGTCATACGCAAGACATTCGAAGAGCATCGCGAAAATCTAAAAGAAGTGTTTGAGAGGTTGCGAAGCATTCCAAGAAATCAAGCGGCAGCTGTGCAATGTCCTCATCGTGGTTGGACGCAGGCGCTAGACTCTGGGATCGGAGCAGTGGGCTTCAGGCTTTAGTTCTGGATACGAAGCATTTCCATAAGTATCTCTATGGACAAAAGTTCATTCTTCGAACAGACTACCCAGCTCTGAAATGGCTACTCCAATTTAAAAAGCCAATCTGAAGGCCAAGATGAAAGATAGATCAAGTAGCTGCAGGGCTACGACTTTGAAGTGCAACACCGGAAGGGAAAACTCTACTCAAACACTGATGCCCTCTGTTGTCGACAGTGTGGAGTCAAATGTGAACACTGCAACCGTAAAGATGCGAAATAATAGGTCACTATCCAATTCATCAGGACCAAGCCAGTGTTAGAGTACAGATGAAATCCGTTCTTCCCAACAGGTAGATAATGACATCGAACCAATATTGGCTTGGAAGGAACACAAGGAAAGAGCGAGCCGAAGCAGGAGATATCGGAATGGAGCCAAACTCTGAAGACATATTAAGCACAGGGGGACTCGCTTTATGTGCAAGGTGATATGCTGATGAGAAAATGGGAAAGTGTAGATGGGACAACATCTCGTATGCAGCTAATCATGCCACGGTCCGTAGTCAGCCAAGTGCTTTATGGAATACATGACGCAACCTCAGTAGGTCATTTGGGAATAAACAAGGTGTTGGAGAAGGTAAGGGAACGCTTCTATTGGCTTAACGGAAAACAAGATGTCGAAAATTGATGCAAAAAGTGCGACTAACAAAGGCCCAAAAGTAAAGCCACAGGGACGAATGCAACAATAAAATACAGCACAATTTGAACGAATAGCCACCGACATCGCTTGCGCGTTTCCCGAAACCTTTAATGGTATTCTACACATCCTCGTGGTCAGGGATTAATTGAGTAAGTGGCCGGAAGAGTTCGCAAACCCAGATCGAGAGGCTAACACCGTACCAGAACAGATAATCAACATCTCGGTGAGCAGATTTGGGGTCCCAATGGAGCTACAATCTGATCAAGGGCGAAACTTTAAATCAAAAGTCTTCCAGGAAGTGTGCCAATATCTGGGAATAAGGAAGATAAGGACAAAGCCACTACATCATCAATCTGATGGAATGGACGAGCGATTAAATAGGACCCAGCGGTACTGGGATCGACACATACCACTCTTCTTAATAGCTAACCGAAGGGCGGTCCATAGTTCAACAGGACACACACCATCCAAGATCTTATTTGGTCAAACAGTTCGGTTGCCAAGTGAAAAGAAATTCGTATCCCCACCTACGGAGCCTAAGGAGGTAAACGAATTTTACAAAGCGAAATAAAGCCGAATTTTGGAATTTAGCGTTATTGCGCTCGACGTTATTTCACGGCACCGAGATCTGGTGTGGCTGCGCAAGAAAGGCAAATCCCCAAAATTGCAACAAGATTGGGAAGGTCCATACAAGGGGATAACCCGCATTAATGACGTTGTTTACCGGATCCAGCGTGAGGATCAAGGTGGTCCATTTGGATGGAATGTGCCATTTCAATGAAGCCATAAAAAAGCGCCATCTTTATTTGAATAACAAAAGATTTCAATATTTGAATAGGAGAAGACTCAACCACTGGAGAATGGAGAATGTAAACAGTTATCGAATATTCGAGCAAAATGGAAATTTGTATATAACGCTGGGTACGGAACGTTCTCGAAGGATGTCAGGGGAGAATAAATATTAGCATCCCCTAAGATATACAAGTCAGTTCTAAAGTGGAATAGAAATGTAAATTACCATAAGTGATTTAAGTAAAAGATAAAAAAAGATTGTAACTGTATTGAATAAAGCGATTGTGTCGAAAAAAATAAATTCAATCATTTGAACCAAACACAAACATTTTACAAAATTATTTATTTTAATTTTAAAATTTTCAAATCATAAGACAATATTTTCAATTAGGTTGATTCTGAGATTATTACAATTGTATTCTATTTCTGTGTTAGGAATGTTTTTAGTAATAAAAATATTATTTATAAATTTATTAACTTCTACATTCTCATTTGTCTTAAAAGTACATATGGGATTTTGATAAAATATAATAATAATATTTCCGTAGAACATTTATTTATTTATTTTTTTGGATCGTTTAGTTTAAAACTTTTGTTATGAATGATTTGTATTGTGTTTAGTTGAAAGTTCGAGGATGCTTTTGTTTGATATTAGTTCAACAAATATTCTATAAAATTCTGATTTGCATAATTTGGGATTAAGAGGATAAAAATGATTTGATTTTCATGGCAATTACTTGAACTTTTGATGTTAGGGAATTTTGCTATTGCAATATTAAAGTGTCTAAGTTCCTCAAGAGACAATATATCTATCCTAAAAGTACTAACTTACTGAGAAGCAAATTTTCTTTTACTTTCTTTACTTTATATCTAAGGCGCTGTATGTTATGTCGTACATATTGGATTGCGAAAGCATGTTGCATTTTAGCTATTTCCGTAAACACTTTATTGATTGGGTTTCCTCTAACCGGCAGTTGGTTTTTGATTTCAAGCTATTGTTTTTTTATATTGTATGTATTGTAATATTGTGTATGGCTTCGTTGAAGTTTGTTTATTTTAATTTGGTCATTAGCTGCGTCAATCAAATTTGCATTGCTTCGTTCATTTATGTCAAGTTTTTCTTTAATTTCTTACTGTTAGATATTTTAAACATTTACCTAAAACATTTAATGGCCCCCTTTTCTCACTTTTTCTAAGTCTTTTTACTTCTAGAGCTAAAAGAGAAATTATGTGTAATTGTTTCGTACTTATTTTTATGCCCAAGTCAAATAATGTTACTCGTATGTTCGATTATGTTGAGAATTTCTGTCCATAAGCTAATGTTAACAATATGTAAGATTTTGGTATTTGGATTATTTTCTATAACTTGTACATATTTTTTCGTATTTGTTTTTTTCCATGTGTCATTATGAAAATTATAGAACTTGAAAAATTATTTTTCGTACTAAAGAAACATTTTTGCGACCTCTTTATCCTCTGTTTTCAGTGCGATTTCGATCTTGTATTTTTTTCTTTCTACAAAGTCAACTGCTATGTTTCACCATCTGTGAAAATTTTGGATAAAAAACTTTCCCTATTTGACAAACTTCGTGACTTGGATTCTAGTCTTATCGATAAATTTAAATCTTTGCTGGCGAAGTTTGAATGTAGTTTCAACAATGAACTTAGTGAAGCTATTGGTGCTCTAAATAAGCATACACAACAATTGGAGAATTACATTTTGGAACTATGAGATGAAAACTGTAAAATAAGTGAGGAGTTAGCTGATCTTAAGCGAAAAGAACGCCTACGAGAGGTATTTGTTCGTCGTATTCCTCAAAGATCAGGAGAAAACCCTATCGAACTAGCGAAACATATTGCTGCTAAACTGCATCACAACATTGGCCCTCACTTCGACGCATTTCGAATACGAGGCAGCTGCGGGAATAGTAACAACCCGCTGCTGATCTGATTCTCTTCTCAGACTGCTGCTTTTCGGGTGAACAATGGCCTTATTTCCGCTCAGCTGGAAACTGAATCACTCGATTGCTATGCCCATGCAAATACTCCTTTCGTTCTTTGCTTCGCCATGCTCCACAGCTGTGTCGATAGAGTTTACTGTATTTTTAAAGAAGAGCAAGAACGTCGCTGAGATGAAAACCGCCTAACGACAAAGGTTTAATTACAATAAGTTACTTCGCCTGCTTGTGCTTATAATGTATTGTACTTATTTGCAATTTGATTAAATTTTGGGTCTTCGTGCGGTTTGCTAAGAGATGGTGTAACTTGTATTATTCTATTGTTATTATTCCATTGGAACATGCGTTGGAAAGCTACTGTCATTGTACGTCATTTCAGTATATGTCATTCATTTGAAGCGTAAACAACAATAATTTTTTTTCACTCAAATATGTCGAACTTTGTGCCTGAAAAAGTGTTTTTGTGGGGAGTTCTTCTTCATTACTTTAATATGAAGAAAACTGCTGCCGAAAGTCATCGTATTTTGGTGAAAGTTTATGGTGAACATGCGCTAGCTGAGCGAACGTGCCAAAAGTGGTTTGCACGATTTAAAAGTGGTGATTTTGGCTTGGAAGACGATGAACGTCCTGGGCAGCCAAAAAAGTTTGAAGATGAAGAACTGAAAGCATTACTCTATGAAGATTGTTTCCAAACACAAGAAGAGCTCGCAGAATCTTTGGGTGTCACTCAAGCAGCAATTTCAAAATGTTTAAAAGCACCTGGATATATTTAAAAGCAAAGAAATTGGGTTCCACGTGAACTCAAGCCGAGAGACGTCGAAAGGCGGTTTTGCATATCCGAAATGCTGCTGGAACGCCACAAAAGGAAGTCATTTTTGCATCGGATTGTTACTGGTGATGAAAAATGGATCCATTTCGACAACCCCAAGCGCAAAAAATCATATGTGAAACCCGGCCAACCAGCCAAATCAACGGCAAAGCCGAATATCCATGGCGCGAAGGTAATGCTCTGTATTTGGTGGGATCAGATGGGTGTGCTGTATTATGCTGCTAAAACCGGTTGAAACCGTTAATGGACAACGCTACCGAACACAATTAATCCGTTTAAAGAGAGCAGTGGCCGACAAACGCTCGGAATATGCGACCAGACACGAGGCAATAATTTTCCATCATGACAACGCTCGGCCCCACGTTGCTATTCCGGTTAAGAACTATTTGGAAAACAGTGGATGGGAAGTCTTACCCCACCCGCCTTATAGCCCAGACCTTTCCCCTTCTGACTACCATTTGTTCCGGTCGATGCGGAACGCCCTCACTGAAATACGGTTCACATCAGAGCAGAATATCAAAAATTGGCTTGATTCATTCTTGACTGCCAAGCCGGCGCAGTTCTTTTAGGATGGGAAAAAGTCATAGCTTCAGATGGGCAATACTTTGAATAATACTATTGTACATGTTTTTCTTAAATAAACGTTCAAATTTTGAAAAAAAACCGCACGAGATATAATTAGAATTTTAATTGCTCTCTATTAAGTGTTAAGTTACTGAATTATTGAATTTTAAACTGAATTGAATGTCAAATCTAAAACTTTTAATTATTTCTATTTCTAAAGATATTATTAGAAAATTATGCAATATTTCCCTTTTTTCAATTCTTCTGCATAGATTACTTACAGATTGTTTTATTTCTATTGAGCTTGTTTTATTTTTCGCTGTGTTTTAGATAAATATGGTCCATAATGCACCAGGTTCGTCGAATAGGGTTGAGGTGCAAATAACACGTTAACCAAAGCAAAAAAGGATTTAAGGTCTGCCACTTTAATGCCAGAACCCCAATTGGTCACAATATCGAATACCTATTTGATGAAATTGCAAATTGCTTGCCTGAACTTGTTTATAGTCCTCCTCGTAATTGTGGTTTTGACACATAACACAATTTTCAGCATCTTATGAACATCTACTACTTTGTGGTAACTTCAATGCGTATTTATATAAAAACGGTTGTAGGTCATGCCTATTTCTTGATGGTGTTGCTTCCTGTAGCATGATGATGGTTTACTCTCATGCTACTCGTTTTGGAACTGATTCCCCCAAGTCTTCTTGACTTGGTGGTTGTATCAGATCCTTCTAATATGCTGCTGCAGGACCAATTGTCGCTTGATGCAATACCCGATCACGACCTGTTATTTGGCACTTATATTGATTTTTCATGCAAAACTTCTAAAAGCTCTTTTCAATTTTGGGATTCTTCAGCAATCGCAGTCGTAGCAGATGTTAATGAGAAGTTGAAATTTTGCAGACGTTAATAAGCTAGATCTTTCAAACGCACGTTAATGTGAAAACTGTTATAGTAAATAATAAAAAATGTCCTTGGTTTTTGGCTGAAGTTCACAATGCAACAAAAACTCGCAGAAACGGAAGTTAAGACCTACTACTAATAACTGGGAACTTTTCTGTAGAGCTAGAAATGTATTTCCCCTTTAAACTTTATCTTGACTTAACACTTAAGAAGCTTTCGACAAATATTGCTTGCGCTCTATTGGAATTGGTGATATTGACAAATTACGTAATGCTTTTATACCAATTCGCTGTTTATCCCTCAAAATATCGCTTTTTGTTTACTCAACCATCCTATTTGGAGTTTGAAATGCACTGAAATTGCATGCGATTGGTGAAGACGGACTGAATTTACATTTTGTGAAAATAATACTTCCCCATATTATAAGCTGTCTTACGTATATATTTAACTTCAGTATTACGTGCTCAACTTTTCCCAATGTTTGAAAAAGAATGAAAGTTATACATGTCCCTCTATCGGCCTCTGACTTCCGCCCAATAAATATTTTATCATGCCTCTCTAAGGCTTTCGTGAAAATTCTTGCAAAGCAGATTTCTGGCCCCCGCAATCATTTTGATTTAAAGTCGGCAGTGCAGTCAGGTTTTCGGACTCATCATAGCTGTTCTACAGCTGTGGTGAAAGTGCTTGATGACATAAGAACCCAAAATACTCGACTTTTGGTTTCAACAACAGTACTGTTCGTTTAATTAAGAGTTATCTAACAAATCGTTTCCAACGGGTTGTTGTGAACGGAAAGTCTTCTCTGCTAATAAGTCTACTTGCAGGGGTTTCTCAAGGTTCAATTCTTGGTCCACCCGTATTTAGCCTATTTATTAGTGCCCTGCCACACGTTTGCGCAATGCCTCTATGCAGTTATACGCTGATAATGCACAAATATACTTATCCCCACCACTCGGACTGGTGAAAGACCTTGTAACCAGAGTTAACTCAGACTTGTCTTTTATTGTTAAATGCTCTCAAGATAATGGTCTGATTTTAAATCCTAATAAAAGTTAGCATACTCGATACTGATGATATTCCGCCCATTTATTGTATTTAAATTATACAAGGATGGTTTTCCGCGACAACGTTACAAATCTTGGATATAGAGTTAATCGGTTTCTCTCCGCTACAGAACATGTTACCTATGGTGTTTCAAGTACATATTTACTTCGGATTACGCAAATAAGCGGTTAGTTAAGTGAATTCTTGTGCCAATATTTGACCACCCCATATTCGTTCACTGCAAATTGGATTACCGTTCTCAGCATAAATTACTCGTTGCGTTTGATGATATGTTTCGTTATGTTTTCGGAATATGAACATTGAACCACGTATAACACTATCACAAGCTCGTAGTAGGTGTAATTTCCAACGGTTTTGGAAAATTAGATGCTGTATATTTCTTCACAATATCATCCATATCTACATATACGAAAACGAACAATTCATTCGGTCGCCGGGAAATTATCAGCTCATAACTCCTTCTTACTAATATCTCAACTCGTCACACCTCTTCTTTATTCACGTTACCAGGTTTGGAACTCATTGTCAACCGCCGTCAGACAAATAGCAGCAGGTAAGTAATTTAAAAGTTGACTTTTACCATGTTTTGTACTCTCGTAGTCTGTGTACAATATTTTCTTAATTTTCCTGTTTCACACTCACTCTTTTCTAACCGGTTGGTTTTCAACCTCTTCCTTCTTTTGCAATCTTGTTTTTCTGTCTCCCCGCTCTATTTTATACAATATTTACATCTTTTGATAATGCCATGAATTTATTTTTACCTTTTACTTATTTTGTACATATACAGGGTGTCCCAAAAATCAACGTCAAGTCTGAAACGGGTGATAGGTCAAGTGGTGTAGGTTATCACAAAATTATAAAAAAAAATCTAAGTCATGTACTTTTAAAATTATTGGCACTCAAAAAAAATCGAGAAATCGGACACCCTGTGACGATCTTTCAAGTACTGTGACCGGTGCACATTTACAAACACTCGATGGTCCCGATGACGCTGAGCATCTGGATATCTCTCATGATAAAGTCTAGCATTACACCTGCATTCCCCATAAATGAGATGCATGTTAGCATATTCCTGAGCAGTGTATCCAGATGGCATGATGGCATTCACACTACACAATAACGGGATCAACGATCAATAATAGCCCAGAAGAAAGCCAGGTTCGACAGAAACGGTCAGATAGCAAATCAAAGTCGCAATGCAATGAAGTCCAATAAAGAAAGCCAAAGTTGTAAGCACGAAATCAACACGAATACAGAATAATACGCTGTAAACGAAGAAGCGTAACGTACTGCAGTATTGCATGATGTACCTATGCGTCACTGCTTGACAAGGGTGGCATCTCTATCTGTTTCGTTTCACTCACACTAGTCGAAATGGCGTGTTTATCCGTCTCAATCACGGCATCACTCGCTCACACTTGGTACTCATTTTAACTTATTGAAATAATTAACTATGAATCGGGTTTCTTTAACAAAATATTTTTTTGTCCTTAATTAAGCGTTAGTCTAGTAAGTGTTATACCATTTTGGAATCCAGACTAAATACGCCATCTTTTAAAGTTACTTGCCAAAATGGCATAGTAAATTTTTTTGTCAGTACAGTCAGTTGGGTGATTAATGATTTTCAGATACATGGATGGACAAAAAGCAATGTTTTAGTTATAACCGATATAATTATGTTTCAATTTTGGACTGTAATTTACAGAACAGTTACTCGGGGTTACGTGGTAAAAAAATATCGAAGAAAAGCAAAGCTTTGCGGTCACTGTACTTGAGAGATCGTAACAGCGTATCAGATTTCTCTATTTTTTTTTAATGCCAATAATTTTAAAAGTACGTGACTTAGATTTTTTTATAATTTTTTGATAACCAACACCACTTGACCTATCGCCCGTTTCCGGCCTGATGTTGATTTTTGGGACACCCTGTATATTTACAGTCATAAGTATCTAAGTGCAAATCAAAAATATACTTAATATTTAAGCACTCGTAGTTCGCAAATTTAAGTACATAGAAAAACGAAAATCAAAATTGCCCCATCTTATATTTTCTTGTTTATATTTTATTCGCATAATGAAAAATTCCATAATGGAGTCCTGACTTTACATCGTATAGTGAAAAATATTTTAAATTAATTTTATTATAAATTTTGTCGTATTCAAAATCTGTAAACTGACAAATTGAATAGAAGTATATATTAACAATAGAAAAATTTAAGCTGAGAGTTTAAAAGCTGAGAGATGATTAATTTTTTTTCTTATTTTCATTTTTATGTTGAAGAAAATCCAGGCTTTGGCATACTGTTAAATAACAACAATTAAGGAATATTGGAACACATACATACATTAAAAATTATAGTTATATATCAGTCATTATCTTAAAAAAAGAGAAAAATTATACAGTTTAACATGTGTTTTCTTTTTCAGTAATAATTTCGCAAAGTCCATGACCACATACATATATATGTAGTCTATAACTTTAATGGAAAAAGCTCTTAATTATTTTGTTTCAATACAAAAGACTAATGACGCAAATATAATGAGTATGAACAGCTAGACTAGAAATAGAAAAGAAGTTACTTTTCATCATGACCAATAATTTCGATGTCATCAGCCAGAGGACTCTCTAAATCACTTGATGGAGTTTTCTCATTATCCTGATGACCTCCTTCGATCCCATCTAAGTTAATAAGGGACAATGTCATCTTACTGCTAAGAACGACCTATAGCATGCACGAGGAAATAAATGTACGTATATTTATATTCATATACATATGCGTATATTAATAAATTACGGCTGGTTCCTCTGGAGATCCATTTAACTCCTTATCAAATACTTCTTCAGTACGGGTTTCTGAATCCGCAACTAAAATTTGAGAGTCATGACCCAATGATCCCTCTAAGTATATTGATTGGGGCTCTGTGGGATCCTCAAAGTTTTCGTTGGACTGAAAATATGTTTATTATTTAATTTTAAAATATGTATTGTATATTCAATTTTAATTACTCCAAAAATAATACCTATATGTCAATATATGTATAAAAGAAAATTATATCTCATAATGTAAAAAAAAGGTAAAATAAGAGACGAATATTTTCTTTACTTTTTTTTAATTTTAGATACATAACATATAAGATAAAGCCTAAGTAAAATACTACATATTATAGTATTTGTGTTAAAAATCATCATCATTTTCTGAAATTTTTAGGTTTTGCACACGATCACAGCAACACTAACCCAGCTTGGGAAAAGAAGCAGAAGAGACTTTATGTTACAAGTTGCAGGATATTTCTTGGCAGCAGCCAACGAAGAGCTAAACACACAATCAGTCAACGGCAGAGTATTATGCAAACAGTTAATAAAGATTTTTTTAACTCTAAGTGCTGAATATAAGATGAGTTGAAAAGCTTTTGTAACAGAAGAACCTCAGCATTATTAGGGAAAATTCATTATCTGGAAATGCAATCACTAGATGATAAATTCATTGCAGCATTGCCGATGGTATTATGGAATCAACAAATCTAGTACCAATAATTGCTGCCATTTCCATTCAGAGCCCAATCACACCAAGCGAACTGCTGTTCGAGAGATTGGCGGAACAGAAGAATGAGTTGTGCAAGCGTTTCAAAAAAAAAAATAGAAAATAAATCTTGTTAGGATTCCACAATTTTCTAGTCGAAAAAGTTGCCGATACCTATGTCTCCCAATTATCAAATGGCATCAAAATCTACGTAGCAAATGGCTTCATAATCAATATATTCGGTTAGCAGGAATAGGTGTTTTTGCTCGGAGTATGATGGTTTTTCTCATGGTATTTCAGTCCAGGTTCCAATTTTTTAACCTTATCGAGGAATGCTATAACATTAATTGACAATTATTTACGGGTATTATGCCATACAAATTACTCATCTTCTACAGTGGGAAATGATACAATTGGATTAAAAGAAATTTACTAAAAACTCTAAAAACATTATGCCATTAGGACTATCTCGTTTTCATGAATTTGAATTGATGAAATTCTTCAAGCATAAGATTTCGCTGTTGTACATGGTATAATAGAATACTTATAGTATAATAGAATACTTAATTTATCCAAGTGGGTTTTTATCAGTTCATCAAATCAGAACACAGAATACTATTTGCATTTTTTTCGAGAAAATTGTCCAAAGGTTAAAGGAAGGCTGACAACATCAACGGGCCAAACACGACAACTGCAATAACATACATACGCTGCGTATCCGGTAAAGATAACATCGTTCCAGACCTACTCTCAAGGATAGCAGAAGTAACAATGAACCAGAACCTTAAATGTTAGAAGCTAAATAAAGGATAGAAGCGATCTGGAGTTGCATTAGTCGTTGAAATGTAACATAACTGCACTCACTCTGAAAGTAGTCAATAACCTGGAACCAGTTGCTGATTTAATTTACCATTTATCAGATATCTACTCGTATGTGTGTGTACTTTGGTTATTAAGTCATATGGCTTGGAAAATTGCGGGGTAAGAGCGATTACGAAACTGTTTTAGAGACTTTTATAGTTTACAGTTATTCCGCTTGGATTGTGCAACACTGCAGCAACTTTTGAACGATAAATGGTACACCCAAAAGATTGTTCTGGTGTATCTGAACGACGAAGGAAGCAAACAAAATTAATGTTTGATTTAACACTGCTCATTTGATTTTTAATTTTGGAAAAATGCCCCTTATTTCATCGAAAAGGGAACTATGATGCAGTGAATCGGTTGGTCAGTTCTTAAATATAATAATCAGTTGAGGATCTTCCTGTGACTCGCCACGAACTAAATCTTCGCGAAAATCTTCGCTGATATTACAGCTTATAGTACAGTGTACGAGTAACATACATAAGTGTACGGTTTGAACGAATCATCTTATGCTTGGTCATTTTTAAAAGCACTTAATTAGAACATACACACCCTCGTTTTCAGGGTTTGATTCAGAAGCTAACCAAGAGTGTTTCCAATTCTAACTATGTCAAGAGGATGTAGCAGAAAAAAATTATGCAGAGCTGGTTGAACGGATTTGAGTTTCAAATTGAATTAGATTCCAATCGAGGTAGAAGCTTTAAATTGGAAGTGCTTCGGAGGTGTGTCGAGATGGATTGCTTGAGAAATTGTATGTATGCATGTACGTGAGTTGCTAAAACATTAACATTTTTATTCATAAATAAAAAATTTTACGACTAAAATGCAATTTATGCTTAAGTTAATTTTGAAAGGATGGGGAAAATAACATGATGGATTGAGTCCAGACATATTTGAATTCATCAACTTCTTCATAGGCTACACAAGATTATTTTACGTTTTCATGGTGAATTTAGAATTCTAAAAATGCACAAAAGGGATCATTAGAAATTGTTGGCTTCCGAAAACTGTTCGTTGCTTAATAAATAATGCCATTACAATAATTACAAGTCATTTGAAACAATCAGGATGTAGATTTCTTAATTTCTATATTTTTTTACATGAGTGATAACGAAATAAGGGACTCTTTTTAGAACAGTTAATAATAGTCGCTAAACTTCTAGATTTACTCTAATTCAATTGCAATGATAATCCCGCATTATTGCTCAAGGCACTTTTTAACCTATGCCTATTACATATAAAGTTTTTCTTTTTTTTTATTTAGGAAAGGAGAATTACGTTTGGCATTTATTATGTCCGTAGCGTAATAAAAACATTGACCATTGCTTGAACAAATGCGACTTGATTAGAGTAGTTTCTATTAGTTTGAAACTCGCAAATAATTTGTATTTTTTCATATACAGGTACGAGTATAGGACGGTACAATGATCAAGGACATATCTCTGTTGTTTATTTTGTTGCTTAACTCTTATCTTATCACAAATAAGGAATATTTGTGAGGCACTATGGCGACTTACATGTTCGGGATGTGAGAGAAAAACAGGCGTTGGAGGACGACCGCTCCATTTTTGACCACCTTCACAACTTGCTGTTACTTCCAAACCAAGCACCTACACAGTCAGGTTTAGTAAATAAAAATAAAAATTTGTATCTATTTGATGTATTTGTACATTTGAAAAGATATTCAATTATACTCCACAAAACTTACCGCCACCGATCTGTCAACGCTGCCATCCCTTTTTTTGCGATCGAGACTATCCGATTTGGATATGAATATATCACTGTTGGGTTCATCTTTCTTTGAAGTACTAATGTCTATGGCTTCCGGGGTTTCATCTACTGATTTTTCTACAAATTTAGGATCTTCACTCTCTGTAATGTTGGTACGTCCATTTGCAATATTTCCATTATTCGATATTATCGTTGTGTCGTTTGTTTCCTGTTATGTGTTGTAATATTTTTATTAATGATTTCATGAATGTATCATAAGAATATGATGCAATTTCACGTCAAACAAAATAAAATAAATTCCTATAATGTTATGATATTTATCAAAACAAAAAAAATATGATGTTACTAAAATAATCAGCATGCAGTTCTGTACTTAACGATAAACGAAACTTTACAAATTCAAAAATAATTGAGAAAGGGTTTGTTAGGTAGTGATTTCTTTTTTGGTGGAATAGCAGTATTAAGTGTCTTTGTTCGTATGTGTAAGGGTCTATTATTATTATGTATTATTTTTTAACTAATGTTTTAATTAGTCGAGGATCACAAATGCACGAACATATCCGCACACAATTTATTACACACAGAATATGAAGACGGAATTCACAGAAGCAAAAGTTATTTACAAAATTGTATTTACTATTTAATTGCCATATTGTTTTTGTTTTTGCTAACCTTATTTGAATCTGAAGTCGGTTTTTTTTCTCGTACTTTTAATTGCTCATCAGCAGCATCAATTAAACCTTGAATAGCTGTTACAACTATATCCGTGTATACATATTTAATATTAATAACAATAATTTCAAAAAAGATATCAATATACTATAGATATAACAAGAATAAAATGTATGCATTGAAATATAGCGGTAAACCAAACTTATTATTGCAGAGAGCAAAAAAGTAAGACAAACTTAGAAATATTGTAAAAATTTAACTAAGTAATTCTGAGCAATTTTATTTGATTGCCTAAATATAATTTATTATTTTTTTTTAAAATATGTCCCCTTTTTATAGCACATTTTGAGTTAGTCAGTTAGTAAACATGCTTAGAAAATTGAAGTGCAATTCTTTCAGTGCCTTAATGACAGCGTTCATAAATGGTACAGATATGTGCCAACAATCACACGAGACTTTTGTGGTTGTGAAAAAATAAAAATAAAACTAGGATATTTCCATGCCGAATAAATGAGGAATGTGAAGAAACCCAATTGAAAAATATAATTTATTTACTTATTTATGAAAAGGGATGCCAAAAGTTTGCCGCCTTAAAAAATTCATGGCGAGCATCTTTAAATATGAAAATGAAAAGTGAGAAAATCAAGAAGGTATATAATAATTACTTTTCTTAATAAGTATCTGAAATATTTATGTCAAAATGTACTTTTACTAAAAAAAAAAACTGTTTAATGTTTAATGTTGTAATGTATGTATATAATTTATATGTTAACTTGCTTATTTGACCAGTGTTAATATTTTTGTTCGATTTGTTTTTGAGGTTTACTGTAGTAATATGATATGATTTAAGTTGATATACGAGTATGTAATGCTTACTTAAACAAAAAAAAAAAATATTGTAATAAAAATTTAATAATATTCTCAAATAAAAACAAAAAAAAAAAAAACAATGCGATAGTTTATAAACAGTTTTCTAACCTTGGTTTGGAATTGGTCTGAATTCATTTCAGCTATTAATTTAGCCATAGCTTTCTCAGTTTCCTCAAGTTTTTTTCTTAATTTCTCAATTTCCATTAACTGTTCAGATTCCTTATTTATTTGATGGTTAGATTTGTGAAGTTCATAGCTTGTTGATTGACCAATGCCCTGTGAGCCGCTAGTAGCAACTATTAAGTTAGATAGTGGTGCATCTCGAAGCCTTTGGTCTTGACAATGAATCCGACTACAGTGCTCTTGTTGCTGGTTAGATCCTAAAAATTGTTTACGAAACTTCATATTCAAACTCGTATAGCATATACTGAACAAAAAAATGCTTTCGTCAAACCAATTGTGTATGTTAATTTAGGTCTATGTTACATAGATAATAAATTTTTACAAAACGTAATATATAGTAACATATGCATACATACATACATAGGATTTACGTTTCTACAATATTTGACCAGATCGTATCTACAATACTAGACCATATATGTATGTTACATTACATTTCAAAATTGAGTGGTTCAGAAATAAAGTGAACCAAGTCTTGTTGAACTGATTTTGAGAAAATATGACCTTGAAATTCTGTTTTTGCAGAAAATATCACTTTCTCAAACAATTGAAATTCATTTTAAATTTGTTTACCAGTATCTTGGTTACGATCACAATAGTCAATTTGATTAATTGGTTAACTAAATATCCCGTTACCTAACATAAAGACAAAATAGTGGACTTGGTTCACTTTATTTCTGAACCACTCAATTATAATCTCCCCTTGATATTGTTCCCTTTAGCAAAATAAGCAAATTGAATGATCGTCAGGTGAGATGTTATGTGCTTGTCAAATTTCTCTATATTTCTATTCATTTATAACGGTACATAACGATTATTTTTCGTGTTTGTTGAATCACAGATAATTCAGCGAAGTTGTTTGCATACTAGTAAGGGGAAAAGGTCATTGATACATTTTTGGATAGAGAACTAGTCAAAACAGAGATCTGACAGAAGATTTGTAGATAAGAGCACATCGAATGAAATTAACTACGCGATGTAAAGAATTACGGATGCAAAGCTTATCCCCATACAAAAAAAAACTACATGCGCAAGATACCGAGACGAGTGCAGTGCAGAGTAAAATTCTACCATTTCTATGCATTTAATATGTGGAATATCTTATGATTTTGGTAACAAATAACGTGCATATAGCAAAAGCATGCTTTAGAAGACTAAACGTAAACCTGCCCTATTCGACAGCTTGCCCTCCGTATTCTAATGTAGGTCAGAACATTTGGGTTAGTTCGTCCGGGAAAAGATTATATTGAAATCGGCAGTTCCATGCGGTCGAAGAACTCCAATTCGATGTGAGGGCGCTTTAAAAGCATTATATTGATTTGAGTTGATTTTGACTTGATTCCGAGCAATGGCGGTTCAATAAAAATATGCCGTGGGTTTTATATGTGAAAGTTTTATTGAAAACACTGTTTATTGTTTATGTATTGTATAACAATGAAATTATTTTTTTTTAATCTACGTTATTAGTAAATAGAAATATAAGGAAATCTGATTAGCATGTACAACACATCTGATAGTGCCATTGGAATTACTTGGATTTAAACTGAAAAATTTCCAGGTGCAGGTATAGCTTTGGAACGCGCTGTATTTATCAGAATAATAATGGAAAAATGTCATTAATCTTCAATTCGTGTCCAATAGAAAGTTCAGTCAGAAAGAAAGTCAAATTATATGTAATACTGAATTTATAAAAAAAAACACCCAATTTACTGCTCTCGAAATACTCGTAAGTCAATGAGTATTCAAAATAAACGAATTATCGTACATTTTCTTCACTTCCTGTTATCGAATTAGATGTCCGTAATCTATTTTTTCTTTCATAAAGCATGGAATTGACAGAACCATGTTCCGATGTCATAGGTAAATTTCAAAAATAACATTATTTTATCATACTATATGTATACCAGGCGGGCGCCAGCTTAAATACGCCGATTTTAATCAAATACGCATATTTTACACCATATATGTAGATGACGTTTATTAAAATTCATTGCTTCGTCCATT
Source organism: Volucella zonaria (assembly GCA_963966105.1). Taxonomy (NCBI): domain Eukaryota; kingdom Metazoa; phylum Arthropoda; class Insecta; order Diptera; family Syrphidae; genus Volucella; species Volucella zonaria. The sequence goes on from OZ014531.1 coordinate 1,247,538, forward strand.
ATATTTTTATTTGAAGTATAAAATGTATTTGAAAAAGCATAATAAAGAACGCAAATTGATGGAATCGAATTCTGATTTTGAAAATGAAACAGAAAAGTCGATAAATTAATGAATTGTGAAGGATAAAAATATTACTCAGACCCTCTGAGAGCCAAATTTTCAGTAAATATTTAATAAATGTATCCATGATTAATGCTCACAGCAAATTCTCTGACCGTTATTCGACGATTCTGCATTACCGGCTTCACTCGATAAATGAAAACATTATTTTTGAATATTGAGGGCCTACCAGAACAGTCTTCATTCTTTACTGTACAAAATTTATACAGTATCGTTGTACAATTTTTTCTGTCATTATGTCCCAAAATAAAACCCGACGACTGTTACTTACACTAACGCCATTGCGGGGCTAAGTGATGCTGTTGTCTTGAAAAAAATTGAGCATGCGCTCTTAGTATGCCTACTAATGGTCACTGACCCCTGCTCCAAAACGCCAAAGAAGCACGAGTATTGACGTCTAACGGCTTCAATCGGTAGAGACTACTTCAGTCAAAAAATTTCTCTTGCGTTGCCAATATCAAGCACAACAAACTAGGGGTGAATTTATCATTTGTTTTCTGTCGACGTACGGCTGCAATGTAAAATCTGATTTCATTAAGAATCCCGAGAAAGGCATGCAGCGAGATAAGGATGAGAGCTGCTCACAAACTGCAGCAAAGAAATCGAAGTATCGTCGAATTCTACACCTTGACTCTATAATTTCCAAACCGTTCATAACAGTGAACTAAAATTTTGACACATGACAGATAATTTTATTACTTGTGTTGAAAAATTTTTATCCGCGATGGAATTCAAACGTGATAGTGTGATTGCTTTATATTTGGCTGGAAAACCACAAGTAGCTATCGTTAGAGCCCTCCAGCACTTTAACGTGAATAAATCATTTATGTCTCGAACCATAGCTCGTTACCGTGATACTGGCAGCGTTGCAAAACGCCATGGAGGTGGTCATAAAAAAACAGCAACATCGGCAGAAATGGTTCGGAAAGTGAAGGCTCGAATTGAGGGAAATCCGCGTCGAAGTGGAAGAAAAATGGCTCGTGAGTTCAACATATCGTTGGAACGGATGCAACACATAATGAAAAATGAAAAATGCACGAAAGTGGTGAGTTGCCGATTGGTTAAAAAACAATGTTCCACACTTCACTTCTTCGACACAATGGATTACAAATTCCCCGGATGAAAATCCGTTGGATTTCTCTGTCTGGGGTATTTTGAAGGCGAAGGTTGGCACTAAAAAATACCAAAGTTTGGACTACCTCAAACAAGCACTTCGCCGAGAGTGGGCCAAAATACCGTAGAGCCACTTGCATACAGCATGCGATGCTTTCTTCAGCCGTCTCAAGGCCATTATTCGCGCCAATTGTGGACATATTGAAAACTACTGATACAATTGATGTATTTTCCAAAATTTTTTGCTTTATCTAATTGCTAAATTTATCAAAAAATAAAAAAATTATAGCATTTTAAAAAGTTGCAGTTAGAGTCATTCACCCTGTAATTAAGAAAAAGTAGGAAAGCGTTAGACTGAGGCAATGGAAATATTCTATTGAAGAAATGGAATGAATAGAACATGCAAAAAACAAAATTATATAGAAGCATTCAGGGATAAGGTCGAGAATATAATAGTTGAGTCACAGTCCATTCTGAAATTCTAAATGAATTATTTCTGCAGGTTGTTCGACGGCGAAGACGACGAACATTCCGTTGTAAAGTAGTTTGAACCGTTCAACATAAACGTTGATAACGACTTCGTCTACCTTATTAAGAAGAAGTCTTTATAGCTACAACTGAATGAAGATCAATAAGCCTGCTTTTGATCAGATAAGTAGGGGTTGCTCAACTGTAACATATGGTCACATGAAAGTATCGTTTGTTTATGGAATCTCAGCATCGTTTAACCGATTCTTAAGAAGGGAAACCCTCTAAACCGTAGATAAATCAGTCTCTTTAACATCGCGTACAAGATTCCATCTATGTTATATGAGAAATCCTTAACAGTTTGGCTTTATGTAAGTTCACCATCGACCAGATATTAACCTGACGACAGGTTTTGGAAAAATTCCAGGGAAAATTGGTATCCACCACACGTTTATTGATTTTAGGGTGACTTAAGTATAACATGATTTATATTATTAAAGTCGGTAATGACACCACAGGCTTTTGATAAGGTGACGCGTTGTCAATTATAGCATTGGTGAAATTATTTGTCTACCTAGAGTAAGCTGTAAGTTCAAATAACGATACAATCGTACAAATCAAGCGAGGAGTTACTCTTGACAACCCGTGGAAAGTAACTTTTAAATAAGTTAATCTTACAAACAACGAAGAAAGCATTGTCCCTTATCGTCCCAGTTCTATTGTATGTTGCGACGGCATTGACCTCAAAAGAACGTCCAGAATTTATCGGTTTAGATTGCTAGAATATATAAAACTTATGATCGGCTCTTGTTCAAATCTAAAGGACGGCGCGAGCAACTGGACGCGATTAGTACAGAGCTGGATCTGTTAGTTAAGAGCCATATTCAGCCCCGATTGTAGCGCCACGTTAAGTAAATAAATAGTCCAACGTAATAAACGGAGTTGTGTTCAATGCAAATAAAATCTTAATAATGCGATCGTCCATACCCAAATCCTACATTTTGAACCAAAATAATTTCATAAAATCTTTATGGGTTACATAAATACAACATGCTCGTATATATTACTATTGGGTTTTTCTTGCCGAATATGCTGCTTGATGCTTGAGAGATTTTTGAATGATGATTTTGCTTGTGCAAGAAGGAAATAGTGAGTTTTTGCGTGAAAATAAATAAATCATATTGGATAATATATTTCATGTTTTCTGTTTCAGATTATTTGTCACTGCATGGCGTAGTGTTACTTATAAACTGCTAACAATATTATAATTACCCATGTGAATTTCGCTCGCCAACCCGGCAAAAATGGATATACAATATATTTTCGTATTTGGTGGTTTTCAGTCAATAAAACTTATAATTCAACCTAAGTTTTTGTAAAATTGTTTGGAGTATTTATGATTAATAAGTAGCACTCTCGTGAAATAAAAAAAACATTAAATTCTGATATAAACAGCATCAATAAATGCGGAATCTCCAACAGAGCGCAATTTAATGCTTGCACAACACACTGCTGTCTGCTGTCGTTAAAACGAAATCCAAACATTCATCCATTATTTATGAATGCCGCTTGCATCGTTGAAACCCAAAATTTTCCCATTCTCGGTATGTGTCAATGACAACTTACGTTGGAATGACCACATATTTGATGTCGCCAAAAATGCTGCGAAATGTCTAGGTTTCCTCTAATGATGTAAGAAATACTTTTTCTCCTCTGATTTGGCCTCAATATACTATGAGGCATTCATCCGCCCAAAATTGGAGTACAATGCCCACATATGGTCATGTGCTCCTAAAACCACTCTGCATCTAGCAGGTTCAAAACCGCGTGATTAGATTCATAGGTGATGCTAATATCACCCATCCAATTGACAACCTCGAACACCTACGAAATGTCTCCTGTCTCACTTTGCTATTTTACCCATTAGTGCTCCAATGAAATTGCCAATAGCATTCCGCCCCTTCAAACCGTTAACCGTAACACCCGTCTCGCTATGAATGCTCATCAGTTTAGCCTTAAGCTTACTTTCGGGCGTACATTGAAATATCGTGATTATTTCCTAGCCGCATAACAACTCGCCTATGTAATAACCTGCGGAGCTCTTTATTTCCTGGTCATTATAACCTTCAAATATTGAAAACGAACGTACATCGGTACTTCTCTTTCTTTTAAGGGTACCTTAACCCCTTGAGCACGCGCTAACTTAAAAAGAAAAAAAAAGAGCCCTTGTAAAAATCGTTGCACCTTTCAGTTTTGGTGTGGCTTTTACCAGCATTAAATTACATATGTATGTATCATATTATTATGTATGTATCATATTATTTTATAGTTTCGTATCATTTACGTGTTGAGTGATTTTACTTCTTTTTATTAAATATAATTATAATATAAAAACACAGCCCATATTATTAAAATTTAGAAAATTATCGGAATACTGTTTGTATTGCTTATAAGCTCAATACAATTATTTTTATTATTATTAGAAAGGCAAATGAAAATATTATTTTCTTTTGAAAAATTATTTTATATGTACTCGGATCTCATTCAGCAGAAAAGTAGAATTGCACTGCAGACTTGTCGATGTTGATATACTCGTACTTATTCCAGCATTGTAGGTACAGTATTGTGCAAAACAAAAGCAACAAATTCCAAAAAATTAAAATGTAGATTTATGTAATGATAATAGAGAAATATGGTAATTTATTTTCCAAAAGCATAACAACTTCTTTAAAAGAAAATCACAACAACAGCAAGTGTATTTAATATATGACAGTGTGCAAAACTAAAGCAACAGTTTTTTGATTTCCCAAAAACAACAGAAAAAAGTTAGCGGTACTTTATCGTGTTATGATAGAACTTACCTACCTATAAGGAAGTGAGTCATTGATCTGTCAAACGGATATCTTTCTTGTCGGTGGAGTTACAACTATGCTTTGAAATAAATTTGCTGATGAAATTAAATCTCAAATAATTGAACATTTTTTTAATGGAGAGACTCAAATTTCCATAGCCAAGAAATATAATATAAACCGATTCATTCTTTCGCGCCTAATTAAAAAGTATAAAACAACGGTATATGTTACCGCAGTACATTTGGTCGACCACGAAAAATTTCGGAGAAGATGGATAGAAGAATTTGTGGTATAATTGAAAAAAGACCCGTTTGTGACCTCCCAAAGGATTGTCACAACACTAAATTTAACCTTTCATCTAGCTACGGTTCGAAGACGAGCAATCGGAAACGACTTAAAAAATCACAGGTCTGCAAAAAAGCCTACGCTTAAAAAAAATTCATTTCCAGAAAAGATACTTTTCAAAAAATCTTGTTTTAAAAGCACAAACATAAACCAAGCAGATTGTTTTTAATTACTAGGTTAAATTCCGAAAGAATGCATCTGAATTGGTCCATAGACAATTGGAGAACTGTCCGTTTCAGCGACGAATCTAAGTTCAATCTGGTCAATTCGGATGGTATGTCAACATTAAGACATCGGAAAGGAGAGCAACTCAATCCTCGGAACTGAAAAGTTACATCAAAGCATGGAGGTGGTAGTGCGATTGTGTGGACATGCTTCTCAACTAATGGTGTTAGTCCTTTTCACCTGAGCGAACGGATAATGGATCGTTTTAAGTATAAAAATATTATGGAGATGAAAATAATGTCCCATGCTGAATGGAATATGCCACTTCAATGGGTGTTTCAGCACGATAACGACCCGAAGTATACTTCGAAGGTGATACAGGATTGGTTAAAAGACTATAGTGTGCAAGTTCTTAATTGGCCGGAACAATCACTGGACGTGAATCCTATTGAAATCCTCTTTCAGGCATTAAAAATTGAATGGCAAAAAATACCGCAAACCACAATTTCAGATTTAATATCTTCGATGACACGCAGATGTGATGAATTTATTAAAAATAAGGGCTCTTATAAAAAGTATTAGATTTGTCGCTTTAGTTTTACACACTGCCATATATACATATACTGGTTTTTGTTATGATTTTCTTATATACGAGTTGTTATTATTTTGGAAAATACATTACCATGTTTCTCTTTTATCATTACATAAATCTACATTTTAATCTTTTTGGAAAGATCGTTAGGAAAAAAAATATTTCCACTTATATGTGAGAGCTAAATTTGTTGCTTTTGTTTTGCACAACACTGTATATATTTTAAACATTGTATCGGTATGTATTTATGCAACTTATAAAATGAATTCTAATTAAGTATAAAGTTATACGTTTTAACATTTAAGACATTAAACTTAAATTTTTGTCTGTAAAATAAAAATGAAGTATTTGATTTTATTTACAACATGTATAAGTGTGGCAGTTGACTCGTATTTTGCTCACTGGTTTTCAGTTCAATTTTCGTTTGTATCAAATCGACAAAGGAAAAAACAATACATGATGTGCAAAGCTCAAATTAAACTGAAATGAAACAGTTATAGTTATTTTGTACTTTTATATCTATAGTGTTATAGATAAAAGCAAATTAACTTTTTCTTTCCATAACATTATTTAAAAGAAAATTCAACTACGAGTAGTGGGCCAGAAAAACTACGATCAAAAAGCCCTGTTTTTGATCAAATTACATATACAGGATGTCCCAAAAATCAACGTCAAGCCGGAAACGGGTGATAGGTCCAGTAGTGTCGGTTATCACAAAATTATAAAAAAAAATCTAATTCATGTACTTTTAAAATTATTGCCATTAAAAAAAAAATCGAGAAATCTGATACCCTGTGACGATGTTTCAAGTACTGTGACCGCAAAGCTTTGCTTTTCTTCGATTTTTTTTTTGCTACGTAACCCTGAATAACTCTTCTGTAAATTACGGTCCAAAATTGAAACATAACTATATCTGTTTTAAATAGAATATTGCCTTTTTGTCCATCCATGTATCTGAAAATCATAAATCACACGACTTGAACTGACTGTACGACAAAAAAATGTACTATGCCATTTTGGCAAGTAATTTTAAAAGATGGCGTATTTAGTCTGGATTCCAAAATGGTATGACTCTAGACTAACGCTTAATTGAGGACAAAAAAAATATTTTGTTAAAGAAACCCGATTCATAGTTAATTCTTTTTAATAAGTTAAAATGAGTACAAAGTGTGAGCGAGACAGATAGTGACGCTGTGATTGAGACGGATAAACACGCCATTTCGACTAGTGTGAGTGAAACACACTAGTGTCAAGCAGTGACCAATAGACACATCGTGCAATACTGCAGTACGTTACGCTCCTTCGCTTACAGCGCATTATTTTGTATTCGTGTTGATTTCGAGCTTACAACTTTGGCTTTCTTTATCGGACTTTGATTTGCTATCTGACCGTTTCTGTCGAACCTGGATTTCTTCTAGACTAGTGTTGATCGTTGATCCCGCGATTGTGTAGTGTGAATGCCATCATGCCATCTGGATACACTGCTCAGGAATTTGCTAACATGCATCTGATTTATGGGGAATGCAGGCGTAATGCTAGTGCTGCAGCCAGACTTTATCATGAGAGATACCAGGATCATCAAGTGTTTGTAAATGTGCACCGGTCATTCTCAGAGGGTCGCTTTCCAAATCGAATAGTTAGTGAGGGAAAACCCGTTATGCCCTATGAGGACGAAGTCTTACAAGCAGTCGCACAAGACCCTAGTACGTCAGTACCTGCAATTGAAGAAAACATATGAGTGCCCAAAAGTACAGCACACTGAATTCTAAGGAATAACTAGCTCCATCAGTACCATGTACAAAGTCTGCTACCCCGAGATTATCCAAAAAGAGAGCAATTTTGTCGAACGATGTTGCAGAGGTTCAGAGAGGATCCGAGATTCTTCGAAAAAATTCTATGGTCGGGCGTATCAACTTTTAAAAGAGACGGTTACATGAACCTCCCCAATTTGCACGAGCGGCACCTGGAAAATCCACATTTGATGCAGGAAGATAAATCGTAGTACCGTTTTAAAGTAAACATGTGGACGGGAATTTTGAATGGTAGAATTATTGGCCCATTCGAGCTGCCGCAGAATTTGAATGCCGAAGTTTATTTAGAGAATTTGGAGAACCACTTACCAAATTCATTGGAAGACGTGCCACTAAATATTTATGCATGCATGTGGTATCAACAAGATTGCTGTCCAGCGCATTGTACTCGCACAGTACGAGAGTTCCTCGATTGGGAATACTCCAACAGGTGGATAGGGTGGATTGGTACAATTTCGTGGCCAGCCCGTTCACCTGATTTAAATCCTCTCGATTTTTGTTACTGGGAGCAGTAAAAAAAAAATTTTATTCTAAGCCGATAGAAAATTTAAACGAGGTGCGGCAAAAAAAATGCAGAAGCCGTTGAACACATCAATTCCAGAAGATATGCCCGGCTTATTTCCATATCATTTGTAAGAAGATGTAGAGCTTGCATTGCTGCTGAAAGCATTTCAAGTTTGAACATTTGTTGTAAGATACAAGATCGGTAGATGGCGTTTAGTCACGCAACAGACAACGGTTGTGTAAAGCGATCCTGAGAACATACACCAAGAGAACGTAGTGTTCTGTGTGCTCTGTGATGGAAAGAAATGAAATGAAATAACAAAGGTGGCATCTCTATCTGTTTCACTCATACTCATACAACACGTCGAAATGGCGTGTTTATCCGTCTCAATCACAGCGTCACTGTCTGCCTCGCTCACACTTGGTACTCATTTTAACTTATTAAAACGAATTACTATGAATTGGGTTTCTTTAACAAAATATTTTTTTTGTCCTCAATTAAGCATTAGTCTAGCAAGTGTCACACCATTTTGCAATCCAGACTAAATACGCCATCTTTTAAAATTACTTGCCAAAATGGCATAGTACATTTTTTTCTCAGTACAGTCAGTTCAAGTTGGGTGATTAACGATTTTCAGATACATGGATAGACAAAAAGGCAATATTTTAGTTAAAACCGATATAGCTAAGTTTCAATTTTGGACCGTAATTTACAGAAGAGTTACTCAGGGTTATGTGGCAAAAAAAAAATTGAAGAAAATTAAAGATTTGTGGTCACAGTACTTGAAAGATCGTCACAGGGTGTCAGATTTCTAGATTTTTTTTTGAATGCCAATAATTTTAAAAGTACGAGTATATGATTTAGATTTTTTTTTATAATTTTGTGATAACCGACACTACTTGACCTATCACCCGTTTCCGGCTTGACTTTGATTTTTGGGACACCCTGTATATATGAGTATTCAAGGTAGGGTAGTGTTTTCTTGTTGGAAATATTGTCAGATACAAAACTTTACCTTTTCAGTATTTGCTTTGATACTGCATAAAAGTGTCAGTCCTTTTAATTAGAATGAGTCTTCAAGATCGAAGTATTTCGAAGTATTTATAAGCTACGTCACAATGTTAATTGAAGCCGAAAATAGTATCTATTTTGCAACGCGAAGTATTTATTTAAAATATTTAGTTTTCTATATCTGTTTACCAGATAAGCCAAACCTTGTTTTTATATTTATTTCAATACATGTTGTATGGAGTAACTGATAGTAATTTCAGTTAAAACTTATCGAAAAATTGTTTTTGAAACATTATCAAACCTTTTTTCCCGCGAAATTTTATAGAAAACACTTGGTCTTGACTCTATTTACAAATAAATAAAGTTTGGATTTTTTTTTTTTTTATAAAAATGAAAATTTTTCACCCAATACACTCTGCTGCATCGACTGAGATGATTGTTTTTTGTGTATAAAAGCGTAGGCCTATATACTCGTGACAAACAGAGGCAACTATTTTTTTAATGTAAGCTTTACATGAATACAAAATTATACCAACAACAATCAACAATTTCAAAATATACACATTGAAGCATTCGATGCAGTAGATTCAGAGATACAATATTAATACCGCTTTTGAATTGTATGATTTGGTGAATACTAATTCTAAATTGCGCTTATTCTAAATTAAAATAGCATATGAATACAACATTAAGTTGAGAATTATAACAAATAAATAATACACAAAAAGTGACGTAAAATATTGTATTATAATGACTGATTAGAAATTTAATGCATGACAGACCATGTTATTGCAAGCCACAAATATAATATGTTTTACTTTTATTGGCATAACTAATTACGAGCTGATTTTGGTAAGTACAACAAAGTTTTGTAAGTTAACACCATATACAAGTACCTACATATTTTTCGAATTTTTTTCAACTCATATTTATGGTACATACTCGTATATAGGTATATTTATGACAAAGAATTAATATTAAAGATAATTAAATTCATCTCGAATGGATTTCGAGAAAATGTTATTATATGCGCATCTGTTTATTTTAACACTGAATAATGAATTAATAAAACAGTGTTTTTTCAAGTGGATTCAAAACAAATTAATATACAAACGTCTTAATACATTGCATAACTTGCTCTAATCGAAATTCAAAAGAAGGACATATTTTAAAATTTATTCTAAAAAGGTACTGAAAATAATAACGTATAAGAAAAAATATCGAACTACTACATATAGAAAACGAGCTTACTTGTGTGATGTTCTCTCCACCCTGATTTAAAGGGCAGTCAAAAAATGTACATAATTATTTAAATTCAATCAATGGCTTACAACTGCATAAACACATATCTAAAGGATTAATGTTGATCTTACCTAATTTAGAACCATTTAAGTCATCAATTTTCTTGTCATGTCCAAATATTTCTTTTCTGAAGTTAGGATCATTTGGTGCCGGCCCATAGGGTGCATTTGGAAGAGGTTTCTTAAAAACAATCTAAAATTTTGTAAATAATAAATTATTCTTTTTTTAAACTTATATTTTGTTTGTACCTTCATAACAGTGTAAACGAAAAACACTATTATTCCAATAGTGTATAAAGGCATTATCAGACCCATACTGCTACCTTTGGGCTGAGCTTGGTGGACCGAGCCAGCTCCCATTGGTGGGCGCATACCAGGAATAGGTCCAGGCTAAAAAAAAAATACAATTGATATATTATATATACTGCTACAATGAAAACAATGTTCATATATTTTATTTATATCTACATACATATGTATGAAAATATGCTTGCATAAGTATTTAGGTACATATTTATGCATACGAAAAAAGCCACGACTATGTGTAGATAATAACAGATTGTGAGTGTGAATTTCATTGGTGCACAGTTGTTGTAAGGGCATAATACTTAAAACAACTTCAAAATTTTCACTTAACAACTTTGACTCAATTTTTGCTATTCTTAACGACTGGCGAGCTTAGAACGGATATTTAAGAAGCATACGTGGGCCAAGAAATATTCACCTCTCTGCGTACTCCCACATCTATAAGTGTAGGCCAACTGTTTTGGCACTGATTGAGACATGGGTTGATCCCGCCCAGACCTATCCGACCGCTCGAATCTTACACTGGATATTAGTTCTATTATTTCATTCTTAAACGTATAACGTTTTGATTGTTCGTCAAAAACACTAAAAATTATGCTCATTTATAATGACACTGCGGCCATCAGCTCTTTGGCCACGGCCAATCTGATTGAATCTTTAATGGAACGAATCCACTTTCGCACTCATAAGTGGTAAGGGTACTAAAAGATCTTAGTATATAACATACATATGTATATGTAAGTCCAGTAGCTCAGATGGAAATTTCCATTTCTCCACGTCAGCAAGATTTTGGATCAACGAAACACTTTACGACTCTTTCCCATAATGAGAAGAAACAGAATTTTGCCAGCCAATCCCTGAAAAAGGCGAATCTTCTCCTGTCTTCATATACATACATCCATTGCACTTACGTCATTTCTTTCCGACATCATGGCATCGCTGATAAACCGTCAATTCGCAAAATATCTCGAGAAACGAAAACTTCCGATTAACTCGGATTACTGTGTTTACAGCAACATATCCATTGGAGATTCGATGGCCGATCTCGTATCTCACCGAAAAGTGGAACTAAGTTCTAGCGAACCCAAGACAGTTAAATTAAATATGCCTTTGACACTTTACCGTCTGGCTCTTTTGTCGAAAATGCGTTTCCGACAAAATGTTCAAATTTTATTAATTATTTGAAGTCTGCTATTTCAAATTCAATACTCTCTTCTCTGCGCGAACGCGAACGCCAGCGTATTTTAAACTTATCAAATTCCATATTTAAAATCATAGTTAATTGGGAAATCATCAATCGAATGGAATTTAATGCTTACAAAACACAATTTTATCTATTGCCGTTAAAGCGAGTTTTACATAAACATTTTAATAAATGGTGCTTGCATGCCATATTATCAGAATGTGTGCCAATGAAACCACTGTTGGAATGACTACATCATCGATGTTACCAAATATCTGATATGGTCTAAATATCTAAGGCATTTATATGAGCAAAATTAAAGAACAATGCCCACATTTGGTCAGGTGCTCTTAAAACCCCTCTGGAATATTACATACGATTCAGACGAAGTGCATGACCTACAAATTGACGAAATTGCCACTTTATGTATAATATGCCCAATTCCCAATCGGACTGTTATTGCGGTTTTTGTGCTATTTGCAAGGTTCCATTTAACACTAGTCTATATTTAGTGTCAATTTGATACACTTTTTTTTCAAATAAGCAAAACTCCTAATAATTGTAGTGCTGTTGCCAAACGGTCGCGGCTCACAGGGTTACTTTCTCGTCTAGTTTCCGTAAAAACAAAATTGTTGTCACCAGAGGGCTCTGAAGGCTTGTAGAAGAGATATTACATATCTGGTGTTTGGTGTCAATTTGATACAGTGACAAGAGTTTGGAAATCGCTGCCGAACCGGATAACGCTCTCAAGTCGAAAGGCAAGAAAATTCAGTATGTGCATGATCCAATGCCACCATGCTCATCAGTCTCGACAATAGATTTCGCTTCTTGTCAAGGTTTGTTTTGAGTTTTTTGTTTAGGCGCTTACATTCAACATCATTTGCGAAATCACATCACATCAGCAGTCCAGTGACTGCGTTTTTACTTTTTATCGAGCCAGTCGAGAATATTGTGGTACAAATGACCAATTTATACGGCGTTCACAAGCATGGCGTCACGTGGAAGCCGGTTGATGTGTCTGAAATGCGCGCCCTTTATGGACTTTTGTTGTTGGCTGGGGCATATCGGTCGAAAAGCGAAGCAGCTGATGAGCTTTGGACTGCTAAGCATAGCCCACCAATTTTCGCAGCGGCAATGTCACTTATTCGCTTTCGAGCTATTAGCCAATCCATACGATTCGATAACCGAGTAACTCGGCATAATGTTCAGCAGAGTGTACGCGATAAACTGGCGCCTATTCGCGATTTGTTCGATATGTGAGTCCAGCGCTTGAAAGTTGTGTATGTTCCTGGCAAATTTCTGACCGTCGATGACCAACTGCTGCCATTTCGTGGACGATGCAGTTGTCGACAGTACATTTCGTCTAAGCTTGGAAGGTATGGCATCAAACTTTGGATTCTGGCCGACGCAGGATCGTTGTATGCCTACAATATTCAAGTCTACGTTGGCCGTGACAGAAATTTTTCAGCAGAAATCAATCAAGGTCAGCGTGTTGATCTGGATTTGTACCAAGGTATTTCTTCTTCGTGTACATGCTTTTATTTTTCTCTGATCTGTGATTCTTTTCCATTTTTAGGAATGAACGGACGCAATATCACTTGTGACAATTTTTTTATATCTTACAGTTTGGCACTCGAGCTGAAGAAGAAGCAAATTACGATTGTCGGCACCATAAGGAAAATACCGTCAGCGCTGATTGACATGAAACGAAAACCAGTGCTGCATACCGAAATCGTATACAACTATGCAGATCGTGTCACGATGGTGTCATACGTGCCCAAGAAAAATCACTTCGTAACTTTGCTTTCGACGTATCATGCGGCCATCCACTTCGATCCAGCTGACCAGGCAAAAAAGCCCAGCGTAATTCACTTTTACAATACAACGAAGGCTGGTGTCGACACTCTCGACCAGATAGTTCTCACTTATCGGGGTAAACGCAGGACCAACCAATGGCCACTAACGTTGTTCTACAACATTCTTGACATTTCGGCTTTGAATGCCTTCTTGATCTTCACTCAATTGTTCCCGGAATGGAACGAGAGTAAGAAAAGTTTCCGCCGACGTTTGTTTTTGTTGAACTTGGGCGAGGCCTTATGTGTAGACAATATCAAAGCTAGGGCACGAACACCACATGGTATACATGCGGCAGAAGTTTTTCGTCGTGTGCGAGATACAAGTTCGTCGATTTCACCATACTCCTCTTGCTTGAATTCTCCATCAACATCATCATAAGCATCAGCATCGGTCGAAATGCTGGCGGTCAACATATTGATTCATCAGCCAACCACAAAAAAACGGGCTAGATGTCACATGTGCCCTCGAACTCCGAACGCAAATGTTCACAGTGTTTATGTTCATTGTTTTATCCTTTGCGAGAAATGCGAAGTACGTCATCGCAAATGAAATTTCAGCATTCTCCATTCCATTCGACCTGTTCTTTTTTTTTCCTTCTTATATTTGTAGTTGAACTGTTATTTTATTATTATTTTTTTTTTCATAATAAAAATAACAAAAATTGAAATTTTCCGCAACAAACCAGCATATTATAGCTTTTTTTTGACTCTACAATCGGCTCTATAAAACCTTGTGTCAAATTGACACCAAACATCAGATTAGCATCGCAAAACTAAATGTAGACTAGTGTTAAAATCGAACTATCGACCGTACATTTGCCATGCGTACATGTGTATGCATGTATATACCTTTGTCTTACATCGCTATAAAGTATAACACGTTTTAACCTCTAGCAAAACAAAAATGGCAGTTTCATCTATTAGGGGCACCCCCAACAAATTTTTTTTAGAAATTAAAAAATATCAATTCAAAGTTTCTTATAAGTCTCACTTAGTCCAGAGAAGACCGTTTCCGATACAATGGAATCTATACATAGTACCTAAATGCATCATCACATTTTAATTTCATTAAGAGCTGGATTTAAACGTTTCCTCTCTTGGCTATAATAGGGCTGAATCAGTTCTCGCCGATCGAGATTGTGACAGTAAAACTGTCGAAATACCTTTAGGAGGGTATTTGCCTAAGGATACCTCCACCCTAAAAACCGCTCCAGTCAGTGTGGGTAGAGAGTCTTCTCGACAATCATTCTTTGATTTTCTGCTGCACGTCGACCGAAATTGGAAGCTCTGTATAACTGCAATATTAGTTTTTATTTTCAGTTCCAAAAAGTACACTATTTAGTATGTACGATATATGACCTTATCACAGTATTAAAATAAAGATGATGATATACGACATCTCAATGAGTTCACATCAACTCACATCAATAAAAAGTAAAATTCCCTCGAAGAGAATGCAATAACCATTTTTTAATACATAATATACAGGTAATCAGGAAAACCTCTTTATCAAAGATCCTACTAATAGTTTTTGTACAAATCTACAATAGGTAAACAAACTTTGCAAAGAACCATGCTATTTTAACAAACTTGGAGATAACCATATAATTCTAAAAGTTTATAACGCTGTGCAAAATTTGTAACAAGATAATATTCACCAAATATACTCAAACGATTATAGAACCGAAAAGGATATAGAATTAATAATCAAGGACCTGAAAATAGGGAAAGCTTGAGGCCTTGACTAAATAAAAAAAACATAAACCTACAGATATTACCCAAATCTGGAATTAGGATTACGTATTTCACGTATTGTTAATGCCCCATTAAAATTGACTACTTTTTTTTGGTAAATGGAAAACTATTTTGTGTATTGTATATTGTACCCGTAAAGGCTGAGAAAATCGATGAAAATTACAGAAATAATTATTGGAACACACTTCAAACTACAATCAATACTAAAAGACGTAATTTGGTTCCAGAAACTTATTATTGATTTTAGCCTTCCCGATTACCTTCGCAGAATAATCCACAGTTTTTTTGTGCACATCAATTAGGTGTCGTCCTAAACTAAGTCCTGCGGCCTACTTTCTATATCCTATTTAAATAAGACTTTCCACTAAACTGTATGACAGCTATTTTTTTATGACACCATGGGATATTCTTATCCCATAAATTTGCTCCGCTCTAGGTATTAAGAGGAATCTAAATGATGCAATAGGAGTACGAGTATTTTAAGGATACTATATCAAGTGAAAAATTAAGGTATGTATTGTAAATGCTGTAAAAGTACAAGTCATCCTTTTCATCCGTAAAAGAAAGGCTTGCTTTTTGCCCAATGTACAGTTTTAGTCAAGTGGTAGTGAACTGGCTTCCAAATCGGAAGGTTCGCCCGAAAGACATATCATTCATTTTTTCAGTTAACGAAAATCAAGCAGGACGAGTAGTTGACTAGAAATCAACATCAAGCCAACTTGCATCAAGAATTTAGTCTTCCCATTAAATGTTGGATGCCACACATGGAGCGAAATAGCCACTGAGCCCTATCCCATTTCCCAAAAAACTTAACACATGCTGAGGCATTATAAGTGTCCATACCCACTTGTGTGTTAAGTTCTTTAAAAAAAAAGAACACATTATTTGGAGGATATTTAGAATTACATTTGGACATCAAATCGACATTTAGTACTCATATTATTATTACACTAAAAAAAAACTTCGATGGCAGTTAAAATAAATCCTATGTACCTAAGTCAATGCTTCCGAAAAATAATAACATAATTTTGCAGACCATTCCGTTCTATAAGTGCCAAGTATGGGGAAAATGCATCACTTGGCTTTGCATGTCCTAGACCAAGCGAATTGATCTTTATGGTATACAAAAACTTGGCAGCATCGTGAATTGCGCTTTAGAACCATTTCAATGAAATTTTGTGAAACTTGATGGTATGGATATGAACCGCTCTACGTGCCACACACTTACTCTTTTGCAATACTTATTTCTCGAAATGGTGATCAAGATTGGCGGCCGACATTATGTGATTTAACACCGTGGTATTTCTTTCTTTATGGCCATGTAAAAGATAAGGTTTTTGACATGGCTTCCCAGTGAATTAAAGGTCATAAAGCCACCATCCACAATGGTTATTGATAAAATAGAGTCGCAGAAATCTTTCAAATGTTATCAAAAAGAAAAAGCAAGGCTACTTGAATTTTTCTAGACATGCACAATATTTAAACCACAATATCACACTTAGCAAAAAGATATACTTATGTGATAAATTTTTTTTCTAATTCATTTAGTTGCGAGATAGAAAAAAACAAAGAAAGAAAACAAAAAGTTACTTCCGGCTGAAGAAAAGTTAACTCCCATTACTCCTGATAACTACCAAGTATAAACGATACTCATGTTTTGCCCTCGAAATTCTTCAGACTAATTCAGTGTTGAATTATAATGAAGTACGTAACTTACAATAGATGAAAAGCTTTTGGTCCTTCTAAAAACAATTTTGCACTGATTGCCCCAATACTCGATTTGACTTTGGATATGCAAATACGAGTACTTATATTTTAATTTTCAAAGTAACAAAACTATGTGAAGTTATGATCTCCGTGCCCAAAATATACAGGGTGTCCCCTAATTCGATGACGATAATTTGGGAAATGATTCCAGGGCATATTCTGAGAAAAATATCGTTCTACAGTAAGGGTCTATTTCCAATGTTGACGTCATTTATCGAGGATTTAAGAAAAGGCTTACTTTGGTGTACCCTGACCATGTTAATGGAAATTGCTCTGTTAGTACTAATGGTAAAAACATCGTGCTAATTTTTGAGTTTGAGGTCACTTTTCTCCAGAAAATGCCCAATTAACATAACGTTTTAAATTTTTTTTTCTTATGAAAGTAACAATAATAAAAAAAAATCATCAATTAGTTTGCAGTAAAACCCACAGATTTTATGATACTTCGAAAAACCTGGAACAGGTAAAAAAAGGAATTTATGATTTTTTACCAACGTTTCTAACAACAGTTGACAATACATACTCGTAAGAGAGGTTTTCCACGAATTGTAATTTTAAAATATTTTTTTTAAAATTGCATAGCTATTAAAGAGTTTTAAAGCATGGTCTTTTATTTGATTACCCGGCAAAACCCTCATTTCCTTACCCCGTTCCTTAAAAGTTCTCAGAAGGGTTAGGTTTAGGGTATGAAGGTAAATGGAAATGGTATAAAAGATTAGGAAAAAAATTAATTCATTAGTTTAATTTTTTACGCTAAGGTTACAGTTGCTTAGAAACGCTGTTTGAAATATCAGCATTTACAAACAAAGAATGCGCAGACATTATTTACGTTTATGGGCTATGCAAAGATACCATGAACTTTATCCTAACCGAAGACTTCCTAATAAAACAGTATTTATAAATACGTATCGAAGACTTCGAGAAATGGGATCAGTTTCGAATACACGACCGAATGCGGGAGCTCTACAAGTAAGAAGGATTTCGGCTAATGAAAGAATACTGGATGCTGTTACAACTGATCCATCAATCAGCATTAGACGCTTAGCTTTTCGAATTTCTAATATACTGCATGGAAGAAATCTTTATCTATACCACCATACACCTGTACAAGAACTGCTTCCCAATGATTTGTAAAATGGATTTGAGTTTTCTAACTGGTTGCTAGAGCGGAGCTTGGATGACAACCAGTTTATTAAGAGAATTCTTTAAATGGACGAATCTCAATTTACAAGAGATGGGATTACAAATTTTAATTATCTTCACACGTGGGCTGCAGACGGGTGGCCGTAGTGTAGTGGTACTAGCTATCGCTTCTCACTCGGAAGGTCAAGGTTCGAATCCTAGCCACAACAAGTTTTCATTTGTGTAATTGGAACTCAGTCAGAAAAATCTGCGTGTCCCTAACACTGAAATGTAGATTTGGCTGTTGTAGGGTTTTCAAACACAAAAAAAAAAAAATAAAAAAAACAACCTTTAAAATTCACAACCTCACCATTCCGAGTGAATAAAATCTCTCCGTCCTATTCGGACTCCCACCCCTGGAGAGTCAATATCGAAACCAAACACACCTGAGTTTCAAACCACTACATCACAAACTTTCCTTTCTCCTCCTTCTACCTTTCCGCCCGCGCCCAGACAACAGTGTAAGGGCATTCATAACCCCTTAGGCGCGCGTAAATTATGAAAAAAAAAAATATACAAGGAGACATAAATCATTTCAACACAAATCCAGCAATATGTGGGCAAGTGTATTTGGAAACGACTTAATCGGCACCTTCAAACCACCACGTAGGCTGAATTCTACAAACTATCTGGAGTTTTTGCGAAGTGATTTGCTAGAACTATTGGAGGACATTCCACTGATTCAGCCAGCTTCATCATATTTTCAACAGGACGGTGCTACAGCCCACCATGGTCGTGAGGTTAAGAATTGGCTAGATGAAGAGTACGGTAACCGTTGGATAGGAAGAAATGGACCAGTTCACTGGGCCGCAAGATCTCCTGACCTTAAAGTATTGGATTTTTTTGTATGGGGAAGAATGAAAGAACTTGTTTATTCAACCGAAATAGCAACTTTAATTGAATTAGAAGATCGTATTCTGGCAGCGTAATCAAAAGTGAGGAAGCAGTTAGCATCAATAAATATTCGCAGTGCAATCCAAAAACGGGCTCTAGCATGCATACAAAACCAAGGAGGACACTTTGAGCACCTGTTATAACTGTTTTAGTATACACATAAAATTAAAACTACCTAAAACCACAACAAATTATTTTTGTTCATAACCTTTAGAGCTTAAAGCAAAAAAACCATTTTTTATAAATTTTAAATGCTGCAGGTTTTACCAAGTATCATAAAATCTGTGGGATTTTGTGCAAACTTATTAATAATTTTTTATTTTACTATTGTTACTTTCATAAGAAAAAAATAGTAAAACGTTACGTTAATTAGGCATTTTCTGGAGAAAAGTGACCTCATAGTCGAAAATTAGAATGGGCAATGAAAATAGAACAGGCTTAGAAATTGGATATCTAAAAACTCAAACAAGATATCAACTTTATTTAAAAGCCGTTATAAAGGCTGGTATTTCTCCTAAAAATGAAGTCTTACACGAAGTTTTTGCCATTAGCACTAACAGAGTAATTTCCGTTAACATGGGTCAGGGTACACCAAAGTAAGCCTTTTCTTAAATCCTTACTGTAGAATGATTTTTTTCTTAGAATATGTCCAGGAATCATTTCCCAAATTATCGTCATCGAATTAGGGGACACCCTGTATAAATATCTTTGTTCAGGATGACATGTTAAAATTTCAAGGTCATCGGAGTTGTGGAGTTTTAGCGACACAATTACTCAGTGAAATCTGTACCATAACACCTGAAATTCTGCAAAAAATTCTCGAATTTTGTTTTTATTAAAATGGAACCGCAAGTGTACAATAACTTAGGCGCCAAGAAATAATAACGGTTTTCTGTAGAACAGTTCAATACAAGCATTTTTTACTTTGGGGGGAAGGGGGGGGGGGGTGGGTGTATTTCGCCTCGTTTAGGAGGTAGGTGCAATTTAAGAAAAAAATTCCTTAAAATGAAAAAAAACTATTAAAAAATAACTTCAACGCTTACAATGAAGTACTATACCGGTTTTGAAAGTCAGAAACCTTTTCTTTAATCCTAAATCTAAATTAAATTATTTATGTCAATAGTTTTTGAAAAAATCGCATGCAAATTCAAAATTTTAATAAAAAAAAATAAAAAAAAAAAAAGTTTGGACCAATTTTTTTCAAAATTGTGAAATGAAGTTCTAAATTGGCTTTTTGTGCTCAATACTTATATCAGTTCTGATTCGAACAAAAAAAATCGTCTTCTGTTTTCTAATTTTTGAGAAAATTGAAATTACTATTTTTGCTTTGCTTTTTTGTTCACGTGGTCTTCCTTTGAGGTAAGTAAGTAAGTCTGGCAGGCGCCTATATCAAAAGTTTTCTTAATTAACAGTACCCGGGTGGCCCGCTTCGCCGGATTAAGGGATTTAAACTCTCTTTTCGCATGCGGCAGGTCCCGCTCACACAACTTCGTTGCTCCGCTCGGGGTAGGTGCTTTTCGTCAGGTAGGCGCCTATGTCATCAATACTCTTCATCTACAGTACTCATTCCAAAATTACAAAATTGACATTAATGACAAAGTTTTGCTGATTCGCCTTATAGAAAATTCACATGTTCGAATGTTGCAGCAAATTATTTACTTTGCGTAGTATGTATGTTTGTACTTATGTAATATGTAATGCACTTGATAATGATGCAAAAATATAACTAAATAAACGTTTGACTTTTGTACCGTTGTTTTTTTCATACACATGTGGTAAAGCGTGTCTAAACTTTTTTTTTTCATTTTTTTTTATCAAAATTTTGGGTTTTTGAATTTTTCAAATTCGCATGCAAACATAAATAATTTAATTTAAATTTATGATTAAAGAACGGGTTTCTGGCTTTCAAAACCGGTATAGTACTTCATTTTAAGTGTTGCCATTGTTTTGTAATAATCTTTTTTCATTTTAAGTAATTTTTTTTTAAAAATTGCCCCTACCTCCTAAACGGGGTAAGATAGACCCGCTTCTTCTATAGTAAAAAAATGCTTGTATTGAACTGTTCTACAAAATACCGTTATCAATTTTTGGCGCCTAAGTTATCGTACTCTCCCCAATGGCACGGATATAGGATGCAAAAAATTGATACTATGTATTTGTGAAATGTTATCTTTGTTACTAAAAAAAATAATGTAACGGGTGTAATTCTTCAGATAATAACAAGAACTTCTTGATTAAGAAAATTATTGTATTAAACTATTGAAATACTGTAGCATTTTTTCATTAAACATTTGTTTGTATTTCCAATAAGAAGTGATAGCAAACTGGTAACTTTTGATGCAATACACATTCGAATTTTTTGCGAACTCGTCCGGAAATTACAAAATATAAACCAAATATTTATACATACATCACAGCATTCGCGATTCTGGAAATTTTACCATAAAACGTAGCTGGAATAGGATTTTAACTAACATCATTCTAAATTGGTTTTTATTTTCGTGATATGTACGGCTATCTTATGTCACTTCGTGACCGTTTATTTCTGAGAATAAATACATATAATTATATGTTTTTTGGGTACCTAACTAAAAAAGTTATCGGCAGATTTGAATAACAATTGGATAACCGTTAATGGTATGAAAATCCATGAGTAGACAAAACTCGAAATCCATTGGATATTTTTTTTGCAAGAACGTAAAACCTAAGGACATACATACACATATATAATTTGTTTTTCTAAATATTGCAGACGTTAGAGATGATTATATTGTATTTCCATAATTTATTAACATACACTTCCTTAATCAGAAAGTTAAAAATTATAATTTATTTACAAAGAATTCAAACTATGTTACATAAATGCCAGAATAATACCTAATGAGGCAGAATAAACCAGCGTGTGCCTTCAAGTGTGGATGTACGAGCATCTTATAAAAAACTCATCTCAAAAGCTACTCGTACAAGTACAATTAACATTAATAAAAATCAATATCCAATGCATAAAAATAAAAACATATATTTTATGGTCGGCTTTTTTGAGCAAGAAATCATACGAAATTAAATTGTCAATTGAACATTTAGTTATGCATTTTTGTGTATTTTCAAAATGCATTGCAGTTGCCTAGTCTTGTTCGCAATTAAAGTTATCGTTCCAAATTATGACGTTAAATTGCGTAAATAAACCGACATATCGAAATAAAAATAATTAACTCAGCTGATGGGATCTCAATTTTCTCTATACTAGTAAATATAAAATAAACGAATTTTGACCATGAATTCGGACGTCTAATATCGAAAACTCTCGTAGGAGGTAAAGGTCTACTAAAAATAACTTTTTCGTTTTATTTTTTTTTTTTTTTTTTGGAAAATCTGTATTTCTTTAATGTTGCTCTATTTTCAACGGTAGGTAGTAAATTAATGTTTATTCAGTTTTGATGAGAATAACCTAAGCATTCCATACAAATTCTTACATATGCATGTGGACACAAAAGAATTGTATTTTAAAACCTGAACAGCTGATATATTAATCTTCCCACATTTAGTCAAAACAATCTATTTTATGCCGTTTCGATTATGTCAGGTAGATGACAACATAATTATCACGTATATGCATATGCCCGTTTATTGCAATTGGAATATGTTCCTTTTATATAAAATATTAAAATCAAACACATCCTGGGGAAATTAACAAAAAAAAAAAAAATAAAAATATAAAATACAAAAAAAAAACGACAATTGGCACATGTTCAATAATATTTGGTGCCACATATTGAAGTTATTTTTAACGATATGACACAGCTGCCATAGAATAAATAAATGTACGCTCTGTTATCGTAAAGCCATATACTGTTTTCTTAATACATTATAAATACTTATCTACGTATGTCCATAGAAGAAAACTTACTCTTCCTTCAACAATTCTTGGAGGCGGATTACTTGCAGATTTTGACCTTTCGATGATTGGGACAGTAGGCGTAGCTGGTATAGCTCGACCTCGTTCTTTCATAGACTGATATATTGATTCTGGATGTAGATGTGATGGCCGTTCTTGGCGAATACCTATTGAAAACATACATTAATAATTACTGATTTTGTTAGATTTGTTCCCTTTCGCGTTAGTAAAAAGGACAAACAAAGTTTTTAGATTTAAAAGGAAAACAAAAAAAAAAACTTCAAACAATCACTACGAGTATGTTTCAACATACACATCTTATTGAGAAATAAATAAAAAAAAAGCCTCGTTTTCACTTTCTCTTTTATATAAAACGTTTCACTTTTCTATTAATTGTTAGCAAATTTTCACACAGCGGTCTGTAGTTATTAACGTTACGGAAAAGTGAGCACACTCGCAATCTAGACTACATTATTTATTCAACTAAAGTAAAAAAAAACTTTGAAAAATATGACCTACTTAATTCACCGGTAAGCAAATTTAATTGCTTTCTATACAATTGTGGTCCAACTTCAAAAGGGGTGGAATTCAAAAATTGCTCTCTATCGAGAACAACATCACAACAACCTTCGATATGTTATAAACAATGTATACAATATAAAATTGTTTAAATAATAATTTTTTGCAACTTACCTCCAGGAAGTCGATGATCCTTATTTCCTGTAGTTGTTTTCGGAGGTGTAGTGCCAAACATCATAGGATGAAAAACTTTTGGCCATAGAATTGCAACGCATCCGACAACTGTGATAATAATGAATGCTGTCTTCTTTGGACCTAAACCTTCGTTTAGGTATACAGGATGGCTTGGTCCGTTCCTCATATTTGCTTAGATTACTTTACGTTTACTTTCAATTTGATTAGTTATTTGTTTATTTCGTTTTGATTATTAGTTATTTTAACACATTATATATTTGAAGTCTTTAAAATCATATCTATAGTTTTGTTTAAAATGTATTCCTTATCTTTATTTTTATGTCTACCATTACCTAAAAAAAAAACAGATGTTCTATTTAATAGTTTTACTAACTTAACTTTGAATTTGTAAATATATTTCACAGGATTAATAAAATAAGAAAATATATATGTAAGCAGCGTATCTACTCGTATATAGCTACTCTGACTTATTCACATATTTATGTTTTATTATATTATATTCCATAATTTTTAAGGTACCCAGCCACTTCAAATACTAAAAAAAAAATCGTTTTAAATTAAGATTATTAATTAATCGACTGCAATTAACCAATTTGTGCTTTTATACTTCTTTATAGTTGCATTATTGACCTGTTACAAATAAACGCATAGAGAGAAATCGATGAGTTTATTTCAGTAATAGCAAAATATGTCTCAAAATTCGATCCGACATTCTGTCTGTAGTCATAAAGTAGGATTTCGTCAAGTCTAAAATACTTATACGTGGTATATTAATTTACACTTTGTAAGTAATTACGATAGAATTTTGTGAGGTAATCATTTTTTTCCAAATTGCGATCGAAATTACTCTTTTGTTACTGTATAAACGGTTTTTATAGTAATATAATTGTTCAATACGATTTTCTTCGAAAGCTCGAATACTCATCAAAGTTATATGTATGTACCTAAATTATCATGCCGTATTAAACATAATCTATTATCCCGAAAACAACTTTTCAAGAAGTTGGTACACTTGTAGATTTAAAATTAAAACGAATTTGCTAAAATTACAATATGTCAATCTGATAGCATTAAAAGTTTCTGCTCAGGTTTCTGGTTGGCAATCATATGTAAGTAGAATATTACATATCCATGTACCTTATATGTTAAATGTAAATAAAGATGGGTAAACTAATAGGGTGATTTAAAGTTATTGTCTCAGTTGTCATATGAAGGAATAATGCGATAAAATTTCTTGAAATGGAATTGATCGTAATAATTAATATTAATTAATTAATTGTACTTATATTAATTCTTAACAAAAGTAAAATAACATAATTATACATAAAATAAAATAATATAAAATTTTTCGTGTTATTTTATTTATTTTTATGTGCAAGCTAGCTAATCATATGAAGCAATATCTTTTGCTCAAAAAAAGTGTTTTGAAGTTATTATTATAAAGACACGACACTAGCCAACAGCTAGTGTTGAAGTTTTTATTCATTTAAAGATATACTTATTGTCAAATCGATGTAGAATTTTATTAATTAATAAAGTTCGGTCTATGGCAATTATGAATGGGATACAATATTGTTCATGTCACCACCACGGCTTCTGTTGCAAGCGACTATCCCAAGGTAAAAATTATCGATGACTTTTGGAAGAATAAGTGGGTCAATGGCCGCAATTCCAGTTTGGATGTTATGTTTGAGATCCTGAAATGTCACAGGGTTATTGGGATAGACCTTACTCTTCAAAAAAGTCTAAAAGTGTCAAATCGCATTACCTTCGAGGCCAATCAACTTCTCCTCTAACCGAAATAATGCGATCCTCAAAGATGGCTTGTATGGAGAATAGCACCATCCTATTGAAACCAGAGGCCGTCCAGACCCAATTCATTCAATTTTGAAAAAAAAAAATAGCAGTAAAGTGCCATAAGTGAAGCTCAATTGTTGACTTCGGTTACGAATTGAGGTGCCTGACTTTTTTTGAACACGTTCGCTCATAGTGGCGTAGTTTTGACGTGTACGTGCTAGCTGAGAATGCTGATATGGATCTTGACCCGATACCGAACCAGTTCCTTCAAAACGCTTCACAACTGAACGAATTCCGGACTCATTAGGGCGATTATGTTGACCGAAAAATTCACGAATTTTACCAAATTATACTTTTACAGGTTGCCCATATTCGTAATAAGATTGTATAACAAAAATGCATTGTTCGGTAGTAAACAACTGCATAACTAAAATTGCAAAAGTTTGTTTCTCATCTGTCAAAAAGATCAACCACATTAAATTAAGTAACAGATCCACAGCATCTGTTAGTTCACCCTTAATGAACACATACGCGTGTACAATATGTTGTGTTAGCACGTTTTCATTAACTTTAAATCCTTATATTAAGCCTTTATAAAGCTATGTAATTAATAATAACTAATTAAATACAAAATATAAAAATTAATATATGTAAGTTTGAGGTGCAATAACGAGTCACTAACATGGAACCTTTTACTTTTGATTTTAGAAGCAGAGAAAAAATTTAATAGGTAGGAGAATATTTCAATGTGATACCTACTTAACGGAAAATTCCCATTTAAATATACATACTAGGTGGGGTGAAAAGTAACCTCCTTGGGAATGAAAACAATTTATTTTTAAATGTTTTTTATTTTATTCAATATAGTCTCCTTTTAGTTTGATAAACTTATTCCAGCGATTTTCCAACTTCTTGATCCCGTCCGAAAAGTAATTTTCCGGAAGGATTGCAAAATACATACATGGTGTTTTATAGTAAAACACAAAATTTTTGCAAAATTCAACTTCATTTATCAATATAGTTGCCTTCGCGGGCGATACACTGATTGAAACGATTTTTCAATCTTTCGATACCAGTTTTGTAGTACCAGGCCTCTGTTTCGGCGATTCGGTCTTAAATCTCTTTCCGGCGATCATTCTTTTGAGGTCTGCGAACAGGAAATAGTCGCTGGGGGCCAAATCTGGAGAATACGGTGGGTGGGGAAGCATGTGTTACTATCCGTGGCGTCGATGATTTCCTCACGTGAGCTGAATCTTTTATTGATGAGCCATCTTTTGAGGTTTGGGAAGAGATAATAGTCCGAGGGAGCCAAATCGGCCGAATATTGTGGATGCGACAGCAATTGGAGCCGTAAGTCATTGCTTTTAGCCGTGGTTGCTATGCTCTTGTTTTTGGTCAGGAGTAAGCATGCGCGGCACTCAGCGGCGGGATAACTTTTTCATATGCGGAATATTGCCCAAAATATGGTGTGTGCGCTCAGTACTAATCTTTGTGGTATCTGCTAGCTCGCGCACCTTCACTTTCCGGTCAGCCAACACCATTTCATGTATTTTTTTGACATTGTCTTCTGTAACCGCATCGGAGGGGCTGCCGCTGCGGCCTTGATCGGTAATGGAGTTACGGCCACAACGAAACTCTCGAAACCAATATTTGACGGTGTAATCTGACGGAGCATTAGCCCCATAATATTTATCCAACTTTTCTTTTGTTTCCTTCGCCGTTTTGCCTCTCAAAAAAATAATGTTTTATGAGAGAACGAAAATCGTTTTTGTCCATACTCAACATGATGCCAAAAACGTCAACAACAATCAGCCGTCAAAACAAAACTAAAGACAGTAACGCACTGAAATTTGGCATGTCTGCCTAAATATGAACGGACTTCAAGGCACCATAACCTTTTTTTGCAGTAGAAGCGCATTCTGGCGTTCAAGGAGGCTACTTTTCATCCCACCTAGTACATATTTATATCCCTACCCTTCCCTATATATCCGATGTAACCGATTCACAAAACTTCGCAACAGTCGGCAACTTAATAAAATTAAACTTCAGGCAGGAATTGTGATTTCCGATGAAGTTTAAAATTTAGGGATAATGAGGAAGGAATGCTATTGTATTGTACAACGTAGAGAAAGACCAGCATGCCACCTTAGAAAGTTTTCGATAAGCTCTCGAATGGACGGCGCTAGAAGTTCGAATTCGAGTAAAGGGAAATACTCAAAATCTATGCCATTCAAGACTTTCTCTATCCTACCTTTTCGCCGACGACAACGCAGTCGTAAGTGTTACCTTGCGGCGTTCGCAACCCAAACGTTCTATTTAAAAGATTTATTGCTGCAAATTGGGTTAAGTCGTAAGTTAACTGCGAAATTGCCATGCCCGGGAGGGAGGATAAAAGGTATTTAATTAGAAAGATGGTGCTTTTATGGAATCCTTTGACGCGAGGACAGTTTTTCAGCTAGGACAAAATATAAGTTATGGGTTATTTCTTTATAAAAATATATACTCAAATAATGAGAATTTCAGAATGTTAAAATTTAAAGTAAAAAGGCAGATGTTTTTAGGATGTCTGATATGTAATTCCATATTTTCTTCAAAGTATGTATTTTCCATGAAGAATTAAACTGTTGTTTTAACATGGACGATATTAGTTAAATCGAAAATAAAATTTAAAAAAAGTAAAGAAATAGACAAGAAAATTGAGAATATTAAGATAAGGTAAAAAATGCGACACCGAAATGTTGATTTCGCATAAAAACTGTTTTTCTGAGAAATCTTTTTAGATTTTAGATTTATTTATGTGAACAAAAATATTTTTTTTTCCAAGATTTCTTATCCGAATTTAAATTGTAGAATACGACATACACTCGTATACTGGTATACATTTTTAAAAACAAATGCTTATTATTGTTCAAAAGAGTTTTTTTTTTTTAATTTTTTATTACAATAAAATTTGTAAATCTAATTCGATAAGGATCCACATAAATTTAATTTTTGTGTTAATATTAGTTGATAATATTATATTCCTTCCTTGTTACCAAGATACAAGCAATTTACATTCCTTAACACATTTTTGGCAAACACACTTTCTTATTTAAACCTAAATTAATTTAGGTCACAACTTTCTGTTGAAATTAAATTTAGAAACAAAAAATGTCCTGTACAATTAATAAATTTGTAAAATTGGGAAATATAAATAATGAATGTTTTTTTCTTGTTTTTTTTTCTTTTGAATCGGACGTTTATGCATGGAGATTTTCACTTTGATATTGCACCAATTTCAAAATGAGTAATAAATTTGAATAGACGGAAGAAAATCAAACAATTTCTCTGCACAACAATATGAGCAAGTCTTGATTGGACTTATTTTTAGAGCTCATAAGCTTACTATATCAACACACACAATATTCTTAAACATGCTTTTTTGCGTACATATTTTAGGTATTCGTATATTTAGATTTCTGCACACTGCTAAAATATGAAATATTTTTAAATTTTCACTGTTACATCTGTTACGAAACTCTTCAACTATTTTAGGATAGAACTTCCGTCAATTGTATTGTTCACTACATATCCATTTAAAGCGACCAATTGTAACGATCATTTATGTATTGAAGGGGGTAACATATTTAGGTATCATACATGCACACACTATAAAATCTATATTATACACGTACGCGATTTATACAGAAAAAAAAATCGAAAATTCGAAAAAGCTAAGAGCTAACAACCTTACACTAAGTCCGAGTACCCGGTTCGAACTGGTCAAGCCAATTTTAGTTACTATTAAGATCACCTAAGCAGATACTTTATAAACCGTCACATACTCATCATAGATTCATTCCATTTTCTTTTCTATCTTGTGCCTTTTCATTTTCAAGTTGTTTATCAGAGGGAAAATAAAACTTGGAAATATCAGAAAATTTCGCTTCATAATACTTTGCGGACTCGTACATTGAAATTACGAGTATTCTGTATATTCTCCTCTTTCGCAGCAAAGTTTTTCTTCTGCAAATTATGTATTAAACGAGTAGGTATATCGTCTCGTCATCAGTCGCTGAGGTGATGAGTTTTCTCATCTCTTGTATATTTAGTGCAAGGCATGGTTTTTCTATACTTAAATGAAAGACGACAAAAGATAAAAAAACAATAAATAACTATAAATGCATATTTGTTATAATCTCCATTAATAATCCTCTTAAGGATTAAATGAAATAATTTTAGTATACATACTACAATAGATAATGTTTTGAATTTTCCAGCGGAATAGAAAGTCATATGAGTAACTAGTGTAGAAGAATAAAAGACGAATGAAACAAGTTAACAAAGTATTTTGTTTTAATTTTCTGTAAATAAAGCTGTCAAGCGACATTTCAAAGATTTGAGTGAAAAGCGTGCAAATTATTTTAGAAATTACTGTAAAAAAAAAAAACAAATAAAGAAACTAGATTATACAATTTCAAATTAATTATGAAATAATAATGCCATCTGACTTTTTGTTCCTCTTTTGTTAATTTGCCAATATGCAATTACTACTCGTATTTGTTTCATCGAACATTCGGTGGAGTCAAATAATGCCAAATCAAATAATTTAAAATTTTGGGTTTTTTGATTTTGGTCTTACAATTGCTAAGTGAAATTGTAATATACATATCATCCATAACGGATACCTTATTTCATTTTCCAATGCATGCATTTGCTTTTAAAGTCATGCAATAATCTTTATTGATATAATTCAATATTCAATTCGAATACGGGGCAAATATGTTAAAACATCATCAACTGACTGGATACGCAAGTTAACCCTTTCATGCCCGATGTATGTATGTTTATGTTTTAGTTTCTAAGTCCCGTAATTATAATTTTTTCTCTAAGGGTTTTTTTCTCAGAATAGCTCGATATGTTGTGCAAGCTTATTGGCGAATATTTTATTATAAGTATTGCTAGTGGCCACTTCGTAGCTGATCTGCGTTGAATGCACACGTAAGATTTTTTTTTTATGCAAAAAGTGAGTGTACAAATAATTTAAAAAAATACATAAAGAAATTTAAGTGTACAAAAGTGTGTAAAATAATTAAACACAGGTAAGAAAATTAGGAAAAAAAATAAAAAATTCGAAAAAACTTTTAGTTTGTGATCAGTAATTTGTTAAACACAATTCATTCATTTCGGAATATATGGCGCAAAGATTGAAATTATCCAAAATCAAAACAGACATACAGATTAGCGGGATAGGAGGCGACGATACAAATATTAGAAATATCACGACGGCAATTTGCAAATCTAGGATTTCGGTTTTCAAAATAGAGCTGGAGCTTTTAATCATTAAAAACATGACCAATCCTCAGCCGAGTAGATCCTTCGAAACAAACTGTTTAAAGATTCCAGACAATATTGTTTTACCTGACCCTAAATTCAATGAAGCTTGAAATAGAATGAAGAAGAAATAGATTTGTTGATAGGCGCAGAGCATTTCTTTGAATTATTAGCAATAGGTCAGTTCAAATTGGAAGACAAGTTGATACTCCATAAAACACTCTTTGGGTGGGTTGTGTCTGGGAGACAGGAGCTAAACGCTTCGCAGAAAGCAGCCGTGTGTTTAGTTGGGCGGCACGAAGTACAGGATGACTAGCGCCTTCATGAACTTGTAGAACGATTCTGGGAAGTAGAAAATGTCAATATGGAAAACAAGTTTCTAACGTCAGAAGAGGAAAAATCTGAAAGTCATTTTATAAGAACAGTTAAGAAAGACGAACACGGTCGATTTATCGTTTGATTCCCTTTTAAAACAGATCCTTCTAAGTTGGGCAAATCTTACGAAATGGCAAAGAAGAGGTTTCTGGCATTAGAAAGACGACTCGATAAGAATCCATCGATAAAAAGGTAATATATGGATTTCATGGAGGACTATAAGACTCTAGGGCATATGAAGGAAGTAAGCTCGAAGAGTTCCAAGCATATGAAATATTTTTGTCCCCATCAGTTTGTATTGCGACCAGATTCCACCACTATGAATCTGAGAGTAGTGTTAGATTGCAGTGCCCGAACTTCGTCGGGCGTGTCTTTAAATGATATCTTGTTGAAAGTACCCACTCTACTCTAACATAAAATGCTCCGATTTCGATGTTATAGGTATGCGCTGACTGCAGACATATCGAAAATGTATCGCTAAATCCTCGTTGATGTAGAAGACCGGAAGTTTCAATGTGTGGTCTGCAGATCCAATGCAACTGATGACTTGAAGGTATACCAGTTAGATATGGTGACCTATGGCACTACCTCTGCACCGTATCAGGCTACTCGTTGTTTGAAAGTGTTGGCTGAGAAAGGATCGTCGAAGTTTTCGTTGGGTGCAACTGTTCTTAAAAAGGATTTCTATATGGATGACCTCATTAGTGGAGCAGACTCTTTAGCTGAACTTTATGCCATCTACAAGGAAGTTAGGGAGTTGGTAGGTAGTGCAGGGTTCGAACTTAGAAAATGGTGGACAAATGAAGAAACATTGTTGAATGAGATACCAGAGACAGATCGCGAAAGGCCGCCTCGTATTAACGACTTTGACATTATAAAGACTTTCGGGATAAAATGGAACCCCTCAACAGACGAAGTGCAGTATGTTGCACCCGATTTGAAAGCGTTAACAAGGATAACAAAGCTTATCATTTTTGCTGAGCTGTCTACACTCTTTGACCCCCTTCGTCTTATAAACCCTGTTGTGAAGGGGAAAATTATTTTGCAAGGCCTCTGGGAAAGCAAAGTTACGTGGGATGAGTATGTACAGTCCAGGGCACACAGTGAATGGGAAGTTTACCGTCACCGATTAAAGGAGTTTGAATCAATAAAAGTTCCCAGATTTGTCTTAGTGTCGAGACCATAGAGTGTACAGCTTCATGGGTTCTCGGATGCCTCTTTGCGTGCGTACGGATGATGCGTCTATATTCGAGTAGTGGATGAAAACGTTTGCGTGGGCTGCAATTTAGTCACTGCAAAATCGAAGGTAGTTCCAATTAAAACACAAAGCTTACCACGACTGGAACTTTGTACAGCGGAGATGTTGTCGTCACTACTTGTTAGGATTCTTCCAAATTTTATGCACGTGACTGATGAAATCTTTTGTTGGATAGACTCAGAGATTGCGCTTTGTTAGTTATCTTCTCATCCATCGACGTGGGATGTATTTATAGCAAATAGAGTCTCGAAAATTCATGTGCCCCAAGCCCATTGGAGTCATCTAGCCACAAGACACAACCCAGCGGATATTATATTTCGTGGACCATTTGCTGAGGAATTAGTTGATAGCAGGTGTTTCGTAGGTCTGTCTTTCATTTATTCGTCGGAAGAGTGTTGGCCCAAGAAAAAGGATTTTTCGTTAATTAACAAGCAGGTACCTGGAAAGCGTAAAGGTGGAGTAGTACTTGTATCTAAGAGTGTGTCCCCAAATTTGGCGGAAAGCTATATCCGGTTTGGCAGCTTGCAGAAAACATGTCGCATTTTCGCTATAGCTTTGCGATTCATGAGAAACTTGCCAAAAACCCTATGGAATGGAGAGATCTTTTAGGAAGAAAATCGAGAATTTGATTTACGCGGTAGAACAATTACCAATTAAATTAAACTGGACTTGCACTGCAAAGGAACTGAACGAATCCCAAATAAGAATTATTTGGCACATCCAGCAGGGGAGCTTTTCAGAAGATATTCATCAGTTGGAGAAGGGAAGCATGATCAGGCCTTCGAGCTATGTCAAAAATTAAATCCTTTCCTTGACAAAGGCTCTTTAAAACTCCTCCGAGTTGGTGGGCGTTTGCAAAATGCAGACATTTCCTATATTGCAAAATGTCATATCTTTCTTCCTAAATCCCATCCTTTTGTAAAAATTCTTTTTGTTTATTTACAGAGGAAAAACTACCATGCCGGTCCACAAGCACTAGTGGGCATTGTTTGTGAAGAAGACTGCAGATAGCTGCTTGCATTGCTTCAAATACTAGCCGAAGTTGATGAGTCAAATCATGGATGAATTACCTGCAGGCAGAGTACAACCAGCGAGGCCGTTCCAAAAAACTGGTGTTGACTTCTGTGGCCCATTTAAAATCACGTTGAACCGTCGAGGCCAAAGGAACTACAAATCATATGTAGCAGTCTTCATTTGTTTTATCGTAAAAGCTGTCCACCTTGAAGTCGTATCGGACTATTGCACGGCGAGGTGTGTGCCAGGATCTCCATTGTGATAATGAACTTTGTTGGAGCGCGAAATGAGCTCAAGGTTCTTAAGAACCAGTTTCTTGCGCATCAAACCCAAAAAAAAATTGCTGAATGGTGTGCAGCGGAAAGTATCGAGTTTCATTACATCCCACCAAAAGCGCCTCATTTTGGTGGCCTATGGGAAGCTGCAGTCAAGAGTTCAAAAAATCATCTCTTTCGTACTGTGAGCAATGTGAACTGTCCACTGTTGTGGCAGAGGTTGAAGCCGTGCTAAACTCCAGGCCGATGTGTGCCATGTGCAGTGGTCCAAGTGATGAGTCTGTTCTTACACCAGGGCATTTCGTAATAGAGAGCCCCCTTAATGCGATAGCAGAACCTCTCATCACGGATTGTAAGACGTCCTCGTTGAGCAGATGGCGGAGGTTGACACTTCTCAAGCAGAATTTTTGGAGCCGATGGTCGAAGGACTATCTCTTGGGGCTGCAGCAGCGACATAAATGTTAAACGTCGTCAGCAGATTCTTCGGTCGGTACGCTTGTCTTAGTATGGGAAGACAAGACTCCACCTCGACAGTAGTTGTTGGTTCGAATATGCAACCTTATTCGATCATCTGATGGCAAGGTTCGAGCTGTTGATGTGCGTACAAAAAATGGAATATAACGCAGAGCAATTCATCGATTAGCACCCTTACCCATGGACAGTTGAAGATACCGCAAATACTTCAAGGCGGGCAGAATGTTAATACATCTGTAGCTATTTTTTAAATACCACTTCGAATAATGTAGCTTTCCTCATTGTTTTCTTTTCGAAGTTATTGCGGCGAATTCATGATGGTACGAAAGGAAAAAAGTTGTTGTACTCGTAACATTGAAGAAGATCGGACGTGGTGTTTTTATTTTTTGGAAAGGTCGAAAATAAAAGT
The DNA here is from genome assembly GCA_963966105.1 of Volucella zonaria. Lineage (NCBI taxonomy): Eukaryota > Metazoa > Arthropoda > Insecta > Diptera > Syrphidae > Volucella > Volucella zonaria. The sequence goes on from OZ014531.1 coordinate 1,282,288, forward strand.
TATATTTAATAAAAGTCAAATCGTTCTTTTAAATCGTTTTTTTTAGTTGTTGATATTTTTTTCCCTTGTGAAAACGCTCACAAGGCTAACAGTTGTCTATAGGCTACATTGGTCTATAATGGTTATAAATCATATATTGCTCTTGTATGCGTTAGAGATGCGTTCGAAAGGTTTGACCCAGCAAGAAATTCAAAAAATTTGCTAATTCGATTGGGATGATTCTGCTAATGAGGACAATGGAGAAGAAGAGGAACAAATTACCACGAATCTGGAAAATATTATTGAAGAAACCCTACAAAGTGAGGGTTTTGATTGAGAGGATTGTTGGCGAAGACAATGAAGTTGAAAATGAAATTCAAGGTGAAGAAACGGTACAAGAGGTTTTTGAAAATATTAGAAATAGGGAAACGCGATACGACCTGGAAAAGCGAAGTTAGTTTCGTTCCAAGTCAAACAACCAATAGAATATTTTACTCAGTTCTTTGATGATGAGGTATTACAAAAGATCTGCGATGAAACTAATTTACGCATTACAAACCAGCGGCAGAGGATTAAATGTGAAACTACCAAAATAAGAAGATTTATAAGTGTATTACTAAACCTTGGTGTAATAAATATTCCAAATATGCGATTGGCATGGGCCCAAATTTTCAAATTATCAGCATTAGCGGATGCATTATCACGAAACCGTTTCGAAAAAATAAGGAGAATTTTCATATAAATGATAACTCTAAACAACCCCAAAAAGGAGAATCTACGACAAATTATATAAAATACGTCCGTTATTGAAGAAAATCAAACAAAAATTTAACGGAATAGAACAGGAGGAATACCAAAGCGTTGACGAGCAACTGATTTCCTATAAAGTTAACCGTCTTGTGATATTGTATAATCAAATGATATCTAGTAAATATTTATATTTTATTAGGTCGGCTCAGTCTGAAGCAATATCTGCCAAAAAAGTTTCACAAGTGGGGCTTTAAAATGTTCACTAGAGCCAGTGTACCTGGTATGGTATAGGACTTTTGCCTCTACTATAAAAATATCGCTATAAAAATATCACTCCCCTTCAAGTCCCTTTACGTTTTATGTTGCTACATCCTGCCAGCTCAACCTACCGAATCTTACCAACTTGTTGTCGATGCGATCGACTATTTAATTGACCTGTCTGACTCTACTGACGATATCTTTGTTCTCGGCGACTTTAATCTTCCTCAGCTACAGTGGATTCCATCAGACGATCAATCGTTCTTCATCGCTTCAAATGCCAACTCAGCTAAGGAATGTCTCTTCTTAGATCGCTTAACAGACTCAAGTCTATGCCAAGTCAGTGGTGTATCCAACTATATGGGCAGGCAACTAGACCTTATTTTCACAACAGATTCAATTAACTCCTCAGTCTCACTTTGTCCCCTATCTCTCTCTACAATCGACAACTACCACCCCCCCTTCTGCTTTCATTTTTTCATAACTCTTCTCTCCAGTCCACTCCTCCCACAACTCTCTCATCCTACGACTTTCACAAAGCAAACTTTCACAAAATCAGTGACTATCTTAGCAGATCCCCCTTTAACTTTCACAACCTAAGCGTAAATGATGCCTTATCCATTTTTTATAAAGAAATATTTAATTCTTTCAGCCTTTACGTTCCGTTTTCCCGCCTTAAAACATCATCTACTAGTCCTCCCTGGTATAATCGCAAGCTTCGTTCCTTACGAAACAAGAGAAATAAGTTATGGGCTGTTTTCCTGCGTACCAGATCCTTGTCCGACTATTCTAACTATCTTGGTGCTTATCTTCATTTCACCGAACTTTACGATTCCCTTTACCAGCGTTACCTTAACAATGCGCAAGTCAACCTTATAAATGACCCTAAGTCCTTTTACCAATTTGTTAACTACAAAAGAAAGTCCGATGGTTACCCTCCTTCCCTCTCTTTCAACAACAAGTCATCAACCGATCCACTCACGATTGCCAACTTATTTGCCAGCTTCTTTAAACAATCCTTTACCAACGACTCCTTTGTACCAGATCCATCCTATTTTCGTTACCTACTGAACTTCTCCAACGGCCCACTTCTCTCTCATATCTTGGACCCCTCCTATATCGAAAATAAATTACACCAACTCAATGACGAATTTACACCCGGTCCAGATGGCATCCCTGCCATATTTCTTAAAAAATGTTCTTCGTCTCTTTCCCTTGCCCTTTCTGATCTCTTTCGTCTATCCCTTTCACAAGGAGAATTTCCTCAGGTTTGGAAAACCTACTTTATAACCCCAATCCACAAAAAGGGATCAAAGAACGAAATAACAAACTATCGTCCAATCGCTAAACTCTCCCATATACCCAAACTCCTCGAAAGTATTTTGTATGAAGCTCTAAGTTTCCAATGCAAATCACTTATTTCCCCTAGACAACACGGCTTCCTAAAGGGTAGGTCAACCACCACAAATCTCGTTGAATTCGTATCCTTTACCATCTCTGCCCTAGAGAACGGCAACGAAGTCGATGTAGTTGCAACCGATTTTAGCAAAGCCTTCGATAAAATCTCTCATCGATTAATACTCTTCAAATTGTCTGCCCTCGGCTTTGAACCCATACTGTTAAAATGGATATCCTCTTACCTCGAAAACCGTTTTTACAGTGTTCGTTTTAGGTCAGCCCACTCCGCTCCATTTTTGGCCACCTCTGGAGTTCCTCAAGGTAGCCATCTCGGTCCCCTTCTCTTTATACTCGTATTAACCATAAATGATCTCGATAGGATCATTAAATACTCGTCCGTCTCCCTTTACGCCGACGATACCAAATTTTTCAAAACCATTTCCTCTCCCCATGACTCCTTCCTTCTTCAACAAGACCTTGATAGTTTTTCGATCTGGTGCCTCAAAAATTGTTTGGAACTTAATATCACCAAATGCCAATCCATCACCTTTTCACATAAGCGGCTCAAATCTCCTCCCCGACTCTACCTTCTCCACAACCAACCTATCTCCTCCGTTGAATCTCTTCGCGACCTCGGCATTTTGTGTGATAGGGAGCTCAACTTCCGTTTGCATATGGATGGGATAATCCTTAAAGCCAATTCTGCACTAGGTTTTGTAAAACGATGGTCCAAAGAATTCACCAACCCATACGTGACCAGGTCCCTCTATATTACCTTTGTTCGTCCCCTCCTAGAGTACGCCAGTCAAGTATGGTCCCCATATCAGCGCGTTCATATCTCGAGAATCGAAAGCATCCAGCGCCGTTTTCTTCGATTCGCTCTTCGAGGTTTGCCCTGGGATGATTCTTTTACTCTGCCCCCCTATCAAAACCGTCTCAACCTTATTAACCTAAACACCCTTGAGGAACGCCGAGATGCAGCCGACTTTCTCTTCATTCATCGACTTCTTTCAGGTCAGGTTGAATGCACGTCCCTTCACAATTCTATTTTCCTCAACACTAACCCTCGTAATCTACGTACCCCTCGTCTCTTCTATCACCCAACCCACCACACCACCTACGGCGCGAACGAACCAATCTCCCGCATGCTACGAAAAATTAATTCAAACCCTAGCGTCTTTGACTTCCACCGCACCACTTCCTACCTCAAATCGGTTCTCCTTCACCAGAATAACCAGCCTTAGTTTTAAGTTTTAGTTTAAGTTTAATTTTAAGTTATAGCTTGTATTAAGCCGAATAAATGGGGGCTTTCGCCCCCACCAAAATTGAAAAAAAAAAATCTACATTGGAGAAAGAACGTGCCAATCCTTTGGACTGGACATATCATCAGACATTGTTTTCCGATGGTGTCGAAAAGGGAAGAAGTTTGGAAACATTCCTCGTCCAGGTATTGTTGAATGCTATAACAAGCATATGGGAGAGGTTGATCTTGCCGACATGCTGTTGGAGTTATACAAAATCAACCACCGTTCAAAGAAGTGGTATATGCGAATCGTTTACTAGTGCGTAAACTCATCAGTAGTCAACAGCTGGCTGTTGTACCCCAGAGACTTGAAAAACTCGAGCGGAGACAACAAGTATATGTCACTACTACTATTCAGTTGGATATTACTCAACGCAAAAAAAAATAACAGCTTCAACACGTAAAAGAGGTCGCCTATCGTCATTTCTCTCAACAATGCAGTCTGATCAGCCATCACCAGCACCTTCATCACAATTTTCGTCAAGTTCTTATAAAAGATCATATGTTGCAGAACCTGCAAAAACCATAATATTTGACCAAACCGGTCACTGGATTGAATGGGGATCGAAAGGCAGATGCAGGCTATGTCACACTGGGTATCCCCGCTCAAAGTGCTCTAAATGTAAAGTTTATTTGTGTTCAGCCCACAAAAAAATTGTTTTGTTTCATATCACAGTTAAATTGTATTAAAAATTTATAAAAATAATATAAAATAAAAAACAGAAATTAAAATATGTGTGTGTTTTAAAATTTCTCCTCTATAGCCCAATGTTCCCTATAGGCAAGATTTCATAACGGCTAAACCAGGGATACATAGAACTTTAAATTGATATCATTTCATACTAAGGTCCAGACTAACAACTCTATATCCTTAAAAAAAATTTAGCCACGCCCCAATTAATTCGGGCGTAAAGTAAAGACCCGTGTCTTATGAATATACGGTTTCGGCCAGTTCCGAAACCGATATACCTAGTATGCGGCGTTGGTGTCTTTCTGGAAGACCACAACGTTAGATTTTACCACTCGTTAGGAAAATTTGCGTCTGTCTTCCAAGCGGAGACACACGCAATCCTGATGGCAGCGAACCGGTGGAGGGGCGAAGCCTTTGCATCTGTAGCGGCAGCTAAGCAGCGCTTAGAGCCTTGTTGAACCTTCTTACGACTTCCAAGCTAGTTCGAGAATGCAAGACATCACAGAAAGCAGTCGGAAGGCTAAATTTACTTAAAGTTTCCATTGACAGTTGGGTTTCACATGAGCAGATGGCATGCCCCTCCAGGTTGCAGGCAGATGAAACGAATTCTTCCCGTCGCCTCTGAGGGGTCAACTGCCTTGTTACTGTCCCTCAGGGAGAAAGACTGCAGCCTGCTTATTGTCATCGTGATGGGGCAAAACACTTTTCTGAACACTGAAATGTGCTGGGCGTAAGCGAGACTGCAGCCTGCTTATTGTCATCGTGATGGGGCAAAACACTTTTCTGAACACTGAAATGCGCTGGGCGTAAGCGATACAACATCCTGCGACGCTTATTGTGAAAGTGATGACGACACCGCGGAGCACTAATTCTGTGAATGTCCAGCTTACATTCGCATCAGACTGCAGGTACTCGGCGTTGATGTGGTGAGTGCTGGTACCCTAGGCACTTAATTATTGAAGCGCTAACCCATCTCTCTTCAAAAGACTGAAAGATTTTATAAAAAGAACTCCCAAGGAGTAAAATGGACTAGTTGCCTGAGTTCTCTGTTCCAACAGAAAAAAAAACAATTTATTAGTGGCTTAAATGGTATGCGCCTATCATTTGCGTCGTTCTTCTTTTGGTTGGCATAGGGCACTAAAAGTCAAAAGTGATCGCAATCGCCATGATCAATGAACATCCTATTGAGAATATGGATTACAGTTGCGTAGATGACACTTGGTTTCAATAGGATTGCAACATGGCAAGACCACCGCTCCACGCCTTCAACCTCTATATACTCATACAAACAAGGGATCTTTTATCGTATTATGTGATTGTAAATGAATGACTTTGTTGCTTGTTGCGGATTTATTCTCTTTGCCATTTGTAACCCAAGCAAGCCAGAGGTAAAATATTCATTTCTGATTTTAAAATTTGTAAAATCTTTTTATTGTCGAAATAAAACACATTATACTTCACCTCTGGTCGTGTGGTCTTTTATTTCGCAATCTGCGAGAATTACCTGCCGTATAGCAGAATAATACATGCACTCAGGGTTTTCTCCGACCGCTGCAAGTATTGTAATAATCCAGCGTCTCAGCACCCCATTACCATACCTCGTAAAATTTTTGACTTACCAAGATTATGTAGGCGTGCCCAGGACTGGTCGATGTTTTGGATATCGTATAATGGACAACAGTGGCGTACAATTACACAAATTTGAAGAACTGTATGCGCTAACTGAAGGGTTAGACTCGGGAAGTAGTCAGGTAGATACTACAATACATTTTACATCCACAAGTTACTATGATGATGGAACAACTTCATTTATGTTTTGTCTGCCCAAAGCAGTTGATAGGAAGCCGGCTTCAACAAATACGGGAAATTCCTTTTATATCTGCAGCACCTGTGGAGAGACTAGCACCTACTATCTGCGACGAAGACCAGAAAGTTGGCAGTATCAATGCAGCTATATGAATCAATTGTTGATTTCAGTAACTGTTAGAGCGCAGTCGAAAGTCTATTTTCTACGATCCAAGACAATTGTAGCCGTACAACGTCAGATGCAAAACGAAATGTAATCCTACATGCGATGGATGGTCAAAGTAATCAAGAAACTAAATGCCCACCATGAAAGGGATAGCTTAAAATAGTTTGTTGCAAAAAGTTTTAGGTTTATGCTGTGCAAGAAAGGTGGTCTGAGGTCAAAGACGCACGATTGTGTTTCACCTGTTTGGAAATGGGCTTTTTAACACGCAACCGTAGAAAACAATGCGTTGTAAATTACCACGGGTTGTTGCATGAACACAAGAGCAGTATCATCGATAATCCCTTGTTGCCACAGTCAGATCGTCCAGAAGTTAATACTACGGATGAAGTCCTCAACTGTGCAGACAGCACAACCGAAGCATAAAAATTGCTTCGCGATTTGGTGGTGGAGCTAGCACTGGAAGGAGAGACGCATCAATTAAACTTGGAGGGAGAGCCAAGAACTTTCAATTGTAGTTAACATTAGTGGTGCCATCATGAAGGAAAAACACAAGCAACGAAATTCCTCCAGTGTATCGAATCTTCAATTGCCGGTGCAAAGCCTGCATATCAGCGAGATCTTCTCATGCCACACCAAAGCTACTTATAGGCTTAGACCACTGTCACTTGGGTCTGCCAGTTGAGGAGCTTTCGCTGAATCCTGGATCGCCATTTTCTGCTAAAACTGGTTTGGGTTGGGTAATATTTGGTCCATTGAACGTAAAATGAAACGTGATGCCTGGCTTGCAATTAGACTTCAAACCACTTCACGTGGTTTTTTTGGTCTGGTTCATTTGGTGAATGCCATTCACTTGCCTGATGTCTGGATTGCATGTCGTACTCATATACGTACACGTCTAGCCTCCAGTAATGATCCTTTTGATGAATGTGGGATCGGATTCAGCCTAGCAAATCAGCTCTTTTGCGACGTCAACACGGTCTCTTTTCTGCATGAAATTGAGGTCTTTTGGCACCAACTTTGTTGCTACACGACGGTAACCCAAATCATTAACCAAAATGTCTTGGACGGATCCATTGGCAATGTTTAAGTCCTCCGCTATCTCTCTGATGGTTATTGACCAACATTTCTTTTACTTCATCAATGTTTTCGTCGGTTTTCGATGTCGATGGTCTGCCACTGCGTTCATCATCTTCGATTGACTCATGACCACTTTTGAACCGCTCGCGCTCGTGCCACTGGTAAACGACCGTTTTCTTTAGAGAATTGTTTCCGAAACACTTTTTCCAACATTTTCAATGTTCGCGCACCATTAAATCCGTTTTTTACGAAAAATTTAATACAAGTTCGTTGTTGCAAATTTGAATCCATTTCTAAAATTATAAAAAATCGCCAACACACACAAATGTCAAGCCATGACGCTAAGATTTAGAAGTAATATCAACAACAGATTTACCAACTTAACAAAAAAAACAAAACTCAAATCGGAATAATGGGAGCGCTACACGGTGGTATTTGGTGGTGGTATTTCGTTTCTATTGCTTGGATGTTTGTAGTACGAATTAGGACCCAGTCTATCTGTTAGGACCCAGTTTTCCGCTGCATATAATAAGACAGGAAGATACGTTGTTTTGTAGATCGACGTTTCAGTGTTTCTACTGATCTCCCTATGATCGAAAAATTTAGATTTTTGTATTGTTAATGATCTGGTAGTTGTCAATACGCTTTTCGCACATAAAGATATACATAAGTATACCAGAGAAGGAGCAAGTAATGAAAAATCAAATTTAGAGTAAGTAATGATAGAGCAAAGACGTAAAAAAGGGCCAGTAAAAGCCGTCAATTTCTAATGGAAGTAACAATTAAAGAAGTAAAAAATAGTCCGACAAGGGCGGAACAAGAAGCAGAAACGAGAGAAAAGGTGAAAATTAAAGCATATATGCTAAGAAAGGATGAAACCAAGGAAGATATAAGCAAAAGATGGAATCGCTTTAAGAAAACCTTGCTTAAAGTTGCTAAAAAAGTATGCGGTCAAAGTGAACTAAAATGCAATAAGAAGGGAACCTCAAAGTGGAACGAAATTAAGTTAAAGAAACAATTATGGAAAGACTACATACAGATTAAGAGTAACATGAAGTAAGAGGAATACAAAAAGCAGAGAGGAATAGTACAAAAAGCGGAGTGAAAAAGTGCTCAGAGCTAAGACGAAATCATGGGAAGAGTTTGGGAAAACTATTGAGAATTACAGTAAAGAAATACTTACAAATAAAAAAGACTTCAAACTGCAAAACATAAAAGCAAAAGATGGACAAATATTAACAGGAGAAAAAGAGATAGCGAAAAGATGGAAAGATTACTTCGAAGAATTGCTGAACGGGGAAGAGCTTGCTGTATACCCTACATAGTTAGTATTGAAGCAGAAGGAACAGTCAATCACCGCAAAGGAAATGAACAAGAGCAAAGAAACCTGATTACTAAAGAATAATGAGATGGCCCCAGAACTCATTAAAAGTATGGGTGAAAAAGATACTCGTATATCAGGATTTTTAGGAATCCTAAATCTAGCGTAGAAGAAAAAGGAAATACCAATAGAATGCAAATACGGAATCATCTTACCTATCTGCAAGAATCAAGACACAAGCAATTGTACAATAGTAAATATAGGGGAACTACCCTGCTGCCCATTGCTCTTAAGATTTATGAGACGATACTAGAACAGAGAGTAAGAGGAATCGTGAAAGGAAAACTGTTTGATTTGCAAAGTAGATTCAGACCAGGCAGCCTATAGCATCAAGGATCGCATTTTTACAGTACAACAAATTATTGACAAAAATCTGGCGAAATATAAAGAAATATATATGTACCTAAATATATGTGTATGAAGAAAGCATTTGACATGATAAGCAGGCGGAAGATATGGGAAAGTCTAAGTAACAAAGGAGCTGAGAAAGATTTCGTCTGCGCGGTCAAACGAATATGCAGAGAGATATACTATACAACAAATTAAGAACATGTAACACCATATCAGAGGAGTTTGAAACTAGAGAAGAAGCGGGACAGGGTGGCGCATTAAGCCCTTTGCTGTTCATATGTGCAATGGATGAAGCAATATGAACAGCTTTATATGTTTGCGCCTTTGCCTACGATATCATACTCTTCGCTAACTCGGAGAAAAGTTTGGAGGAAAATATAAAAATATGAGAAGATATGCACAAAATAATGCAATATTCAATTCGTGCGGTTAGAAAATAGACTCTCCACACACTTTTGATGGCCGAAACTCAAAGCTAAGTTCTTTAATCGTCTGTACATACAAATTTATAACAGTTTCAAACCGAAAATTAAGGCTAAGTATTATACGCCATGCTGTCATTTAGTTTTTGTTTGTTTTAAACTAATAAATTATACGTATGTGGCTATGGCAGGATATAAAATTAGGTATTTGAGTTCTTTAAATATTACTCTCTTGGATAAGCACTAAATCGTTTTAGTAAAAACGTGCATTTCTGGAATCCAAAAATCCATTGATCATGCGTAGAAATGAGGTTTGGTAGAGGTATCATACTTTGAAGATAGATCCCTCATGCCAGATGGAGTCAAAAGTCACCTTCAAGTCCAATTGCAGTACTAAAGTAAATTGTTTTCCTTAAACTGTGAGTAATTTAATTATCTAAAACTGCTGTATTTCTGCAGATCCCGAAAATCATTAACATCATGAAAGACCGAATAGTCACGTTTCGGTTATAATTAGGTGTTTTTGTTTTTGTAAAGGTTTGTGTGGACATGGCATCCCAGTTTGTACTGTCATAACTTTTGTAGCAAGTTGAGGGAACTAACAGTGGCGGTTCTTTTACAATAGCGTCCAATCAAGCAGAGAAGACTTTGGACGAATAACTCTTTGCTGGTCGAATAATGTTTACTGGGCTAGATTTTAGAAAGACTTCTAAAATAAAAAACAACCTAATAAAAGTCTGACTTCCAACAGGACAATGACCCCAAGCACACCGCTCAAATTGTCAAAGATTGGCTAATTTACTACGCCCCGAGACAACTACACACACCACCACAAAGCCCGGACTTGAACGTCATAGAACATGTATGGGAGATTCTAGAACGCAGGATAAGAAAATATGCCATAACTAGTGCCCCAATGCTAAAACAGAAGCTCCAAGAAGAGTGGCCAGCCATAACAGCTAATGAATTAAATAATTTAGTTGCTTCAATGCCCAGACGCTTGAAAGCAGTTCTAGATGCACATGGTGGACCTACAAAATATTAAATTTATCATTTACAATAGTTTTACCTGGATTAAAGATGTTTATGTTAGTTAATATGCCGTATGTAGACTTTTGTCATTAATTATTTTTGATTTTTGTGAATCACTTGTTAAGTTTTTGTTAAATTCATTTATTTTATATTTTTAATAAAACGAGATTTAAAACAAAACTGCATCATTCGATTTTTTCATAATGCTTTTGAACTTGTTAGGTTACAAAAATGATGGTCGTACGTAGACTTTTGTCGCTCACTGTATGTATGCATTTCTTTACATCCTCTAGAGTGCATTCTACAATAGAACGTAGTTCTATGGTTAAAATCTATTCACTACATGCAGGAATGATTACGTACTCGTATATCTGCATTTACCGTCATGGCTGAACTTCACCCATCTTTTTATTATAAATCTCAAATATTTGTCTTTAGATACACCTTAACTTCACTGCATTTTGATAGCATGGATGAACGTTAATGCAGTGTTTCTTCCTAAATCTGGCTGCAGATCCCTTAAAGACCCGAATGTCGTCAGGCCTTAACTGCTGAGCTTGTACAGGGGCTGGTCTCCGTAAAATCTACTTAAGCTTGTTCTTCAGCGTCGTCTTGTTTTCATTACATTGGAAGGGATACGTCTCCAGCCGACTTCAAACATAATTCAAAATAAAATTAATAATTTAAAGCTATTTAGATAACTAAGAACAAAATCCCCTGAACAAAAACATTCCTTGGAGTAACTTTGGACTATAAACTAAGCAGGTAACATTTCTGGACAGATTTATTAGAAAGGTGATACGAATATCTCGGTATCAAATTGGGATAACAATCAAAAATAATCAGCTGGACTTACTTTATCGTCACTCCAATAATAACCTATGCGACGATTGTACGACTGTATGGTTTAAAAAAGCTAATCAACCTTACACACGTTCAACCCTTTAAAAGATGCAAAGGCTAGTGCTCTGAAATAAGTATATCCATATAAAAAAATTGTGCTTCGGCCCTAGTATCCCAGGCAGAAATATCGTAGATTCAAGTAAAATATAGTTATATTTATAATGAAAAGGAAATGTATTTTCGTTAAATTACTCCTTAAGAAACAAGTAAAATTTGATGAAGTTTCTTCGTTTTTGTTGCAACCCGTTTTTTAACTCAGCCACCAAGTCTAACGCATACCATCTCACCATAAGGGGAAAGAAAACTCTTTTAGTCCCGACTTGTATAACATATCATACATTAAAAAAATCTTTTGTCTTTTTACTGCATAACATATTTTTGCGTTTACTCTTACGCGACTACGGTCCGGAGCGGACCTAAGCCGTAAGGGACAACCATAAACTGTTCGAATGCAGGGAATTTGTATTACACGACCATAATAACTTTTAACTTCGATTCATTATGTTTTTGTTCACTTTTGCTCATTTGTGAAAGAGCAAATCCTTTCGTATTGTGTATCATACGAAAATTTGACAGCTGGGAAGATTTAATTTACAATTTGAATATAATTCTCTGTCCTCACGCATATTTCTGATAACACGCAGCTCACCCTGGGGTCTGACATACCCCAGTGATTTCGAACTGCTTTCGGAAAGTTTCCAGTGTCTTAAATTTATTTTTTTTACCTGAACTGTAGTTGTTTCACCATCAAATACACACAAAAAGAAAAAAGATTTTCTTTATATAACTATGTACTTTTATTAAACTGTAATAACTAAAAAAATAACCAAAAATACGGCTTTTTCAAATTCAATCTAAATGATGGCTTACAACCTTCTAAAAATTAAAAAATTCAAAAGTTTAGGTTTGTATAGAATAAACTAACTCTGGTAGAAATTCCGTCCGTTTACTCCAAAAACTGGTTTTGGCCATAACTTTTAAAACGCCTTTAGCATATTTATAGCTAAAAATCCGCAACGGATTTTATTTGGTGGCATCTCTATCTGTTTCACTCACACTAGTCGAAATGGCGTGTTTATCCGTCTCAATCACGGCATCACTGTCTCTCTCGCTCACACTTGGTACTCATTTTAATTTATTGAAAAGAATTAAATATGAATAGGGTTTCTTTAACAAAATATTTTTTTTGTCCTTAATTAAGCCTTAGTCTAGTAAGTGCCATACCATTTTTGAATCCAGACTAAATACGCTATCTTTTAAAGTTACTTGCCAAAATGGCATAGTACTTTTTTTGGTCAGTACAGTCAGTTCAAGTTGGGTTATTAATGATTTTCAGATACATGGATGGACAAAAAAGCAATGTTTTAGTTAAAACCGATATAGTTATGTTTCAAATTTGGACCGTAATTTATAGAAGAGTTACTCGGGGTTACGTGGCAAAAAAAGATCGAAGAAAAGCAAAGATTTGCGGCCGCAGTGTCAGATTTCTCGATTTTTTTTGAATGCCAATAATTTTGAAAGTACATGACGTAGATTTTTTTTTATAATTTTGTGATAACCGGCACCACTGGACCTATCACCCGTTTCCGGCTTGACGTCGATTTTTGGGACACCCTGTATGTACTTGTTTGACCCAAAAAATGAGAATAGCCGCTTATTTAAATGTCATTGCAAATTCTTATTTTTCTTCTTTATTGTACCCAACGTCACCTTGTAGCGTACTTAAAAATTCAAAATAGAATTTGATGAGCGCTAATGCGCTGTGTCTTTCGGTACCTTCCATATAAAGTATATGGGCATGGGTCGATTTTGGGATAAACGCAACGCAGACGCATTTGTTTAGGGAGCACACTTAGTTTGTGATGTTTTCTGCAGTGAGGAAATGGAGTTCGTCACAACTGGATTTTGGATTCGGGTGTGTCTCATCACCTGAGTTTTCGCCGCGAATGGTTTGAAAACTATGAGCATTTAGCGGAACCTATGAGAGTGTTTATTGGAAACGGGGAACAAATGCTTGCAATTAGAAGAGGCATCATTAACATTTTACCATTTGACAACAATGCGTGGGTAAAAAATTGTTTAATCGATGTATGTATATATATTTTGTGCTAAAAATAAAATTAAATCTGTTTTCTTCCAGCACTGCCATGGATATAAAGTATAAACTGCTCTCGGATAAAAGCAAGTGTGAGATCATTAAAAAGAATCGTGTTGTAGCAGAAAACCCTATTTAAAATGGTTTGTGACGTTTAGAGCGCTGCTCTAAAATGTAGCTGTAAAATCTGTACTACTGCAATTATGGCATGAGTGGTTGGGATATTTATGTGTCAAACAAGTACGGTTGGTGTTCAAGAAAAAAAAAACTCGAGTGCCAGGACAATATAGACTCTACGAGAAATTGGACCAGTCACCATTTAAATAAAGTAGATCCAGGGTGTATTCAGTAGGAGAGTTCGTACACACCGACTTACTCGTATGTAGCCCTATGCAGAAGGATTCCATTAGCGGATCCAGATATTTTGTGCCATTTAAGGATGACTTCTTCAAATTGATTTATGTCTTTTTATGCATGAAAAAAATGAAATCATGTTTTGAAAGATATCTGCATGCACTTAAATTAGATTTTAATTATGTTCTTTGCAAATTTTACTAAGAAAGCTGGCTTCTTTAAGAATCTTGCTATTCAATGCATTGATTAATAATTTTCACTACTGCTGTCAGACTGTAATTTTCAATTGTATTTTTTTTTCTAATTAACTGAAGTTGATCGTCACGTCATAAAATTTTACCTATGACATATTTTTTTTTTAAGTTGGCCGTGCTCAATATTTTATCGTTGCCTATCCTTTTATTTTTATTATTATTAATCCTTGCTTTATTATCAAAATGTATCAACGATTACAAAATTGTACAAATTTTTTGTTGACATACAATCTTTCTAAGGTATGGCCGTTGCAGTGTCACCTCAGATGGCTAGTATACATATTTCAATCTTTAAATGCATTTTTTTTTATACATGAGTTGGGATATTTTTTTTTTGTGTTTAATAAAATTAAAATAAGCTAAAAATCTTCAGAATCCGAAGACAGGGCATATTTCTATAAAATGAAAAACATCTCGAGCTCCAAGGTTACATAAGGTGCAATATAAACGAAGATCGTCTCTATTAGGCTTAAAGTTCAAATCCAGCATCTTACCTTTGGCCTTATAAATCGTTGATATTTCGGAAGTACTACGATCGTCCAGAAATAATTTAATTGTCTCAGAACTCAGTTACATATGTAGGAGCGCAATAATACCGTCTATAAAGAGTTGACTGAGTTTATTCCTTAAGCTCCTCTCTCCTGTTTTTATCCAGTGTCCTTAATAAATTTAGTAAAGTGTAAAAATTTTTTGGCCAATCATTCAGATTATAAAGCGAAATATTAAGTTGCCAAAAGCTGCCACTTTTTGTAAAACAAAGATGGTGAGGAGATAGCATGTGTTACGATAAGCTTTGCCAAAGGGTTCGTTGGTTAAGATATTGTCCTTGTAATAACACGCATTAACTTTCAATTGATATGTTTGGAAACAATACATACGAGAATTATCGTTTGTTAAATAAACACTTGCATGGATTTTTATTTTTATATTTTTGATAGAATAATCAAAAATCCCACATTGCGACCGTGGCAGAACAAATTATTCGTCCACAATAATTATCTTCTTTGAAGTACTTTTAAACTCGAGAGTTTCTTAAACTAATTTCTGACATGACAGGAAAAGAAGACTTGGCTTCGTTAAAAAGAAAACTATTAGCTGTAATGGGCCAACTTACAAAAAAATGTATTTACTTGCTGCCACAGCAAACGAAATTACCAGACCAGAGCTGAAAACAGAAACATATTTTTATGAAATTCACGGTATTCAAAAGAACATCGAGGAGCTTGATGAAGGACAGATAAACGAATTGCAAAGGATCTTATTGTGAATTTAAAATCAATATTATATCCAAATAAATAAGCAAGTCTCCGAAGGTATCATTTGTGTTCAAAATCTGTCATTACAGTGATATTTAAACACCCAACCATTATCCAAATAGACGAAAACGAAAAACTTTGCATTCTCGGTATGTGTATCAATGACAGCCCACGTTAGAATAACCGCATATTTGATATCGCAAAAAATTCTGCGAAACGTCTAGTTTTCCTCAAGCGATGTAAAAAATATTTCACCACTCTGATCTATCCTCAACATATAAGGCATTCATCCGCCTAAGATTGGAGTACAGTATTCACATCTAGTCAAGCGCTCTTATAATATCAGTGCACCTGCTAAATAGGATTCAAAATTCTTGCACACTTTGTTCTATCGCTATTTTCACCACCAGTGCTTGATCGAATTTGCCAGAAACAATTCGCTCTTTTAAACCTTTAACTGTTTCGTTATGCATGCTCATCAGTATACCCTCAACCCCAATTTCGGACGTACTCTGTAATATTGTGAATCTTTCCCAACTCGTAGAGGTATCTTATGAAATGTTCTGCAGAACTCTTTATTTCCTAGTCATTATAGCTTGCGAACATTTAAGACCAACGTACGTAGGAAATCTCTCTGTTTTTCCTCAGTTCGCCCGCGCTGTGTGCAACAGCAAACAGTCAAAAATATTAGAAATTCTGCCTCATCTTCCATTCCAACGCTCACTTACAATGACATTCTGTCAGCTCTTTGGACAAGGCCAATCTGCTTGCTGCACACTTTGCGGCTAGCTCAACACTCCCAGATTGTGCTTTGTTCCCGCCTACACTTGTGTGCGTCAAATCTTCAATGGGACGGATCCACTTTCGCACTCGTGTAGTAGCAAGAGTACTTAAAGATCTTAATATACATAAATCCGCAGCTCCAGATGGTATATCTCCCCTTCTTCTGGAGAGGTGTTCTTTTTCGCTGGCAAAACCACAGCGTAAGCTTTTTCATCAATCCAACTCTTTAGGACTCTTTCCGAGCAGATTGAAAATAGCATTTATCCCGCCCGTCCCTAAAAAAGGCGGATCTTCTTCCCTCTCCTCCTACAAACACAATGCAATTACGTCCCTTCTTTCCAAGGTCATGGAAACGCAGATAAATCGTCAGCTAATGAAATATCTCGAAATATGAAAACATCTTAATGACCGGCAGTATGGTTTTCGTAGCAACACGTCCACCGGTGATTTGATGGCATGTCTCGCCGAAAAGTTTAACCGAAGCGTGCATCAATCTGGCAAAAGCAAGATAGTTGCACTTGATATTTCTAAGGCATTTGGCAGAGTTTGGCATCAGGGTCTTTTGTCGAAAATGCGTCCTTTTGGGATCGATGACTCTCTTCTTCAATGGATTAGGAATTACCTTTCGGAACGTTCGATTCAAGTTGTCTTGGATGGTTTCAAGTCAGATATTCAAAAATAAATGATTCTTATCCAATATATACGACCGTACTCTCTGCTTTTCATATTCGTTCCCGGACTCACGTCCCTGCTCTTCGGCTGTAGAACGGGAACAGCAGTATATGTTAAGCTCATTAAATTCCGATATTAACAGCATAACCAATTGGGGAATTATCAACCAAGTGGAATTTAATGATTCCAAATCTCAATGCTGTCTGCTGTTAAAGCGAAATTTAAATACCCAGCCATTATCCATGAATAGCACTTATTGTCGAAACCAAAAAACTTTCCATTTTCGGTATGTGTGTCAGTGACAACTTACGACTTACGTTGGAATGATCACATATTCGATGTCGTCAAAAATGCTGTGGAATACTCTCTCTGATCTGGCCTCAATACATAAGGCATTCATCCGCCCAAAATTGGAGTACAACGCCCACATCTGGTCAGTTGCATTTCCTCCATCCAAACTTTCAAACGTAAAACGCGTCTCGCTTTGAATGGTCATCGTACTCTAAAATATCGTGATTCATTCCTAAGCCATACAACTCGCTTATAGAATGCTCTGCCGATCTCTCTTTTTCCTGCTCGTAATAGCTTACAAACATTTAAAAACAATGTACATCGGTACCTAACCTTTCTTCATCCCTAAATTTCCTTAGCCCGCGTTGTGTACAAACATTTCAAAGGTACACAAACCCCTTGAGCGCGCGCTCATTATACAGGGTGTCCCCTAGTTCGTGACGATAATTTGTAAAACAAAAATGAAAGGTGCTAAAAATCCCTTGAGCGTCAATTATAATTATAAAACGCTTCTTTAAAACACAATTATCTTCACACAGATTATATTGATGTGACTATGATCCTATGAAGCGTACAGGTTATAAGAATTAATTCCGCCGATTATATCTTAAAATTTGAACTGAAGGTAGAAGATGGATCACCCTCCACAAAAAATTTCTGGGATATTGAAGATACGTGTTAAGAACTTTATTTTGGAATATCATTCGTCTTTATTAAAAGCACATTTCTCGAATTCCAAACACAAACATTTCATGAACTTCCGGCTGAAGTGAAACACTCGTACCTACATATACTTGTAAAGAAGTTTTATGTTTCTTTTCATTTACAGTTAGATTATGCGCAACTACGACGAGCTCTTTTGCTTTAAAAATCGTACCGCTTAAAGGAGTAAGATAGAGGTACTGTCATTCAGACCTTCTCATACAAGTTAGGTTTGGCGGTTAATCATGGAATGATAAAAGGGAAGGTAAATGAAGAAATTGTTATAAATTGTGTGCGGAATAATTATAGTACAAAGGACAACCTACATATAAATATGTAAGCTATCCTCTCCCGTGGTATGTTTTTTTTTGTTTAGTTTTTTGGCCGTCTTTGAGTGTGTGATCTGTTAGGCTGTGGTTTGTAGGTTGCAAGAATGCTAACGATACTTAGGTTTTCTCTTGAAATCGCTTGGTTTTTGTAATTTTCACTGATCATTAACATCAGTAGAGCGAAATACGTAAGTAAAACGTGCTTCTTTCAGTTTAAGGATATTGGATTATTAAATTAAGTTGCATAGGAGAAAGTAACTTAATTATTTAGGGTTTTTAATTTATTCGTTAACTTATGAGTGATATTTTTAGGTAAACAACGTTAACTGTTGATGATCGTACTAGAACTCTGTCTTATAGAGAATGCGGGACAACTATTCGGGAAAGAGCAAAGAAATTGAACCAGGATAGGACTACAGTTAACAATTTCTTGAAGGATCCTGAAAAGTGCAACGAAAAGACCTGGACGTATACCAGAGCAGGCGCAATAAAGCTAAAAGGAAAATAAAACGTCTAAAGTTTAACAAGGGGTTAGCCCGAGGCAGATACGACTTCAATTGTCTCTTTCTGTAACCACAAGAAGAGTTCAACAAATTTTAAAAGCAGATTGTAACATTAAATATGAAGATCGCTTACCGACACCAAAAAACCGCGTTGGAAATCTGCAGAGTTTGAATTCGCAGAACAGCATAAATTTTGGGAAGAGGAATGAAGAAAGAGGAAATTTTTAGTAATGAAATTAAATTTAATTAGGATGAGCCTGATAGCTGCCAAAAGTATTGGAGAGACATCCGGCAAGAACATGAAACTCGACATTCAATAAATGTTCAAGGAGGATTTCTGATGACAAGGTCTGCATTTAGTTATCGAGAAAAGAGTCCAATGTGTTTTGTAACACACAAAATGAACTGCGGAAACTACGTAAACCTACTGGACGGCGAATTTGGAGGGGATTTATGAGGAGACAATAGGGCAATCCAGCAGAACAACGCAGCTACTCGTATAACATTGCTGCTGTTACATTGCGCTAAGAATACAAAAGAGTTCTTTATGTCGAGAAATATTCCAATACTGAAGTTGCCTGCTATAAGTCCCGACTTAAACCCGATGGAAAATCTATGTGGTATCTTGGCACAACGAGTTTACGCGGGTGGTCGACAGTTTGGCACTGACAAAGCAATTCAAACGGAATGGGAACAAATTGACACATCTATGCTCCAATCTTTGGTTAATTCAATGCCTTAATGTTTAATTAGACTTCTAAATGATAAACGCAGACGTACAAATTATTAAAATAACTTTTTTCCGCTAATATGACACAAAATAAATATTGTATATTTATAAAATAAATAAATAATACAATATAAAATAAATTCGTCGATACCTACTCACTTTACAAATCCATCTTGCACCCTCATCGATTCAATTTTTTAAAGTTTCACTATATAGCTAACTTTTTGTATTATACCAATTCGATATTCAACGAACTGAATGTTCGATAACGTTTAGAAACCTTCGAAGCATAAACTATTATGCACTTCAACAAGATAACAACAAATTGGGGTCACGTTTACCATTTGCCGGCCTTTAATTGACGACCAGACAAATTTTCTGCAAGCAAGAGTTGTGTCCCTTTTTAACAAACATCTTTCCGCAAAAACAAGGACCATCAATAAACATTTCCTGAGCAAATGATATTTCCTTTTATTTTAATAAATACGATGGTTTGTCTGCTTTTTTTTTTTCTAAAATCAGAACCATTTTGGAGCGGGGACTTAACTATTTATACTGTTTAAACAATATCTATGATATTTCTATGGAAAATCCACTTTGGTCAAATTTTGTTGCCAATAAATTCCTCATATGATGCGACTAAAGCCTAGGTTGAGTTAAGAGAAGAAAAAATTGTATAGAAGGGAGTCTATCTCCCCCCGTTTAGGCGGGTGGGGCAATTTAGTAGAAAAATGACTTAAAATGGAAAAAAATATATACAAAATTAACTAAGGCACACAGAATAACGTGCTATACCATGTTTTAAAGCTAATATTTTATTCTTCAATCTTATTTTAATTTCAAGTTTTTATAATGAACGGTTTTTGAAAAATAAAATTTCAAAGTCAAAATTTTGAAAAAACATAAATGTTTTTTTTTGTAAAATTGAATTTTTACTAACTAGTTAACTAAAATCTTAGTTTTCCTCTTGCTTTTCGATTTTATTTCATCCATTTTCCAGGAACATTTTTTTCTTAAGAGAACTAGAACCAAAAATTCAACTAATTTCATTTTGTGGTCCAAGCATGAGTCATTCGAAAACCATTCACTTGTGGCCTTTTTGCATTTTTCAACAATCTTTTCTCTGATATGTTTTATGTCAGAACTACCTGAAAATATGGAATCGAAAACCAAAATATGCTTCTTACTTATTTCGGAAAATTGATCAGATGACACATTAAGGTTCCCAAAATCTGAGTTGCGGCTGTAATTTTTTTAAAATAAGAAAAGTTCAGATGGAGCGCTTATTACTTCATCACTTTTCTTAATTCCAGAGCAACATATTTCACAGTTTATTTTCGGGCCAACTTTAAAAGCGACGTAGCTTATGAAATACCTCATTGATACCAAATCAATTTTTATTTCAATATCTTCAATATCGCCAACGAAGAAATTTCGAGGATATCAAAATCAGGCAATTTCTGTCATATTGCTGATCATTTTGATCTGTTGAGATGGGTAAAGAAACATTTTCATCGCATCTAATAATGTTAAGCATGGAATCGTTATCCTCTTGGCAATTGCTTAAAGAACTAGATTGAATTATGTTAGTAGCCATAACTTTTGCAATTATTATATTGAACTCATATAGAAATGGGTTTTGATTGTTTCCTCCTTTCTGTCTTATAACTGCGAATAAATTTTCCAATGAATCTTGGTTCAAACGCTTCGTTAGTAGAAAAAATTTTTCTTCGTTAAATAAATCATCGGCAAGTTGTAGTACTCCGTTTAAAGACTGTTCAATCCCTTTCAAAAAATAAACAGTTTTTGATTGTTGAACCAAGGAAATTTGAGCAACGTAACTCTTAAAAGTTTTTAAAAATTCATGAGCGCAATTATTTTTTTGTATGGCTGATCCATAAAAATTGTCAGAATTTAGAGAACCGCTATTCATGCAGTCAAAAACTTGATCAATTTTACTAAGAAAAGTTTTTGTAGAAACTGCAACTTCCTTTGAACAGTTCCTAAAACAACAAGTCTCCATAACTATACCAATCGCTGTAATTACAGTTCTACTAAAAATTTAAGTTGCATACTTGACTCGCAATTTATCGAAATCAGTAGGACATATGTGTTGACTTGTTAGTTTCGGGCACATTCTTGTTTTGCCATTTTGTTCTAGCTGTCAAAGCTCTTTCACATCTTCGAAACTAACCAAGCCATCAGGAGTATTAAGATCCGACTTCAACAGGCAGTTACGCAACGATTTTATCAAATGTGGAAAGTCATATAAACTGAGGTTTTTTTTTATTTTTTTTTATTTTTTATGTAAATGACAGCAGTTTTAATTAATTTTTCGCATTTTGAACAAACAATAGATAAATTGCTGATTCCTTCTCTGAGGTAATTCAAAAGCAAAAAAAAGTTCTCAGGATCATCATTATCGACGTGAACGTTTAAATTCAACGATGGAACAGCTCCTTTTTTTAATTTCTTATTTCCAATATCTTGAGGGAAAAAATGAAGATTAAAAATAAATAATTTTTTTCTGGAATTATTTACATTAATACCTAATTTTTCTCTCCAAATTTGTCCCATAGGCGTATCTAGAAGTGGAAATTGGGACATCTTCGCTTCTGGTTTTAACCTTTTCGAGGCATTGCAGTTTGAAATGCAACATTTTATTCCGGATCTTAAATTACTTTTAGAATTCATATCAAACTATGAATCTTACAAAAAACGCAGGCAACGATAAACACCTTGGAAATAACTCAACACTCACTTGTATCTACGGGCGCGTCAACGAAGCGAATGAGACACAAAGTGTGCCTGCCCGTGTGCCTGCGAGAATAAATAAAACTTCTCTCGAAAACCCAAAAGCTCTAAGAGCGGGTGGTGATATTAGAACCCGCCATGCAAACATTTTCAGTGCAAAAATTGGTAATTATACATATTGTATATTCTGTGGGAATTGACGAAGTTGTTGCGCAGGCAGATTAAATTAGAAAAAAAACGTGTTTTTCGTTTAATGGTTTATGAGGGTTGTCTAAAAAGTTTCCGAACAATGATACAAGACATTTTTTCTCAAATTTTTTTTTTATTTTTCTACATAGGCTCCTTGTAACTCTACACACTGCTCCCAGCGATGCTCCCATCTCTCTAACGCGTCCAAATAGTACTTGGCGTTTTTCACTGCAAAATAATTGTTCACGAAGGTAATTGCCTCCTCATTTGACGAAAATCTCTGTCCTCCGAGCTCAGTTTTCCTAAACTGCGCCAACAGAGTGTTGGAAATGTTCATTCGAACACGTTTTCGGTCTAGCGTAAGCAAACGCGTTGTAACAAACACGTTCTTTGGACATTTTCATAACTTCTATTATCTCTCTCACTTTAATTCGGCGGTTGTCTAACACCATTTAGTGAACTTTAGCAATGTTATCGTCAGTGGTTGCAGTTTTTGGACGTGCCGAACGTTCATCATCTCCCAAGCTCTTACGGCTACGTTTAAATTCAGCTGCCCAAAACTTCGCTGTGGTAAATGATGGTGCAGAGTCCCCATACACAGAGTCCAATTCATTTATGATTTGCGTAGGCGCATTGTCTTTCAAAAAAAAGAATTTAATCACAGCTCGATACTCAATTTTTTCCATTTTCACAAAAAATACTCATATCGAGTCACTCAAATGATGTTAACTAAAAACTGCGCTTTCAAAATGACTGAAACTTCGGTAAGTAACTGTCAAAAGATGCATAACTAACATTCACTACCTTTTATTGACGGATGCCGCTATCTTTACGTTGCGGTCGGAAACTTTTCAGACAACCCTCGTATTTAGAACTGTGATAACTGTGATAACTTAGTACTTAGTATTATGTTTATGTGTGAATGTATTAAGTATGTACTAACTAGATATATATGTTGTTGTGTGTTGGATAAGTGAATTAGATATATGTATATATAAATACCTTAAATTCAACAGAAGTCCATCCAAAATCTATTAAACTTGTGCTTCCATACATACTCTCGCAGTTAGTGATTCAACTTGTGCAAGCTAATCTGGCTCCCGACCTAATCATAGTTGCAAGACGGCTTTGCTGCCAGTTGTTGAGGAAAACAGAAAGAAAATGGATGCAAGTCAAATAACTGTTTAAGTCCTTCTCGACCTATCTAAAGCATTCAAAACTGTAGAACATTATCACATATTCTTTGTTCAAAACTTCGGAAGAAATTCAATTTCTCACTGTCTGGCGCGAGGCTCATTCTGTCCTACCTAGAAAGGAGGCAGCAACAGGTTGTAGTTGGACAGCAGTCTTCGTCTTACCTGCCCCATCCTTGGACCAATACTTTGTTCCCTCTATGTGGACGAGTTGCCTAAGATTGTCAAGCATTTCCCGATTCATATGTTCGCAGATGACACACAGGCCTATGTAAGCCGTCCGCTTGAGTCGAGGAACGAAACCTTCATCTTAATGAATGAAGATCTTCAGCGAATCTCAGATTGGTCATATAACAATAGCTTACATCTAAATTTGAAGTCTACAGCTATTGTAATATACAGAAACATGTTGGACATATCTCATCTGCCTCCGATTCAACTATCAGAAATCCCGATAGAATAGGGTTTGATATTCAATAGAACTTTAACTTGGTCAACTCATATAAATGCTGCTATCGGTATGGTGTATGGGAGATTTCGCGGCTTATGGTTTACTCAGCACTTTATCCCCAAACGAGTGACGCTTTTACTGATGAAAACCCACATTTTGCCTATCTTACCTTATTGCTCTGGGATATTCTACTCTGCGGATTATGACACTAGAAGAAAACTTAACGTTGTATACATATGTATTTAATCTAAAAAGATATGATCATGTCTCCTTATACATATATGAAACTAATGAGTGGTTGCACTTTCGATAACTTGCTTAAATATAAAACGTTATGCTTTCTACATAAACTTATTCAAACTTGTATAACAAATTAATCCTCCCTCAGCCAAATATTGTAGATCACGTATATTCATGCATACAGGTTACGCTTGTCTGATTTCCGAAAGTCAGTTTTTTGTTTCCTGCATTCGGCTGTGGAACTTCTTGCCAATTAGCATAAGGAAAATCAAAGGCATTCATTGTTTCAAGTATTCTCTTAAAAAATACTTGTCTATTGGAAATTGATATATAAGTATGTATAAGCTCTTATTTTGAATTATTTTATTATTAGTTTTGTAGATAAAATCAACTCAGTAGATCTCCTGAAACATTTTAATTATTACTACTACCTGTCATCTATTATTATGTCTAGGCTGCAAAATTCAAAAGTTACTTGTTGTCTTTTTATTGTAAGCAATTTAATAAATAAATGATATGAAATGAAATGAAAATACCATATATAGTACCATATTAACATTTATAGAGTTCTGTCTGACATAAATATTTCGTTTATTGTTTTCAAAGGTTTACTTTTTTTTCCAAGTTGAAATTGAAATAGTTTAATGAAATGTTGTTTTTACTTTGTGTTTATAACAATAATCAAAAATATGTTTACATTTTATTTTAAAGTTTCGAAATAATTTCTTTTGTATAGTATAATTGTTTCGCACACTGTATTTAATAAAAAGCTTTATAATAAAACTATTCATTCGTTCATTCATTTACAATACTAGATGGAGTGAAAAGTGTCCTCCTTGACCGCCAGAATGCACTGCTAATGCCTTGAAGTCCGATCATTTTTAGCAAACATGCCAAATTTCAGCGCGATACTGTCTTAAGTTTTGTTTTGACAGCTGATTGTTGTTGACGTGTTTGGCATCATGTTGAGTATGGACAAAAACGATTTTCGTTCTCTCATAAATCATTATTTTTTTGAGAGGCAAAACGGCGAATGAAACAAAAGAAAAGTTAGATAAATATTATGAGGCTAATGCTCCGTCAGATTACACCGTCAAATATTGGTTTCGAGAGTCTCGTGGTGGCCACAACTCCACTACCGATCAAATCCGCAGCGGCAGGCCCCCCGATGCGGTTACAGAGGACAATGTCAAAAAAATACATGAAATGGTGTTGGCTGACCGGAAAGTGAAGGTGCGCCAGCTAGCAGATACCACAAAGATTAGTACTGAGCGCACACGCTATATTTTGGGCAATATTCTGTATATGAAAAGTTATCCTTCCGCTGGGTGCCGCGAATGCACACTCCTGACCAAAAACACGAACGCGAGAGCACTTCGAAAGAGTGTTTGGACTTGCTGATGCGGAATCGGGCGGACTTTTGGCGTCAATTGGTAACTGGATTTGGATCCCTCGGACTATCAATATCTCTTCCCAAACCTCAAAACATGGCTCATCAATAAAAAATTCAGTTCACGCGAGGAAATCATCGACGGACGGGATCAAGAAGTTGGAAAATCGCTGGAATAAGTTCATCAAACTAAAAGAGGACTATATTGAACAAAATAAAAAAACATTTAAAAAAAGAAAATTTTTAATTCCCAAGGAGATTACTTTTCACTCCACCTAGTATATTACTGGAATTACGACATTGTTTGATTTCTCCAAACATTAGGTACCTCAGGGTACTAAAATAATATCCTAACAATGTCTTTACGAAATGGCATTGTCCATTTGTGTTGTAAAAATCTATAGGACTTCAACCATAGGTATCTTGAAACGAACGGTTGGATCTGTCTCTATCTTAGCGTAAGCATTTTTGTAAATCGTCGTATTATGTTACAACTTGTGAGGAATAGGGATGGGATCCAGCTAGTATAACGCTGTCAACATGGTGGTTGGCCAGAAAGCCATCTTTTATGAGACTATCCTCAAAACTCTGGAGCTTTTCATTTTAAGTTCTGCAGTTGTCTACGAGTATCAAAGCGATATGGAGTTTTGGTTTCGATGGTTGATACGCTATTCTAAACAGATGCGTTACATAGGTAGCATTTTCCTTTGTTATAAATTAGCTGTATATTTGGGCTACGCAACAAGAAGGCGTACTTTTGAGGGTTAATCGAAGCTTAACGACTTCAGCGATGTCTCAGTAGTGTGCAAGCACAATGTTAACGATTGATAGGTTAGATTATTTTTTTTGTTTTTTTGTTTTTAAAGAACTTAACAAATGCCTCAGCATGTGTTAAGTTTTTTGGAAAATGGGATAGAGAGAGAAAGAAAGATGTTTGGGCTCAGTGGTTATTTCGCTCCATGGATGGCATCCGACATTTAATGGGGAGACTAAATTCTTAGTGGAAGTTGGATTGATGTTGATTTCTATTCAACTACTCGTCTTACTTGATTTTCGTTAACTGAAATAATGAATATGTCTTTCGGGCGAGACTGGGATTCGAACACCGAACCTTCCGATTTGGAAGCCAGTCCACTACCACTTGAGCCACGGCCACCCGTTAAGTTACGCAGGTTAAACCGATTTTAAGAATTTTAAGTTAACTTAAACGTTAAATACATATCAATTTTAAAATTAATTTAATTAGAATAAAGGTAGCATGTAAGTAAATAAAATTAATTGACAAATAAAACAGCCTGGAAAAATTTAAATAACACAAGATAAGAGGCAGGTCATCGACCTGTATAAAATACTGACTGCGTCGGAGTATGACTAAATACAATTTTTTTAAGAATTCTCTTAATTTTCTCTTTTTTCCCCAATTGCTCTATACTCGTATAGGTAATAAAATATGATAATTTTTTCCTATCTGAGATTTTTATTATACATATAGGCGGAGCCCTTTAGTTTTGAATAAATGCAAAACTTATTAACTTCACATACGAAAAAAACGTTCCTCAATTAAAGAAGCAGTCAAGCGCTTTTTGTAAGGCCCTTATAGTATTAAATATATGTAAGCGTAAGCGTAAATAAAAACTGTTTTATTTTAACCATTTTTTGTTTTAATTAACTCATAAATTAATGATTTATAAAATAATATTATTTGTTACACAGATTTTGTAAGGCTCGCGATTTGTTTATTTAAATCTTTATTTTTTGAACTTGCGTGTTTGTTGGTATAGATTGAAACACTTTCTTTATTAATTTCCCAATGGGGCTTTAAAGCATCCATATTGGTAATTAATTCGTTACTACTCACATTCATATACTCACCAGTGAATTTAATTTAAAGCATAGCGCTAACCAGAATAATACTTTTACTTGTTTCGATAATAACATTTGAAACTTGTTTTTATTAACTCAAAAAAAGTTGTTTATCATTTCAATGCGAAAAGAAAAATCAATATGACAAGTTGAACTTTTCCTCTAGTAGTTGAAAGACAGTACCAGCTGAGATGCTGCAAACACTTATATATGTATGTATGTCCATATATACATATATCTATATATCTTCGTGAACATTTTGTGGCCATTCATAAACATTAGAACATGCGCTCTGGATAAAATTTTGAGGTAAGTTAAACAGAGTGCATTCTTTGTTGGGGAAATTTACATTACAGTAAAAAAAAGTGCAAGAAGATAGATTTCATTAACGAGTATTTATTTATTTTTTTACCATCTATCGAATACATAGCATATAAATAGTTTTGCATTAATATTATTATCTAAATATAATGGTAATAAAAACAAGTAAAATTAATACTGTTACAACCTCTTTTTTTTTAGATAAAACGGTGTCAAACAGAGGAACTGAATGACAACTAATAGCGAATATTCTGGTAATATGGAAAAATGTATGGACAGCTGGCCAGTACAGAAAGTTCTCGAAAAATGGCAAAGAGTATAAATACCAGCGTCAAACACAGGTGAAATCAGTTCTAAAGATAAATTTTAAAAGTGAGTTAAGGGTACCAAATTCAAGTAAAATATAAAGTAATGTAAAGTGGTGGATAAAATTGATAAATTGGATTAAATTATAAATTGTAGTTGTACTGAATAAAGCGATTTGGTTGAAAGAAATAAGTTGTATCTTTTGGGCCCATACAAACAGTTTGCAATACAATGTTATAAGAAATCGTAAAACAAATTTTATACGAATATTTTGACAACTTTTCTGCTAAGATGGAGGTCATACTTTTAAAAAGAAAAAGACTTAGAAATAGATCTCAAATCGGATCGGAACTACTAGAGTTGATGCGTGAGGTATGCTGATATTTATATTCCCCTGAAATCTCTCGAAAACATCCTGTGCCATCCAGCGTTCCATACATTTTTCCTTTTGCTAGAAAATTCGATAAATTTTCTATTCTACAATGGTTGAGCTTTCTGCTATGCAATCTTCTGCATTTCAAATATAGATGACGCTGTTCACATTCAAATGGATATAACACTGCTCCCTCCGTAAAGTTGTTCGGCCCGAAAACTTCGTCATTCATTGTTCCTTTGAAATGACACATTATATCCAATTGGACCACCTTCATTTTTTCTAGAACCCTACGCTGGATCCGGTAGACAACGTCATTAATGCGGGTTATCACCTTGTATGGCCCTTCCCAATCTTGTTTCAGTTTTGGTGATTTGCCTTTAATATCGTACCTAGTGTTCATGCTGTTGCTCGCTAGCTTCATCTTTTCTCGGGTGTTTTCGTGCAATTTACGAATCCTGCTGCGCAAGTCATCCATATAGTCGTTTACCTCCTTGGGCTCCGTAGGTGAGGATCCGAATTTCGTTTCACTTAGCTGTTTAACCCAATACAATACTATCTTGGATGGCATATGTCCTGCTGAACTATTTCGATACGCCATTAAGAAAACGGGTATGTGTCGATCCAAGTCTCGCTGACAGTTAACGACCTTAGACAGTTGCTCATTCAAGGTCCTATTGAATCGCCCAACCATTCCATCAGAATGAGGGTGTAGTTTCGTTGTCCCTATATTCCTTATTCCCAGATATTGGCACACTATCTGGCAGTTTACAGTGATGCCGTTTGGACTGTGCAACGCACCAGCCACCTTCGAACGGCTAATGGAAAACCTGTCTAGTGTATCTAGGCGACATTATCGTCATACGTGAGATGTTTGAGGAGCATCGAGAAAACTTAAAAGAAGTGTTTGAGAGGCCGCAAAGAGGTTATTTGAAGCGGAACCCCGAAAAGTGTGCTTTGTTCCGTCCGAAAGCAAAATATCTGGTTCACATTATATCAGCGGAAGGAGTAAGAAAGAGTGAAAAGTTGGCCTGCCCCAAAGATAAACGCCAACTGAGAAGCTTCTTGATATTTGCCACGTACTACAGGAGGTTT
This sequence comes from Volucella zonaria, assembly GCA_963966105.1. Taxonomy (NCBI): domain Eukaryota; kingdom Metazoa; phylum Arthropoda; class Insecta; order Diptera; family Syrphidae; genus Volucella; species Volucella zonaria. Next base: position 1,311,949 of record OZ014531.1, read on the forward strand.
GTAAACAATATTGTTGGAATTGCGAAGAGCCTGCATGAACTTACCGAAAAAGGCCGAAAGTTCAGGTGGTCTGGAGAGTGTGAGAAAGCATTTGAAGAACTTAAGCGGCAGCTGTGCAATGCCCCCATATTGGGTTAGCCTACACCCGGAAAAATGTTCATCGTGGACGCAGACGCAAGTGTTGGGGTCGGAGCAAGATACTGTCCAGAACCGAAAGGAACTACTGCGCATTACGAAGTATTTCCATAAATACCTCTATGAACAAAAGTTCATTCTTTAGACAACACCTCAAAGGAAAACTCCACGCAAATCTGAACACTGCAACCGTAAAGAAGCGAAAGAACATGTCACTATCCAAATGATCAGGACTGAGTCAGTAGAGGGTTGGAGTACAGATGAAATCCGTTCCTCTCAACATTTTCATCGATAATGATATCGAACCAATATTTGCCTGGAAGGAACACGAGGAAAGACCAAGCTGGCAGGAGACATCGGACTGGAGCCAAACTCTGAAGGTATATTGGGCACAGTGGGACTCGCTTTGTTTGCTGAACAGAAAAATCTCGTATGCTGCTAGTCGTGCCACGGTTCAAAGTCAGCCAAGTACTCCATGAAATACATGACGGGGTCTCAGGTTGTCCATTTGGGTAGAATGTGTCATTTCAACGGAACGGTGAATGACGAAGTTGTTCGGGACGAGCAACTTTAGGGACGGACCAGTCAGATATCTTAATAATCTATATTTGATTCCCAGAAATTTTCGATATTTAAGTAGCAGAAGCCTCAACCATTGGTGAATGGAGCTTGGAATCGAATTTTCTAGCAAAATGGAAAATCGTATTGAACACTGGCTGGTACAGAATATTCTCGAAAGAGGTCAAGGGGGTATAAATATCAGCACCCCAAAATATGCAAGTCAGTTCTAAAGTGGGATTTGAAGTGTGAATTAAGAGAGTGATTAAGTGGTTTAAGTAAAAGATAAAAAAAAAGTAAAAGTAGTTAAGATAAGCGATTGATTAACTGTATTGAATAAAGCGATTATACTGAAAGGAATAAGTTCTATCATTAGTACCCACACAAACATTTTGCAATATCAATTTCAATTTTGAAATGGCCAAAATTTATGTATTGGACTTCTTTTTTTTCTGTCGGAGCATGCCACAGACAGAGAACTAGTCCATTAAACTCTTTGTAACAAAATTTTGCAGACTTTCGAAGAAAGACAAGTAAGTCAAAAGTGTCTACAGTATCTGCACAGCACCCACCACATCAACACTAGTACCTAAAGCCTGATACGAGTGTAAGCCGGACATTCACAGCGATAGTGCTCCCTGATGTCATCATCACTTCTACAGCAAGTGTCGTAGAATGTCATCTATGCCCAGAATATTGAAGCGCTTAGCTAAAGTTTAGCGCCCCGTCAAGACGGCGCTAAACTAATGTCCTAATGAGGGACAGCAAAAGGCCACTGACTTCTTAGAAGAGTCGGGAAGAATTCATTTGGTCTGCCGGAAACCTGCAAAGTCATGCCATCTGCATTTATGCTCATATGAAACCCAACTGTCAATGGAAACCCTAACCAAGGACGCAGGCAGAATTAAAGTCCGGTTTTTGAAAAAACTCTCCTCTAAGCCCTGCCTAGTCAGTTCATCGGCGATTTCATTACCCGTTGTCCGATTGTGACCTAGGACCCACACAAGACTAAGTGAATTTAGCCTTCTGGCTGTGTTTAGTGAAGTCTTGCATTCTCGAACTAGCTTGGAAGTTGTAAGAGATCTCAGCAAGGCTCTAAGCGCAGTTTGGCTATCCCTACAGATGCACTGATTCTTACTTTCTGGTAAAAGTCGCAATAACATATTTTCGTGAGAGCTTTTTGCACCAGGCAGCCAACGCATAGAATATAATTGGTCATAACATAGTCGCATAGATACAAAGAACACTTTTCGGTGAAACGCTCCATGTCCTGCCGACAGCTCCTTTGAATTGCAAGAACGACAGCGCCTTAGGGACTTTTGACATATCTTAGCATTCGCTAGTTGGAATTACCAGCAGCTGGTCTATAGCTTTTTGTTACATAACTGGGCTTATGTCATCGGTGCCAAGCGACTTGAAGCCATCAAAGGTAGCTAGAGCATATTAAATGGCCTCATCCATCACCACAACAGATGAGATATGCAAGCTACGGCGTGTTGTGTTATTCAGCTCACCAGCAGCTTCGTTAATAGGAGCTGGTTGTGAACTGTTTGTAATTATGTTACTTGGGAAGTTAACCTCAGGCGTGACACGAAGAGTCCCTGTTTTCGACTCAGTGCATGCACCATCAGATTTTGTGAGTGATTTCCGCCTAGTTGATTTCCTTCTTTTGAAAACTTTGATTTGCATACTGGTTACACCGTCGGTTTCGCAAATGTCTTTATAAAAGGTACTCTTCAAAATCCGAATTAGCTTCTTATTTACGTTTTGCTTCGATCTGTAAAGTCTTCCTAGTCTTCCTCCAAATTAGGAAAAGACTTGTCTAGCTCCTCCTTAAATCGACCCCACATCCGGTCCTAAGTTCGATGTGCCTACGGTCTGACATGGAGACCTCCGATAGTACTTTTGAGCTTGTAATCTCTTTAGTATTCACATTTACTACTGCCCCAAAAAGTATTCTGAGCAGTAACATCGCAGCATTCAATGAGTTCGGCTACGGCCTTCGGTGGTGGTAGTGATAACGAATCGAAAATAAGTAGACGCAGCGGCGAATTTGTGATATTCTCCGTTCGTTTCGTAGCGTATGTCAGCAGCAACTAAATCTAGGTTGCAAAATTGCTCAAACTTAGATGGCGAAAGTGACTTCGGCATATAAAAAGAAACTCTCGCATTTTCCGATCGCTCGTTGTATAGTAGTGTGAAACCTCTTAAATTTTTGGAGATAGCTTTAGTCCACATCCATGTTTCCTATATTGATATTATATGAGGTTTTGTATTCAACAGGGAAAGCCTGCTACATAGAAGTACGGTAGCAGTCTTGGAATGCTGAAGGTTGATCTGCGTAAATGAAATAGATATGTATGGTGGTTGTGCAGATAGGGATGCGCGTCATACCTAGATTTGATAGCCTCAAGCCCACAAGGAAGGGCGGTCTTTATTTTTCAAATTGTTTCTCTTTTTGTGAGAGTAGATTTTCCACTTTTCAGTGTCGAAACAGGGTATGAAAACGCATCAGCACATTACCGTTTCCTTTGTTGCACCGGAACCCAGAATATTCCGCGCGTCAGGTTCTAGTTTCAGCCACATCTTGTGCGGGGGAAAACCACCACCATAATTGTTTCTTAGCGGGGATTCCAGTGCGTTACCCGACTTCCGTCGACCAGAACCACAACATTTGCTGGCTGTTGCTCAGACTGCCTGCAACACCATGGCCGGTTTTATTTCGTCGATGGCTTTAACCGCTTCATATGATTTCCGTCCACTGGAACAGCACCTTTTGTTGGTTGCAGCACCGGTTTCATCGTTCGCGGAAAGATCCGTCGACAGAAGGAATGCCGGAAACTTACTTCCAATTGGCTTACTATTTATTATAAAATCTACCCTTGCAAACAATCTCGCATTTCCTATGATTCCTTACTTTAAGTGGAAAGTAACACGTAATTTTACATATTGTATGTTGATTATACTCCTTGTGTGTTTATTTTATGGAACTTCTCTATCTGCAGAAAGATGAGTAATCGCTTTAGCGATAATTTGTATATAGTACCAGCATCTATCATATCAACGCTTGGTACTTGTAGAATAATGACGGCCGTGCGGCGGCGTAAATCAGGCATTAATTAGAAAATTGAATTCTCAGTTAAGTCGTTATCATTCTCGCAACTAGCGTCGTAGGAGTTTCTGCTACTTATGTCTAGCATACAAGCGCTTGAGTACTCAGCAACACCAAAGTCCCCCGTTAAAACCCCAGTAAGACGTCAATAGTTTATAGTGCCGAAGAAGGAAGTAGGAGCCGTTCCTACTGACTTTTTAAAGATGTTATAAAATATTTTTTTGAATTTATTTTTATTCATTTATTTATTTATTTATTTATTTATTGGGTACATGCTAACACAGTAAAAATACACTTATAATTCTGTGATAATTAATAGAAGAATATAATTACATATTTATGGCATACTGTTGAAAATTAAAATTTGAAAGGAAGTATTAAAACGAAACTTTAAAATTTGAAATTAGAATTCGAAAGTGAATAATAAACTTACGAGTACTTAGAAAATAATAAACTGTACTAATATTTACATGTTCGTAATAAGTTCACTTTAAACTTGAGATTGAAGAAAAGAATGAATGAATTTGCTTGAAAAGAAGGCAAAAAAAAAGAAGAACTATTTGCTCTGTTTTGACAGGAAAAGTCTTAATTCGCTACTATATCGACGTACATCATTCAGCTGTCTCAGGTGAATTCCAATTACCTACACTTTACGCAACAGCCAATAAGGCCAACTAAAGACACAAAACAGTTTACCTCTGACTTTTACTTAGCAGCGTCATGGGTGTTTTCAATTCTCTATTCTGATCTGGAACGCAGACAAGACTTAGTGAATTTGGCCTTTCAAATGCGTTCTTACAATCCTTACATTCTCGTAAAATCTTGGAAACCAAGTTGCCTGACCCGAAGTTTTGTTGTCACTACAGACGAGCAATTTATTTCATTGTGATCACGATTGTGTTTTTCTCCGCTTGAAAGACAGACACAGAGGGGAGATGCCAAGGTTGTCTACCTCCGTAAAAATGATAGCACCACATCCCTGCTCAATTCTGGGTCGACTAACGAACTAACCCCTTCGGGTTAGGGGTTAGAATATACCCGAGGTAAGGCATGCCTGTCGTAAGAGGCGACTAAAATCCACTGGGCCGGATTAAGGTGTTAAGCGACCTGTGCCAGAATCGACCAGGTTGGGGGCCCAGTATAAAAATAGCTCAATCTCTAACGGAGCATCCGGATACTTGGCGACCTCCGGATCAGCCAGCCTTATCTGTCTAATGCGAATCTCTGGACAGACGGGCTACCCTTTCTCCGCTACTCGTGGGAACTAAAATGAGTTCAAATAATATTCAAAATAATACAAATATAAACCAGGACCCCTTTAAAAAATGCTCAAGGGTCACGAGATCTCCAGCACACGGATCGCTAGGAAAATCATGCGAAAGCAAAGACCAAGCACAGTCGGTAGCTCAGGGCAATAGCATTACACCGAATAAGCTACAAAATCTCGAACGCGAAAATTCTGATCTCCGCGCCAGACTCTAAAATATGGAATTGCTCTGTGCCGAACTAAAAAAACAACTAAATGACATTAAGCCGCAATCTAAATCTGAGTCTGAGTCTGTTTCGCTACTTGACCGCCCCGAAAACTCGAGTTTTCACACGGACGAAGAAGAGCTAGTCCGCGAAACGGACTGGATACTTAAAAAAAAGCCAGGTAAGAATCGCAAAGCTACTTGTACGCCTGATATCGAACAAACAAAGAAGCAAGCCAGCTTTAACACTGCTGAGGTCGATAAGTCAACAAAGCAACCCAAACAAAGACCGCCGCCGCCAATAAACGTTTTTGGAATCTCGGACTACAACAAGTTGCACATAATCCTGAAATCACTCTGCTCAACCGATTATAAAGTCAGATCTCGTAATAATGATACATGGACTATTAATGTCCTTAATCCTGACAACTACCGTTCGCTTTCGCAAAAATTAAATGCCGAGAAGATTCAATGGCATACGTACGAAAATAAAACGGAAAGACCCATACGCGTCGTAGCTAGAGGATTGCATCCCTCTTGCCTTAAAGAAAACATCGTAAATGACCTTAAAAATAAAGACTTTAAGATAATCGACGCAGTTATTATACTTGCGCAAAAACAGCGCAATGTTGAAAGCGAGAGGACGACCCCAAGACGCGGTCTTCCCCTCTTTAGGCTAACTTTCGACAAAACCGAAAGCCTAGAAATAATTTATGCCATAAATTCAATTTTGGGACTTGTTGTCAAAATTGAACCACCGCGGAAAAACTCTAGCCTGATTCCCGAATGTACACGTTGCCAGGGATTCAGCCGTACTCAGGCCTACTGCCAGAAGGAACCTCGCTGCATAAAATGCGGCCCCAAACATCTGACTCGAGAGTGCAATGCCGCGAAAGAGTCCCCAGCGATATGCATTAACTACAAGGGAAAACATCCAGCTAATTATCAAGGCTGCGAAGTCGCGAAGGAGTTGCAAAAGCTACGAGATCAATCAAAAACGAAGCCTTTGAAAACGCAGGGACAGATAGAATGAGAAATAACAACAGCTTGGAGTAGGACCGCTTTAAAGAAGGCAATGGTGGCAAACGCTAAAATCACCAATAACAACAACGTCAAAAATAACAATGCGCAAGTGGAAAGTGGAAAAATTTACGCGCAAATAGCGGCGCGGGTAAATATGACTAACTGTACATCACCGGATCCTGCCTCAAATGTGTTCTCAGTAATTCTCGAGAGACTAGAAGAACAAACTAAAATAAATAAGTTAATAGTCGAACGGCTTCTTAAGTTCGAAGCCAATTTCTGCAACTAATTATGACAAAGAAGCTCAATATACTTGCGTGGAATGTCAATGGGCTACAGAAAAGGCTTGATGAACTAAATATTTTCATGCAGGAAAAAGTAATTGACATATGTTTAATTTCTGAAACTCACCTGGCGACAGAATCGCGCGTGGAACTAAAACGTTACCGCGACTACCACGCTCATCATCCATCGGGAAACGCAAGAGGCGGGTCATCCCTATTCATAAAAGACTGCATTGGACATACTCTGGAAGCAATAATTGAACTTGACAAATTTCAAATGACCGTGGTGCGCGCTAAAAATAAAAATTACTCTTTTAATATATCCTCAATCTATTGCCAATCGCGCTGCAAAATAGATAAAACACGAATTTATTGACTTATTCATTATTGGTGGCGACTTTAACGCGAAGCACACCTTTTGGGGCTCAAGATGTATCTCTCAAAAAGGCAAAACTCTTTACAGGGCTGGTATGGAATGTGATTGCTATTTTTACTCAACAGGCAAACCGACATACTGGCCCTCGAATGTCGCCAAAACACCCGATCTAATAGACTTCTTTATCGGAAAAGAAGTAAACGCTAGTTACGTCAAAGTTGAAGAGGGCTTCGATCTTTCCTCCGATCATTCTCCAGTTATCCTCTCACTGTGCGAATCCTTGGTTAAGAAACAAAGACCACCCACAGCAAAACTCATTGGGAAGATTTCCGAATAGACGTTGTAGACAATACTGAGTTGAAAGTAGCACTTAGAACGCCGTATCAACTTGAAAAAGAAGTTGAACGTTTAGTTGAAGTCATACAGCAAGCGGCCTGGAAGAACACTCCCCGCGAATCGAACAAAATTCCCAAAGTCGGCATAAGATACCCACCGGAAATCAGAGAAATGATAAGGAAGAAACGAAGAGCGCGGAAAAAGTGGCATGAAACCCGGGCACCACAAGATAAAACGTCCTTCAATAGGCTCTGCAACTTGCTGAAAAAAACGATCAAGGACTTCAATAATCAAGGTATTAATAACTACCTTGAAAGACTCACAGCGACAAAGGATACCAACTACTCCATATGGAGAGCCGTTAAAAGTGTTCGAAAGCCCCAAATACACGTGGCGCCAATAAGAAGAAACCAGGATGACTGGGCGAAAGAAGATAAGGAAAAAGCTAATGTTTTCGCCGACCATCTTGCAGAAACGTTTAAACCATTCGACGGGGAAGTGCTTCCAAAGAATGTCAATACGCTAGACGTGACGACAAACTTTCCAGTAGAAAAGGCTACACTTAGGGAACTTAGACAAGTTATAGACACGCTTAAGCCCAATAAAGCCCAGGGATATGACTTAATAACGGGAGAGATACTTAAAGCGTTGCCGAAAAAAGGTTTGCTAAAGCTGCTCTATCTTATAAATGCCAGCATTAGATTAGAGCATGTACCGCACCAGTGGAAAGTAGCCGAAGTTATTATGGTTCCGAAACCCGGCAAACCGCTGACTGAAGTCAAGTCATATAGACCAATATCGCTTCTCCCGATTACATCGAAGGTGTTCGAGCGAATCCTTCTTAATCGTCTTAAACCAATTACCGACATAAATTCCCTCTTGCCTGATCATCAATTTGGCTTTAGAAGCCAACACTCTACAGTTGACCAAGTGCATCGAATAACCGATGTAATTGAACGAGCAATCGAGTGTAAGTTAGTCTGTTCAAGCGCATTCCTTGACGTTTCGCAAGCCTTTGATAAGGTATGGCACGAAGGCCTAAAATATAAACTTCGACAAGCTTCGACCCCAGCAATTGTCTTGTATTTTAGGTTCATACCTGGAAGACCGACTCTTCCGTGTGAGACACGGAAACATGTATTCCACTTTTAAGACAATAAAGGCGGGGGTGCCGCAAGGAAGTGTACTTGGCGCTCTGCTATATTTGCTTTTTACCCGCGGTATACCGCAAACAGACGACACTGTCCTAGCCACATTTGCTGTGTGTACACAGGTATTTTCAATGGAAAATCGCCTGCAGGATATCTTATAAAAACAAAATAAAATGCGATAGAAGAACTGCTTGTTGAGTGTAAACTCAGTCGTGGTTTGTAGAAGGGAGGTGTTTTTTTGTGAGTAAGAATCTCACACTACTTTAGGCTCCGGGCCTATGGTGTCTATGAAGATTTCTCACCTTCCCACGAAAGAAAAAAAAAAAATTTCTTTCTTGGCCCAAATTCTAACTAATTCCAACCCTCGCAGCAACAACGAAGCTCAGACATGGTATGTCCATATGTCCTCATGCAGCGAAGACGGACTTTTCTTTGCAGTTTGCTGAGAGTAGCAAGGGCTACTACAACCATAGAGCACGTTTAAAACTTGTAAATATACATATAATACGTCATCACATAAATTTCTTGATTGTCTTGTGGAAAATTAAATAACTTTTTTTCAATCCACAAAGTTTGTTCCATGAAATAATCTCTATTTGCATCTATTGCCTTTTTCCAACGTTCCGCTGAAGCAAATATGTATGTCTCTTCTAAAGAAGTTCTTATCCTTTTGAGGCAAAAAGTCTTCAAGTACTGTCTTAAAGTTTTATAAACTGCCTATTTGGAAGGTGATTGCCTAAACTTCGAAAAAAGTGTTAGTCGGTAGGCAAGTAGGTGAATGAGGATCCTGGTATTTTAAGAGCCTTAACTGTGCTTTATACGGTGTTGCAGTTTCACATCATATCTATTTACCAGGATGATTTTAGCACAATTGAGTATTTCTCTACAGTATGACACTGTATTGTAAAACGTTTATGTGGGGTCAAATGATAGAACTTATTCGTTTCAATACAATCGCTTTATTCAATACAATCCACAATTCAATCACTTTTCTCAACCACTTGTACTTTTCTTTATCTTTTACTTAAATCACTTTATCACTACTCGTAAACCACATTTCAAATTCCACTTAAGAACTAACTTACATATCTTAGGGGATGCTGATATTTATACTAGCCTAACATCTTTCGAGAACGTTCTGTCCCATCCAGCGTTCCATACAACTTCCATTTTGCTAGAAAACTCGCTAAATGTTTCCATTCTACATTTTCCGATGGTTGAGTCTTCTGCTACTCAAACATGGTCATCTTCTGATATTCAAATATAGATGACGATTCAAACGGGTATCACAATATTATGCTTAACTCCCTCACCCTTCCACCATGCTTTACCCTCGCCCAGTGTAAAGCTGCCCCGGTAAATCCCCGGGCAGGTTTACTTACGTCTAACCATTCCCCTGATCTCTTCCAATTTTTATAAAGGGTCATATCCCAACTTCCAAACGTCGTAGGTGTTACATAACAGGTGAGGTACCCATCTTTTCTGTTTTTTTTTGCATTTCCGATGGCTGAAAGGTATCGACTTATGGTTGCATTTAAGTCATTGAACCTTGCAGCAAAACGAAGAACAGTCGTAGCTAGGTTTTGTTCAACAACTTTTGTAAGTTCTTCATTATCATAGCCTTTTTTATTTTCTCCTTTGGCTCATTTTCCTGGTTTCGAACTGCTCTTTCGCTTACGTACGAGTACTCAAACCAAATGCAGAATTCCCCAAGTGGGTTTTTTTATATTTCTGGTGACTACCATCTACTTCCCAAACTAGACAAGTTATCAGAATCTGTGTTTTTTGTGATGTTTGGTTTGTATATTTTGCACATTTTGCCCCTTACATTTGACTTGAACTTGAAAAGGATGATTTTTTAAGCGTTTTTTTTTAATTGTCAAAAAAGCACAAAATGCACAATGTGCGTAAAACTGTTTTGTGAATGCTTCTTCTGTCTGAAATGTAACATGTTTACCAACGCTGGGCATTTTTATCGACAATGAGGGTGCTTTCCACAACGCAACTTTTGACGGCATGTCCAACTCGGACATTGATTGCGGATGCTGACTGCGGCCAATATGTGATGGTGGAAATAAACAGGGGTTGCCCGCAAGGTGGCATTCTCTCTGCATTGCTATGGTGCGTGTTTGACGACTCGCTGCTCAACGCGCTCAATAATTCTATGCACAAGCATACTCGGATGCTTTAGCTATACTTTCTCTTTAACCGTGCCTATCGACTGGTCTAAAGGCAGCCCTAGACGTGATGGATGATTGTTGCACTAGAAATAGGCTTCAATCAATCCTCTCATAACTGAGGTTGTTCTCTTTACGAGAAGGAAAAAGCTGACTGGTCTGACTCATCTTGTGCTTAGAGGCATCACTATCCCATTCCCCAAAAAAGCTTATCGAGGATAACAAATTTCTATGGACTAAACATGTGACGTCGAAAACCTCTAAGACGCTTTCGGCCCTCTGGCAATACAAATGAGCTATGGGCAAGACATGGGGCCTGTCACCGAGAAGGGGCTTTGGGTGTATATGGCTATGATGAGGCCAATTATATCCTATGAGTCAGTTGTCTCCTGGAACAAGCCCTTACAAAAATACGATATTGCTGCTTTTACAAGACTCCAAAGAACGGTCTGTCTCAACTGCATGGGGGCTTTCCCTAGCACGGCTCCGCTCTTGACTCATTGATGTATCTCCCTCATCATCTCCCTCCATATTCATATCACGGGCTGCGTTCTCAAAGCCATCTTCCGTTTAAAAACAAGTTGCCATTGGTAACACACGCACTGGAGCTTTGATGACCTTGCGCGAGTTAATGTTGGTGGTTGAGTAAAAATATAATTTATTTTATGCTACTCCGAAATGCGTGCTCTTTATTGATATTCTTAAGACTGAATAGAATAAGATCTTAATGCTCTTTATACTATTGATGCGACGGCTGTTATCACCATGTTTTATTCCGTTGTTTGCTGTTTACTATTGTTTGGGTAGTTAATTCTTTGTGTTGATAATGCATTTCACGATAATGCATTTTAGATGACGTCGGTGGTAATGTTGTTTACATTCTTAAATGATGGTGTAATCTGATGTAACGTAACTTGAGAACAATGACGAAATAGGCAGATAGTGAGATTGCGTCATTAACTCGCGCCGGCTGCCTTTTGACTATGGTCTTGTGGATATGTCATCAGACACAATAGCACCAGAACTCCTGCTGCAGAAAAAATACGAAATCGGCTTTTTTTGCGCCTAAGACTGGTTTCGGCCAGAATCTGAGCCAGGAAAGAAATACAGTCGGGTCCTCACGGATGGCTCCAAAACCGATATAGGATGCGGTTCTGGAGGACGGCAACGTTAGATTTCGTTAGGAGAACTTGTGCTCGTATTCCCAGCGGAGATATACGCCATCCCGATGGCGACGAACTAAATTATGAAGAAACGGTGGAGTGAGTGAAGCATTTGTATCTGTAGCGACATCCAACCTGCACTTAGAACCTTATGGAACCTTCTTACGATTTCCAAGCTAGTTCGAGAATGCAAGTCTTCACTGAACGCAGTCGAAAGGCTAAATTCACTGAGTCTTGTCTGGGTCCTAGGTTACAATGGAATCATGGGAAATGAAATCGCCGATGAACTTGCTAGGCAAGGCTGAGAGGAGAGTTTTACAGGACCCGAACCTACGTTAATTTTGCCTGTGTCCTCGATTAGGCTTCCATTAACAGTTGGGTTTCGTATGAGCGCAACTGGAGATTCCGTGACTCTCCAGGTTGCCAGCAGACCAAAAGAATTCTTCCCGACGTCTCTAAGAGGTCAGCGTCCTTCCTGCTGTCCCTCAGTAGGAAAGACTGCAGGCTGCTTACTGGCCTCGTGAACGGGCACCATAATTTTGCTAAGCACCTTCGCTACGGAAAATAACTTGACCCAGCTTGGAAATAAGCCTAGATGGATACCATAAGTTGATAGTCATACCGCCAATAGCCTGAACTTCTTTTTAGCTACTCACCCTGATAAATACAAGGCTCGTTGGACCACACCGACTACACAACTAGAGAAAAAATTCATAAAGAACCATATGCCAATACGAGAAAGCCAACTGGAGCGGGCTTAACAGATTCTTTACAAATTTTAACTGGTCGTTGTGTTTCCTCAATAACGACTTGAATGCTGCTGTGGATATGATCACTGACACTATTCTCTTTGGAATAAGATCCTTTATCCAGCATCGGATGAAGAGTATCAAACAAAAAGAAAATGCATGTTGCGAATCGAGGTGTAAAGAAGCTGTCAGGGTTAGAGAAATGTTTTTTCGGCCCTACAAAACCAACCCGACAGAGGAAGATCGAAACGAGCGGCAAATTACTGCAACGTTTTTCTCAAGCGCGTGAAATTTTAATTGAGGCAAAAAATACTGCAATGTCCCAAATGTAGTGACAAATTTTTGGTCGTTCAGCAAAAACATCAGAAATTCTGCCTCCGAACGCTCATTTACGATGACATTCCAGCTGTCAAGTCTTGAGGGAAAGCCAATCTGCTTGCCGCTCACTTTGAGGCCAGCTCAACACTTCATGTGCTTTGTCTCCGCCTACACTTTAGTGAGTAGAATCTTCAATGGAGCAAATCCACTTTCCCACTCGTGTACGAGTAGTAGCAAAAGTATTTAAAGATACTTAATACTCATAAATGCGCTGATCCAGATCCCTTCTTCTGAAGAGATGTTCTTCCACGCTGGCAAAACCGCTGCCTTAGCTTTTCCATCAATCCTACTTTTTAAGACTTTTCCCGGAAAACAGCATTTGTCCGGCCCGCCCCTAAAAAAAGCGAATCTTCTTTTCTCTCTTCCAACAGTTCCATTGCACTTACGACCCTTCTTTCCACGGTCATGGAAATGCTGATAAACCGTCAGCCCACGAAATATCTAAAAACACGAAAACTTCTCAATGAACGGCAGTACGGTTTTCGTAGCAAGGTCCACTGGTGATCTGATGGCATATCTCACCGAAAAGTGGAACCAAAGCGAAAGGAAAATAGTTGCACTTGATATTTCTAAGGCATTTGACAGAGTTTGGCATCAGGCCCTTTTATCGAAAATGCGTGCTTTTGGGATCGACGACTTTCTTCTTCAATGGATTAGAAATTACTTTTTGGAACGTTCAATCCAGGCTGTCTTAGATGATTTCAAATCTCATATTCACAAAATAAATGCTGGTGCGCCACAGGGCTCTGTTCTGTCTCCGGCACTCTTTTTAATTTTCATCAACAAAGGCCTATGGTGAGTATGCTATGAGTAAAACAAGAGTTTACGGGTGGTATAAGCGTTTCCAAAATGGCCGTGAAGACATTGAATATAACGAACGCCCCGGACGCCCCAGCACATCAACAACCGATGAAAAGGTGAGAAGTCAGAGAAGTCGCTGATGATGTTGGCATATCGATTAGCTCATGCCATGAAACTTTTTCGAATGTTTTGGGTGTGAAACGCGTGGCAGCAAATTTTATCAGACTTCAGGGGCATGTATACCAACATAATAAAGAGAAAATTCTTTAATCGGACTCTCCAAACCCGCGAAATTTAAAAATTCCCTTTATTTTCTGAACGCACCCCGTATGAGACTTGAAATCATCCAAGACAACCTGAATTTAACGTTCCGAAAGGTAATTTCTAATCCATTGAAGAAGAGAGTCGTCGATCCCAAAAGCACGCATTTTCGGCAAGAGAACCTGATGCCACACTCTTTCAAATGCCTTATGAATATCAAGTGCAACTATCTTGGTTTCGCCAGATTAGAGTTGACTTCGGTTCATTTTTCGGGGAGACACGCCATCAAATCACCAGTGGACCTGTTGCTACGGAAATCGTACTGCCGTTCATTGAGAAATTTTCGGGTTTTAAGATATGAAGATAGAAGTTCTTTCTGCCAAAAGTGTATTTCACTGGTTTGAATCAAACACGATTGGTCTAGCTGAATCACCCCAACTGCTTCTATGATAGCATGATGTCTCCTCTGCGGCCATAGTATATCACTGAAAATGATACTGCTAATATGAATTTGTTTTAGGGTGCAAGTACTGTTTATTCTTCGTCGGTATATATGTAGTATGCTTTCAATAATGCAATTGTGAGTGACTACGCCCTTCTTGCATAATCACTTGAACTTTCGAAGTGTGCAACATCTTTTCTGTTTATTTCCTGGAAGCTCGAAGTAACATTGATTATTGTAATCTATGTACAGATACTTCTGGCTCAACGTATGTATGTATTGTAGCTTAGTAAATGAGGCACAGGAGTTAGTTTAATCAGATCGTATGAGGCTAATTCAGTTATACGGATAAATCCACTAATAGCAGCATTAATAGAGTTAAGTTCCATGTCTATTCAATTTGATGGCTGTTCAACTATGACAAAATTTTTTGGCAGCCACATTTTTAGTTATACTATGTTAGTGACCCGGTGTTATAAATTTTAAAAACTTCCTCGTTTCTGCCGTAGAAAATTTCATGTACTATAGTGTGGCTCCATATTTGATATGCTGCAAGAATATGAAATCCTACTTTGTTAGCATCAAGTTTTTCAAACCAAGCTGAGTTTATTAACCTCTTTAACAACACTGTTTGGTTTGTAAGTTATAACATCGCATCTATTCGTTGACTAGAAACGTATGTCATTGATATAGATTTACGAAGCTTTGAACTTGCTATACAAGAAAAAAAAATTTCTAGGCATAATATTTATTTGAGCACAAATAACGGGGTTACAAGAATAAATAGATACATGTTAATACTCTAGGAATGTATTTATTTTATTTGTTTGGCCTTGTGCACATAAAAAAAACATTCAAAAAAAAAATGTTTGTCGCATGCAGTGCATTTCAATGTTGAATGTGAAGTTCTTCTTGATGCAAATGTTCTCCCCGATTCTGCTGTAATTTTCTGGTAACAGGTGACACATCTACGTCTATTAGCACGGGTTACATCTTCTAGTCTATGTTCTGGCTCATTCTCTTCTTGTACATGTGCATCCTCTTCGGTATTTAGAAAACCCTCAATAATCTCTTTCTTGAATTGGATTATGGTCATTCTATTGTTTGTTATTTCTCTTAATGCAATATGAGCATTTACAACTGTAGTCCTCGTCAATAGCAATTTTCGATACCACTTACCGCTTGGCCCATTTCTGGATATTTATCATCTCACCTCCGTATCTTGTGCTGAGCATGAGTACATCTCTCATGTCCTACCATTTTTGGACGACAATGCCTTGCTTACACTCTTCAGCAATAGACTTTCCAATTTTTAATTTTTTTTCAATTACTTGTTTTGGGTTGAATTTTGTGTTTGATTACAATGTTCCAATAAGATGGGTTTTGTGCTGCAGGAGGGAGCATGCCAAGCTTACAGATATGTAGTAGTTATCCGTGTACAGAGTAGGTACGTCCTTTGTCCAAAAGATTCTCCATCATGCCCATTATAACCTTTGATGGTACCATTATATTGGCATCTTTTGATTTACCACAATACACTTGAAAGTCAAACGTATAGACATCTTTCAGACATAATTTGAATAGTTTGATTCCAAACTTATGTCTCTTGTTTGAAATATGATATACTCTCGGTAGCTCAATCTTCCCCCCGAAAGGGAACAAGAGTTTCGTCTATACAAGCCTACTCGCTTGGTGTTATTGCACTCTGGAACGTCTCCGTAGTTTTCTCAAAAGTGGTGTCAATTTCCGTAACTTCTTCGTTGTTGGAGAAATGTAATGTTTTTAATAATAGTTGAAAACGATCTCGGGACATTATTTTTGAAATTGCTGTCGAGTGAAACTTGTGTTTTCGCCAGTATGATTGAATGGTTGGTAGAGAGCACAAGCCCGTCCATATCACGATACCCAGAAGCTATTTAATTTCCTTGGAGTTTGTTGGTGTCCACTTCAATATCCGTGTTTTTATACGGGCGGTTTGCTGAAGACATTGTTCAGCATACCGATTAGTTTCATCCACCTAAAAAAAAATTATAGTTATTGCTAGTTTATTTAGAAATGCAGTTAGTCAATTTTCGAAAAATACTTGCTATGAATTGTATGATGGCATCGGATATAAACATTTTGTAAAATTCATAGGAGGTTTTGCTATAATGCTCATAAAGTTGAACATTGAAGCCATGCGTTCGTTCACTAAATGGTATGTCCTTTAGATGCTCCCCGGTTGCTGTTTTCCACTCAAAGTCCACGGTCGGTTTGCGCGTCTTCAGAATTGTCATCGTTCTCAATATCACTCTAGATTACATTTCCGACTGCTTCGTGTATTATTTCATCTACAGTATTGAGAAGTTGGATCGGGTTTACAGACTCTGGTGATACTCGTTCTTGAAGCTGCCCTGTTGATACGGCTGCTTGAGAAGTTGACGCCACTGAATCACTGAATATTTGTTGTCTGACTTTTCTCGCTGGATGTTCATAATCTGATTCGGAATCCCAATTGGAACTTTTAGAATGCTGTTGGCATTCGTCTGATGAGCCATCTCCTTCAAAAGCACCCGCTCCTCCAGTTTCTTCATCCGACATCAATTCTTGGAACATCCTGTTCAAGCGTCTTTCTCTTTTTTCGTAAGACATTTTTCCAAATTTGTAAATTCACTTTGATTGCTGCAATGCAACTGTTGTTAATTCGCAGATTTCTGTCACCGGGAAAACTACCTCTCAGTGTTTGAAAGGCTTAACGCACTAGCTCAAATCATTAGCTCAGTTCGTGGGCACAATCAGAATGCCAGAAAAAAAAATACGTATTCGTATCACTTTACACTTTACTACCACTTTATTACATATTACACTTTTATCTGGGTTTTTATTCAAACACAAACAAGATCTTTTTTCCCGTTCTAATTTGCGGTGACACATTGGCACGCGGCCCCTCGGGATTTACTACATGCCTGGTGACAGCGTGAGACCAGTGTGTCGTCGCAAAATAATTACGGTAAAATTCAGGTATAAACAAGCAAATAAATTTTTCTAAAATCATTTTCCGATTGTAATAGCTAAAATCTAAGTGGCAATACAAAAAAAATTCTGTGGGCACAATTTTTCGGATTGTATGATGGCACTCAACGTGTTAAGCCTGCTTCGATTAATTTTTACTTGCCCTGCTTGTCCCACATACTTACGTATGCATAACCCAGATTGAGAACGTTTTATTGTATAGTGTGCATGGTTTGTAAAATGCAACTTAATGTTATCAACGTGTATAGCAACAATCGTCTCGAAGGTGTTGATTTCCTTGTATTGGTTTTAATAGTCGTTTCATACCGAGATAATGTTTCTCTCTCTGGTATCAAGTTGGAAGTTTCTGTCTGGGATTCTGTTGGTGTTTGATCCGTTCTTCGTTCTATTTCGGTAGCAAGTGGGACAGTCTTACTACCGGTTTTTTGCTACTAGAACTTTTTTCGGATTTCAGTGGTACGACTCCTACTATTCCATTTCCCCTGGATGAGGCATCTAGAATTCAGTCGCTGCACATTTTTTTTTTTTATAAAGAAATCAAAAATTCATAAAATTGGATAGAGAGGGAGAAAAGATGGGTTCAGTGGTTATTTCAGTCCATGGGTGGCATCCAACATTTAATTTGGAAAATTATTAGTGTAAATTGACTTGCTGTTGTAGTTTAGCCAAACATTCATCTCACGAGATTGTAGTTGCCTGAAAAAACAATGTTATTCGGGCACGGCTGGTAGACAGTACACTACAACTTGAGCTACGGCCGTCCAATGGAAGAGCCCTTCTTGATGACATTGTCTAAATACTACTGCCAAAAATGCTACTTCGTTTTATCAGTCACTGCTTCTAATGGGTGGTTTTTAAGCGTTTGGTTTTTAATTGTCAAAAAAACAGAAAAACTTCAAAATTGTTTAAAATTTTTATTTGAGTTGATAAATCAATGCTTGCCACTTACTTTTTAAAGATGATTTCATGTAAATTTTGACCATGACTACATTTTATGTGGTCCATATAGGGAGTCTAATTTGGAATCACTTTTTCGAGTATATTCGCTGGTATCTCGCTAATAACTCGTGTAATGCTGTTTTTCAAGGCTGCAGTTGACGCTGGTTTATCGCCATAGATGAGTGATTGGACGTATCTCCATAAAAAATAGTCTAAAGACATCAAATCGCACGATCCCGCTGGCCAATTCACCGGTCCAAAAGGAGATATAAATTGCTCACCGAACTCATTACTTAATTTTTCCATAGATTCGCCTGCTGTGTGCCATGTAGCGCCGTCTTGCTGGAACCACATGTAGATCAAGTTCAGCTCGTGCATTTTGGGCAAAACAATTATCGAGATCTTTGAAGGATAGCCGGCGCCATTGACGGTAAGATTGTACTTACGGTCATCTTTGAAAAAATATGAGCCAATTATTCCACCGCACAATAAACTTCACCAAACAATGCATTTTTCTGGGTACAATGGCAGCTCTTGTATTGCCTAAAGTTCTTTATCGGACCAAATACGGCAGTTTGGTTTATTCACATGCCCATTCAACCAGAAATGAGCTTCGTGCCTGAAGACAATTTTTCGAACAAAAAAACTGATCCGAGCTGTATTTCGTAAGGTTTTACACCAAGATTCTTGCGTAAAATCTTTCACGTCGCGTAAAGGACGATGAATGGATAAATCACGGTCTTCATTAATACTGGCGGATACAGCAGCAACATATTTCACAGAACACGAATTTTGATAATAAAATTTAATAATTTGTAAGCGTTGTTCGGGTTTAATCTCTCCACGATGAAATGGTAATGCTAACTAAATATGTTTGACTTTGACACTGTCACGAATCATGTGCGAGCTGTCAAAAATAGATCACTGAAAAACCAAGCAACAAAAAAAAAATCATCTTTTATATGCATGGCTTTCGTACAAAATAAATCTTTCTTTTCCTTGTAGAACTTGAAGCCCCTTCCTTTCGCAGTTGTAATTTGTATTATACCTGAATAATGTATTCCTATATATGAGAATAGCTTAGATAGCCAATGATTTGGTTAAAATGTCGCTCTTTAAATCTGCAACATTTAATTCAAGTAATCAGTGCTTGTTTTACTCGGTTTCTTCCATGTAATATCCAAAATTTACGTCTGGTGTAAGCAAACGTCGTTTCGTTTCCGCCATGAAGAATTATTAAATAGAAAATCAATTCTGTTATATAATCATTGTTCGGGAGTATAATGGGATGTTTTTGTTGATATGGAATTGTCGAATTTTGAATCCTTCCGTCCAAGCTTAGAATATGATTTTCGCCTCTGAATTGGTTTAAAGAAAAAAGGTTGCTGGTTTTGTTAATATGTTCGTCTGCCTTTAATGAAACTAATTCAGTATTAAAATGTTGTTTTTCTACCATACATTTTGTCTATGAAAATGTATGTTTCTCGCATCCAGCTGCGAAATCTGCAACAATACGCTATGACATGTGTAAGATTTGAAATAGAAGAATATTTATCCAAAAGTTCGCACTTACTTTTTGTTATATCTTCCTGCAGGATTATCTTCCGATTATTGTGATGGCAACCTATTGGTTTTGTACTTTTTAGGATCCGAGTTATTCGATTCGAAACAAAACACTTCAACCTACAAACGGCTCCACTTATCCAAGCTAAAATTATTGTTGAGTCCGTCCAAGTGGACATCGTTCCATCTTAATAAATCTTTTACTTGTGCTTTCAGCTGTGTTAAAAAAACGGCAGCTTACAATTTTAATCTCGTTAATGTAACCATTTTTTTTACTTTTGTTTTTGACAGCAACATTGTTATGACTGTGTCTCCTCCGTCTACCCTGCTACTCGGCTTGTCGTGTTGTGTTTGTTACGGTTCTCGTTTGTGGCAGTTCGTTGTCTGTAGCGTGTCTTCTGTTTGGCGACAGCTGTCCTCTGTGTGGCGTGATCGTATGTTCTGAGTGTTCCATTGATTATCTTTGTTTGTTCTTTATTTCTGGTTAGTGTCGAATAATGTTACAGTTATGTCCATGTACATACGTCTGTTAGTTTTCCCCAATCCTTTTCATGTTTTCTGCCACGGGGGTCGTCGTTCATGACCCTTCATGATTTCCCACTTTCGTCATCTCATAGCGTCCATGGTTCAGATACCAGTTCTTAGCATTGTCGCTACAAGCTTTGGTTAACATTGGAACAATGATCTTGTGGATCCTCTCCACCTGCCCGTTTCCACGAGGAACCCCTGCCGCGATCATTAAGTGTCGGATGTTCTCATCTTGGCAATAGTTGCTGAACGTCTTCGACGTGAAAGCCGCTCCCCTGTCGGAGATGATTCTGCTCGGATTTCCGAAAACGATTGCCCGCTTCTTCAACCTCTCATGACCTCCTTAGATCCGGTGCTCTTCTTTGGATGAAGCCAAACGAATCTTGAGAAGGGGTCTACCATGACCAGCATATGGTTATACTGCCTATGCATTTGCTCCATTGGTCCAACATGGTCAACGTAGTATGTACCCAATGGTCGGTCTTCCTTGTCAATTGGTTGCAAATAACCTTCCTTCTTGCCGGCCTTAGACTCTGCTATTAAGCGCTTATCGCAGCCTTTCACTATGCCTATGGTCTTTGTCGCTAGATTGGGAATATAAAATAATCTTTCCACTAAGTCCTGCGTCTTCTTGCTGGAATAGTATCCTTTTGTATGTTGGTATCAATTGCAGTTTAAAACAGAAGCAGTCTACGTGAGGAGTCCAGTGAGTTCCTAGAGTTTTTGTTCTTTCTAGTCTATTACATAATTTCAACTGTTAATTTATTGTCGAGATACTCAATCAATTTGTTATGGTTTGCTTTCCACTTTTGTAAGTTGAATCCATCTTTCATCAAAACTTCGATAAAGCCTTTATTTATTGATTTTGGGTCCGGTATTTTGTGTGACCCTGACATTAATCGTCGACATAAAAGTCTCGTTTTATGATGCCTGCAATATGTGGAGCAAGTCGTCGGCAAGCTTATGCATTTTTTTTTTTCAATTTGGAACCAACAGTTGCTTTTGGCCTTGGCTCTCCTAACCTTATCTCAGCGGCGGTAAATGAGATTTTTACGGTGTATGTTCCATCCCTATTCCGCCTTGTTGTAGTTTTATATAGTTCTTCGCACTTTCTGTGCTTATTTGTTATCTCCACATCTATGGGTAATTCTTCAATTGTCCAAAATTTCTTTAATTCTTCATCAATAACTTCTCTTGTTACTAAGCATGTCAAGTTGCCTAACCCACCTAAGCTGCGTATTCTGTCCTTCCGTTACCTGTTTTATATATATCACCTAAAATTTGTTTCGAAAAAACTTCTGCCCTAATCAAAAAATCGATAGGCCCTTACGTATCATACGTTGGACCAGCTAGTATGTAGTTTTTATGGATACCGTTTTTATTTTTTATTACCGCCAATGCGTCTTGTCGTGCATGCGTTACAGTTAACAGAACCAATGCTTCGCAATATAAAGAAATATTTGAAGGATACTTTGATGTTATTTCTAGCTCGGCCTTACTAGTACACACTTCAGCTTTACATTGTGGCATTCCAGAGGTTTGAGTGTTAATCCTGTGTTTAGCACATCCTAGTTTTTGAACTGCGTTTTCTGATATGAATGAAGTTTGTGAGCCATGATCTACAATACAATATTAGAGCACACAAAACTTCATACATGTTTTGTGCTGTACTCGCTTTAACGAGCGCAGTTGCCAATAGAGTTTTTCCTTTGTTGCTCTGGTTTTCGATCTCGCCACAGGAATCTTCGGACAATGAAACATGAGACGCAGCATTGGAAGCACTATTAATTGGAGCATGGATTAATTTTTAGTAGGAGTTGTATTTTTAAGATGCAAAAGATAATAATGTTGTTTGTTACGAAAAGCGCATTTTGATATAGAGAAACATTTTTCGCCATGGTTAAGGCCATTTGGTCATTCCTTACTCTGCCTGATAAAATTACTTGTATTATGTTATTATTGCTATGAATA
Source organism: Volucella zonaria (assembly GCA_963966105.1). Classification (NCBI taxonomy): domain Eukaryota; kingdom Metazoa; phylum Arthropoda; class Insecta; order Diptera; family Syrphidae; genus Volucella; species Volucella zonaria. The sequence goes on from OZ014531.1 coordinate 1,334,380, forward strand.
ATGATCTCATAAATTTCTTGGAATGGAATGTTATCCAATCCTTTTTCTTTCCACCAAAGACACGTACTATAATACAATTCGATACGATACCATTCTTTCCTTCGCCATTAGCCCATTTAATTGCTGTATGCAGTTTCATGAGGAACTTTCGGTAGGTTTCTTCCGTTACGTCAAACTATCTATCTTCGAAGTATAGAAAGGCGAATCACCAAAATTGCAACAGGATTGGAAAAGTCCATACAAGGTGATAACCCGCGTCAATGATGTTGACTACCGGATCCAGTATGGCAATAAAGGGATAATCAAGGTGGCGCATGTCAATAGAATATGTCACATAAACGGAATATTGAATAACTGATATCTTTTTGTTAAATTCTTTTCTTAGCCTTAAGCATAGAAAATAAGTACCTTAATAAAATGTAAATAAAGTCGAAAGACATAGATATAAGAATTTAGAGTAGCTTAGAGTGCCTGTGTGGGGCCAGTAAGTTAGTATAAGATTGTTAAGTAATTTTAAGCTAGCATTTAAGCATTTTTTGTTAGTATGTAAGAATTAATGATTTAGAAAATAAAATGCATTTAAAACTGAACTGAATAACTGATATCTAAAGCTCCCGAAATATGGAAAGATTTATGGAAAAGTGGCTAGTACAGAAAGTTCTAAAAAGATGGCAGGGAGTATAAATACCGGGGTCGTACAGAGGTGAAATTAGTTGGATTTGAAAACTGAATTAACAGTATTGATAAAGTGGTTCTGGATTCTCTGTATTGTTCTGGAGTGACTCTCTGTGTTCAGGTGTCGTTCGTATCAGAAATAATTATTGTATCTAGATACTTAAATTTTAACTTCTGTTTTACTCATTTCATTTCGTGTGAATAAAAAACACAGCGGTAAAACTGGAGGGAAAATTACACAGCCACAATCCACACCGCGTGTTCCTTTTTTTATATATCGTATAAAGTCCAGAATATATAGAAAGTATATAGAAATATAACAATATGCATATATGTGCACTGCTACAGCGTCACTTTTGGGGTTTGCTGATATATCAAAACTTGAACAATCCAATTAACACCGACTGGAACTTGCTCTATGAATCGGATTTTCTGACGACCTTCGTGAAACATGCCAAAAGCAATCGATTTATTCAATCCGAGGTCTATCCACTAGTGGTTTCTTTATGTGGATGGCGGCCTTTTATACCCCTAACATCTGTATCATTTTGATTTCCGTCGCTTTCATTATTCTTTTATATGTATTTCTTGTATATACTCGTACCATATTTCCGAAATTGCGCTGCGTATGTTGGGTCTGGATAAATGACTCTCGTATAAAACAAGCCTTTAAGCTTAGGCGGAATTTTTCTGTCACAAAATACAGCTAAGAACCACCCTTGCACTATCCATGTGCGACGTCCTCATTTCAATTTCCTTGCAATTTCCTTGATGGTTTCGCACTTCGGAACAATGACTCCTTCTAAGCAGACGTTATGATTTGAGTTTGCGGGTTAAGAAAACGGTAATCCATATATTTAGTCTTTGTTCGACTGATTAGTAGCCCATCTTCTTTCAGCAGCTTTATTCATTTATTAAGAGTTGCCTGCATATAATAGCGCTATCATCGGTGAAAAGAAGAGAAATTATACCGGACTCATTAATGTACTGCAATAGCAAATCTTGAAGTGATATTAGAAAGCAACGGGGTTTATACACTGCCTTGATGCATTCCGACTTTTACTTCGAATTCTCCGGTCATTCCCGGTGCGCGTTAAACTCTCGTTGCAATGTCATTGTATTGGTATCGTACACATCGGGCTGTCTAACGATTTTCCGAGTTGATATAAATAATGTAAAGATCCTTCGAAGCTTCGTGATGTTTTTCCATTGTTATCCTTATTCTTTGAATTACGTCATGTGTCACCCTGCCTCCCACAAGGTTGCATTGACCGAAGTTTAATAATAATAATAATCGTTCCTAAATATATAATTTAATAACTATCAATATTATTATAATATTTTTCACTCAAAATTGCTTGTAGGTACATGCGTTTATACTCGTATTTATATACATATTTTAAATAACATTTAAATATAGGTATGTTTATGTTCTTGTTAAATATAAGTGATGGGTACTTTTTTTAAAGTGTCAGACTTTTCAATATCGGCCATCTGATCGTATTATTAAAAATTTTCGCATTTACTTCAAGTTAATGGATGCTCACACACCAACAAGAACGATAACAGTGCGTTCCGAAGAAAACATCGCGGCTGTGGAAGCTTGTGTTGGAGAGGGCCCCAATTTATCGATTAGTCACCGTTCGCAGTAACTTGTCTCTTGCCCATCCACTATCTGGAAAATTCTGCGTCGCAAAACATTGTTCGAGCACTACGCGATATACCCCCCCAATTGCTCAAAAGAATGTTTGAAAATTGGACCTCTAGAATAAGCGAACGGGTTTTAGACAGTTTTGTACACACAAATGTCAACCGTCTTTATTTAGATTTTTTTGTTTGCGTTTTTCCTCCAAATAATACTCCTGTTGAAAAGTTTTATCGTTAAATTATAATAATGGGTCGTGTGAATAAAAACTGAGGGAACACTCCGAGTTAACACTCACAAGTAAAGTGCTTTCGTTGAACACTCAATCTGGAGTGAATAAAAAAGGTTCTTCCCCTCAAGTTGAAGTTTGAAAACCGGAGCGGAGCGCTGTCAAATTTATTTGTCAAAGTTTTTTTAAGATAATGAACAACACAGCGAATATTCATTTTCAGAAATGTTTTTAAACATACAAACGCGAAAAACAAAAATATACTCGTATAATTCACGACGTTTTCGGGAAACGGGATAATTTCAAGGACCTGTATAGATTCGAGTTTCGTAATACGGAATGACTAAGCAATCAGTTTCTTTCCGATATTCCTGAAGAAACACGTGGTGGTGCCATACCAGGAATTGAAAAAATGAAAATATTCCTTCGATACATTGGTGGCCGGGGATTCCAAGTTGGAGTTGGTGAGGACATTGGGATTCATAGATCCACTGTAGCGAAAACAGTTTGGCAAGTGTGTTGTGCTATATGTGCAAAATCAAATGTTTGGATGAAATTTCCCTCAACGACTTGAGAGAATCTAAGCAAGAATGGCAAGCCATTCTTAAAGCCTCATTAAATGGCGATGAGTATCTGAATCGCAAAGGTTTTTTTTCATTGAATGTGCAAGCCACGTGCAATGCTAAGGAATGTTTCACAAATGTTGATGTTCAATGGCCAGGATCTGTGCACGATTCAAGAATTTGGCAAAATTCAGCTGTTTTAATCGGCAACAGCTATTATTCTTGCAGATGAAGGCTATGGTTTAACACCATGGATTATGACACCCTTCAGGAATCCAGTCACAGATGCCCAAAAAAAATATAACAAGTTACATACCTGGGAAAGAGTAATTATTGAACACATGTTTATTGGCTTCCCGAGTTAGACTAGCCACAGACATAGTGCCTAAAATTATAATAGCCTGCTTTGTATTGCATAATATAGCAAAGCATCTCAACGACAAAGACTTTCCAGAAAGTGATATTCTACCGTCGTAGGAAGCACGTGTACCTTCTCTTCTGAAGATTCAGGAAGGTATCTACAAGCGGGGAGTATCGAGAAGAAGTGAAATAATATCAATAATTCAAGGTTTCTTTATGTTATAAAAGTTTTTATTAGTATTTCTATTTCGTTTATTTTTTTTTTCTTACGTTGAAACAGAAATATATGAAATATTCTATTTAGTTTTTTCTTTATTAATTCTATTTCTAAAAGAAGTCTCTCCCTTTGCAACGCAAAGATTTCTCTTTGTTTCTTATTTACCTCCTTTTGCGCTAGGAGTACTTCCTTCTGAAGGTCAATGATCTGATCGAACTATTTTGACTTCCTTTAGACGTTGAAACTTGCCGGAATTGTGGAATGGTCCTTGATGGTGCCGGTAGTTCTTCCTCCTGAAATGCTAGATGCTCTTCATCAGGATACTCCAGATCTTCGTCGGGATTTTTGCTGGTACTCAGCGCACCGCATTGGCCTGCACCTGTAATAAATTTAAGTGTTTTGTAGTATATAAAATTGTATTTAACCATAATAATTATCAATGTAAATATTATTTAAAATTGGATCATGTTTAAAGTCCATCAAATCCAGTAGCTGTTTTCGTGGTCTTTTAAATTGATGGGAAGATTGCCCGTCCTATTCTTATCTCCTTTTGATTTGACGCGGGCCTTCATATTTTCAATCTTTTTCCGAATTTGGGAGATGTTCAAATCAACGCCATGGATTATTTTAATTTGCTCCTCCATAGCTTCCAACGCAGCTTGCTTTCTAATTTTCATGTCCAGCAAGCACGGATAAAATTGTAAACAATTTATGAAATCCTCATCTTCCATTCCAGACTTCCTTTTTCTTGAGGGTTTTGCACCTAATACATTGAAGTATTCCTCTTCCGAAATATTATTCTCATTTTTCAAACCTTTTTAATTATAAAAGTGTCCTCCAATGCACACTCAACTGCTTCAACTGCTTGTTTACTCAATACTATTAATCTTTATTCACACCAAAATGGAGGGAACACTCAGGTACGTTCAACTGTTAAAACATGTGAGTGGAGGGTTTTCGTTAAACTTAACGAAAATTATTTTTATTCACACCAGATGGAGTGTTCCCTCCAAAATGCTGAGGGAACACTCACACTCAATTTTTATTCACACCATCCAATATAATATTCGTAAATGTCGGCTGCTTTGACTTCTAAACGAACAGGGATACTCAAAATCAAAACAAACTAACCTACGATCGAATGTGTTGACACTTTTGAAAAGCAAAATTTTTACTCGATTCTTGTTGGTTGGTAGATTGGAAGCCCAAGCGGTCGAACGTATTGCCGAAAAGCGTAAGTTTGTCTACTTAAGTGAATTGCATTAAAATAATATTATTTCAGAGAATAAATCCTTGTCTTTGTCATGAACGTTTGAAGACATTGCGTTTTAGAGGAGAGAAAATTTGTTAAGTAAGCGTACGGATTTTTTACAGTTTTGGACAGACAAACGTCAACTGTCTCTATTTTGACTGTTTATTTTTTTTTTTGCTTTTTTCCCCAAAAAATAAAAAAAACTAGTTTTAACGAATTTAGCTGTTTTAAACTTCAGAACGACGATTATTTAAGCGTCTAGTTTCTTCCCATAATTTCGTTTTATATTGTCCATCTATTTGTGTATTTGTTGATGCCTAAGAGAGTTTGGAGAAAATCTCCGTTTAATTTGCCTGTTTTTCAATATTTTTCGTCTGTAAGCACTTCTATTTTTCCATTTGAAACTTTAATTATTAATTAATTTCCTATTCAAATCCCACTTATAGGTATTTGGCAAAAATCTTCCATTTCGGAATGTAAAACAAAACCAATCACAATTACAAATAAAAAAAAAGCAGTTTGACAGTTCTTATAAATTTGCCAAACAAATTTCTTGGTCTAAAATCGACAAAAGAGGAGAAATTAATTGCTCTCTCATTTCGCTCTCTTCTGTGAAAAATATGAGTATTTGGACTGTTCCTCATAGATTTTCGTAATTTTGGTTAAAACCTGAACAGAACCAATGACTACGATAATTATTTCCAACTTAATAATATTTTCTCACTAGACGAAATTACGCAATTTTATCCGAAATAGTCTCCCAAATTGCCCAATTTCAAAAGGTTTTGAAAATTTCGATAAAATTGGAATCGAAATTATGTCTTTTTCAATAACTATTGGGTTTTCTGTTGGCCGGACAGTAGCCTTCTTTTTGCACTCCGGGGCGAAAAAATGACTTGAAACTGTTATACGGTTACTATTCCAGATTCTATTTCAAAGTGTACTAACCATTATATGTAGATATGTACATGCATACTCGTATGTATAAACGTCAAATATTATTGTGTCAGCAGAAGTGTTTAGTAATCCATTGCAACCCCAATCGCCTTATCTCCGGAGAGAAAAATGAAAACGCAATAAAATAGAATTAACAAAGTAGACACAAAAATTTGCTGTCAAGTTTGTTTATATTCACTTATATGGTTATTAGTTGATTTATCAAAATTTCCCTCATTCAAAATTTGGGAAACGACAATGTCACAGCATCTACCTGGGTTGAAATATGAAGCCGAATGAAACTCATCCATTTAACTAGCCTATGTATACATAGTAGAGGAAATTAATTACATTCACAACTGTCACTTTGACAAATACTCCAGTTGTCAAAAATTACGTAAATAGCAGGTTAGATTTATAGAATTTTGGATTTATTTTTTTACTATTTAAATTACATAGTTATACTTATGAAACACTAAAAATATGCACTAATAATAATTGTACTATTTTCAATTTTTAAATGCAGTTGTTTGCCGACTCTAGCTAAGATATGTCCCTTCTAAAAGCCAATTACTACGATCAGCCAGAAGGCAAAGATGCTTTTGGAAAAATCGTTGCTATTAACAAGTATGCGGCTAGTCTCGGCCTAGCGTGGTCTACAATTGATGTTCTGATGGTGTCTAAGACTAAAGGGTATCTTTCTACTCTTGGGCGATATGCATATTTCACTGGACCATTTGTTGGTATGGCTTCTGCATTTACGCTTGGTTCATACACTGCCGCAAATTTGCGTGGAAAAGATGACAAGTAAGTTTGTTTGGTTTCGCGTTGCAACTTCTAACATTTTAACTATTCACAAGATTGAATTACGCGATTGGTGGAATGTTAGCTGGAGGTGTTTTTGGATCATGGAGACGATCAGTTGTGGGGGGTGTCTCCATGGGAATCATATTCGGTAAGAATTATAAATGACGATAATCACTGAAATCATTTTTAAATCTTTGCAGCTATCGCGGGATGTATAAAGAAGTTGTCCATTGAAGAAGGGTGGGAGTTTTTCCCAGATCTTGTCACACGTGAATTGGGCTCACTTCATGGTGTTAACCATGACTACACCCTAACCGCAGAAAGGCCAAAGAATTGGACTACTGGCAAAGAATAGAAAGTATAAGTTGCAGCTTATCATAGCTAGACAACTGTGTCAAAACTGGATTCAGATTAGTTTAATAAAAGAAAAGAATTTTAACAAACGAAACTTAATAGATGAAATAGAAATAAGCAACCTTATAGGATCCTATTGCTACCCATCAACTTTGGTTGAAGCAAAGTGCTTTTACCTTAACAAGATGTTATTTCCCTTGATAAAAAGACAAATTTTATGTCTAAAACACGGCTTTAACATTCAATTTTTTGTAGGTGTTCGATATTTATTCTAGACTTTCCATCTAATTAAAGCGCCGATAGCAATTCAAACTTTGAAAGCCTGCACCATATTTCGTGCTTGTGCAAACGTAGTTCGTTAAAATACTATGAACTGTAACCATTATATTAAGCTCACTTCGGGTGTAGGTGCATTTGTTAAATCCAACTAAAGTTTAAAATTTATAATCTTCAGAACTGCGTTTGTTTATTTCATAAATTGTAATGAAAACAATGTAATTAATAACAAACTTCGAAACCATTTTATCCGCCACTTTTTTGGATTACCTCGTTACTGACGGCAAGACCTTGCTGATGTTTTCGCATTGAGTCATCCAATTATTGTTCTTTCGGTCCCATCATTGAACTTCGGCTGGAACTTGGGCATTTATTGATTTAAAATCAGCTTTTTAAAACATGGTAAAACCAGATAATTTGCTCAGCAAGAAGTCTGGCCGCTACCGAAAGCGCTTATTCCCGCGAATGCGTGTACTTATTATTAGATCACGTTTTGTTCCGTTGTAATCGTTACATTTTCATCGCTGTCATTTTGCTTTTATATTTTTCACTAACATTATGGTGTGTATCTTTAAGCTGGATGAACGACAGCATGTACAACAAACCTTTAGATTGCAGCGGGTTTTTTCTGTCGCAAAATACTACGCGCCATTTTAGCTACCCCACGTTGATTCCACATCGTTTGAAGATGTATGTAGATATTTCTATAAGGTATATTTACAAATGTGTTTAATTGTGAACTACATGTCGAAAGGTTAGACAGGTGGTCATTCAGGGTCCTATCGACAAATAGCTATACTATTCTCACTTAGGCCTCAACTAACAAGCCTCTTCAGTTAGTTCGCCTCCCGTTGCGTACTCCAAGTTGGTTGATGTTTCCTCCTACTTGTGCGCGCCACGTAAGGTGAGGTCTTCATCTACTGCGCTGTCCCTCCGGAGCTTTGGTGTCCATTCGCTTTGTCCTAGGCATCTAAGACGACTGATGCGCAATTTCCTATCTAGGTTGATGTCGCTGTACAGTTCGTATAGTTCGTCGTTTAATCTTCTCCTCTAGAGCCCGTCAACGCAAACGGACCGCATATTTTTCGAAGAATTTTTCTGTTGAAACAATTGAGGATATCTTCATCCGCTTTACATAGGGTCCAAGCTTCTGCTCCATAAAGTAGGACTGAGAGGATCAGAGTCTTATATAGTCTCCTTAATTTTTCGGGATAGGGCCTTCTTAGCCCAAAAAAAGTGATTGGCAAGAGTGATTTTTCGTTTTATTTTTGCTGAGGTACTGTTGGCAGGAATTCATAGCAGATCCAAGGTAGACAAAGTTCTTTGCTACCTCGAAATTATAGTTCTTGATTATGCCGTTCTGTCCAGTTCGTCGATGTTGCGTGTCCCGTTTTGTCCTCATTTGCCGTTAAGCCCATTTTGTCAGCTTCCGTTTCAATAAGACAGCCCGCTGCTTTCTCCCAATTATGTCGATATCATCGGCGTACGCTAGTAGTTTCACAGATTTTTGAAACATTGTGCCTTCAGTGTTCACTTGTAAGTTCTGCACAATTCTTTCAAGTATGATGTTAAAGAAGTCACATGACAGCGCGTCACCTTTTTTGACCTTTTTTGACGTCAAAGGTCTGAGCTAAATCGTTACAGAGGAGCAGGAAGCATCTTCGAATTTGACAAGGGCGCCAAAACTAGACATGGTTCTATATAGCTCGTATCTATAAATGCTACGAGTATCATAGGCGGCCTTAAAATCAATGGATATCGATTTGGACTTCTAGAGTTTTTTCCAGGATCTGTCGGAGTGTGAAGATTTTGTCTATTGTGAACATTACTTCTCTGGAACCGCACTGATAGGGACCAATCAGGTTGTTGACGAAGGTTTCCGGGCGTTCACACAATATGACAGATAAGATATTGTATCCGATGTTGAGTAGATTTATGCCTCTATAGTTGGTGTAGATAAAGGGGTCTCCTTTTTTGTAGATCGAGTATACGGTGCTAAGATTCCATTCATCAGATATATACTCTTCTGATCAGATCTGAGAAATGAGTTGATTTATGCTCTCCCCAAAGTCATTTCCAGAAGCTTGGAATATCTTAGATATTACAACCCTTACTTCATTCGGAAGTTTTGGCTTTCATTTCCTAAGTTGAATGGTCTACAGAAAATGTATTTCTATATTCTCAGCACCGACTGTGACTCCACTACATGGTTTCCTTCTTCATTTCTACAGTCTTCTGTTTGGGTCTTCTTCCCTGACAGATTCTTTTTACCAATCGGTAGAACTTCATACATTATTCCCCGAGTACAACCTATCAATACTTCCGATCGCGCGCTTCTTCTTCTGTAGAAACTGAAGTTCTTCCCGTCTCTTCTGCTCGTAGAGCCCACGACCTTCGTTTCAGCGCTGCTTTGGAGCTTTCTTGTTTAGCTATATGTGCGTGCCGGCATCATCCAACCAAGGATTTCTTGGTGTTGGTAGGGTGAAACCCAGCACATCATTTTCGGCGTATATGATGGTACGTTGACACTGGTCTTCGGTACTTATGCTGCCGGCATAGGAGTTGTTGAGAGATTTCGGGATGTGCGTTCGGCAAAGATTCTGGAGGTCTTTCCAGCTTTTCTACGTTATATCTTCACACAGTAGTTCTTCTTTGTTGCGGCGCTTGGGAAATCCGCATTCCTACCTAGGCTGCAACAAGGTGATGATCAATGTTGGCTGCCGGGGACATTCGGACATCCAGAATACTGGAGGCATGCCTTACGTCTATTACAAAATGATCAACTTGATTTAGCGTTTGATGATCCGGAGACCGCATCCCCTTGTGTTCGAGTATATTGAGATGAAGAAACCGTGTGCTTAATATAGTAATATTTCGTCCTAATCCTAAGTCCGTTGCCAGGCGTGGTGTCGTGTAGGCTATGCTTACCAACTCTCCCACCAAAGATGTCTGCCTTTCCTATCCTGGCGTTAAAACCGCCTAGCACGATTTTAACGTCATTCTTCGGACATTGCTCACATGTCTAGTCGGAGAGTTCGTAGAAACATTTTTTGGTGACGTCGTCGTTGTCTTACGGGCGCATATTAGGCTTATTTTAGCGAATTTATCCTTCATGCGAATTGTCACAAACGCTGGCTCACGTGTCGAAGGCTCAAGACTTCTTACCTAAGTCTGTCACATATGGAAAATTGCATCCGAAGAAGCGCAGTTTCTTTTCCCTATATAAATGACCACACTATATGTATATGTATTATGGTCTTTTATCCTCCTTATGTCCGGCCCATCCCATCGCACTTCCTGGGTGGCGCTGATATCTTTGGAGTGTATTTGCTAATTGTAGCAGATGCTTCGCTTTGAACTTGATTGTTGCACTCCTGGTCCAAACCAAATTATAGGATACCACCATTTATACTCCCCGGACTTCTTTCGAGAACGTTCTGTACTATCTCACGTTCCATTTTGCCAGAATATTCGCTAAAGATTTGGATTCTCCATTATCCAATGGTTGAGCCTACTGCTATTCAAATATGGAAATATTCTGCTATTCTAATATATTCACATTCAAACGGACAATCTACGTTTTCTCTCGAACCCCATGCTGGATTCGGTACACAAGGTTATTAATGCGGGTTATCACCTTGTATGGATCTTCCCAATCTTCTTGCAATTTTGGTGATTTGCCTTTCTTACGCAGATGTTTATACAACCACACCAGATCTCCTTCATTGAAGCCGGAAGATTTCGCTTTGATGTCGTACCTAGTCTTCAGACAAGTACAACTCCTCAATCTGATGGAGTGGTCGAGCGATTCAATAGTACTTTGAATGAGCATCTGTCTAAGGTCGTCGGCAACTGCCAGCGGGGTTGGGATCCACACAAACGCCTATTCTTAATGGCCTACCGAGACGCGGTCCATAGTTCAACAGGACATATCCGAGATCGTATTTGGTCTAACAGTTCGGTTGCCAAGTAAAATTAACTTTGGATTCCCACCTACCGAGCCCAAGGATGTAAATGACTATGTGGATGAATTGCGCAGCAGGATTCGTAAATTGCATGAAAATACCAAAAGATGAAGCCAACGAGTAACCGCATGAAGACTAGGTACGACATCAAAGCGAAATCTTCCGCTTTCAACGAAGGAGATATGGTGTGGCTATATACTCGTAATTCTCTGCGTAAGAAAGGCAAATCACCAAAATTGCAACCGTATTGGGAAGGTCCATAGCCCGCATTAACGACATTGTTCACTGGCTCCAGTGGTCCATTTGGATAGAATGTGTCATTTCAACGGAACGATGAATGACGAAGTTGCTCGGGACGATGTGGTATTGGGTAAATAGCAGAAGACTCAACCATTGGAGAATGAAGACACATTGAATTTCTTCGCAAAATTTAAATTTGTATGGAACGCTGGACGGTACAGAATATTCTCGAAAGATGTCAGGGGAGAATAAATATCAGCTTCCCCCAAGATATTCCGTCAGTTCTAAAGTAGAATTTGAAATATAAATTACGTCTAGTGATAAAGTGGCTTAAGTAAAAGATAGAGACAATTAAAAGTGGTTGAGAAAAACTATTGGATTGTAAATTGTAACTGTATTCAACAAAGTGGTTGTATTGAAAAGAATAAGTTTGTAGCCACACAAACATTTTACAATATACTAGATGGAGTGAAAAGTTACCTCCTTGACCGCCAGAATGCGCTGCTACTGCCAAAAAGGTTATGGTGCCTTGAAGTCCGTTTATAAAGTGTCCGTTTAAGAAGTGTTTTATTTTTTTTGAAAATGATATAAAAAAAAACTACTGAATATTTTCTCAAATTTCTTTTTTTATTTGAAAGTACAATCCTTCCGGTTAATAATGGAAAATAATTTCATTCAAATGGCTGCCTCGGCTGGCCATGGAGTAGCCTACACGATCGGTCCAATTTTTAAGCACATTATCGATTGTGTGCAGCTGTATTTCACCAATGGCTTCACGAATATTGTCCTTTAAAGCGTCAATTGTCTCTGGCTTGTCGGCGTAACACTTATCTTTTACGGCACCCCACAAATAATAGTCCAACGGTGTCAAATCGCAGCTCCGGGGTGGCCAAATGTTGCCAATATCCTCCTCTTCAAATTTTGTGAACAAAAATTCATTCAACATGGCGCGATAACGATCACCATTGACTGTAACGGCCATTCCTTGCTCATTTTCGAAGAATTATCTAATTATCTGTCAAATCAGACATGAGCTAAGTGTTACCATTCACGAAATAAGCACTAGTTGAAAAAAAAAACGTTAGATGGCGGACCCTATATTTAGGCAGACATGCCAAATTTCAATGCGATACTATCTTTAGTTTTGTTTTGACAGCTGATTGTTGTTGACGTATTTGGCATCATGTTGAGTATGGACAAAAACGATTTTCGTTCTCTCATAAAACATTATTTATTGAGAGGCAAAACGGCGAAGGAAACAAAAGAAAAGTTGGATAAATATTATGGGGCTAATGCTCCGTCAGATTACACCGTCAAATATTGGTTTTTGAGAGTTTCGTGGTGGCCGCAACTCCACTACCGATCAAGTCCGCAGCGGCAAACCTTCCGATGCGGTTACAGAGGACTATGTCAAAAAAATACATGAAATGGTGTTGGCTGACCGAAAAGTGAAGGTGCGCGAGCTAGCAGATACCACAAAGATTAATACTGACCGCACACGCCATATTTTGGGCAATATTCTGTATATGAAAAGTTATCCTGCCGCTGGGTGCCGCGAATGCTCACTCCTGACCAAAAACACGAACGCGAGAGCACTTCGAAAGAGTGTTTGGATTTGCTGATGCGGAATCGGGCGGATTTTGGCGTCGATTGGTAACTGGATTTGGATCCCTCGGACTATTATCTCTTCCCATACCTCAAAAGATGGCTCATCAATAAAAATTCAGCTCACGCGAGGAAATCAACGACGCCACGGAGCAGTATTTTGCAGACCTTCCGAAAAATTACTTTTCGGACGGGATCAAGAAGTTGGAAAATCGCTGGAATAAGTGTATCAAACTAAAAGAGGACTATATTGAATAATATAAAAAAACATTTAAAGAAAAAACATTTTTTAATTCCCAAGGAGGTAATTTTTCACTCCATCTAGTACATATGTATGTATTATGTATACCACCTTGATCAAAATGTTCCCGCACCACACCACCGTGTGGCGCTCCCATTGTTTCGATTTGAGTTTTGTTTTTTTTGTTAAGTTGGTAAATCTGAAGCTGACATTCCCTCTAAATCTTAGCGTCATAGCTTGACATTTGCAAAAGTTACGTAGCCAAGAGTACATCTATCTTTGTGTGTGTTGGCGATTTTTTACAATTTTAGAAATGGATTTAAATTTGCAACAACGAACTAGTATTCAATTTTGCTTAAAAAACGGATTTAAAGGTGCGCGAACATTGGAAATGTTGGAAAAGGGTTTCGGAAACGATTCTCTAAAGAAAACGGTCGTTTACCTATGGCACGAGCGGTTCAAAAGTGGTCGTGAGTTAATCGAAGATGATGAACGCCGTGGCAGACCATCGACATCGAAAATCGACGAAAACATTGATGAAGTAAAAGAAATGTTGGTCAATAACAGCACATTAATCATCAGAGAGATAGCGGAGGACTTGAACACTGCCTGTGGATCCGTCCAAGACATTTTGGTTAATGATTCGGGTTTCCGTCGTGTAGCAGCAAGGTTGGTGCCAAAAGACCTCAATTTCATGCAAAAAAGAGACGTGTTGACGTCGCAAAAGAGATATTTGCGAGGCTGAATCCGATCCCACAATTATCAAAAGGATCATGTCTGCAATCCAGACATCAGGCAAGTGAATGGCGTTCACCAAATGAGCCGGGACTAAAAAAAAAGAAGGCAATGCTCACGGTTTTCATGGATTGCAGAAGGCCAGACAGTAAACAAAGAGTATTACGAGTATTTGGGCGTTATGAGCCGTTTGCGTGAAGCAATTCGCAGAAAGAGACCAGAATTGTAGGCAGAAAACTCATGGATTTTGCACCATGATAACGCACCGTCGCACAGTGCCATCATTATTCGTAATTTTTTGACGAAAAATGCAACAAATACCATCCAACAGCCACCGAATTCACCTGATTTGGCTCCCTGTGACTTCTTTCTATTCAATCGAGTTAAAAAACCACTACGGGGAACGCGTTTCAGCAGCCGAGAGGAAGTAATGGAAAAATCGCAGGAAGCACTGATGGACATACCGAAAATCGAATATAAAAAATGTTTCGAGGACGGGATCAAGCGCTGGCACAAGTGTGTTGCAGTCGATGGGGATTACTTTGAAGGGGACAATATAGGTTTAGATGAACAAACTTGTATTTTTAATTTTCTGAATAAATTCCGGAAAATTGTTGATCAAGGTGGTATATTTAAAAAATCACAATATTCTTACAGGAATTACTTATACAAATTTCAAAGATGTTTGAAACCGAAACTTCGACGTTAATCAAATATAGATAAAATGTCTTAAACTATCGACAAAATAACAGAAATGTGAACTTTTATTTTATTCTAATAGCTTTGAAAACAGACCAGTTGGAAAAGTGGGAAAGGTAATCGACGACGATGTCTTAGAAGCAACAGTAGATGTGGACCCAACAAAATCAGTATCAGATCAAGGTAGTATGAGCATACCCTATTTTTCTGCCAGGGTACCCTGGACGTTGATGATTCAAATTACGGAAGCTCACGATATTATTCTTGGTATATGGAATATAACTTTAACAGATGCGAGTTGTGTTACATGACTCCCTTAATAGTCAAATTACACTGACTGGTTTATTTGATTCCACTAAAACCTTTTCTATAATACGGGGTGTTCCGGATAATGCGTTGAAGAGATTCCTTGACAATTTTTAAGAAAAAAATCGTGTGGGTGGGGGCGGAAATCTATCATTTGAATGACGTTATTTTCAATAGGAGTCCAAAAAATGGAACGTAAGGATTTGCTTAAAACCTCTGTATCTAGGTAAGAATGCATCCCCCACCTCCCGTCGCAAACGATTTTTTTTCTCAAAATATGTCAAGGAGTCCATCGCATTCAATAAGAAGTAGATATTCCAAAAGATAAATAACCCCAGAATCAAATTTGTACTAAAAAGCAAGTTTGGCAATAACTGTACATATGACAGTTCGGACATTTTGCCAACTCACCGTCGATATGTGTTTGTGCATTACATATGCGAATATATACCTAACATTCGTTTTTGAATCACAGCAATACATTCCAGAAATATTTTGTACAACTCTTTTGAAACCTAAAACATTTTTTCCAAGAGAAACAAAATGAAAAGCAAAAACTCGTTGTGGAGTAATATGTTCATATATGTACACGTCCATACGTTGTATGTTGCTTGTGAAAAAACAGAACAGATGAATTTATTTAATTCATATGAGTTCACGGACAAAGTTAAAGAAAATTTAAAATATAGAACGCATTTGCATATTCGCAAGGAATTCATCCAAAAAACTCAAAAATCTGTCAAGTCTCTGTGTGGTTATTTATTGTTTTAGAGTTAAAATTGTTAGGATTCCTTAATATTCTTTTATATCCATACTCATTTCACAAAAAAAAGGCTGCGAACTGTCTTCACTGTCTGTTGCTTATGATAGGCATCACCCTTATTGCATTATCTTCTTTAAAGTTTTACTAAAGCAATCTGTATTTGCCCATGTCTTTTACTAACTTATGAGTATCACTATCTGTTTCTTATCATGGTCTCATTTTCGTCATATTTTCTTGAGAACTGCTTCTTCTTAAATTTGGAACAAATCTTTACATATGTATACAGGGTGTCCCCTAATTCGTCAACGATAATTTGGAAAATGATTCCTTGGCATACTCTAAAAAAAAATCGTTCTGCAGTAACGGTCTATCTCCAATGTTGACAGCATTTATCGAGGATTTAACAAAAGGCTTACTTTGGTGTACCCTGACTCATGTTAACAGGAATTGCTCTGTTATTACTAATAGTAGAAACTTCGTTTCGGATTTTATTTTTAGAAGAAATACAAGCCTTTGTAACTGCGTTTAAATAAAGTTGATCTTTGAGTCTTCAGATATCGAATTTCTAAAGCTGTTCCATTTTCATTGCCTATGCTAATTTTTGACTTTGAAGTCACTTTTCTCCAGAAAATGTCCGACAAATATAATGTTTTACGAATACTATTTTTTTCTTCTGACCGTAACAATAATAAAAAAAAACATCAATAAATTTGCAGAAAAACCCACAGATTTTACAATACTTGGAAAAACCTACGACAGGTAAAATTTATAAAACACTTGTAACAGGTATAACTGAATATAACAGAATACGCTCTTCCAATTCACTTAAAGTTGCTATTTCTGTTGAATAGATAAGTTCTTTCATTATTCCCCATACAAAAAAAAAGCAATACAATTCAGGAGATCTTGCAGGCCAGTGAATTGGTCCATTTCTTCCTATCCAACGGTTACCGTACTCTTCATCTAGCTAATTCTTAACCCACGGCCAACCCACAGAAGTACCATCCTGTTGGAATTATGATGAAGCTAGTTGAATCAGTGGAATGTGCTCCAATATTTCTGGTAAGTCATTTCGCAGAAACTCCAGATAGTAGAATTCAGTAGAATTCAGCCTAGGTGGTAGTTTGAAGGGGCCGATTAACTTGTTTCCAAGTATACCTGCCCACATATTGACGCTGAATTTGTGTTGAAATGACTTATGTCTCCTTGTATGTCCTCAGCCTTTATGGAAATTTTTGATCCCATCTCTTGTAAATTGAAATTCGTCCGCCCAAAGAATTCTGCTAATAAACTCGTTGTCATCCAAGCTCCGCTCCAGCAACCAGTTAGAAAATCAAGTCACTTTTCCAAATCATTGGGAAGCGGTTCTTGTACAGGTGTATGGTGGTATGGATAAAGATTTTCTCCATGCAGGACATTAGAAATTTAATGTCTGGAAACATTGAATTGCAAAGCTAAGCGTCTAATGCTGATTGATGGATCAGTTGTAACAGCTTCCAGTATTCTTTCATCAGCCGAAATTCTCCTTACTTCTGGAGCTCCCGTGTTAGATCGTGTATTTGAAACTGCTCCTGTTTCTCGAAGTCTTCGATCGATATTGTATTTCCAGATACTTCATCACTAGGAACTCGTCGGTTAGGATAAAGTTCATAGTATCTTTATAGCGCTCTATTTAAACTTCCATTGCACAGCTCATAAACGTAAATAATGTCTGCGTATTCTTGGTTTGTAAACACAGACATTTCAAATAGCGCTTCCAAGCAACGCTAAGGTCGTAAAAAAATGAACTGATGAAATATTTTCTTTTTTTCTAATCTTTTATACCATTTTTGTTTGGGCAATTTTCGAAATAGGCCTTCAAATCCAAAACCTAACTCTTTCTGAGAAATTTTATAAGAAACAAGGTAAGGAAATGAGGGTTTTGACAGGGAGTCATATAAACGAGCACGCTTTAAAAATATTTAATAGCTATGTAATTTTAAAAATTAGTAATCCTTGGAAAACCACTCTTACGAGTATTGTGAACTGTTGTTAGAAACGTTGGTAAAAAATCAGAAATTCCTTTTTTTACCTGCTGCATGTTTTCTCAACTATCATAAAATCTATGTGTTTTTTTGCAAACTTGATGAAGACTTTTTTTTATTATTGTTACTTTCATAAGAAAAAATTGTAAACCGTTATGTTAATTAGGCATTTTCTGGAGAAAAGTGACCTCAAAGTCAAAGCATGGGCAATGAAAATAGAACAGGCTTAGAAATTGGATATCTAATGATTCAAACAATATATCAACTTTATTTAAACGGCGTTATAAAGACTTGTATTTCTTCTAATAACAAAATCCAAAACGAAGTTTCTACCATTAGTACTAACACAGCAATTTCCGTTAACATTGGTCAGGGTACACCAAAGTAAGCCTATTTTTAAATCCTCGATAAATGCTGCCAACATTGAAGATAGACCCTTACTATAGAATGATTTTTTTCATAGAATATGTTATACCCAGGAATCATTTCCTAAATTATCGTTGACCAATTAGGGGACACCTTGTATATTTACGGGAACAGATAGATAAATATTTTCAGTAGTACCTTCTTATATTTCAGAATACTTATGTGTTATATATTCATAAATTGTTATTGCTTAAGGTAGAGTTAACGTATTTTATAGCGGAGAATTAAAAAAATTATATTTTTGGCAGCTGGTGTTGCTTTATTGACTACAATTTTAGTTCTGATTCCAATTTTAAATTCAGTTCTATTTATAATGAACAAAAAACAAAAGTGTAATATTACTTAAGAGTAATTTCTTTTTTGTTAGTTTTTTTTTATTTTACACTTTATTTCAGTCTTAGCATAAGATTACTATACATTGCAAATTCAATAATACAGGAATTCAAAACAAAAAATAGTTAAGTACAATCTGTAGCTTAAGTGGCTGTGATGAATGTACTGTTTATATTGACAGAAAACAAATAATTCATGGAATATAATTATAATGTTGAGGGGAGAATTCAATGTACCAAAAAGAACGGAATTTGTACCACATAGTTCGTTCCCATGAACGTTTGCTGACTATGCGGGGCGTGTTGAGATTGTATAGTTGATAAATGCTATCTGGGCGGTTTTCGTCAATACATTTCGGTTTATCAGGTGTCGTTAACTTTTCCTCTCTCAAAAAGTCTGCGTCCCGCAGAGTCATTCAAAATTGACGTTTATCGGACTTAAATCGTATAATGACCCTTGGAATTTTGGAAAGTTTGTTGGAGTTTTCCATATTGGCATTGTCGTTATCCTTAATTTACTTCTACTTATGACAAAGAATATTGTACAATTTGAAACCACAAATATTAACAAAATGATGCCTAAGTACGAGTATGTAATGATAGAAACTTTTCGATTAATATAACATTTTTGAATCTCTAAAACATTATTTAAGTGCAACTTGTGTAGGTAATCTAAATCTAATTTCATTTCTCTTTCAATTAAGTTTGTCTGTAGGAGTGGTGGTAGGATTTAATACGTTCTAACCTCTTTATTCGAGTACTCTTGTGTATCGATAAAAACTGTGTCATTGGAAAGTTGGATAAGGAAACTTCCGTTGAGATACCTCCTGATTAAATGGTGCGTAATATTGCCATCAAAGTTAGACAGGAAAATTGTGTCTTCTCCGATGTTCTATATAATGGTTTTGTTATTGAATTTTGCATTTGTACCCCTTAAGAGCAAGGTAACACAATGGGTCTTGGGAAGTTCTTGAAGTTGTTCTTTCTTACAGATGATGGTGTTCTGAAAAGGTCTGCATTCTCCAGTTATACCAAACTGTTCCTGTTGATTTACTAAGAGTTCTCTGAAACCTAAATGTATCTGACTGCCTTTCTTGATCGTATTTAGATATGGTTATACTCTACCTTACTAGTCTTGGGCAATGTAACTATGTAAAGTATTGTTGACTCTGTTGTTAAGATTGAAAGTTCTGCATACTCTATGGCCCTAATTTCGTTATTGTGTGGAAGTGTTTCTATATTTGAGATGATATTGATTGTACCAAATATGGCAAGCTGTGCTGCTATTACTATTTCATTTATTTCTTCCCTTATAATGTTGAGTTTATTGTATATCATTTACTCATATTTTCCTGTTTCTTCGTGATTTAAGTTCTTAGCGATTTTTTTGTAATCAGCTATTAGTTTATTGATTGTGTCTGTTAGATTTCTATTAATTTTGTATTGTTGATTGTTGTTTTCAATGGTTTTATTTTCATTCTTAAGAATGAAATCCCCATCGGTGGCATCTGGATTTCCAGCCTGTGGACCCAGGGTAAGTATTCCATTGGGTTGCCGTCAAAGGTCTGCAACTCCTTGACGCAGTCTGGAAGTTTACAGGTGTCCTTCAGATCTTTCTCTGTTTCTGGTGCTTTAAGTCCTTATCTACTTCTGTTCGTTACCGGTTTATTTTTCAACGCCTGAACTCGCTGATCTAGCTACTTGAGCAATTCTAGTTGGGCGTTTACAGCCCCAGTTAAGTGGATCAATTGAACTCTAATTTCATCCATTTAGTAATTATTTTGTTAAAAATTAAATGATGGTAATGTATTTATACATATATGATTTGCGATTTATAAAGCTGTTTAAATGTTTCCCCTTTTTTATGATTGTGAATGGAATTGGTGTTTTTCTTGTTTGATATATTTTAATTCTAGTAAAAAAAAAAATGGTACTCACAGCAGTAGAAATATGGTATTATGAGTAGCTCCTGTTTTCATTGTTGTATTCACTTGGATAATCCGTAGAATTCCTTTCTGGCCCCCCAGTTTTGTCTTCGCAAGCGGCTTACTGCGGTACGGATGTTATCACGCCACTGTACTTAGTTTCTCTAATTGTAATAATTGTACTGTTTGTTGTACAGTTCACAGTCACAATTTGCAAGCACTATTCACCTCACTATAATATTTGTACTGTTTATTGTACAGTTCACAGTCACAATTCGCGAATATAAATATTCACACGGAAAAAACCAAAACCGAGATGAACTTAAACAAATTTTATTTTAGAGTCTGCGCAACCGGATCCTAGTTCTTGTGGCTTAGGATTTCATTAAACGAAATACCTGTCCCTATGTTCTTATGAGTTATAGAGTCAGGTCCCTGCTCGGGCGCCAGGTAACGTATTTTATAACGGTTAATTAAAAAAATTACAATATTTTTTTGGCAACTGATGTTGCTTTATTGATTACAGTTTTAATTCTGATTACAATTTTAAATTCAGTTCTATTTATAATGAACAAAAAACAAAAGTGTAATATTACTTAAGAATAATTTGTACCACATAGTCTCACGAACGTTTGCTGACTATGCGGCGCGTGTTGAAATTGTATAGTTGATAAATGCTGTCTGGGCGGTTTTCATTAATGCAGTTCGATTTATCCGATGTCGTTAACAGTAGAAGAAGCCAGACTAGCCGATCTAAAGGGAGGCAGAAAAAATTTAATACAAATATATACATACATGTATTTTGTTTTAAAAAGCATCAGACAAGCAGATTGAAGTTTAAATAAAATGACATCAAATATAGTCCACCAAAAAGTCAGCGATATTGATATAAATAGGTCTAAGTAATCCTTTTCATGTAAAATGCTAAATGTATAACAGAAAATGCATGCAGAAAATGCATGCAGTGGATTCGTTGACTCCTTTCGAAATTTGATCCTGTCTGTAAAATGGACAAATTTAATTTTTATTTTTTAAAAATGCTTGTATCCGTTCTAAATTTATATTCTTAAATAAATCTATCACATATTTAATACTACTCTTTTCTTGTTTATCTGGATGTTGAGCAATTTCTATAACTGAACTTCACTTCGAAAGCATATGACTTAATAAGGTAGGTCTGCTTGAATACTCGATGGGCGTTGATTTCCATCGCTCATAAAATTTTGTCGTAAATGAACCGATTACCTTGGGTCTTTGGACGTCTCCTCTTATCAAGTTAAATCCAGCAGCAAATTAAAAATATAACACTGCTTGAATTTGCTAAATCTATTGAATGTGGTTGAATCCAAAATCTGCCATTATTTATTTATCCAAACATAATTAAGTTCCACTTCTCACCTGTATAAGTAAATGAATCTAAGACGTTGGATCTTCGGTCGCCGAAATTGTTGGCAGTTCATTGAGGGTAACTCAATATGCCATTTATAAGGTGCACCCTATTATCACATACATTTTCATAAACAAAGCTAAAAACCCAATAAGATAACACTTTATTCGAGCTTTACTTAATAATTCGTAAAACTTTAACAAAAGCCCCTCTATGTCACGAATCCTGCAAGCATACACACAATCATTACGAGGTTATTCACATTATTCAATTCGTGCAGCTTCGGAATTACATTTCGTCATGTTGCAACTGTAAAAGTAAGAAATACATAGATATAAATGCACTGCTCTGTCCTGATTTTTGTTTAAAATTCTTCGATTTTATTGCCTACCAACTTCATTTAAAACATTATTGGTGGAATTTCATTTGAAAATTAGAGATATCGAGATACATACCATATAAAACGTCTAAGTAAGTGATACTGAGCATGCTCATAGCACACCGACACTTAATCCATAAAAAAAAAACTAAGTTCAGAAATATCGTTCAAGACTTGAAATAACCGATTACTTCTTAACGAGCCCGACAAATTTTAAGCAGCAATGAAACGCTGAAACCTTTATACTGCAGAGTGGGAAAAGCAGACAGTTTAAATGTCCCGATGGCAATAATGTTACGACCTGCGTAAGAAACCGGAAATCGAAAACTTGGATGAGAGCGACGATGAGTATTTGATTTTATAACCATACACCGATATGTAACAAATAATGTCGGGCTGTTAAAGATTTTAGTGAATCCCATAGATGTACGAATACATCGATATATGGTATTATAAGTTGAACCGTACATATAAATAAGCATTGCTGATGACCTAAAGTAAGTTGAACATATTGTCTTTATCAATGTAATATAGAATATATCGAATAGGATGAAGACAGTTAAATCGGAATAGTCAAAGTTTTTGAAATAATTATGTAGTTTAAATAATATGCATTTCAAAGTTGGCTCCATACTAGTATATGGCTTTGGGTTTTTGGAATCATTCGAGTGCCTTATGCAAGAATCCGGGATACAGCGTAAACTATCGAGAATATCCTCAGTTCCAGTGCATAAGAAAAGTTAATCTGGCTCAGCAACAGAAGATGCAGATTAAAGGTTCCACATTTAAATACCAGCTACCGCTCCACAAATTACTTACATCCAAATGGCGACTTGCAGGGGAAGTACAGTACAACAAGCGAAAGTTGCTTCTCATTTCCGATCACCTAAAGCTCCAGAAACTGGATCTGACATGGCATGAGAGCTATATAGCTACCACTTCAGATCCAGGTTGCGCGTGTAGAACACGCTATTGCTCGTTAGGATGATGTGGTGAGTACTCATAATAATAGTTGAGCTAATCCAGATGGAAAACTTTCCACATATTCATCCTTCCAAAAACGGCTTTTCGCTGACTGCCTCAAATGCATACATGGGATCACCTTGTTCATGACTACATATGTTAACAACGTCAATGCTACCCATTAAAAGTTACAATTGAGCCGTAATTATCACTCGTTTCTTAAAGTGTGCCCGAAATGCTTTATAGGGTACATGTAAAAGTGTCTCTAGCAATTACTGAGATTCTACAAAGTTTTCTATCTAGTTTAGTTCATTTATGGTGCTGGTACGGTAACTACTATATCACCGCACGATTTACCATCTTACTATGAAAGTCTATTAAATATTAAAAGGAGCCTATAACGAATACAATGGACAAGTTCTTTGTTGGAGTCCTCTGTTCGGATAAAAAAAAAATGTAATTGAACTTAGACCAACATTTTGGCATAAATATCACCGTTTACTTGGTTAATTTACTTCTGAGCCAACGGTGCAAATATAACATATGTATTTTTTAAGAAAAATACTTTAGTTCTTCGTTTCAAGGTTTATCTATTAAAAAGTAAAAAGGCCATAAAAAAAATTTAAAAAAGATATACGCATATGTACATGCCCAAGTGCATTACAGTAGTTAATGTTTCTTTATCCATCTAGCTGAGACCACAAATCTTAAATAACAACAACAATGAGTAGTAAAATTGAAAATGATCTCTGGCATCGAAACCACTATTTACTTGAAGAAAATCTCGACAATGTCAAGAATCTATTTATTGAAGTTCATTGACACCTCTTTTCAAAGTGTGAATGTAATGTTTTCCTTCAATTTACCAAGCGTCCAGCTTATGCTTTAAGAAGGTTTTTATTATACAACAATTCGCAAAATTTCCACACATACTCGTACATAGGTATGTGCAATTATTATAGTTTTTTTTTGTTACTCGTGAGGTATAAGCAATAAAAACTGTAAGCTATGGTTGAAATTGTATTCTTAGCATGCATTCCAATTAAAGTGAGTCACGTTACGACTGGCGACCTACTCTACAAAGCTTACATACAAAAAGTAAGATAAACCAATACAAGTAAACACGATGTTATACTCATGGCTGCAGCAATTCACGATGTTCAACGACGACGGTAAACAACGAAAAAAGGTATTGAGACCAAGAACCTTATTTCTGCCATCTACCAGCACTTTGTTCAAGAGCACTCATACTCGCACACTAACTACAATATGTGCGCGCCTTATAATTGACCATATACGAGTAAAAGGTCCAAACAAAGAACTCCAAAGCCGCTTTGTTCACAAGTTCCGCATACTGTTATTGGCCAGTATTTCGTAAATTTCTGATCTATCTAGTACTATAATATTATAACACTTAGATTCTTTTGTATTTTTTTTTTCAATTTCGTTCACAACTTTCCAGTTAAAATAGCTGTGAGAAAGCCATATAGTTAAGTTGGAATATGTACATATGCGAATGGGCATAAAGTAAAAGTGGTATTTTTTAACTAAATGATAAAGCCAACATACGTAGGTGTGTCCACTTACCACGTGAATGGGTATATATCTACTCGTATGTATGTATTTGTTTAAACACATAACCTTACATGCGTTTATGTGACGATCAATCTTTACTGACGTCGCTCTTGCCATTTACTCTCACATAGGTCAAATGACGTCATAACATCATCGAGTCTAAGTCAAATTATATTGTATCTTTTTATTTCCTTTTGATATCTGGTTAGGTAGAGGAGAGAAACTGAAAATCTTAAACCGGAAATACTTTCAGTTCATCATAGCAATTTTGTTTCCTTTGATACTGACACAATTTTACAATAAATGTTATATAGTCGGGGAGAGTACGATAACTTAGGCGCCAAAAATTGTTTTGTAGAACAGTTCAATACAGGCATTTTTTACTATGGGAGGGGGGGGGGGGGGTCTATCTCACCTCGTTCAGGAGACAGGAGCAATTTAAAAAAAAAAATTACCTAAAATGAAAAAAAATTATTAAAAAGCAACGGCAACACTTAAAATGAAATACTATACCGGTTTTGAAAGCCAGAAACTTGTTCTTTAATCCTAACTTTAGGTCTATTTCGGTATATATGTAATATTGTCATTGAATCCAGTCCTAAGTTAGACAATGGTTTCATGGGTAGTATGGAAAGTAACATCATGTTGGAACTACATTTTATACGGATCAATGTCGTCCATATTTTCGAAGAAATAAATACTGATAATTCTCCGGTGACGTTGGTCATTGTACGTCAAACAAGCTCCTGCCTTATTTTTGAAGAAATAAGGGCCGATGTACAGTGTACCTTTGAAGGTATAATCAAGCCTGAATTTTCTTCGCTCCCGGAAGACTAATTTTGCTTGTTCAGAAACCTATTGAATTAAAAGTGATCGTCGCAACTCAACGTCGACTTCAATCCGCTCAAGAGCCCAATCTTCTAATTCACAAGCAATGCTATCATGTCACATGAATTGGAAATCCCGGATCTACTGCCAAACTTTCACACCCAAGGGCCACAATTAGGTGGTAGGAAACTTATGCACACGAATAGCGACTTTTGATAGATTATGAGGACCAAACAAAATACGTAATCTTCTAGTACTCGTATATGTTTCGAGAATTGAAGACAGATTTTCGAAATATGTAACTTCTTTTTTTTTAAGAGCTGAGCGTTAAGGGTATGAGAGAGACCAAAATGTTTGGGCTGAGTGGTTACTTCGCTCCATGGGTGGCATCCAACATTTAATGGGGAGACTAAATTATTAGTGCAAATTGACTTGTTGTATTTTCGACAACCATTCATCTCACGA
Source organism: Volucella zonaria (assembly GCA_963966105.1). Classification (NCBI taxonomy): domain Eukaryota; kingdom Metazoa; phylum Arthropoda; class Insecta; order Diptera; family Syrphidae; genus Volucella; species Volucella zonaria. Next base: position 1,360,552 of record OZ014531.1, read on the forward strand.
GATGTTAGTTGCCTAAACAAAAGAATGTCTTTCGGACGCGGTTGGGACTGAACACCAAACCTTCCTGTTGGGAAGCCATTTGATACGGAAGCGCACTTCTGGTGTAAGTCCATTCATGATAATTTATCAAACAACACTGAACATACATACATAAATGTTGAAGAACTGTCAAGTTCACTTGTCGTGGTTTGAGCTTATAGTTTATGCTGCATGATGATTCACATGGGTCTAATGAGGCAGAATTACGTGCGATACGGTAGCACTCACAAACAATACCTTGACTCCAATCCGGAGTCTTATTTTATTTGAAGTTACTGAAAATAAATAATCTATGGGAGCATGCCTGCGAGCAAATAAAATAATTTGACTTTGAAAAGTTAAACGAAAGTATTCCTGAGGACCAGGAAAGAAAAAATGTGCAATGTTAAGAAAATCACATCCCATACACTTTTGCAAATAAGAATACGACCTGAACTTTGTTATGTATGACGTCGATGATGCGTTGACGTCGTTGATAATTCGCACTTATTTATATGTAGATAGCTTATTACACGATTTGAGCGGAAATGTAAAACATTTTCCATCTATCCTAAGGTTTACACCAGCGAGTTAAATTAGTAGGGTTTAGATGTGTCAGTAGATCTGTACACGTGAGAGCGAACTAGTAGCCAACTAGTAGCTTTAATAGCAGACGAATTTTGCTTGCGAGTTTGGCTGCTAGTTGGCCTGCTAGATTGTTTGATGTTTGTGTGCTGCTTTCTGTTTTTTACTACTACAGATGTTCTTCTATCTCATTTTAGGATTCTCTTTTTTCAATTAGTAGGTACTCGTATATTGTACAGACAGTTTTCTTGTACTTTTGGGATGGAAATTTTGAAATACCTATCGTAGGATGGATTCTGTTGTGCATTTTTGTGTTTTTTTTTTCAATGCAAAATGTGCAATATCTATATTGCACAGAGGATTTTTGAACTATTTACCAACTTGGGGCGTTTCTATCGTGGAATCAATTTCTTCGAAGTTTCAGTAGCTTGGAAGCCATTTTCGATGAGTATCATATCGCCACATCTATACAACGTTTATTTCTTACAACGTTTGTCAAAGCGAAGTTTCTGCTTCTCCTGTGATGCCTCGATGTTTGCTTTAGCTATGGCCCTAAAAGCGCCTACACATGGGGCACTTTTTGACACCATTTTCGATTGCAACTTGCAATTAGCTTGAAAATTGCCTAGTTTGAAGGGCAATTGGGCTTCCATCAAACCAAATTGACAGATTGCCTTGGGCAATCCTATAATTTCTGTTCTTCCCACTAGAAATTGTGTGTGCAAATTGCCCTGTTTTAAGAATTTGAATCTGAAAATTTTCCACCTGATCTTCCCAGTTATGCAACGCATGTAAGAGCTTATTCTATGTATATAACATTTTTTGCTGAGTATCCCATCAAAAGCTCGTACGGATTCCGACATGCTGCGAACGGCCGACAATATTGTCCGTTTGCAACGATCTAGGGAGCCCGTAGCGTTTTTTTATATGCACGACCATATTTTCTTTACAAAAGTTTTTAAACCGATGAGACATAAAAGTGGTCTCGCGGACGGCTATCACCTTCGCTGTGCTGCCAGTTGGCAAGAATTTCACAAGTGCTACACAAATGATAACGGTGGCTGTGGTTCAAGTGGTAATATATTGGCTTTCAATTTGGATGGTTCAGTGTTCGATCTCAACCCCGCCCGAAAGACATTATTTTTTTCAGGCAACCAAAATCAAATCAGATGTGTAGTTACCTAGAATATAAAAACAAGTCCAATTATACTAATAATTTAGTATCCCCATTAAATGTTGGATGCCACCCACGGAACGAAATAGCCACTGAGCTCAAATACCTTTCGTTCTCCTTCTGTCCCATTTTCCGAAAAACTTAACACATGCTTTGGCGTCATAACGTTCTTTAAAAAAGAGCATGAGTGTTAAATTTTTTAAAAAAGAAAAGTCCACCCGGCCAACCTAAAAGCTCCCAATATGAGAGACCCACTGCTCCGCCGAAAGACCTAATCTATCGGTAGGGTTAAACACTGGTATTGCATTAACGACTTCACTAAGCATTATGCGCAGCGGTGGCGCAGGTGATGCTTCACGATTTTGTTCCCTACGCATAGCTCTCGCTGTCTAGCAAATCTCTCTCCCATGGAAGCAAATCTATTTCCTTTTGCAAAATATCAGTATCGCATATAACACTGTTCACTGCCGTCTTCAACCACCGTGTCATCCAGCTCACCATCCTTTTCAGTCATTCTGAATTGACGCACTACCGATTTTAAATCTTTCAAGTTTTCCGTCACACGGTCTATTAAATTTATTTTCTTCCCCGATGCCGATAGGAGTCGTTCCTCCAAAATGTCTTTTAACTCTCGCACCGTTAAGTTACTCACTGTTATCTCCACCTATGTGTCGTCATCCCCGGCTCATCGTATTAAGGCTCAACCGCAATAGGTGAAAGCAAACTAATGTCAGAACTGGACGAAATGTTTCCTTAAATTACTTCAAATGAACAAGTTGCCCGTAACAGGACTTTAAAAATGTATCCATCGGTCCAGCCAAGTTTTAATTTGTTTTGTGTTTTGTGTATGTATATGCATTTGTTCATGAAAATAATTTTTAATCGTCTATGAAAAATTAATGAAATTAATTAATTACAAAGTCCTCCACGCTTGGGATTTTTAATTTTTTTTTTCGCCTTTTCTAACCTTAAATGAAAATTATAATCCAATAATAATTTTTGCAAAAGAAATAAATTTACTTCTCTTAAGAAAAACCAATGCTTTTTGTAATTACAAATATCAAGCAGTTGGTTAGCTGTCAAATGCGATCTCGGTCGCACTTCACATACGAAAGCAAAAGTGGACGAAAACCTGACAAAACTAAGCAATCTGGCGTTATATGTGTAGGGTGCATATCGCTAGTATTCCCACATTTACGTACGTACCCGTACGGATCCTTTCGCCTTTAGACTATCCTTGGCACCACCGCAGCAACCACAACCAAACGAATCTGAGCTTTTAACCCATACAAGCATTAAAAAACAAAAGTAAACAACCGAATCCTTTTCTGTCTGGCACTCATCTGCAACATCTGGTCCTTATTCTTATCTTCTTCTTTTTCTTGTTTCGTCGTTCTGACTCCATTCAAAGAATTGTATCCTGTGTCCTCATTCTGAAATCGTTATTACGGGTAATTTCAATATACGCAATTCTGGGTGGCTTCGACATTCTGGACAGACAACACCCGACGGACGGTGTGTTGAGATCTTCGCTGTGGATAACAACTTGACCCAGCTTGTAAATGAGGCCACACAAATAGCAAACGTTGATAGTCAAACCGCCAACACCCTGGACTTGTTTTTAACTTCTCACCCTGATAAATACACTGTTGATGTGCTCTCCCCTCTAGGCTCGTCGGACCATTGGGTCATATCACCTAATTTCTCGTATTCTGACCATACAGTTGCAGCAAAAATTCCAAAAAGAATACGAGAAAGCCAATTGTAGCGGACTGATATGGTCACTGATACTATTCTCTTTGGAATGCGATCCTTTATCCCTCATCGGACAAAGAGTATCAAAGGCATGGTATGACTCGAGCTGTAAAGAGGCTGTCAGGGTTAGGAAAATGTTTTTCGGTGCTATAGTACAATACAAGACCAACCCGACAGAGGAAAGGAGCCCGAAATCACTGCAACGTCTTTCTCAAGTATGTGAAATTCTAATACGACCAAAAACTGAGGCAAAAATTACTGCAATGTCCAAAAGGAGGTAAAAGTTTTTGATCGTTTGTCTAAAAAATAAAAATTCTGCCTCATCCTCCCTCCCAACGCTCATGTATAATGGCATTCCAGCTGTCAGCTCTTTGGACAAGGCCAATCTGCTTAACACTTCCAGATTGCGCCTTTTCTTCGCCTATGCTTGAGTGCGTCGAATCTTCAAGCTCTTTATTTCCTAGTTACTATAACTAGCAAACATTTAAAACCAACGTACATCGGTATCTCTTTATTTTTCCTCCCTAACTTCCTTTCGCTCGCGCTATGTGCAAACATCTTAAGTGTACAAAAAATCCCTATGCGCGTGCCAATTATATATGTATACATATAAAAAAAAAGGAAAACACCAAATTCTACTTCCTCCGTAAACTTTATTTCACAACGTCTTCTCTTCACTTCACAATTATGACCTGTTCTTGGCATAGCAATACATATGTACAGATAATTGTCGAACCAAAGGTCAAATAATATGGAAAAATCTGGGACAGACTTGCGCCTCAACAACGCTTGCGTGTTGGGTTTATTTCCAAAATTCGGTTCCTGCTTGTGCTTATAAAATATGCTACTTCGTCAACTTTTTAATAGGCACAATCGTTGGTATGAGCAAACTATTTCTCGATGCACCGATCGATGTATTTACGCCTCCTATTGTGCCCACCGAAAAAAATGTAGTCTTGTTAGACGGTGCTGTAGTTGTTAATGGATATGATTACTCGATAAAATGTGGTTTCAACAGGATGTCGCTACGTGCCATATAGCGACTCAATCCATCGTCTACTTTAAATCATAATTTGGCGAGAATGTTTTTTTGCTGATGAATATGACATTTGGCATCAGAGGTAATGAAATTTGACACCTTTCGGACATTTTTTTTTTTTTGCGGTTTGAAGATCACCATACAGGCTGCTTTAGACCGACAGGATGACCTTTGTTAACTTGTATTCGAGGTGATCACATCATATTCAAACATTTAGTGTTAATTTTTCAATAAAAAAAAACAAGGCTATTTATTGTACAGTTTGTGTGTTTTATTTCAATTTAAAGTCCTAACAAAATACTTTTTATTGTACTTCTCGCTTTATAATGGTCGTACATACATCTTCTGTATCATTCTTTTAACACATACAAATGTATGTATGTCTCTGACACTTTTGAGGTCTGAGATGCCCAAGCACTCTATTGAAAGCTTTCGCCCTTTGAAGTACCCGTCAAAAGATGATTCTGTGAATCACCATTGAAGCGTTCTCGTCGAATACCAAATAGGTTTTCTTTGACGGTTGTAACAGTTGCGCAATTTTTGTGTAGGCGAGGATTTTTAATTCAGTAGCTGAATTCTGATTTTAATAAAAAAGTGTGCGTTGCCATTGCTTCTCTTGAAAACAAAGTGCAACTCCAAAATGAAAATCGAAAGCTAAGAGAGGAACTAGCGGACATACGACGTAAGGAGCGACTGTGGGACGTAATTGTGTGCGGTATTCCACGGGTACCCAACGAAAACCTTATTGAGGTTCTTGATTGTTCGTTTCAACTGTTCCAAAAAATTCGATGTCTTTTGTTTATGCACAAGGTCATAAACAGCAGATCCCACAAGTATCTGTTTGATAGACTTAACTTCATCAGTACCCAAGAACATTTAATATTATAACGCCCTCTTTCAACTATTTGAACTCATCGCATCTCTTCTTTGTGCATGTCACCAGGCTCTGGAACCAACTTTAGACAATAAAAAAGCGAACAATTGAAGCTATTAAATTCAGAAGTGCCGTATTGGTAGACATTGAATAAGCAACACATAACTACTCTCTTCAAGTCTTTTATCTTTTATCTATTTTCTGCTTCTTTAAGATTCTTTAAATCTTTTCACTATTCTTCTCTTCACAACCGTTCCTTTTCCCATATTTTTTCTATTTTTATGTAACTATCACTAATGTTTATATTAAATTTAGTTTAATTAATAATTAATATTGTAATTTATCCGCTACTTTATGTACTATAAAAGACTAGGTCAATGTTTTTTATAATAAGTTGAATTGAATTGAATTGAATTTTTCTCTCAATTATTTATAAACAGACCTATTGTTCGCGTACTGTCCAAAACTACGAAAAACTATGTAAATCTACGAAAAACAGCCCAAAATCCGTTTGCTTACTTGTCCATTTTAGTCCAAGAAAGTTGTTCGGACAAATTTGTAAAAACTGTCAAACTGCTTTTTTTATTGTATTTGAAACTGTCATTGGGTTCGTTTTTATTTCGAAATGGAAAATTTTTTTAATTTGTTTTGCCAAAAATAAGCGAGATTTTAATGGAAGTCTAATTAATAATTAAAGCTTCAAATGGAAAATGGTTTTTAGAACGGTTTACAGATAAAATATATTGAAAAGCAGGCAAATGAAACGAAATAAAATATAATATAAATGGACAATACAAAGATAAATTATCGGAAAACTCATACAGACGTGTCTACGCTTAAGTTCAAAATTTTGAATAAAAAACTTCTAAATTTTATTAATTTTTTCATTTTTTATTTTTATTATTTTTTTAAATATAAATTAAGGAAGTTAACATTTGTCTGTACAAAAGAGTCTGAAATCCGTTTGCTTACTTTTTAACAAACAAATGGCTCTACGTCACTTTTCTGCTTCGGAGCACGAAAAAAAGCTGAAACGAAAACACCATTATTCCCACTCCTCCGGATTTGACAGTTTCCACACATTTAGTCCAAAAGGTACGCGAACAGACCTAATATGAACCCGTATCATTTATCTGAGGCCAAAAGCAAAAAACAAACTATTCAAATTTTCAGTTTTGCAATTTTGTTTTGATAACTACTCTGTCAGCTGTTCTGTTGAATGTTTCAAAACGTGCATTCAAAATGAATGCTTCAACACACTCACAGTTGCGACTAGGTTTTGCGGAGTTTTATTCAAAACTTGTTTAACAAGGTTTTTCAAAAATTAAAAAAATATATGAGAAAACTTCTACGTGGGCGGGTCAAGAAGTCAATAAGTTTTTGAATTTCTGACCTCTTTACTGAAACAGCAACACTGCTCCTGTCAACAGGCAGCTGTCAGTTGACTCCTGTCAAAATTTAAACTTGCTGCGTCAGTTAGTTTGTGTTTGACAGCTATTTTTATCAGACTACTCACTAATTTGAGGAGAAAATGGAAAAAAGTGAATTTCGTGTGCTTATTAAGCATTATTTCTTGCGAAAAAAAAACCATTACCGAGACCAAGGCTAAGCTTGATAAATACTATGGGGACTCTGCACCATCGATTTCAATGGTAAAAAAGTGGTTTACTGAATTTCGTTGTGGCCGTACAAGCATTGAAGATGCCGAACGTCCTGGACGCCCAGTTGAGGTCTCTACACCCGAAACAATCGAAAAAATTCACGATATGGTCTTGGCCGACCGAAGATTGAAAGTGCGAGAGATTGTGGAAGCCGTAGGGATCTCGCATGGCTCAGTGGTTTCAATTTTGAATGATCACTTGGGCATGAGAAAGCTTTCCGCAAGATGGGTGCCGCGTTTGCTCACAGTCGACCACAAACGCAATCGTGTAACAACTTCACAGGAAGGTTTGGCGTTGTTTAATCGCAATATGGAGGAGTTTTTGCGCCGTTTTGTAACCGCGGACGAAACATGGATCCATCACAACACACCAGAGAACAAACAACAGTCAAAACAGTGGGTTTCTAAGGGTGAATCGGCGCCAAAGAAGGCCAAGGTGGTTTTGTCAGCCAATAAAGTTATGGCGACTGTTTTTTGGGATGCACGCGGGATAATCCACATTGACTACCTTCAAAAGGGAAGAACAATCAATGGGGAATATTATGCCAACTTATTGGACCGATTCAATGACGATTTGAAAAAAAAACGACCTCATTTGGCCAAGAAAAAAGTTATTTTCCACCAAGACAATGCAAGGGTGCACACATGTGCAGTTGCCATGGCAAAAATCCATGAATTGGGCTATGAATTGCTCCCTCATCCACCCTATTCTCCAGATTTGGCTCCGAGCGACTACTTCTTGTTCCCAAACCTGAAGAAATGGCTTGGTGGAAAAAGATTTGACTCCAATGATGAAGTCATCTCGTCATTTTGAGGACCTCGACAAATCATTTTTTTTGGAAGGGATAAAAAAATTGGAGAAGCGTTGGACGTTGAAGCGTTGAAAAATAAAATTATTTTTTATCAAAAAATCTGTTTTAATCCAAAAGTCACGGACTTATTGACCCGCCCTCGTAGTTTCGATTAAGGTTACGAGAGCGTTCACGGAATCTCGGTTTTCGATGCTGTGTGAAAAGGGTATAAACTTTGTATTGTGGCGGTTTTCAATTTGCCTTTCGTAAAACCGAGTTGAATGCCATGAACATGCAAAGCATTTGTTCACAACATTTTATTGGAAAAGTTGCTAGCCATTTTAAGCCAACACAATACAAATAACACAAAAATCGCTAGAGATAGTGCATACGGGGGTAGTCCCAGAAGTACCTGACCAGATGTATAGACGGCGGTTGTTGTTTATTAAGAATGACTATTGTAGAAAGTATCAACCTTATAAAACTTAAATTTGAAGTTTCACGAGGCTACGTTGTTTGGTATTTGTTCGGCACCCATCAATAGTGAACACTCTCAATGACTTTTTAAATATGGAAAAAATTGGTCATCGTTATGTAATACAACACTTTCACGAAACGGAACTGGATTCTACTCCTGCTCTTCGTTTACAACAATAAAATATCGGATGACAGAGTTTAAACGAGACTGTACGAGTTGACAAGACGAACATCGCAGTGGTCGACAAAATGAGGTCAGATCACCAAAAATGTTGCAAAAAAAATCCATAAAATGGTATTGGATGATCGTCGATCGAAAGTGCGTGAACTAGCAGATATGGTGTTTGGCGAAGTTTCACAGCAATAAAGCCAAGATTTTGCGTCGATTCATAACCATGGATGAAATATGTGTCCATCACTTCACACCCGAGACGAAGGAACAGTCCAAACAATGCACTCAAAGGGGAGAATCGGCTCCAAAGAAGGCGAAGACAGTTCCATCTGCAGGCAAGGTCATGGCGTCAGTTTTTCGAGATGCGTGTGGGATAATTTTCATTGATTATCTTCAGAAAGCAAACACAATCAACGGAGTGTATTATGCGAACATATTGAAGCTTTTGAAAGATGAAATCAAGAGAAAACGGCCGCATTTGGCGAAGAAAAAAGTTTTTTTTCATCAAGACAATGCACCAGTTCACACACCCGTCATCGAGATGGCCAAAATCAATGAGTTAAAGTTCGAATTGCTTCCTCATGCATCCTATTCGTCAGACTTAGCCCCCTCGGATTATTTTCTATATCCAAATTTGAAAAAATGACTCGGTGGTAAAAGAGCTCGACGATTCTCACTATAAACAGGGTATTGAAGCTATTTAAAATCGCTGGGACTACATTCGTATATACAGGGTGTCCCAAAAACCAACGTCAAGCCAGAAACGGGTGATAGATTAAGTGGTGTCGGTTATCACAAAATTATAAAAAAAATCTAAGCCGTGCACTTTTAAAATTATTGGCACTCAAAAAATCTGACACCCTGTGACGATCTTTCAAATACTGCGGCCGCAAATCTTTGCTTTTCTTCAATTTTTTTTGCCACGTAACCCTGAGTAACTTTTCTGTAAATTACGGTCCAAAATTGAAACAAAACTACATATATCGGTTTTAACTAAAATATTGATTTTTTGTCCATCCATATATCTGAAAATCATCAATCACCCAACTTGAATTGACTGTACTGACAAAAAAATGTACTATGCCATTTTGGCAAGTAACTTTAAAAGATGGCGTATTTAGTCTGGATTCCAAAATGGTATGACACTGCTAGACTAGCGGTTAATTGAGGACAAACAAAATATTTTGCTAAACTAAACAAACAAACAATTTTGTCAATTCTTTTTAATAAGTTAAAATGAGTATCAAGTGTGAGCGAGACAAACAGTAACACTGTGATTGAGACGGATAAACACACCATTTCGACTAGTGTGAGTGAACAGATAGAATAGGAACATTTTGTGATTAAGTTAAAACCTTTAAATTTAGTCCCTGTTTTTGCCTACTTTTTCCTCTTTATTTTTTGTTAAATATGTTAGATTACGAGTACCTACATAAAGGAAATAATTGGGAAATGCGAATTTTCCAAAAGTATCAATCAACGAAGAACTTACGTGATGAAGCTCATTTCACAATAGATGGATTCGTCAACAAACAAAATTGTTGCAGAAAAATCATTAGATCCATAAAAATGTACTGTTTGGTGTGGTTTTTGGGTTGATGGAATCATTGGGCCATTTTGGATCGAAGATTCAAATGAAAGAGCAGTTACTGTCAATGGAAAGCGCTATAGACAAATGATTGAAGATTTTTTGTGTCCCCAAATTGAAGAAATAGACACAGACGATCTTTATTTTCAACAGGATAGAGCTACGAGTCACACAACACGTGCAAACATTGAGCTATTGCGATTTAAGATTCCAGGTCGATTAATTTCACGTAATGGTGACATAAACTGGTGATATTCGTATGAGACAAATTGTTATAAAAATATAAACACTAGAAAAAAGCTTAGTATTTAAATGTTTTGTTTTTTGAAATTTTGAAACATCCTTTACTTTTAGTAATACTTTTTTTTGGAACTGAAGAGATATTATTATCTTATATTATTTGTCATACTACATATAAGTAATAAATGTTTGTAAATATAAAATTTACCTAAAAAAAAATGTTTTTATTTGAAGTTAAAGTTAAATTATAGGAATTCTTTTTGCTTCAGCTGTGCTTTAAAGCCAACTTAGAGTGTAGCGCTTGAGAAGTGATTCACAGTAATCTGTCCGTACGTGCTTGCGTCTGTCTTTCCATGAAGCCCTGAAGAAGTGCTTCACATCATATAGTAAAAACGAAATGGAGGGTCATACAGTGAGTAAGTGCTATAAACTTCCTTGTATGCGCTTACAATGCCCTTCGTAAGCGCCCTTTTCCCCACTGGGATACATGTGCCAGTGGAAAAGTCTGTTGGAATACTATTTATAGAGTTTGCTGTCTATATTCTGTACAATAAAAACCTGCTGTACAGGTAAGATTAGATTTGCCTTTCAATCCGGTCCTCATCACCTAAAGTAACAACAATATTCTCACCTAATATAAAAACAATATCCTCTCTCGGCGAAAACATCCAGATCCCACATCTAAGGCTCAACGATTAATTCAACGTGTGAGACACAATTAAGCCAATGCCAAGCGCTTTCATTAACAGTGGTTTCATTTTAAACTACTATTTTCCTATTACTTGCGTCCATATCAATTCTTTTGGATTTAACTCACAGTGGTAGGGGCGGGAATCGTAGCACTTTGCATTCTAGGAAATGAGCCAGTTCATCTACCGTATGGACATCAAGTTTGGATTTGTTACACTTAACAATATCCAGTAATTCAGCCTTAAACTCGAATGGTAATTTATTTTTGCCCAGGCGTATTTTTATTTCTTCTTTTCTGGTAAAAGTGCAACCCGTTTTGTTTTTTTTCCATTACTACCGTATTGCAGAATTTGTTTTCCTGGTGTGTTAAGGTTTTCCCAAACCACTATGGCATTCATATCTTCATGGTGATCGCCCCTTTTGGTTGAAACAAAGCTTAATAGTCTTGAACGAATTCTGTCGCACTTTCGATTTTCATTTCCCGAATACTCATACGTCCATAGGAATCTAAATATCGTCCTAATTCTGTTTTGTGTAAACTTCAATCCCCAGCAAATTTGATAATGATTCCGATGACTTTCACAGCAATTTCAATAAAATGCTTTCTTTTTTGGTTAAAAAAATATATTTTATAAATTTTCTAAGAGCATCGCTTTTAATTTTGTATCAAATATTCTTTTACACAGAATTAGTTAACGTACAAAACTTACAAAATACGAATCACGATTTAATTTTTAATTCTTTTCCAAACTTAGAAAATGTATATATATGTATGTATAAAAAGATTAATTTTCTCTTACTTTATCTGTTTAATCGTGATAAATTAAAAAGACAAATAAGCTTTCGCACTGTCTTTTTCAAAATAACTTACTTAAAGACGTAACTCATTATTTGAGCTAGGTTAAATTAGGCTCTTTTCAAAACTTGTGTAAATGTCTATATACTATATGTATGCATATATAAAGTCTTTTTTGTCTTTTATACTTTTATTAGTTTTTATTTAAAAAATATAATTTTGCTTAAAAGAAATTATTCAATATCGTTTTAATTCTATATAAATATTTCGAAAAAAAAAATTAAATTTAATTAAAAAGATAAAGTGCGTCATTTGTTCTAAAAATATATTTGGAAGTCCAATTTAAACAGTAATAAATAGGATAAGAAATGAATTAAGCACGTATTCAATTACAATAAATATGTTGATGTAATTTTTACATTCATGAAATAGTTAATGCAAACAATGGTTTAGGCTTACTTTTAGATACTTAATTGATATGTGTTTTTTACAGGATATTATAATAATTTTCGCCCGCGACAATATATTCTACTTTAAAAATATATTAACATAGTTATACAAATTAAATGTAGTGAATTTGTAACTTTTGTTTTATCGGGAGGCACAAAATGAAATGTCTCAATGGAAAGACAATTACATGATTCTATGGTATGTATTAATATAAATTTGTTTAGCACTTAGTTCATTAAATAACTTATGTATTAAAATTTGTGTCTTAATTTCCTTTTTTGTTTTTGTTTTGTATGATATATAAATCGCTCCTTTTGTAGGTACATAAATATAAATACTCTCGGTACAAAAATATGTTCGATATACATTTCAGGATATATCACACGTCCGCATATCTTTAGTGATCGTTTTGAAGGTATTAAAATTCGTGAAATTTAGAAAACGATTATTTATTTCTCTATGTTGTTTTTTGTTATTGAGCATCGATTTTCTATTTTCCATAGGAAAAATATCTGAAACAAGAAACATACATATTTATTATACATCAATTCTTTCGCTGTCATGGTTTAAATTATAATAAAATATAAATGTATGTATATATTCATGCCTTTGTAATATATTTAACTTTTATTATTATGGAATAAACTACAAGCGTTCTAACTTTGTTCTTCCCTTTTAATTAAAAAAGCAAGACAAAAATTAATATTTTCTATAAATCTGATATTTGTTTGTCTAGTCCAGGGATTCTATACAACAATTAAATGAACTATGTAAACGTTTACAAATTAATATTTTTTATCGTTCGACGAAATAAATATTAACGCAACGGGCAAATGACAAAATATGTCCAAATTACCACATCCGTAGACGTGTAACTCATTATCGAAATATGCTTATTTCTGAAAATATATATGATAAGCTTTTAAATTTTCAATAATTTAAATTTTTAATAAATAATTCAGCTGAATTTCGTTAAATCAGTAATACGCAATCCTTTCTTGTTTTTTTGACTAAAGAAATTTTCTAAAAGGTTTATATGGTATTTTTATTATTCGAGAAGTCTGTATATTAACAATAAGAATCGGAAATACAATAGTATCTAAAGATTTTTTCCTTTTGAGATCTATACAATCGAAACTAAGTTAGTAAGTCAAAATAACTTACCAATACATTTTTTTGCTATTAACGACTCAAACCTCTGGCAAAATTTGGGAATCTCATTCGATTTTGATGATTCTAACAAAGTCGTATGGCACATGAGTGGGTGTAAATTCCAAATAACGTTCTTGCAATCAATTAAGAAATTTAGGAAAGAAAAATTTAGAAATCAAATATTTTATATTCTACTATTTTTTTGGAAGTAACATATAACTTAAGTTCATTTCTTTCAAATTTTCGGGCTCCTAGTTTCATTTTTGCTAAATATAAGTACACAAAACAGGGAGCAACAAACTTCCTACCAACAACTAAGGCAAACAAGTTAAAACATATCAGATAAAGCAATCAAAATAAAATTTTTGCAAGTTATTATCAGTTAGAAATTAAAAATATTGTTGATTTTGCTAGCCAAAACTCAGAATTTGCTTTATGTAAATACTTTTTTTTTGTTATAGAAGCTAATGCGAATAAAACCAAATCCAGTCCAACCAATGATAGATTTAAACACAATGAAATCGCTTTCGTCCGAAGAAAATAGGGGGGGTAAAAGGGACGTTCAATATAAATGTATGCATACGAGTACATCGTCTTTTGCAGCGTAGATTTCAAATTTTCAGGAATTTGGTTTTATAGCACGCTAACACTTCATATCAAATAAATATGGTAAAAATTTCGAGCGAAAAGACTTTCTACAAAATAAAAGACTTTGTACGAGAATGTGTAAATCCGCACTCAAGTACTCGTAATCCTGTTGTACAAATAGAATTCTTGTTGATTGAAATATGATCAATCGATTGAAGCGTTGAATTCAAATTTCTCTACATTTTATTTCCTTAAACCCTCTGTCTCTCTCTGAATAAGTTACTTACGCTTGATGCACATATGTATGTGAATACAATACATACAAGTATATTCTTACGCTTCACTTCTCGTATCTGCAATAACATACAGCGTAACGAATGCGTGTTTTTAACAAAACGTCAATCACACATCTTCAATTCCCTTTTAATAATTGACTTGACGAATTGATTATTATGAATGGTGGCAGTTTCACTTTTTCTTCTCCCCATCTACACACGAGCGCTTGCACTACGCCAAACCCATCCCGAAACCTCACCCCTTGAACTTATTTCTCAGTGCTATCTTCTACAGCGTTCACTTCCCATTTTAGACGCGTCACCACATTCCGCGCTATGAATATGAAATGCAGACCAGATTTATTTGCTTGTTGCTGCATCTTCTTATGGCTGAGCACAGAATCTCAAATGAATAGCGCACCAAACACAATACGCATTGAGGGTTGTAGCGTAATAAAATCGTCGTGTGGTACTTGAAAACGAGCAGCGTTAAGGCCTGGGGGCCTGGAAAATAGCGTTAATTAAATATTACTCGGCTGTCTTTGCACTAATACATTTGTAGTAAGAAAAAACTACCATGCATTTAAAGCATGACTTGGACATTTAATGTTGTTAACTCAGCGACCAACACAGCCTTGCCTAAATCTCTTGTTACCCATAAAAATAATATACGATCAGTGGATGATTGTAAGCTCTATTGTCAGATTTATGCATATTTTATGCTGGTATGCTGGGTTTATTTTCAGATTTAGAAGAAAATGGTCATTTAATTACTGAACTGATTTTTTCATATCATACAATAAAGTTTGCTTCATGTGACCCCCAAAAATAAGAGGGGTTTTCAAAATAGCATGCACCACACTGAGTTCAGTAAACCCGATTGCGAGTATATGCAGTATGGTATTTAATATTATAAAACAAGAGGTTCACATTCAAAAAAGATTACAAGGTAATACAAAATTGCGACGACTAGAAACAGATTAGCTGTCACGCGCCTGTACAAATTAAAATAAGTCTTAATACGAGGGCGGGTCAATAATTCCGTGCATTTTTGAATTTCTGACCTCTTTACTGAAACAGCAACACTGCTCCTGTCAACAGGCATCTGTCAATTGACTCCTGTCAAAATTTAAACTTGCTGCGTCAGTTAGTTTGTGTTTGACAGCTATTTTTATCAGACTACTCACTAATTTGAGGAGAAAATGGAAAAAAGTGAATTTCGTGTGCTTATTAAGCATTATTTCTTGCGAAAAAAAACCATTACCGAGACCAAGGCTAAGCTTGATAAATACTATGGGGACTCTGCACCATCGATTTCAATGGTAAAAAAGTGGTTTACTGAATTTCGTTGTGGCCGTACAAGCACTGAAGATGCCGAACGTCCTGGACGCCCAGTTGAGGTCTCTACACCCGAAACAATCGAAAAAATACACGATATGGTGTTGGCCGACCGAAGATTGAAAGTGCGAGAGATTGTGGAAGCCGTAGGGATCTCGCATGGCTCAGTGGTTTCAATTTTGAATGATCACTTGGGCATGAGAAAGCTTTCCGCAAGATGGTTTGGCTTTGTTTAATCGCAATATGGAGGAGTTTTTGCGCCGTTTTGTAACCGTGGACGAAACATGGATCCATCACAACACACCAGAGAACAAACAACAGTTTCTAAGGGTGAATCGGCGCCAAAGAAGGCCAAGGTGGGTTTGTCAGCCAATAAAGTTATGGCGACTGTTTTTTGGGATGCACGCGGGATAATCCACATTGACTACCTTCAAAAGGGAAGAACAATCAATGGGGAATATTATGCCAACTTATTGGACCGATTCAATGACGATTTGAAAAAAAAAACGACCTCATTTGGCCAAGAAAAAAGTTCTTTTCCACCAAGACAATGCAAGGGTGCACACATGTGCAGTTGCCATGGCAAAAATCCATGAATTGGGCTATGAATTGCTCCCTCATCCACCCTATTCTCCAGATTTGGCTCCGAGCGACTACTTCTTGTTCCCAAACCTGAAGAAATGGCTTGGTGGAAAAAGATTTGACTCCAATGATGAAGTCATCTCGTCATTTTGAGGACCTCGACAAATCATTTTTTTTGGAAGGGATAAAAAAATTGGAGAAGCGTTGGACAAAGTGTATAGAGCTCAAGGAAGACTACGTTGAAAAATAAAATAATTTTTTTATCAAAAAATCTGTGTTTTAATCAAAGTCACGGACTTATTGACCCGCCCTCGTACTATTACTATTTTTTCACACAAACATCATAAATACCAATCTAAATATAGGTATAACTCAAGTGTATCCATCCTACAAAATGCTTTATAAATAAGGAGAAAGCGGAGCAATGGCAAAAAGCATATTATCGGTAGTTTATCCTATATCGCATTATCGCACATTAAAGACACTAACAAGGCACGCCTATGCTGCACAAAATCCCTCTTTTTTGTGAACAATATTCATACTTATTACAATAATGTTTACATATGTATATTAAGAAAGTGCTATTGAAATCACGGTGATCAAAAGTACTAAAATTATTTAATTAATAACAACCAAACCTGTACTAAATGTTTCATAAACTAGTTTTTCTTTTATATTATGCCTAAGATTACCGCTTCAAAGATAGTTAACTTACGTAAGTTTTTAAATATATATTTTTTTCTTAATATAATATATGTTCCAAAAGCAATTACTCAAAGAACCTACGCAACGCACGGCGCCGCTACAAATAAGTTGATGGTCTAGTGTGGACCACGAACTAGTACTACAATATGTTGTTCGTGCTATCATTTCCTCCGACACAGACTAATGGTTTTCTGACTGGGGACGTCAGAAGGGTAAGAGACTATCAGTGCTGAAATGCTGGCTTTTGAAAATTTATCGTCGACTGGGTGTCATGATATCAGTAAATTTTTTTTTAATTTAAACCCAGACATTTTACGACGTATCTGAGTATGCAGATGTCGAAAACCCTCTGGATAACTAGAATTACCACAATCATTTTTCAACTCGATTATTATTGTAGCTATACTCGCAAACTGCATTATTTTCCCAATACCCAACTTTAGACAAAATAAAGATTGTCCTATAATAACACATATTCAATTACGAAAATATACGAGGGCGGGTCAATAAGTCCGTGACTTTTGGATTAAAACAGATTTTTTGATAAAAAAATAATTTTATTTTTCAACGTAGTCTCAGTTGAGCTCTATACACTTTGTCCAACGCTTCTCCAATTTTTTTATCTCTTCCAAAAAAAATGATTTGTCGAGGTCCTCAAAATGACGAGATGACTTCATCATTGGAGTCAAATCTTTTTCCACCAAGCCATTTCTTCAGGTTTGGGAACAAGAAGTAGTCGCTCGGAGCCAAATCTGGAGAATAGGGTGGATGAGGGAGCAATTCATAGCCCAATTCATGGATTTTTGCCATGGCAACTGCACATGTGTGCACCCTTGCATTGTCTTGGTGGAAAAGAACTTTTTTCTTGGCCAAATGAGGTCGTTTTTTTTCAAATCGTCATTGAATCGGTCCAATAAGTTGGCATAATATTCCCCATTGATTGTTCTTCCCTTTTGAAGGTAGTCAATGTGGATTATCCCGCGTGCATCCCAAAAAACAGTCGCCATAACTTTATTGGCTGACAAAACCACCTTGGCCTTCTTTGGCGCCGATTCACCCTTAGAAACCCACTGTTTTGACTGTTGTTTGTTCTCTGGTGTGTTGTGATGGATCCATGTTTCGTCCGCGGTTACAAAACGGCGCAAAAACTCCTCCATATTGCGATTAAACAACGCCAAACCTTCCTGTGAAGTTGTTACACGATTGCGTTTGTGGTCGACTGTGAGCAAACGCGGCACCCATCTTGCGGAAAGCTTTCTCATGCCCAAGTGATCATTCAAAATTGAAACCACTGAGCCATGCGAGATCCCTACGGCTTACACAATCTCTCGCACTTTCAATCTTCGGTCGGCCAACACCATATCGTGAATTTTTTCGATTGTTTCGGGTGTAGAGACCTCAACTGGGCGTCCAGGACGTTCGGCATCTTCAGTGCTTGTACGGCCACAACGAAATTCAGTAAACCACTTTTTTACCATTGAAATCGATGGTGCAGAGTCCCCATAGTATTTATCAAGCTTAGCCTTGGTCTCGGTAATGGTTTTTTTTCGCAAGAAATAATGCTTAATAAGCACACGAAATTCACTTTTTTCCATTTTCTCCTCAAATTAGTGAGTAGTCTGATAAAAATAGCTGTCAAACACAAACTAACTGACGCAGCAAGTTTAAATTTTGACAGGAGTCAACTGACAGATGCCTGTTGACAGGAGCAGTGTTGCTGTTTCAGTAAAGAGGTCAGAAATTCAAAAATGCACGGAATTATTGACCCGCCCTCGTATATATACATACATACATACATATATATAACTTGTAAATGAGCAGGAACGGTGCTGAATTCTACAAACTATTGTACCTATCTGGAGTTTTTTCGAAATGATTTACCTGAACTATTAGAGGACATTCTACTGATTCAACTAGAATAGCTTCACCATATTTCCCACAGTATGGTGCTCAGGCCCACTATGGCCGTGAGGTTAAGTATCGGATAGATGAAGAGTACGGTAATCGTTGGCTAGGAAGAAATGGACTAGTTCATTGGTCTGAAAAATCTCCTGACCTTACAGTATTGGATATCATTGTATGGGTGAGAATGAAAGAACTAATTTATTCAACCGAAATACCAACTTTAAGTGAATTGGAAGAGCGTATTCTCGAAGCGTCATCAAAAGTGAGGCAGCAGTTAGTATCAATAAACATTCGCAGTTCGCAAAACGAGCTCTAGCATGCATACAAAACCAAGGAGGACACTTTGAGCAGCTGGTATAATTGTTTCAGTACACACATAAAATAAAAATTATCTTAAACCACACAAAATGATTTTTCATTCATTTTTTTTAAATTTTACCTACTGCAGGTTTTCCCAAGTATCAACAAACCTATGGGTTTTTCTGCAAAGTTGTTGATGTTTTTTTTTATTATTGTTACGTTCATAAGAAAAAATAGTACTCATAAAACGTTAAATTTATATCAAAAAACTATTTATAAAACACCATTTTATTATTTGGGAATAATCTCAGAATTAGCAAGTCTGAAACAAAAAGAATAAAAACCATCTTAAAGAAGAAAATTTATTAAAATCGGTTCAGCGGATCCGGAGAATAACTTCCGGCCGTTTAGAAAAATGTCATCTCGAGAAAACCGCGTTTAATATGCATTTGAGGATTTACTGCATTTTCTATAAGAGGCCCTTTTATCGACACATACCATATTTACATGATTTTAATAATCTATCGAATTAATATTGAGAATGTGTTAGAAAGGCACCAGTATTATTTGTAACCAAAAAACGCAATTTTTAAGAAAGGGAATAAACAGCTGCCGGAGTAGGACAGCTCGCTGTGAGCACCTACGAAGAGGGAGGTGATTTCTGAAGTTATAAGAAATTGAAAATTACAAACAGAAAACTTTTATTTTTTAAAAATTCTAAAGGAGAGTTGCAAAAATGACAAATACCAATTCATACCAATCAATTGTAACATGACTCACGTATTGGGAATTTTATCAGACATATCTGTATGTATGTATGTAAGATGTATGTAGATGATAAGCAAAAAGTTTGTCTTCACTTGGTAACAATCTTGAAGATTATAATATCAAATAAACAAATATTACACATGTCCTTAAAAAAAAATAAAATATTACCTTAAAAACAAAACAACGAATAATATATTCAGTTGGTTTGGATTTAATTAAATATAATAATTCATACGCAAGCAACTGATTTAAAAATTAAAAACATAAGCCTATACAATTGTAATAATTTAATTTAATTTAATTTACAATTTTTATTAATTTTCATCGTAATTTAGATAAGAAATTGTTCGCAAACTGCAGACAAATTCGTGACGCATATATCATACAGTATTTGCCGATTTTATTATTACATTTAACATATTGAAAAAATTTCTAGGCAGAGGATTTCACATTCGGAGGTTAGTCATTGCATGCCGAAGATGGTGATATCTAAAGTGTAGATTACACAAACCACATTGCGTTGTAGTCGGCGCCGTGCTACCATAGATTTGCGCCACTTACAATTTAGAATATTCTAAGGAGAAAACATTAACCCACAAGTTTAATTAAAAAATAATACGGGACAGAAACAAATAACATTTGTACTAAGGTACTTATTTTTTAAGGTACTAAGAAAGCAAGGACATATACACGTAAACATAGTAAAACTACCGTAAAAACAAACTATGGCAAATAAGAAGAAAAACAATTTTCCTTTCACAAATTTGCCGAACTTTTAAACAAGCTAGTCAATGGCCTATCTTTTCTACGAGTAGCTGTCATCAAGCCAGACATCGTATGGTAGTGTTCATTTATACTCACATATATGCACATGTACTATATATAATGATCTTTTACAGAAAGTGTCGGTCTGAAAGAATTCCATTGTACTTTAATAAAGAATGACTAAGGGAATAACACATATGGTATGTACGTACCGCAACGCGAAAGTGAATTAAGTGAAACGTAATCTTGCGATCAACGTTGAGTTTTAGTTTGATGTAAACTATAATGCAAACGTATATACTCGTATACCACTAGCAAAAAGACACCAGCGGAGAGCATTACCAACGGAGATGTGGTTTCAACAGGATGAATATCGATTAATAAGGAAGTCAATTTTAAATATGTATAAAACGTTTATGTATACAATACATAACTATGTACAATATATTGAAAATAAATACAAATGTCTATTAAGATGATTCGTGCAATATATTGTAGAATATCGATCTAAAATTCTAAACGATAGTGAATTTCACAATTCAATTAAATATTTACATCAACTTGAGGTTGAACATCATTTGAGGCCACTCGAAAATCGCGTTTAGAACTCTTGCGAACATTTTGTGATTGTGAGATATTCTACAGGTAATAGAAGAAATTTTCATATGAGTGCGGATTTGCTGTAAGTGGCAGACAAGATTTGAAATTTCGGAGCTACGGACTTTTCGAAATCAAGAGGAAAGTAGGAAATAAGTACATCTTTGATAATACACTTGAAAAGTATAACTTACACGTCACTATGTCTGGAGCGGCCTTAGGCTAATTGGATTTGATGCGAGGCGAAATATTACCCTAGTTAGCACACGGTTTTCTTAACCCAAATTTTCATGAACCAAGTTGATTAAATTGTGATCTACGCAAAGCACTCCCTTAGTGTTATAGGTGTCTGAACATTCGGAGTTACCAATATAGACTCTAACTAGTTGCAGCCATATCCCAAACGCCTAAATAACGGGCGAATACCCTTGTCAGATCTAATGTTGAACGGATGCGTTTACTTCTCAGCAATTCTTACGAAAACTGCATTAAGCCCTGAAGACCAATGGCATTGCTGCGACACAGCCACAATTAAGGGTAGCAATAACACACATTCTTCAACTATCAATTGTTAGGTATTTTCAATTTACTCACTCAGCCACCCACGCCATACTTCACGGTGAACGTTGAAAAAGATTCAGGATTCTCTATGGTCCTCCTCCACCATATAACTATTCTGGAAGTGTTCTCATCGTTCCATTCTCCTTGAGTGCCCTTCAGCAGAGTTCGGTTAGCGAGAGTTTTACGGTTAAGCAATATGTGAAGCATAGCCCAAACATTCTAAGTCTTTTACCTAGATCATCAAAATCTCCAAAAGATCCAGATGTAACCATTTTCGTCTACACTTACTACTTTTGTTAAGTATTAAAATTATTATGACCTCTCTTACATTGGACAATTTGAACACCTATGGTCCAATGCGACGGAAAATGCTGCCAAGGTAATACTGCAGGTGACTCCACAAATCTGCAAAAACGTTTTAAAGTTTCTCAATTCACGCTTCGACAATAAATGCCACACTTTCGAAGTGCGCAAAAAGGAAATCCCTTTTGGACACAACATACAATCAACTCAATTCTTTCTATTATTGATGCCGTCAGGGGAAAATCGCAAACGAGTGTCAAGAGCAGGGTACCAGCATCGTCGACAAAGAGGTAGAGAACCCCAAAAGCAAGGGGTTTAATTATCCCACGTTTTCGCATCCCCATAGTATAAAAAACGTAATTCACCAATAATCGACAAAAATGTGTTATAATTACGAGTAACTTCCATTACGTAAATAATTATCTACACTGGATTTTTGTCTTATCTTATATTAAATAAATTACCAAATTTATACCAAATCGCTGAACATTCAGGTGTCTTAAATATAACTATAATAATTACAACAAAAACCTTTTTTACGTGCATCTAAAGCCTTGAAAAGATTGTGCAAAGCGTCAAATTGATCGAACTGCTGATTTCAAAAGAATAATCGTATATGTGGAAGATGTGTAGATTCTTACATCGAGCGTACATCGTGCATCGAAAAGTAATACTTATAAGGAAATATAATAATAACCCTTGATTTACATTTAACCGATAATGCGGATTACATAATTCAATGGAATGCAAACTATTCGACGGCGCCTTGAATATGATGGCGATGACAGTGCCGGTGATGTAGACCAGGCCTAGTCTTGTTTTTGGATTTTGAACACCCTTAAAAGGTTTGCACATAACAGGGACGCAGAAACATAAGGAAGCATAAAAAGACAGATACCGACAGGTTTGCACGTTATAAGCAAGTCATACGCGAGTTGTACGGCTTAGGAAAGAATCACGATATTTCAGAGTACGTCCGAAAGTGATCTTGAGTGTAAATTGATGAGCATTCAAAGCGAGATGGGTATTACGGTTGAAGGTTTGAAGAAGCGCTATGCTACTGGTTGTTTAAATTTCGCTTTAACGACAACAGATAGCATTGTGTTTTGGCAGCATTAAATGGCACACGGTTGATTATTCCCTAATTAGTTATACTGTTAATATCGAACTTTAATGAACTTAACATATGCTGCCGTTTCCGTTTTACAGCCGAAGAGCAGGCACGTGATTCAGAGAATGAATACGAAAAGCAGAGAGCACTGTCTTTAGCAAAGGAATATACTGAGTGAGAAGTGGCCCACAAAAGATCATCAATGAACAGAACGGAACCCTAGTAGCATTTATTTTGTGGATACCAGACTTAAAACCGATAACTTGAATTGAACATTTCAGAAGGTAATTTCTAATCGATTGAAGAAGAGATGCATCGATCCCAAATCCACGCGTTTTCGACAGAAGAGCTTAATAGCAAACCCTGTCTAACGATTTTGAAGAAGAAAATTCCTTTTTTTAGGGAGGGGGTAAAGAGTAAGATTGATGAAAAAGGTCATGTAGTTTTTGCCAGCGCCAGAATCGACGCAATCAAGTGTAAGTGCATTGTCATTTTGTGAATAAATCCTGAGCGGCCCATGTCCCGACTTCGAGCACCGAAAGAAACAAAGACTGAGAATTATTGTATTTGTAAAGATCGATATTGCCTGTCAAAAGAATAATGACCAGCAATTATTTTTTTCTGTGTTTCGGTCCATTGCCTAAAATCGAACCCAAACCTCTGACGTAATAGGCGACGAACTAAGACTATCTACGGTCCGCTATATTTTAATTATAAACATGTATATATATATTCGGAAATCGATGTTTTCAATTAATGTAAAAAATAAAAAGTTGAAACATTTTGTTTATCGTTTTCATTTTGCCATGAATTTGTACTTTTATTTTTAATTGCCTATGAATATTTTTATTTTTATTTATAGACAAGATCTACTTCCATTTGGCTACTCTAAGGGAGGATCGTTGGTATTTTATTGTGTTTGAATTGTTTAAGAAAAATAAAAATTTGTTCGTTGAAAATTTTCTTTATTTTATTAAGGGGAAAAATAACCCCTTACATTGGCACCCAATTTGCGGCCGATGTCACAAGCAAGGAACACACGGAGAACCGAGAGAACAGCACCTATAGCAACAACAACTCGTGTGGGATCAGTACCAGCAGCATCATCTGTGACAGCAGTCCCAGCAGAAGCTATAGTAGCAGCAGCACCAGTCAGAGAAATGGCAAACTTTTCGCCTGAGCAGTTCGACCAGCTCCTTCGGATTATCGGGGAAAACAACAACAAGAAACAAGGCTCGTTCACTACATGCACTGATAGATTTCGGGGAGAAAGAGACTCCCGAACACTTGAGGAATTCATTGCGGCAATTACCACGTTCAAAGACCTGGAGAGGATCAATGATGATGTCACAATCAAAGCAATGGCAATGTTACTTGAAGACGAAGCTGCGTCTTGGTGGCTAGGGGTTAAAGGAAATGTTACGAAATTTGATGATTTTATCAAGCTTCTCAGAACAGTGTTTTACCCCCCCGAAGCCCGATTGGAGGATATTCCTGGAAATAATGGAGTACAAGCAACAACCAAATGAGCCGATTGATAGCTTCATATGTAAAAAGAGAGTTTTGTTCTCTAGCCTAGAAGACAAGGTGAAGGAAGACATGCAGCTTAGTATGATATATGGTCTCTTGAATCAGAACATTAGAGACCGCCTGTGGACTCCTATGTGAAGCTTCTTCAGAAAGGAAGAGAATCGGAGCGTAGAATAGCTGAGATCAGCCAGCAAGCCTCTGAAATACAGGAGAAAACGGAAACCAAACCGGATAAAATTGAAAAACGTTGCACTTTCTGTCGGCGAAGAGGACACACCACAGAGCAATGTTTTAAGAAGAGAGGAGTACAAAACAACGCTAAACCAACGCTTGCATGTTATGGTTGTGGAGCTCCATGGGTGACAAGGGCAAACTGTTTGGCTTGTTCGAATGCGAAAAAAGAAAGCCCACAATACCTAAACTTCAACTTTATTGAAACCACAGTTATCGGTAGAGATGTACCAATAGCCCGAATAAAACTGTTTGGTATGAATGTCGAAACGTATTTGGATACAGCGGCAAGAACAAGCATAGCTAGCACAAACCTAAAAAAGTTGCTGACGAAAAACAAGTGTATCATGCAGAAGGTTAGAGCAGATGTCACCTTGGCTGATGGATCAACAACCCACCAAAAAGTCCTCTCAACGATATGCGAAATAGAGATTGGTGGCCGAAAAAGAAAATTCGATTCATTTGCTTAGCTAATGCAACTGAAAATCGTACCTTAATTGGGACCGATTTTCTACAACAAGCCGGAATAGTCCGTAACATGAGACAGAAGTATTGATTTTTCGAGGACGATCCCGAAAAGAAATTTGATTTCGAACGTTCGATGCCACTATCACTAAATAGTATACAACTAGCCGATGATAACATTCAGAATGCCACCCAACAACATCCAAGTGCAGCGGCGCTTGGTATGAAGAAGAAAAGGATTGATTCTTCACCGAATATTATTGAAGAGATCACAAACTTTTCTAATTGGCTGAAACAATATTCCACAATAAGTCCAATTAAAACACCAGTAAGAAATGATAATATGAACTTTTATGGACCATGCACCAGCTATTATTCGCCCCACTCTATTCAAGAGATATTCAGAGATGCGATACTAACTAGTGCTGTGACACCTGACCGAGCTTCAACAACAAAAATTCCCCAAGCCAGAAAAGTGGAAACCTGGTGTACTGCTATCCATTTGATTGACTTCAAATTCTTGAAATCTGATGATGGATTTGATCTCAAAGAAGACCAGAAAATAGCATTGGAAGAAGTTTTACGCCAGAACGCGAAGATTTTTCACCCATCGAACCAAGTTACACCGTTTGCAGTTCATCGGAATTGCTAAAATTGGGGATAATAGAAGAAACAGAATCTTGTTGGTCAGCTCCAGTGGTAATGGTCCCAAAAAAAAATGGAGGAATGAGAGTCTGCATAGATTACCGGCGACTCAATTCAGTAACTATTCCAGATAAATACCCAATGCCCAGAATTGACGATTTGCTCCACGAAGCAAAGAGTACGCGATTTAAGACCACTCTCGATTTGCAGGCAGGGTACTGGCAGATTGGTATACATAAAGAACACCAGCAAAAAACAGCGTTCGTGACACCATTCGGCATGTACAAATTTAATTGTTTATTTTTATTTATTTATTTATATCTTTATTAACACGCAAATAAATTACAATGCTAATATAATTTAATGAGCTTTAGCTACCATGACTACCAGCTCGATAATAAAATACATAACATTATGACATTTACGTACAATACATTAATAGTTAGAATTTAATAAATAGCTTTCAGATACAGTTTTCCATTTTTATCTCACAGATTAGTTTGTAGGTTTGGTTGATGTTTTCTTCTGATGGGTTTTTAAGTAGGTTCAGTAAGGATAAGTTGGGAAATAGTATTCTTGAGATATCTTTGATTTTGTTACAATCATAGACAAGGTGTCTGATGGTGATTATTTCATTTGCGTTACAGAGATGGCAGTTTGGAGGATCAGATTTTGATATTAAATGGCCGTGTGTGGTATAAGTGTGGCCCATTCGAAGCCGCAGATATATTTTGATTTTTTTCCATGAGCATTGTGTGGGATAGATGGTACTTTTAGCATTTGGATTAATATCAGAGTAATGATGTCTATATTGTGCCCAGTCGTCATATAGTTTCACGTTCCAAAAATGGTTTATTTCTTTTCTTGTGTCCTTGTTGTTTGGAATATAAAACGTAGCTAATGGTTCACTTGTTGCGGATTTTGCGGCCTTATCTGCTGTTTCATTGCCTTTTATGCCAACGTGACCTGGAATCCACATGAGTTTTATTTTTTTCTGACTTCCAATAAGTTTATTGCGAATAATCTCAGGAAAAAGCGTTCTGTTGTCAATATTTAACACTGCTTCTAGTATGGAAAGGCTGTCTGAACAGATAATAGTTTTTTTCGAACCTGAGATTTCGATTGCCTTTAAAACAGCCATAGCTTCAGCTGAGAAAACTGAAGCAGAATATCTCAGAAGTCCTTTTGATATTATGGTACCGTCTTGGGTGGAGACGGCAAAAGCTGTACCAAGCTCATTTTTAGATCCATCGCTGAATACGAAATTAAACTTATGTTGTTTTTCGGTCTGCATTATTTCAAGGAAACTCTGCTTATACTGCTCGTTCGAAGTTGTTATTTTAGGTAAACACTTGAGTTGGGTATTTACACAACCTTTTGGTAGATTCCAAGGTGGTTTGGCGGCAGGTCGTATAACCTTATTCAAAATTGGGATATCCATTTGTTTTGAAAATTGTATAGCATTATAAAGCGTAGATGGGGTTTTCGGAACTTTATTGCGGCTTAAGCATTGCTTAGCATCGATTGAGACAATACTATTTCCGGTTGTGCTTAACTTTTGAATGAGGAGAGATGTGAGGTGTTGAACTCTTTGCTCTATGGAAGGAAGACCCGCTTCAGCTAACATGTTTTTAATAGGTGTAGTTCTAAAAGCTTTTAGGCTTAATCGTATAGCAGTATGGTACTGGGTTTTTATTATATTTAGTGAAGAATTTGGGCACTTTCCATAAATACTCATTCCATAGTCGATTTTGGCAAGAATGGTTGATCTGATGATACTTATAAGGGAATTAATGTGAACTAAACTATTCTTAGATGATAAGTACTTAATAATGTTAAGTCTGGTAGCTAAGCTTTTTTTTAAGTACAAGCAATGTTCCTTAAAATTAAACTTACAATCAAATATTATTCCAAGCAAACAGAGATTATTTACGTTAACTATTGTATTGTAATTCGGACATAAAGCAATATTTTTTGGGCAACTAGTTTTTCTACAGATGTGTAATATTTTACTTTTTTGATATGAAATTTTTGAGCCGGAGTAAGAGCACCAGGCTGAAATATCTGCCAGAATGTTTGAAAATGTAGAGGCAGTAACTGTGAGATCTTTGCATTTTGTAAACAACGTTAAGTCATCTGCATACAAAAAATGTTCCAAGTTTTTATTTTTTTTTATAATTTCGCTAAGATCATTAAAAGCTATAATGAAAAGCACAACTGAAAGAGGAGATCCTTGAGGAATTCCGTTTTCAAGATTTTTTACTGAAGAATACACATGACTTAATTTTATTCGGAATTGTCTGTTATTTAGGAAGGATTTAATAAAATTGTAAATTTTTGGCCCGATTTTCCATTCAGCTAATTTTTTAAGGACAATATGAATTCCAATTCTTTCAAAGGCTTTTTCGAAATCTATGGATAGTATTGAAACATGATTTTTTGAAGATAGGGCAGATGCAACGAAGTAGTCAACATGCAGTAAAGCATCGATTGTAGAATGCTTATGTTTAAATGCCACTTGGTTTGGACTAAGAAGCTTTTTTTTATCAAGGAACCAAAATAGTCTTTTTGCAATAATTTTCTCAAGTATTTTCCCAGCGCATGGTAGCAATGATATGGGACGATAACCACTTATTTCGGGAGTGCTTTTGTTTTGTTTTGGAATAGGTATGACACTCGCTATTTTCCATACTTGAGGGATGATCCCGATGTTAATGATTTCATTGTACAAACACAGAAACCTTTTTTTCAAGTCCATTGGTGAATTTTTTAGCATTGTGTAAGAAATCCTGTCGAACCCAGGGGTTTTCCCTTTTGCGGAGCGAAGACAGCTTTCTAGTTCTATTAATTCGATAGGAAGCTCAATGGATTTCGCTGTTAAATCAGTTTCATTAGTTAGGGTCGTGCTATTACGAGTAATGGATTCTTGTTTCTGAGTAATGAATTCGGGGGAAAAATTTTTGTCCTCGGAATATAGTGACCAAGTTTGAGCAAACAGCTCTGCGATTTCACGTGGGCATGTTAGGTTTTCAGATGAAGTCTTTATAGTTTTCACCATAAGGCTGTTATAGTTGCCTGTTAACGATTTTACATCCGCCCAGAGCTTTTTAGAGCTGGAATTGGGGCTTATGTTTTCTGTAAATTTTTGGAAGCATGAAGTCTTAGCAGTTTTTGCAGCTTTCCTAAAAATTGCATTGGCTTTGCGAAAGGCTATGAGATTGGGATCTGATGGATATTTTTTTAACTTTTTCCAGGCAATTTGTTTGATTTCTCTGAGCTCTGCAATCTCCTTATTCCACCAAGGGACCTTTTTATGTTTGTTTGGTTTATAATGCGTTTGAGGGATAGCTATATTTGCTGC
Source organism: Volucella zonaria (assembly GCA_963966105.1). NCBI lineage: Eukaryota > Metazoa > Arthropoda > Insecta > Diptera > Syrphidae > Volucella > Volucella zonaria. Next base: position 1,390,043 of record OZ014531.1, read on the forward strand.
AAAGCGGATGGATTTTTGGAGAGTGGCAGTTTCTTTGTTTATGTTTGGCGATGGGTTCTTGTTAGATAGAAAGTTTGAAACTTCAGACTGAAATAAAGCCCAGTTAGCCCTATCTGTTTGAAATTTTGGTGGATATTTTAAATTTAGTTGCGGAGTTTCGAATATCAATGTAGTCACTATTGGGAAGTGATCACTGCCATGCAAATCAGGGAGCCTTGACCAGATGGAGTTGGCGCAGAGTTGGGGTGATATAAAAGTTAAATCTATATGCGTGAGTGTACTATGTGTAGAGAAGTGCGTAGGTTGCCCGTCATTTAAGAGGACAAGGTTTGAGCTATTTAGGAAGTCTTCTACTATCCTCCCTCGGTTATTGTGAGAAGGTGAACCCCATAATGGATTCCATGAATTGAAGTCCCCAGTGACTATAACTGGAGTTTGGAAGCCATTAATAATGCCTTCCAAGTCTAAAGCACTAAATGTTTGATCTGGATGAATATAGACTGAGATTATTGTTATTTTGAATTTAAGCTCTATTTCAACGGCTATAGCTGGAAATCTGGAATTTATGCTTCTCAATTCATGAGGTATGGACTTGTGTATAAGAAGGCCTACGCCTTGAGTCGAAGAGGTAATCGAGGGCAAATTATGAAAGTAAGGTGAATAATGCTTGGGTGGTTGTGGTTGAAAATTAAATGTAGTGTGGGTTTCTTGAAGGGAAATAATAGGAGGATTTAGTTCATCAATAATAAGTTGGAGTTCATGATAGTTATTGACATAACCATTAAGATTCCATTGGAGGATCTTAAGCAATGATTTTGTTTTTTGCCCGGGCTTTTGTACAATATAATCAGTGTTATATTGTGAAAAATCTGCGTTGGCAAAATTGGGAATGTTAGATATATGACTCTGCAGTCCAGATGTTGAAGCGCCCAAGTTTACTGTTGAGCGATTCAAATCCGGGACTGCAGAGTTAGTTTGGGGAGAGTCATTGTTGCTTTTATCTGTTATCATCGTCTATTTCTATAGCGGACGTATGCTTAATTGTGTTAGGTGGTTGAGTATGAGTAGATGTGGAATGTGTATTTGTTTGAGGCAGTTTAGTGCCTATTGGGGCAGAGAGATTAGTATTTTTTGTTTGAGTTATTGTAGAAGAATTTGAAATGAAAGGGAGTTGTGAAAAATTTGGGTATATTTTAGTGAGTGTAGTGTTTGAGTGGTTTGAAGATGATTCTGAGTTTTTTGAGAGGTTTGATGGTTTGATGTTAGCGAGTGAATTCAGAGTAGCGTTTTTATTGTTCTGTGTGATTGATAGTGAGTGTTTTTTGTTTTGGTTGTTTTCCATTGGTAAGGCTTGAGTGAGAGTAGATTGGGTTTTATTGAATGCTGCTAACTGTTCTGTGGTCGCGGGGTGGGGGAGACTTAAAGAAGTTGAGTTGGACCCGAGAGATGAATTTATTTTTTCTATTGGTGAAGATTCAGCTAGTGTCTTTTGAGTAGGTTTTACTTGAGATGGACTGTTCAATACCGTGGCGTAAGAGGAATAGAGAGTTGTTGAAGGATTTTGTTCATTGTAAATTTGTTTTGCAATAGCCATACTGCATTTTTTGACAGTTTTAATTTTGAGTATTTCTTTAGCCTGCAAGTAACGTGGGCATTGTCTCGAAGATGATGGGTGCGGTTCAGCGCAATTGGCACATAAAAGTCGTGTACAATTACCGGGGGAGTGAGGTGGTAAATTGCAGGTGACACAAGAAGTCTTACCTTTGCACCATTTAGAAGTGTGTCCCAGCAACTGGCAATTACGGCAGCGCATCGGGTTGGGGAAGTATTCTTCGACTTTTACGTTGTACCAACCAATATTGAGTGAGGTGGGAGGTCGGAAGAGGTCAAATGTAAACAAGACCAGGCCTGTACAAATCACAGTCGAATTGCCTTCTTTATTTAATGATGGCTTTGTGAATTTATATACACTTGTAACACCTTGTGATTTCATTTCCTGAACAATTTCATCTTCTGGTACATTAGTGAGACAGGGGGCGTAGACTGTACCTTTGGATTGATTGAGGTTTGCATGAAGTGTAACAGTTATTGGGCAGAGATTGGAAAGCATTTTTTTTGATAGGAACAGATCGGCTATTTTTTTTGATTTTGCTAAGATCAACAAATTGCCATCGCGCAGTTGAGTTATGGACTCATAACCAGTACTTATGCTATCAATTGCTTTTTTTAATAGAAAAACGCTGAAGGATGTTAGTTTAGTATCTTTGTCTAAAGGAGAGATAACAATGAATTTGGGGTTCGAAGAGTTCGAACTAGTTGGTAGGGATGTATTTAAATCCAAAGGTGACAAATTGGTAGATTTTCTTTTTTTGGTAGCTCTCGGCTCGGTAAGTGACTCTAAATCGAGAATCTCGAACCGACCACTCGATCGAGCGCGTGGCCCAGGGGCCATAATTTTAAAGAAATGGAACTTACTTATTAATTAGGTCTTCTACTCACTAACAAAATCACAGAAAGAAAAAAATAATTTTTTAGCGAAAGAAATCCACTGCAAAGTTACGAGGTAAATCGTATACCACTGAAAAAATATGTCTAATCACACAGGAGATATCTGACCGGCCTGAAGGTTAGTCGGTGACTGACAAATTTAATTGTATGCCATTTGGGCTAAGAAATGCTCCAGCGACCTTCCAGAGGCTCATCGATAAATTTCGAGCCGGACTTGGAGATTTATTAATTGTGGCCTACCTAGACGATATAATTATCTGTTTCCCAACATTTGATCAGCATTTAGAGGATTTGAAAAAAATATTTGCAAGACTGGAGAAGTTTAAATTAAAAATCAATAAAGATAAATGTCGGTTCTGTTCCAAGGAAGTGAAATATTTAGGCCACATACTAAATACTAATGGAATTTGCATGGACCCAGAAAAAGTAGCAGCAATTAAAAATCGCCCCGAGCCGAAAAACGTAAAGCAAGCACTTTGCTTTCTTCAAACCTGTTCGTGGTATCGGAGGTTCATTGCCAACTTTGCTGATATATCAAAGCCACTGAGTCAACTTACAAAGAAGAAAGTACCATGGTCCTGGTCGACAGAGCAGAGGGAAGCATTTGAAAAACTGAAGGAACTTTTAACTACCGCCCCCGTTTTAAAACAAGTAGACCCGAACAAACCTTTCTTACTTAAGACTGACGCAAGCAGCTATGCTCTTGGAGCAGCATTACTCCAGGGGGAGGGAGCAGAAGAGCACCCTATCGAATATGCCAGCAGATTGCTTACTGATGCCGAAAGAAATTATTCTACAACCGAGCGGGAGGCACTTGCAATTGTCTGGGCCACAATAAAATTTCGGGGATACTCGTATATTGAAGGTGCCGAGATAACGCTTATCACAGACCATCAGCCTCTGAAATGGTTAATGACTCTGAAAACACCAACAGGCCGACTAGCAAGATGGGCTCTTCAACTACAACCCTTTAATATTCAAATTGAATACAAGCCCGGACGTACAAACACCGTCGCTGATACACTATCAAGGCCACCGTGCAAAGAATTGCATCTGGAGAACTGCGGAATCTGCACTTTTGAAATTGATATGTCCAGAAAAGGATCAAAAGAGCTACGTGAAGGACAAATGGAAGACGCTTTAATAAAAACCATTATCGACTCTCTTGAGAACTCAGATGAAGACTTTATTCGTTGGACCAAAAGAGGCTATGTCTTAAACGATGGTGTATTGTACTGCTATGACGATAACGACTTGGATAACGACGAACCCCAACCCGTCATTCTGAAGAAAGAACGTCCAAATATTTTAAGAACTTACCACGATGATCCAACCGCTGGCCACTATGGAGTGGAGCGCACGATTTCAAGAATTGCGCGAAGATATTTTTGGGACGGAATGCGAACTGATATCGCCAACCATGTTAAGACATGTATCGAATGTCAACGATACAAGGCTACAAATTTAAAACCAGCTGCATTGCTGCAAACTTTTTCCAGTCGACAGCGCTTTGAACTCATTGCCGTAGACTTGTCGGTCCATTGCCAATAACAAGCGACGGCTTTCAATGGATTTTTATTCTCGAAGACGTGGCAAGTAGATGGATCGAACTGTTCAAACTCAAGGAAGCTACTGCAGAAGTTTGTGCAAAGACTTTAACTGAAGAAATTTTTTTTCGTTATAGACTTCCTAGGCGCCTTATAAGTGATAACGGCGTTCAATTTATATCTGCAATAATGCAAAAACTAACATTTTGCCTGGATATACAACAAACCTTTACCCCTCTTTACCATCCCCAGGCTAACCCAGTGAAGAGGAAGAATAGAGACTTAAAAACTCAGCTCTCTATGATTGTGAAAAACGACCACGCTTCATGGGCACGAGAACTGCCTGCCATTAGATTTGCGATGAACACCGCCTGATGCCAAAGTACGGGCTACTCTGCCGCCTTTTTGACTTTTGGCCGGGAGTTGAGGACGTTGGATGACGTAAACCACGACGTTAAATCTATTTCTTTGTCTGAGAACTTTATTCCTCAAATCACTCCGTTTCTGAAATCGATGGCCGATACCTTTAAGAACGCAAAAGAAAGTGAAGCTGGCCAACAAGACAAAAACAAGAAGTATGCAGACAAACGACGACGTCGCCAGCCTCCACTGAACGCCGGACGGAGAGTTATGGTGACTACTCATGTTTTAAGTCAATCACCAAAGGACATCACATCGAAGTTTGTTCCCAGACGCGATGGACCATACATCATAACTAAAAGGATTGGGTCTAATAGTTACGAAGTTGCCAGAGAAGGAGACATTGAAAAACCCCTTGGTATCTATCACTCTTCTGACATTACGCCATATCACGGTAAACCCAACCATGAACCCTTGATGAGACTTAGAAAAAGAGGATGTCCCAAGAAGTCTACATAGAATGTTGACACCACATCGAGGCGATTGTAGTGTCAAAGGGGGAGATTGAAACATTTTGTTTATCGTTTTCATTTTGCCATGAATTTGTACTTTTATTTTTAATTGCCTATGAATATTTTTATTTTTATTTTATGTGACTATATTTTTGTTCACACACTGTATACAGTTAAAAAAGCTTTCACAATATATTGAATTAACTTCTAAAAAGCTCTTACAATTTTGTATATAAAGACTGTAGAATTACTGAAGAGATCATTCAGACATGATCTACTTCCATTTGGCTACTCTAAGGTTTTCCTAGGGGGGTGGTTGATATTTTATTGTGCTTGAATTGTTTAAGAAAAATAAAAATTTGTTCGTTGAAAACTTTCTTTATTTTATTAAGGGGAAAAATAACCTCTTACAAAGTGTAAGATTCTGGAAAGCTGAAAGTACAAGCAATTTGATTCAATTATGATAATATTGTTTTTCTCCTTTCAAATATTTTACTTTTTTTCTATTTATTTAAGAAGAAAGAGGTCAAGGGAAAGGGTGAATTTATTCAGAATTTGGATCACAATCCATATTTATGCCTTTCTTTTCCTAGGTTGCCTGTAATTTACTTGCCGGTATGTTATTGTCGAGCAGCGGATGTGAGTACAAAAGATTGCCCTAAAAAAGGAAACAAACATTTAATCCTAATACTGCAGAAATGCATTTTCGAAAGCACATCAGTGAAAAAAATTTAAAGCGAAGATGAATTTTTTGAAGTCGGTATACACGATTTCTCAAAAACTAATCCACCTATCTTCCAAATTTTCGACACTTCTTTTGTGTGGTTTTTTTTTTCTTTGATTACAACTTATTTTAGAAAGCAATATGTGGTATACATAGACCGAAAATTGTACTTTTTTGCATGCAACTCCGCCAAAAATTCAAATTAAAATTTTTTTTTTTAAATACTTAGTGTTAATTAGGCATTTTCTGGAGAAAAGTGACCTCAAAGTCGAAAATTAGCATAGGCAATGATAATGGAACAGGCTTAGAAATTGGATATCCAAAAACTCAAACAAGATATTAAAAATAAAGTCCTACACGAAGTTTTTACTGTTAGTACTAACAGAGCAATTTCCGTTAACATGGGTTAGGGTACACCAAAGTAAGCCTTTTCTTAAATCATCGATAAATCATGTCAACATTGGAGATATACCATTACTATTAAACGATTTTTTTCTTAGAATATGCTCAGGAATCATTTCCCAAATTATCGTCATCGAATTAGGGGCACCCTGTATATAATATAAGTGAGATACTTCAAATATAAAGAATACATCATACATTTACATGTTTATATTTTTCATTTTCAGAATCGTTGAAAACTTTGATAATTTCAAAAATTATGTTACATCCAGAAGATATATACAATATGTATGTACATATACTTGTTACTTGCAATAAGGGTATATTGTTTGCAAACCCTTTAAATTTCAGTGAGAAAATATATATTTCACAAGGGTTGCATTTGAAACATAAATCACTCCAGTTGCAACTACTCCCCCATTGTCCACTGATGCAACACATGATTCCACTAAATCACATACTCATAAACATAAAATGATTCAAAAATTATAAGGGATTTTCCAAATTATTGTTTTTTGCAATAAACATTCACAAATTTTCATTTAGCGTTAAAAATAATATAGATAGTTCGTCTTGCGTTTTTAAAATAGAAATGTATTTAACCATTTAATGTATTTTGGTTAAAATCCTTTATTTCTGTCCAATATATGATATTACAAAGTGTGTGTTAATTAAGTAGATTTTTATTGATAACGTCCTTTCGCCGTGTTTAGATCATTTTACGTAATATCATTCACACCCTTATCATTAGGTTAACAGCTGGACTATCTTCCCTTTTTAATATCTTTTATTTTTTAATTTCTTTTATACTTTTTCAAAATACACTGAGTAATAATTAAAAGCTATGCAATATTTTCACATACATACATATGTACATATCAATGTTCCCCTATCTAAAGCATATAAAAGCAGAATTTTTAGAGAAGAGTAAACTATGTATATGTTTCATTTCATTTGTTGCATTCTCATTGATTATCATGTTTATCATTCGAAAAAAAATCAGAAAACTACTGTCATGGACATATTGAATTTTCCTTCTGAAGTAGCTAGAACCAAGATAATATATCACAAATCTAAAGTGAATGTTAGTCAGGTTTTAATTCATGGTCAGGGAAACCCCCTTTTTCCATATTTCATTAGTAGGAAGATTACGGTTTATCGGTGAGTAATTACCGATAGTCATATTTTATTGGGTACATTTTTTTTTTATGAATCTCTTTTTCGTATTCTTTAAACATAAAAATATTAAGTAACATATTGTTAGAGTCGAAAAAACTATAAGCTGACCAGATAAAAACGATAAGAAAAAGAATTTAAATAAAACAACAGTGTGAGATACAAAATTGATTCGGCTTTATTTTGAAGCTACATTGTGGTATAGTACATGATTCAAATTGCCGGCTGGGCTTCTTTGGCAGTGCTTCAAGCGATTGGTCCAATTTTTGATGACTCGGTCCAATATGTGCGGTATTATTTCGGCAATAGCGTGTCGGATGTTTGCCTTGAGCTCGTCCAAAGTAGTTGGGTTGTTAGCGTACTGAGGTAGCCCCAGAAAAAATAATCGGGTGGTGTCAAATCGCATGATCGCGGCGACCAATTGATGAACGCTCGCCGTGGGATGACCCAGTCGCCAAATTTCTCCTTCACAACTTCGAGCGTTGCGTCGCTTGTATGGCATGTAGCGCCGTCTTATTGGAACCACAGCTCGGATATATCGATGTTGTCGACTTCGGACCACAGAAAGTCGGTTAACACCGCTCTATACCTGAGACCATTGAAGGTAAAGGTTTCTCCTTCCTCATTTCGAAAGAAATAAGGTCCGATGATGCCGCCATGCCATAAACCGCACTAAGCAGTAAATCTTTGTGAATGCATTGATGCTTGGCCGAACACTTATGGATTGTGTTGGCAAAAGATGATTTTTTAGCCAAAATCTGGATCTCCGGCCAACTTTTCTAGCGCCCAATTAGCGAACTCAATTAGCCGTTGTCTATGGTCGCCCGGTTTTAATTCTTGTGTCAGCATAATCTTATACGGATGTAGGCCCAAATCCAACCGGGAAATAAGCAGGATGGATTCACTGACGATGCCCAGTTCAGCTGATCGGCACCGAATCGACATTTCTGGGTCTTCTTTGATACTGGCCGCTACGGCGGCTACGTTTTCTTCATTTCGCACCAATCTCTGTCTGGTTGGTGGTTTAAAAATCCAAGAGTATACTCGAGCTAAAACTTTTCCACGGTGCGACGAATTGCGTGCACACTGAAGCCATGATGACGACCTCACGACGAAATTCACGTTGCGTATTTACCACTGAGCCGGAATTTCGATAATAATTTCGGCACGTTCGGCAAGCGTAAAACGATGCATCATGAAATGGCAAACATTACTGAATATTTTGACAGCTGGATGTCATTGGTAGCTTTGACAGCTGCTGAAAAATAACAATTGGAAAAACTATCATTGCTATCTGGTCACAATTGACTAATACTCGTACGACTTTTCGAGTTACGCGTCAAAAAGTAAAATATGTACTATAAAACAAACAATGTCCATTCCAATCATAGCAACCAGGTTCGAAGACAAACTCAATCGATTTGCAAACAATCAAAACTTAAATACCACTCATTCTTCTAAAATATGAAGAACCTTCAGAATTAATTTCAAAAGGATTAAGATGATACTTTTAATAATTCTTCGAGAGCACTGCTCTGGCGTTGAGGTCAGCATCCCGACATTTGATCTAATTATTTGTGCCCTCAAATGAGATTATGTAAGACCTTGACACACTCGTAATAATGAATGCCAACAGCTTTTACTGAAAAGTATGAATATAAGGTAATTCGATGTAGTTAGCTGCTTATGTGCAGCGAAATATAGATATACCTATGTATAATATATTTCTCCCGCTACATAATGTCATATACGAATGTAAGGCAAATATTGTAACATTAGATTTCTTTTAAAAATATAAATAACTATGTACATACCATATACACGTATACGTATGTGTGTATGTTTATAAATATTCACAAATTTTCATGTATCGTTGAAAACAATAGATAGTTTGTTTTCTGTTTTTTAAAATACAGATTTTATTTAACCGTTCAATCTCATTTTTTGGCTAAAATAATCTATTTCTATACATTGTATGGTATTACAAAGTGCGTTATAATTAACTACAATAGATCACTATTGTTAATGTTTTTCATTGTGTTTGGTTTATTTTACACAAGGCTTCTTTATATCATTCAAGCCCAGCATTAAACATCTGGACTATATTCGCTTTTTAATATATTTTTTTTTTAATTTCTTTAATACTTTTTCAAAATACACTGAGTAATAATTAAAAGTAATGGCAGTATTTTGACATACATATACTCGTATGCATACATGTGTACATATTAATGTTCCCCTACAGAAGTGAAAGTCTATAAAAAAAGAATTTTTAGAGACGAGTTTCATGTAAACTATATGTTGCATTCTCATTGATTATCATGTTTATCATTCGAAAAAAATCACAAAGCTACTTTTATGGACATATTGAATTTTCCCTCTGAAGTTGCTGAAACCGAGATAATGTACCGCAAGGCTAAAGTGACTGTTTATCAGGTTTTGAATCATGGACAAGAAAACCCCCTTCTTCACATTTTATTAATATAATAGCACGATGACGATATATCGATGAGTAATTGTCGATCGTCGTCATCTATTGGGTAAGATTTAAATAAAATCTACATTTTTTAGTATGAATCTCTGGCTAGTAAATGTACTTCAATTATTTTATTATTATTTATATTCTTTAAACATAAAAATATTAAGTAATATACCATATTGTTAGAGCCGACAAAACTTCATATATTATATCTACTTGACACACCTTACAATTGACTAATACTCCCACGATTTTTCGAGTTATGAGTCAAAAAGTAAAATATGTACTGTCAAACAAACAATGCCCATTCCAATCATAGCAACTAGGTTCGAAGACGGACTCAATAGATTTGCAAACAATCAAAACTTAAATACCACTCATTCTTTTAAATCATGGAGAATGTTCAGAATTAAGTTCAAAAGGATTAAGATGATACTTTTAATAATTCTTCGAGACCACTGCTTCGGCATTGAGGTCAGCATGCCGACATTTGATCCAATTATTTGCGCGCTCAGATGAAATTACGTAAGACCTTGACATACTCGTAATAATGAATGCCAATAGCTTTTACTTGCGCTGTACACGTAAGTCCATTATATTGTACTCATAGTACGCTTTCCTAGAACAATTAAACTAAAGTGATGCTCGGCTGTCATGAGTCTCTAAAGTATGAATATAAGGTAATTCGATGGAGTGAGCTATTTATGTGCATGTAAGTTCTAATAAATACAAATAATTATGTACATATGTACCCGTTTACGGGTGTGTGTATGCTTATGTACAATTTTCGACTTATAGGTCTCATTTAAAATTCGCTTCGAACAAATGGAACTGTAATATTTACGAGCCACTGATTGCAAATTGTTGCGGTCTTTAAAATTATTTAGCTATTCATAGAAATATTTAACCATTCTCAACACACAGCACCTGTTAATAAATAAGAACAAAAAATAAATTAAAAATTGTTTAAATTAAAGTTGTCAGGGATTGCCATATTTCTTTCCTATCGATTAATATTTCAGGACAAATGTATTGATTTTTTTTTACTTAATAAATGTTTGCATTCGCAAGGGGCAGTAGGTATTGATGTTTTTCAAATCACATGAATTACCAATTTTTTTACCAATTTTGGATGTCAAATGTCTCTATTATATTTAGTTTGTAACTTATGTACATATGTATATTGTATACTTGAGCTTACGCTAGATGTTAAGATTTGCGACATAACCTTCTGCAGATAAGTCCTATGGCTCCGCGGATAACGAACGCATTTTGAAACAATTTTTAAGATCTAGTAAATATTAGGGATATTTAGATACGCTTCGATATAAGACCATCGTTGGAAAAGTGTAAAATTGTACCGCTTTTTTTACAATACAATAACAAAATATACTGTCATTTTGTAACACTTTAACATTTTACCAATGCTCCATCTCTATTGTTACGAAGAGTGTAAAAGTGTAGCATTGAGTTGAGAACATATTTTTGACAGATTGTCGTTTGGTTCTCAATTCATAAGACCTCTTTCAATAAAGCATTGATTATTTTTATAAAGTCTTACAATTATTTTATACATATCTATTATGTAAAAAAAAGTAGATAATTTTAACTCAATGCTGCTACAAATACGGCAGAGTGCGCTCACGCTTTGGTGTACAAAAATACACTTTTACAAGACCAGATACAAAGGCTAGGTCTGTTCACGCGAGATTTTTGTAACAATTTGTAAAAAAGAATTTTTGCTTAAGTTTGAAATGTAGGAACAAGTTCTCTCTTAAACCCAAAATCTCGCGCGAAGACGTTTTCGTAAAATGTGTTTGAAACGTCAAAAGTAACAGATAAACATAAAACAAAGAAGAAATTGTAAAACAGGAAAAAGATTTTTACATTGATTATTATTACTATTTTATTGATGTAATATGCATCTTTTATACGCTTTTCAAGAAGTTCATTTTTTGATCTTGAGAAATTCCAATGGTCGCTTCTTATTTACCCTTTAATTTTATGACTTCCTGTTGAGAAAATATGTACCTGTTCACAGGTAGTAAAAGTTTGCGGGTACAAAATTTCAAACAGATATAAAGAGTGAAAATCGATTGTAAAATGTATGGCCTCATCCTAGTGATCGCCAGTGTACGTGACATTGATATGAATGATATGTAATTCCAGCAGGATGGGGTGTCATACCGCGACCAAAACCATCGATGTAATGATTTCAAGATTTTGACCTGTAAATTGGCCACCAAGAATTTTCAACCGCTCGATTATTTTCTGTGAGGTTACTTAAAATCGCTTGTTTATATACATAAACCAGTAATGGTTGAAAGTTTAGAAGACAGTATACAGCGAGTTATTGTAGATATACGGCTAAATGTTTGAAATTGCGACCAAAAATTCGACTGACAAAATACACCCTGTAGTTGCTGTTTATATGTCCAAAATCACCACTCAATCACTCAATAGGGAAATATTTTTTAGATATTAATATTTTTAGACCCAACATCAATGTCGTCCATTTTCTTTTAAATTTATTTTCCGGGCATTCTCAAAAAAACACAATTTTCATAATTATGATCCTTAATTTCCTATCCATTTATGGATTTTAAATATGAAAACATGCAAATACTTGACCTAAGAGTTTACAATTTTAAAACTGAATTTCAAATCTCGTTAGTTACAATACTAACCTTTTTATCAAAAATGTATTTTTCAAACGATTCTGAGTGCAATAAACAAAATATATAGCCTAAGATTTAAATCCTTTATTTTAGCAATGCTCTATTACTTTTATATCTTTTAATAAAATGTTTTTTATATGATATCCTCCTTCTCTGCCATTATGGTTTTCAATCAAATATTGAAGATTCTAAACTACATATATAGTTAATGAATATATAAACTGAACCTTATACAATCAGTCCAAAATACTAAATATACAATATTATAAGCTTTTAATATTTTTAGATCGATACTTAAATGATAGAAAATTAAGATAAAAGTACAACACCCTTTTGGTCCATTTCTAATAATTTGATAATACAAAATAAGTTAAGCAACAATACTAAACACAAATTACATATGTACCGTGTTCACAAATAGTTGCACAACAAAACAATGAAGTGCAATTTTCGCATTATTCACAAAAATACGCAATGTCAACATAAAAGAACATTGAATTTAAATTATTCACAAATATCAACAAAGTCAAGTTGTACTTGAAAATAATAAAAATAAGCTATAAAATAAGACTTTAAAGTTTTTAATTATCACCCTTAATACGATAATATTGCATTCGTCATGTTTTCATATTGAATTTAGGCTGCGAAAGAAGTTTAAGTATAATTTATATTTCTGCACTTAAATTATTTACAAAAGACAACAACTGTAAGGAACTGTACCCACATAAAAAAATATTTCCCTTAAACAGAGAGAAAATTGATGGTCGGTATATGTATGTAGATATACATAATAAGAGCAATATTTCGAAATCATAAGAATGAGCAATACCATATTTCTAGGTTATTATACTTGTTGTTTACATTTTTCCAATAAAAAAATCGCATTTGTCTGTTCATGCTAGTAAACTGTAGTCATTAGCTCCACAATTTATAGATTAACGTAATCATAATTCATTTATAACTAAGTTAATCAATCGTGCGTCAGGCATCGACAAAACATATTTCTAATCAGCAAATTAATAAAAAATAATGCTTATTTACAACCTCTGTATGCATCAATAATATTAGCTGTTTCCCATGGATTCATTCGCGTA